>JAUMHL010000017.1:7913012-7960073 GCA_032362345.1 Sandelia bainsii
TTTGTTCTGTAAATTGAGTATTTAGTATTTGTGTTGGTGTTAATCTTTTCTGGTTATGGTTCTTTCTTTCTTTCTCTCTTTCTGTTTGAAAGGAGAGCTGCTGTAACATGCCAAAATAATTTCCCTCTGGGATTAATAAAGTTTTTTGAATCTTAAATCTTGAATCTTACTTCGACAATGGGAGATACATACACACGCACATTTTACATAGAGTAAAAGGACCCATTGATCACACATTAGTAATTAGTTTTAAGACTGCTTTAAACAATATATTTTTATTAGCTTTAGATCAAATGATTATGTCTAGTGTGAAAGGAGTTGCTTGTTGTGACAAACCCATAGAGAACTATGACACCACGCTGCAGTTCCCTTAAACTCTACAGAGCTTTTTAAGTGTCTTTCAGCTCATTGATTTGGTTCACTCTCGCAAGGGTCTTTCTGTAGTAGTTTTTAGCAAAATAGCTGTAAAAGCTGTAGCCCAGTGTATACTACTACAGCATAAGAGAGAAAATAGCAAATAGATGGTTAATATAGCAATATTTTTCCCTCAGGAAGGTGGTTAAAACAGAGTTTAAAGGAGCCTTCTTGTAAATAGTGGTGGATTGTTTGTATGACACATTGGTTCTGTAATTCTTACTGTATACAATGCCTGTTGTCTGTTGGAGAAACAGTGACGTAGAGCAGAGCATCTCAGAACAAACAACTGCTCACATGTTGAGGCAGATGGACAGCAGTAGAAGGCCAAGCCTGACAGCTAAGAAAAAGGTAACGTTACAACAACAAACATATCATCATCAGATGACTGAAAGACCACATTGACCAACCACTCCTGATTTCTGTTCTAACATGATGGTTGTGGGTTGAGAAACTGGCATAAATAACATGAAACAGTGACTCCACCATGACTTGTGTGATCAGTACAAGCTGGTAGGGACTGTAATGGTGTGGGATTTTACTGATCATTCAAGACTTTGCAGTATCATTTGATGTCCTCCAGCACCGCAGAGTTTAGTTATCAACCCACCAAAGCATTTTAGGACAAGAGCAGGGACTCACTGTAATCTTTGAGCCATGCATCACCAGAATCTGCACACACTGAAAAATGCTTGATGACTAAGAAGGAGGATCATAAAATTATTGGTTTCACATATTTTTTTAAAGCTTTTGTACTGTAGATTAAAGTGCTGCAGGTTACAAATTATATTTAGGAAATCAGTGAAATATCTGCCTTTAAACTAGTTTCCATTCTACATGCAAGAAAACATATGTGGTGCTTCTTGTGGTTCAGAGCACACAGCATCTGATTTTGTCACTAGGCATCCAGATCAAACTCTGTGCTCCAGATCTGAGAAGAGTATTATATATATTTAAATAGAACAAGTCAGCCGACAAGGAGACAACTATCACTGACTCAGGGCGAAGACTGAGGCACCGTTTAAATCATACTTTTATTGCCCTGTATATGATCAGGATTTTCTAATGATCATATAAAATAATATATTTAAGAACAAAATGCCATATATAGGGGGAAAAAATCTAAATATTTTATTCTTTATCACTATTTTCTTGACCAGAATTAGAATTTGAGAGACAAACGAACTTCATTAAAAAGATGTAGACTAGTTCTTCTCTTACAAAGATCAGAGGGGAGTTCAATATAACTTCATTAAACAAAAACGACTCTGTTCTGTGCAAAAATGTAATGAATTGGAAATATGATTTAGCATGGCTGTAGAGCCAGAGCCAAGTTTGTCTTTGCACGGACAGGAAATGGCAGCAAGAGTTAGAGGATGAGACTAGATTGAATTTATCCCAATTAGTCAAACAGTGAGTGAATGAGAGAGAGAGAGAGAGACACATCAGTAACATCTGTAGCTGTCTGCCATAATTGGTTCACTGGGACAATGAGTGTTCACCCACTGCTGCACAGACACACACTATAATAACCATAAGTGCCTCCAAATGTAACAGAGGTGACCTAAGGTTAAAAGGTTTCTGAGACATGCACATACACATTCTCACACTACATATCTGTTACACTGTTTGCTCAATAGTTAATCAGCAGCAATAATTACTACAGCTACAGCATTATCTACAGATGACAAAAATACACACGCAGCCATTTGAAATGTTTACAGTAAAAAGATGGAATCATCATAACAAAACAAACAAAAACTACTTCAGAGCTGCAACAAACCAAGGGCAGATGTTGAACAAAAACCAAAATGCAAAACATATGGAGAACACAGACATAAACTGGCACACAGACACAAACTTCTTCAGTGGGCGAATATATTACTTACTATGTAGTTTCCAATGTCATGTGACAGGAACAGACATGAGATAACGTACAAAATGTTGTCCAAACATATCCACAGGAAAAAAAGTATTTGTAGGTGTTGCCAAGTTTTTCAAAGTGGGTTTTGATGCACACTGATGACAGCATGTGACAGTACATTGAAAAATTGGCACACTTGGCCAATCACAGAACAAATGCTTGTAAACTTGACATAAATTGTTGGATATATACACTCTATTTAAAGCAAGAACTTAATTTCACTTCAAAATTTTATCTGCAAATATCAAAAATGTCTTTTAATTTTCCTTTGTACTTAGCTATTGTGAAATCATCAGCAGTGTGTTATAGCTTGCTGTTCTGTTGATCGACTAATGACGTCTGTTCAAAGCAAAGTTACTGTAGAGCAGCTGTACTTTTTATTTCACTTTTTATGGTACTGTGAAGTCTGAGGAGGGCCAGTATGAAATTTAAGAAACAGAAAGGAAAGAAAACATTTATGCACACAAACACACTAATTCTAGCTCTGTCCTTTTCCCCTGTTCTGTCTTATATGCTGACTCTATTTAAAGTATGTGCACACACAGACAAATACACCCTTCACACTTCTACTGGTAAAATAATGCATATTTGATCTGAAGTCACAGAGTTATGAATTATACACAGAGCAGCGTACACAGAACTTAAAAGCTGCTCTGTGACTGTGTACTGTACTGTATGCATGTGTGTTGGAGTGAGAGGAACAGAGAGGGAAACATATACACTCCACAGGCTGAAGTCTTTGATTCTGACACACCAGGTCACGCAAACTACATGTCCGTATGAAGTTGATAATGGTAGTGAATTTTTGTTAAAATAAAATAAAAATATCACAGTGGGTGAAAGTGTTTTATAGGAAATTAAAATATTTGTAAAAAATAAATAAATAAAACAAAACAAATCTTTTCTTATTTAAAATCCCAGGCTTATTGTATAATCCTCACATTAGCTGCGTCTGAAAAGCAATAAAGTGAGTGAACTGCATAATAATGACGGACAAACTCACCAAACTTGAAGTGTGCATACGGCAGCCTTGAGCAAAATATTCTTCAATAAAATTTAATGTGAGACTAGTCAAAGCTCTTTGTACACAGAGAATAAGATTTTGGCAACACACTGATATTATTAACCATGGTGATGAAACAGGTTCTGCAGCAAGTTTAAGGCAATAAAGACAGAACGCAATGAAAAAGGTGGCAATATTTCTATCTGGATGGAAGAGTAGAGGTGGGGCAAAACAAATGAAGACAAATAACACATCAGAAGTAATTTACTATCTGTACTTGTAGTGTACAGTAGCTGCATTGTAGTGTTAGTCTGTAGTTGCAACAATAGCTCAGGACAAAGATATTTTTATATTTTGTTGATCAAACTGGCGAAGTCATATTTCATAACACAACATGTCCTCTACAGGATACTGAAATTCATTTTAAGGCAGACCAACACACGTTATTATTGACATGACGCCTGCTGCTGTGAACAGTAATTTTTCACAACAGATGTTTAAATTAATAGAAAAAACACAAGTGTAACTATTAACATTAATGATGATTCTGTTCTCCCTCTTTCTTCCTCTTAATGGCATTCATATTTACTGTTAATATGGGATTGCCATAACGTTTAAACGACATCACAGTATATAGTATATTAGTGTAGGAGCACTAAAATGATAAAATAAATCTTTTTAGCCACAAGTCAGTCTTTAGTCCTTTACCAACACAAACATAAAAAGCCTGACCATCATCAAATACTAAACTCAACTAAACCAATTTACTAGTTAAAAAAATAAAACATGAATATTTGTTTCACAGCAGAATTTAGGGTCTACTTTTCTATCATTCTTGAATCTCGTCATTAGCTTGGAATAGCATCATGTCGTTGGCCAAGCAAAACGCCCCCACCTCCATCAGTTCCTTCCAGTGCTTACTTCTGAATTAAACGAGTTAGTTACTGTTATTGCTCTAACATCTGCCATGGTCACCTTCTTCTTCTACCATTTCTTGGCACAGGTTTCTGACACAACTTCACATTTACATCTGATTTGTTGCTGAACCATTTTCAGCGACAGCTGATGTATAGTGGCTGTAGTGTTTACGATGTTCACCATCTTAATTTAGCATGTTAGTATGCACACATTTGCAAATTAGCACTAAGCTCAGCTAATGGGAAGTACTTATTGTAAAAGAAAAGAGGAAAGAGGAGACCTAACTGCAAATGTACATCATAGACTATTAAATGATGCCTTGTTGAAATGTGGCCCACACCTGAGAAAAATGCAGGGAAAATGCTATGATGGCAAAAAAACACCTAAATATAATTTAAATATATTTGAGTGAGAGCTATTGATGAGTGACTAATAATCATTATTTTCATACTTACATTGTCTCTCAGAGGCCTGAGGATCAGAGACACATCTGAGGGTCTCCATTGTTGTAATCTGGGGCATGTACTGCAAAACAAAATGTAAGGTTAATACAATTATAGTGTGACAGTAACAAAAAGTAAAGGAAGTTAGTAATAGTGCTGTTAATTAAAAGTATTAGTGTTAGTTGCAGTAAGCAGTAACAGAAGTATTGGGAGTAGAAAAAGTAAAGAGTAAGGTAGTAGCAGTATCATATATATATCATATCACATATATCATATCACACTGTTCTCCATATTTAACAGTATTAGCTTAAAATGTTGACCAAACTATGCTTAAACTTTTTTTAGACCTTTAGAATATTAATATTGAAATAACATTAATTTCGTAACGTACTGTAAGTACTGTACATGCTCTGGAAGTGTGTTATTACTTGAGTAAATCATACAATTTTTAATTCTAAGCAGCAGCCTTTGAAGTTAATCACATCATCTTAAATATAATCTTCATCCTTTCTCCCCCACCATCTCCTTCACATGTGCCTCGGTTCCCTACACTTAAACATTTTCTTATTTATTCTTTTCTTCCCCACAGATTCACCTTGAAAGAATTTTTTAATTCTTTTTGTTTCTCCTTCCCACTGGGTCTGCTCATCTCTCCTCTGCATTTAATCATCCTTCCTTCTGCCCCTCATCTTTCTCCTTCCTTTACCCTCTACCACTCCTCTGCAAATCCTCTCCCAAATTAGTAATAAAAACAGAGGATTAGAGACACTGTGATCCTCTGTTTAATCCTCAGTTTATCCTTAAAGGGATACCTTCATTAAGAGGATACACTCATATCTTTTAATTTTAAAGAGAAACAAGGATAACTGTCAGTCTGTCACTATGTGCACATGTGTGTCTGATAATCTTTAAATTTAAAGTATCGCTTTCACTGGATCATTGGTCCAGTGAAGTACAAGTAAAGCTACTTGTGATAAAGCCAGTTCCAAATAGCAGCAAAAAATATCTACTAGGAAAAAGTGCCTGGTCTGTGATTAATTAAAGATGGGATGACAGAGGCAAAAGATGCACGGTAACAGTCTAGTGGCATACAAGAATAATATGCCATTAAAAAGTGTGTGAGTTTGGCTGACATTTTATTTGGAGCCTTTTCAGCACAGCAGAGGTCTCAACAGTGTCACTAGGGAACGCTGGCCTTAATATTTAATACTAATGTGAGTAAAAGACTGCTTCAGTGCATCAGAAGACAACATAACACATCTGGTACGTGATGAACAGATGAAAGGACAGAGTGAAGTCTCAGAAAGTGAATAAGAATTGTGAAACCGAGACAGGCGAGAGCTAATCCCATTTTCCAACTTCCTCTTTATCTTTGCCCTTTTTCATTGTGACCTCCTCAGCTCACTGTCCCATTTCTCCCCCTTCTCTCTTAACACCCCCAACTCCCCCCTTTTGTCTGAGGTTATATGACCCCACTCAGTAAAAGAGCATCATTGGGGGAGATGAGATAGCCCTTTAGTCCATCCTTTTAATCTCTCTCACACACACACACTTTATCTTTTTGTGTTTCTGTCTCCCTCTATCCCTCTCCTCTACATCAGTCTTTCTGCTCTCTGTGTGAATGTGTGTGTACATGTGCAGCAGACTCAATTTTTAAAATAACTAACACAGGAGACAATTACAAACAACCCTTCACGCTCCTGCTCTCTCCCTCTCAGGGAGAAATTAATGTTTGTGAATATTGCATTAAACTTGTAAGTAAAAGCTTTTTTCCTTCCCTTCCCTCCCCTCCCCGTGTTCTCCCTCTCCTCCACAAAGAGACTGTAGCTCCTGGTCACACAGGTGACTTAGCAAAGTGCCTCTGTCAGAAAACTACAGCGATCCTTGTTGAAGCTCATAATCTGTTCATCTGCTTTAGAAGACTGTGGTCACACTGCCAGAATGTTCAGGGTTCAGCTCCCTGGTGTGATGGACAGACACACTCATTCATGCAGCACTTTGCTCTCATGCAACTACTTTACTCTTAACAATTTATGTAACAATGTAATATAACTCCACCTGTGTGACTCAATAAAACAGTTATCTCAGTGAGCCTGTGAGGTTGTGATGCTCTTTATATACACCAAAAGACTGAACATGATTGTCTGAATCAAGGGTGCTGGAAAGCATTAAAATAACTTGACATTTTTAATATGTTAGTGCATATTTAAGAGAAGGATATTAATAGAAACTAGCAAGGCTTAAAATCTTTCAGTAATTTTTCAAATTTACGCCCAATCATCTGAGATTTTAGCAGTTTTAGCAAAAGGCAGGCAACATTACTATTGGGCAATATGACAACACACTGTACATACTGTATAATGAGAAACTGCCAGATGTGTCGTATCTGTTTATACCCGGCAGCTATTTATTTAATATCTCCATATGACAACACTGGATTTACAGGGAGGTTGCATTAATGTGATGAGGTCAAGTATTTAATCAAATATATTAACAACAAATGAACCTACCCATGTGGTTGTTTTATCTATAAATGGCTCCTCTGATGAATTTTCAAAATAATAATAATTTATGTATTTGTCATGGGTTAAAATTATATACAACATGCAACCTGTTTCCAAAAAATCTGGGACTCTGTGTAAAATTGTTATTTTATTATATTATTCTTATAAACAGTACAAGTACAACACATCAAATGTTAAAACTGACCAATTTCATTTGATTCTCTGTCCTAACTTTTTTGAAATATGTTGGCATCAAGGTCAAAATGAGCAATTAAAAAAAAAAAAAATTAATTAAATTTCCCAGTTTCATCATGTTGTCTTTGTTCTGTTTTTGATTTCTTTATTTTAATTTTTAAAGGTTTGAAATGATTTGAATTCTGTATTTATTTACATTTTACACAGGGTCCCAACTTTTCTGGAAACACTGCAATAGCACATGCTTGTTTGTGCTGTGCCTCTTTTTTTTCTAGTGGATATTAAAACCAATTCCTAAGGGCAACTGTATATTGTGCACACTGGGCAATTCTCATGGGCAACATGAGTGATGCACCTGTTACCAATAAACAAAAGTGAGATACTGGATAAATACTCTGGAGATGTTCATGTCAAATGCCTTCTGTCCTGCATCATGTCATCAACAGGCTTTAAAGCAAAGTCAATTTTAATCAAATTTTTGTTTCTCATATCAGCCTAAGTTGATCCATTTAAGACAGCAGCTCATCCATATCTGTGACGAGAGCAATATTATGTGTTTCAAATGTTTCTCATTTCCAGCTCGAATACGTAATTACTCACAGGGATTACAGTAGCAACCCTGTGTCTAGGAACTAGGAGATTAAAGGATGAAACCTGCGTTATGAAATTTTAACTGCAGGGAGAGAGCCTGTGTACAGTGTGCCGCTGTCGCGCAGCGGTGAGGGGCTGATAAGGACCTTTGCTGTGTGCATGTTTATGTGTGTAATGAAGGATGCTGCTGGACACTCGTTATGTAACGACCCTGTCGGCTGTGATGCTAAATCATCGCCATAGCAACAGAATTAGTTGCTGCAAAGCTTTTCTCCCGTCTGTGTGTCGGTCTCTCTTGGCCCTTCTCTCTGTGTGATTTATTATGCTCTATCCTCACCTTTGTTCGCCTCCCCCCTCCCTCTTTTAATTCAGTCTAAATGGCCTTCACTGAAATAAAAGATGGAAGTATACTCTCTCCTTCTTTTTCCCCTCCAGTGTACTTTCCAACCATATTTTCCCTCCTCCCTCACGTCTCATTCCCTCAGGTCTCTTTCTTCATAGATCTCTCTCTCTCTCTCTCTCTCTCTCATATCCACCCACCAGGTCTCTCTACCAGTCA
The DNA here is from genome assembly GCA_032362345.1 of Sandelia bainsii. Classification (NCBI taxonomy): domain Eukaryota; kingdom Metazoa; phylum Chordata; class Actinopteri; order Anabantiformes; family Anabantidae; genus Sandelia; species Sandelia bainsii. The sequence goes on from JAUMHL010000017.1 coordinate 7,921,564, forward strand.
TATTTCCCGTTTCCTCTCACTGTCTGGTCCTCTCTTTCTTTATCTCTCTGTATCTGTCTCCTGCCTGACAATCCATTTCTCTTTCAACAATAGCTTAATTAATGGATTAATTATTTCTAACAGTCCCCCCCCCCTCGTCCCTGTCAATCTCTGTCTCGATCACAATGACTGACAATGTGATAAATTAAATTAACAGGGGATAAAATGCCAAATATTTCTCTGCCTGTTTTCCTTTCTCTCTATCTTCATTTCCATCACTTTTCCCACTCCCTCTGTCTCACACTTCCACCCACCATGCTTTCTCATTTTTTGTCTCACTATTAGTCTCTGAGCAGTTTCTCATTTTTCTTTCCCATCACCAGAACAGATTAATATATAAGACAAGATTTTGTTCTTTTTTCGGTTGTTTTGCATTCCTCTTTACGTCACCCTCAGAGCTGTCAATCTCATGTCTCACTAACTGCAGGCTAATTGCCATTAAATTTAATTTCTCATTATCTCACTGTGTTTTGTCTCTTTCTTTCATGCCAGCCTTACCTTCCAGCATCAGCATGTGACACAGAGAGAAAGAGTTGGAATGAACGGTATGTTCTATATACATGTGTCCACATTAGAAGTTGAGACTATCTGAGAAAAACATCATTCTCCATCACTTTCCTCTCATTGCTTGTCCTTGTCTGACCGATGAGTCTCTTCACTGTTCTTTTACATTTTGCTTTTTTCAGTTGTGGAATTTGTTCCGCAAGCCTCTGCTCTTTTCTTCTTTACACTCTACAGAAAACAGACATCAAAAACAACCAAAGGCAAGAGCAAACTGTATTCAGTACACTAAGAGATTTCAACAAAGGCATCCTATGTACACTCCTTGGTGAATTTATTAGATATGCATATATACACATACAGTTATAAATAATCAACTATGTAGAGTATCCTATTTTTACATTAGATACACCTCTCAATATAACAACCAACAAAACTTCAAACTACAGTCGCAGGAACAAATTTGTACTTGAATTAATACCTTTCTGACAAAATTAATCAAAACACAACATTATGTTTGTAAAGGCAGATTTTGTGGCTGAGATATTGTATTCAATTTGATTTTAGGTCTACTTAATAGTATGGTCACTGAGTATGTATGCCATTGTTTACTAAAGGCCCTGATCACAAAAGGTATAAAAGAGCTGTCATGTAAGATTTAAACATGTAATTCTACACTAACAATATCATCTCTTTAACAGGTAAATTGTTGTTATGAGATGCTGCTGTAGGATGATTTGAGTGATGTGATTTCGTCTCTTTGCAGCAGTCAAAAACTCTCGCTGCTGGATGTTTATCACATTTGGAATAAAAGAGACTTTGAAGTTACAGCAGTCTAAATGCAGGATCAAAGAATGAATGACTGCCTCCAGATTATTTACTGTACTGATGTATAAAAAAAAAAAAGGCCCATCGCAAGAAGCAAGTCAGCTCAAATTTCTTACAATAAAAACGTATTTAATTACCAACATGGCCTTTATCAGCACTCAACACTTGCAAAACAATGCAACACTAAGGTCTATTTTCTTCGATGAGCTGCGTCATTACAGTAGAGATCAACAGACATCTAAAAAGAGCATTTTACCATCTCTATGTACTACACAGGTATTTGATGCCAGTAGAGATTCTTGATGGTAAATACAACATGGAGTAATACGAGTGCTTGGAGAAGTCAAGGTACTTCATTAAATTGATAGAAAAATCCTCAATCGATTTGTAGCGTTGCCCACCATTATACAACCATACAGACAGTATGACAAGATCTTGAAAAGGTGCTAAACTTATACAGTATTGTCTCACACTGATCACCTAACCTTATAGGGTATGAGCTGAAAGGCTAATCTGCTCATATTTTATATAATGCAAGTAAAAATGAATGCAATAATCTATAAAAATGGTGACTTGTATGTCGATTTTTGTAGCAACAGTGCAACACTTAACAGGTCAAATCCCACAATGAACTATAAATTAATTCCTATGTCAGAGGCTGGTGACACCACCTTGACGAAAGCCGTCCCTGAAGCACTTACTGAGAGCAGCAGTACCGCAGGTTTTCGGAGTGAGAGAGGTTCTTGTTTCCTCCCCCCAGCTTTCCTCTGTGTATTGACACCCATCACTATCTTAGTGAATGTCAGTGATTGTAGGTAAATGTCACACATCTTACATAATGCTGGAAGCACCAAATCTCATTAACAAAGCCCCGGTAACTATGGCAATGAGCATCATCGGCAACCCCCAGTGTAACTTATGCTAAAAAGGCCATGAGGTTGCTATGACAACTGGAGAAAAAAACAAGAGAGAGGGAGGGAGAAAGTTGGATCTGTTTTCTTGAGGCTCACATACATTCACACACACACAGCAACAGAAATACATTTTTATTTATATAAATAAATAACAATGGTTAACTTTGTTTTATCTTTCCAGTCACTTTGTATCATCATCATTCTGCGCTTCAGGTTCATCCCCAGCTTGTTGTAAAACTCCTCTCTCATACACACAGTGAGACAGTAGTGACTGCAGCATGTTAGGACAAATTCACCTGAATTATATTTCATATCATACATTATATTAGCATTTTATATTGAAGTGAAATAACTTGTTCCATCTCAGAAACAGAATGCTCTCTAACAACGGCTTCATGGTTGATGTTTTCTACTGTTTTCTGTTTTTACTGTTTCAAATAACTTAACCTGTGCTCTCTGTAGAAGCTCTACTTGACCAATGTATCACAGACCGTCTGACAGCCTGCTGCCAACTGTTTGTGCTGATTAGAAGATCAAGTATTGAGTGAAGTGTCTCCCCTCTTCTTTTAATAATGGACTGGAAATGAATATATATGAATAATAATAATAATGAAGTATTATGCTATAAACTGCCTGGTAATTTTACATGCGATGCAAACAGCAACAAAAATAGGAAAACTATTAATATTTACTGTAGAGAAGGACATAAATTAGGAAGATTAGGATTATTTTATGAAAACAGATCTTAAGCTGAGAAGTATAATTAATTAAGTGGATTCAGGATGTAAATTAACTGATTTAGCTTAAAATAAAAAGAATAAACACCTGCACAAATTTCTTTTGGGTCCTTTGAGGTATAATATAATTATAATGCAGAATATTTCATTAATATTTCATATTTTTCCTTGTGTTTTTGTCTTCAGCCTGTTTTCAACTGCATGCATACATGTAAGGAAGAATTACACTGACAGATACAATGGACGGATGAATGGTTGAATACAGGCCTACAGCTACATGATGGTTATTTTAATTATTTATTAATCTACCAGTTCTCTTCTCTTTAAAAACAGTGGGAAAATGTCCCCTCAGAGCCCGGGCTGATGTCTTTAAAATGCTTAGTTTATCCAATCAAACAGGCCAAGACTCAAAGGTATTTTATTCTTACCAGCATTAAGCAGAAATAAACAGGAAATCCTCACATCTGAGAAGTTTGTACTAAGTTTTTGCTTGAGAAAAACGTTTTTTAAATGACTCACCAAATAGTGCAATTACTTTTCTGTTGATCAGCTAATCAGTAAATCAACTAATTGTTTCAGCTCCATGTTTGAACAGATGAATGAAGAAAACAACAGCCCATCTGACATTTTCACACACTAATACTGTTACACTGTGTCATGATAAAAAACAATCCATCTTCAAATAGCAATACAAACTCACTGCAGTATTCAGTATAACAACAGACAGGAGCATGTTAAACATTACTCAAGCTGCTAAATATGGAACTTATTTGCAATTTTTAAAGGAAATCCATAAATTTCCCCAGAGCGTACTGTCACCCTTTGCAAGTAAACAGTAATTATGGGTGGCTGGAGTTTACAAAAGGAAAATAAAACATTTCCAAACAATTGGTGAGAAAGGCACATGCAAATCCATCTTCAGGGTTTCCCTTGGTTGTCCAAGGGGTTATCTGCTGTTTGAGAATGACTTTTGGGAATCATCCTAGCTGTAGCATGAGACCTGAAAGCAATGTGCCAAGATTTATTATTGCTCTATTAATTTCACCAAATAACATAAGATTTAAAAGACAATTTCCATTACTTTAACTTGTACTTGTAGACATAAGTTATGATTTTTAATAAGAAAAAACAAGCAACACTTTTCATTAGAAAAAGCAAAAACAAAAAAACAGGGCTGCTGCTTACAGACAGCTCATGCTATGTCTTCACAGTTACTTTCCTAACTTAAAGCCAGCAGACACGATTGATTTACAAGGTTAATCATAGGTCCACTTAGGGGAAACTAAAGACTAATTTGCGAGTTTAAGTACAGGTTAATTTGCGAGGTATCGGAAGCCGCTATTAATATTAATACACTCCTGGGACTTATGAGAGAGGTGGGGTGTTTGCCTTAAAAGCTTTTTTATGATCATACAGTTTAGGTCACTCTGCAAAAATAGTGCACCTATGCTGCTATGTTGTGGGCATCACCCTGATGTTGTATTTGCTTCTATGTAACTGATCTCTAACTCACAAAGAATTCACAACACTGTTATCTGCCCCCTTGAAAGTTTCCTCTTTGTTACATAAGGACACGTGCAAATTTCTGAACCCGAACTTCTTTTCATCTAGTACAGAGAGACAGTCAATGTAGGAAATCCATTGTAACCTTGTGTAAGAAACAACAACTTTTTGTAACATGCCAAAGAACTGTTTTGAACTGTTTCAAGTCCTGTGGGAGAAACATTTCTCATATGATAATTTAACATGATTCTAGACACATAACAAACAACTACAGATTCTGTATAGCCTAATAATGTGCATTTGAGGTTTTTAAAACTACAACTCAAAAATGTTTTGCAAGCAGACACAACTCTGGTAAAAAAGAAGACATATCTTTATTTATTGGATATAAGTTCGCATTTAGAAATTTAAAACATGCTCGCAGATTTGTTTATAGACTTTTGTTATAATAAAATAAATTAGACTGTAAATGAAGATCATAAATGAAGACCTCCTGAGTGCACTGGAATTTGTATTATTAGAGTTCTGTTTCCTACCAATTAAACAGCCTTGCAGCGAGAGACGGAGAGAGATGAGTTTGTTTCATCTCACTGTACACATCTACTGTTAGCTTTGATAGAAATGCTGGTGCTGTAAAGAACCTAAAAATAGCCTTTTCTTTTTTTTTTCAATTTTGTTGTTCATCCCAGGCTGAAGGAAGTTTGCAAAATGACTTCCAGACTTCCTCCAAGGTATCAGGGGAGCAGGTTAATCTGATACGGAGAAAACATTTAGCCAACAGATTTTAAACTGGTGTCTCACTTCCTCTCTATACAAAAATCATCTACTAGTGCATCTAAAAAAATAGAATATCATAAAAAGTATATTTTTTTTATTGTAATTTCATTCGAAAAGTGAAACTCACTTATTCTAGATTCATTACACATAAAGTGAAATATTTCATTATTTTGTTTTACTTTCAATGATTATGGCATACAGCTCATGGCAATCAAAAAATCCATTAGGAGGCATTTATAATACAGAAGTGCCCAACTTCTGAAAAGTAAGTTCATTTATGCACTTCATACATGTGGTTGTTGGTCCTTTAGCACAAATTTCTTCATCAATGCAGCGTGGCATGGACACAATCAACCTGTGGTGCTGTTGAAGCAGTACTGAGGACCAGGTTGCTTTGATAGAAGATCATATGTATTGTTGCATTTTACTCTCTCACTCTATTGATTGATTAAACATGCCATCTTGGCCTATGAACTAAATCAGTTCAAAAATATATTATCAAGTCAATACATTAAGCTCCAGAAAAAAAAAAATCTGTTGATTTCAAAGACACCTCTGTCTGTCACAAGTTTACACAAACAAATAAATTCTATCCACTGATCAACACGACAGCAGACACACACATGGACCACTAACCATTTCTTCAAACATCAAGCAGAAACATACAAAACTTTTTACTCACACAAACACAGAGCGGCGTCTGAGTGTGAATTATACACAAAAATCAATCAGACAACAGGGACCAGGACACATAAACACACACAAACTCACATCCACTTCCTCTCCAGAAAATATTCCCATTATCTCCTGATCAATCAGAGAAACAACAAAGCAAATCAATTGTATTGATCTTGATGAGAACATGACTCAATTACCCAGCAGTTCTCACTGATCTGATCAGAATTAGGCCTGTGATCAGCCTGTTTTCTCTCCCATGAGAAAATAAAACAAGACAGTGATGTTGAAATCTGAGTAAATGAGTCAAACTACACTAAGGACGGACACAGATACTTTCTGCTTTGCCAAGTAAAAACAAAGATGCAAATATTAAACAACAATCTCTTAATGTTCCCCTGGTGGATGGTGGATACACCCAACAGTGATTTAGAGCAGTGGTTCTCAACCTTTCTGAGTCACGACCCCCAATATAACCCCCGAGCTTCTAGTAGCTGATGAACATAACAGAGAACTGAGCTGCTGAAGAGAGAAGAGCCTCTGGTGAAGACTAAAACAGACCCAAGAGGAGAGTGTGTATCTGTTACACAACTGAGTTCTTGCAGGTTTACTTTAATTCTAAAAACTTCACTCACAGTTGACACATATTCTTGCATTATTACCATTTATTTTATTTAAAAATGCACACTGTCACACTGCAGCCAAGGTTGACACTATTGTTTCCTTTTTAACTGAATCAATGCACAGTGCAGACAGGGTGAGGCTGAATTAAGAGAAGAAAACAATGAGACATAAGACAAATGATAAATATATTTCCAACTGCAGCTGGACCATGTGGGAAGAAAATGAATGCACGTGTCAGCAGGTGTGTTTTATGACGGGTCTAAGTCTGAGGTTCAACAATAACACGCTCACACACATGGCAATTTTCCTCCATTTTCATTTTTTTAGGACACTAAAACCTGTAGTAACTTTCCCAACACTGCACTCCATGTCTGTATCTCACACACACGTATACACACATGCAGACACACAGGTCCGGCTGGCTACAGCTAATCTTCTTAGTAGTCACAAGTTTGACTGTTTGAACAGAACAAAGTTCACGTTGTCAACAACAACAGAGGTGGTATTTCTACCAATGACAAAGCGACAGGGAGAAAAAGAGACCAATAAGAAAGAAATACAGGCATGACAGAAGAGACAGGGCAGTATTAATTCAATCACAACTTTTACCTTTGGACTGAAGCAACATAACTCTTTGGATCGTTTCACTACCCTTTGCACTGAAACCAGATATGAATTTTACAAACTCATTACGTTTTGTGACTACCGCCGCCGAAGTGCCACCTTTGACCTACACTTAAATTCAGGATACTGGAGACAATTTAAGACCAGGAAGGACAACTGTAAAGACAACAGTAGGTTAGCTCATAATATTTGGCAGCCATGTGTCATTTCAACCTGCACTGATTCAAATCTGCCTTTTGGGAAACCTGAAAACGGTGAGTAGACGTTTTGTAATACAGTATCTATATTTGATAAACTGCACGGCAACATTTTTTGTAGGTACTGTTCAGCTGTTTGCATATGTTTTTAAAAACAGCATTTTTCTCAGCTTTCGCTAACGTGTCTAAAGAAATTTTGTGAGTCAACAGAATTTTATGTGCGCAAAAAAAATATTTTTCTAGTTGGTTTCTGCAGGATTGAGTGTGTAATCTAAATACTGATTAGGTGAATAACTTGAACAACTTTGCCTTAGTGTTGAGGGAAAAATTATGGGTTAACAAACTACAATTTCACATGCGGAAAAGAAATATAACTTTAACATATCAGTAAAACAGGCTGACTCACTATTTATATACTTGGGTGATGTGGTTGAAATGAATATCATCTTCACCACCTATATTCAAAATAAGGGAGAAAATATGTTTGTCGTAAGTACAACATTAAGTACAACACATACTGGCTGCACATCTCAAATTGAACCCCGTAAATTGCACCAAATGCATCATAAAAACAAGAGTAGCGGCTACAGCAGGATGTACTAATTTGAGGAGTAAATGTGACATAATTGCTGCATTTCTTGAGAGTTTATGAATAAAATATGTTTATCATTACCTGGTTAAATCCCCATTGTAGCATCATAATTTGATTCCACTGAATAGCAGCAATCCATCTACTATATCTAAATGAATTTCCATTTCTACATCACTTGTAAAATATGAGCTACAACTCAGTGTCCCTAGTCTCACTTTGAATTAACTGCTCATTAGAGCCTGGAAATAATCACTTGATGGTTTGGTCCTGTGTTGAGCTGTCTAGTGTGCCAGTCAGTGCAATGCTAACAAATTAGTTGCTGTAACTTACACATGTAAAACAAAAATGTAACCCAGTCCTAACCAATAAACTGGATGTCACTGATCTGCAAAATCACCAAATCTGATGTTCTAAGCCAAACTTTCTTTCCTCAAGAATTGCTTTATCCTGTGCAGGAGCAATATGACGGTTCTGTTTGGCCCCTGGGCCGATCTTGCTCTGCTCCTGCGACAGACAGTGACACAGACAGACAGAGAGGCAGGCAGCTTTCTTCCTCTCTGGCTCTTCGGCCTCCTGCTGTTCCTGTCTGTGTGTCTGCTGCTGCTGCAACTGATTATCTACTTCAGTTGGAAACTCAGACAAGGTAGGCATGTTATTAACTTTTCATGCCTAGCCCATGTCCAGACCACATGCTATGTTATATTTACAACACTGCTGTGTAGCTAAATGGAAACTGGGGGTGAAGTATTTCTCCAGGATCACAAGTAATATACATACCCATCACTGACCATTTTGTCAAGAAATATATTTTATACCAAATTCAAGAGCAATGTGCATGAGTGTATCTATAAACACACACAGCTCCACTACAGCTCTGCCTTGTACATGTCTCATACCTGACAGCTCATGTCACTCCCAGGTTGAAAAAAAAAAAAGGCCTATGGGCTCTAAAACTAAGCTGTGCTCTAAATAATGAGAAATACAAAATAGACTACAAGAAAAAAAAACACTAAGAACTCGGCAAGGTCACATTTTTGGGATAAATGAAACTACGCTAATGCTTTGTAGAGACATGTACCATTCTGCTGCCCTGAATAACAGATCACCAAATGCACATCTGAAAATAATCAACAAATGCACTATTTACTTCAGTTTCAGTAATGTCCGCTAAAAACTACAATGCCCAGGCTATTTTACCAAATTACCTATAGGATTGAAAAGTACTTTAGTGATTTGTTTTTAAAGATGTGTGTCTTAAGTTAGAATGAAGGGCTTCCATAAATGCATAGGAGATGAGTGTTTTTTGTCTCAGTGTGTGCAGTTTACTCTGAGGCTAATTCAATTAGAGGTAATCATACACCTTCAATTTATTGTTTGCCAGCTTGAAACACTCGAAGCACTTTTAATATAAACTCACTCTGTAAGGTGATGGTCCTTGCTGCCTTTTCCCAGGTTTTAGTGGTCAGACAGCCAACGTTCACCAAACCACAGAAGAAACTCTACAGCATATAAAACATTAGAAGCCAAGAAGTTTCTAATAAAACATCAACAGCAACTAAGCGTGAACGGCCTCATAATAAACTATGGAAGACTAAAAGTTAAAAGCAACTAATTAGAAACTTTTAGGAAGTAATTAGCCAAAGTAACTAAAAAATTAGCAGCATTGACATCTGCTGTCTATTAAAATAATGTTGGTAAGCTTAAGTTTCTTTCAGCTTTTAAATAAAATGGGACCTATTTCTATTTAATTAAATAAACCTAACTTTAGAAATTTTTTACCTGTTACCACACCTGAAACCATCAGTAGAGCAGGAGGAGGAGGTGAAAGTTGAGTAGCCTGAGGAAAAAGAAGTATATTCAAGTATACTATTAGTATACTTCTTATAAATAAGTATACTTTCAGTTTACCTTTTGTGTACTGTATCAGAAATACATAAAAACAAAATTAAATATACTTGAAGTATATTGAGAAGTATACAGAATAAGTACATTTGGTCTATACTTTGATATTACTTAAGTATACTTGAAGAAATAACTTTTAGTACTTTTTTAGTAAGGTACTGCCTTATCGCGCATGCGCGAATACTGTTTTATCTAATACTATTTCCATTCAGGGATTTCCGGGGGTAACTAGACTACGGTCTTCTGAATTAATCCTAGTCATTGCAGCTTGGTAAATCAGATGGTAAAAGTGAGATATACCAGAGTTACGTGAACGAATTCCTTTGTTTGTTGATTCCATGTTGGCGCTGTTAATTGAAGTATGATTCCTATTTTTGGAGGCCCACTTTACTGTGGTCTAGTTTCTCACTTCTCCTCGTCCTCCTCCAGTCGACGCTGACCTGGCGGAGTTTTCGCAGGACAGAAGCGCCATCTACAGGCAGACACACAGACATGTACACGTGAAGAGGAGGAGCGTCGGCTCGCACTCACACACCTGACAGAACACACACACACACACACGGCATTCTGTCAGTCAACATGAATTCAGACTGTTTGTGTAATGTGACAAACACCAGCAAGTATCTGCAGGGACATAGTTAAATTACCAAAAGAACATCAGTGCATTTAAAGATAATAACTAGCTGTCACGGAAGGTGTGTGGAAACCACTTTTGTCTGTTGATGTGCTCAAGGAAAAAAAAAAAACAAACACTGACATCTTTAAGAAGCTAAAAGCAACTTTTAAATGTTAGATATTTTATTTTTGCCTTCTTGTGTAACTTTGTGATGTACTTTTATACTGTATTATGCATTTCAGAGAAAGTATAGTTCAACTCATATATTAACAAGACTTCTTGAAAGAAATCCTTTATTTACATTAATCAGTAAAGTGAAAGAAGAAACAAAACACGTCTTCTGATTATAACAATCCTTTATTTAAACAGTGTTACACAGGGGGGAGGAGTGGCTGTGTGTGGGGGACACAAGACAATTAAGCTGCTAGATAGTAAAAAAGCCTACCGGTGATCATTGGTTAGCTAAGAGGGAGCAATGAGGCAGCTGTGGTTTGTTTCCAAAATGTGTGTTTTTTTTCTTGTTTTTTTTAAACTGCATTTGGCTTAGATAAAATACAAAACTGTGCTGGTTTTCACTGATCTTACATTGTCTGATCTGGCCAAACTAGTACAAAGCCTGAGATATAACAGTGGAGAATGTGGTCCAATAATCTTTTTGCCTTTTGATATATTAATTTCATCAGGCCCATTTCGAAAGCCATGACGTGGTGTGAATGAGATGAACGGCACAATGTCCTCCACGTTATCCTGTTGATATACCTGACAGTTTGATAATCAGCTGGCGTAGAATCAGTTTCTTAACCGTGGCGTGACATTATGGAGTTACCATATTAACAAAAACTCTACGATGACATAACATTTTGGAAAACCACAGCTCACGGCCCCAAAAGCTCCTGTGAATGGTTAAAAGAGCCCAGAGCCCCGAAAAGAGGTTCAACCTGCGACTAAATGTATAAATGCAGAAAATTTCATTTGAAGTGGGGTCCCTTCAATGTGAAATAAAAAAACAAAAACAAAACACGGTGACAATATTACAAATATCCAAGAGGGGGCACAACAAATCCCACCTGTTAACAACGAGATCAATTTCACAGAGAAAAGACAACAAACTGTGAGAAACACTACAAATATAGCGGTTGTGATATTACTGATGATTTTGACAATGTTTCAGTGAAAGTTTCTAAAGCTGCCTAGTGTTTGTTTTCTTCATGTTTTTCTGCTGCTTTGTCTCTTTGTAAGAGGGTTCGAGGTTAAAGCTTCCCCCTCATCTGGAATGTCGTCATTAAACTGCATAGTAAAGTTCAGACCAGTGTTTCCCGATAAAAAGCCTAAATAGTCATTATCGTCCGGACGTGCCTCAGCTTAGGAACAAAGTTTTAAAACACTCAAATTCAGAGGTACATTCATCTTTTGATTGGATCCAATTCAAATTAATATTGTGTCCTGTCCGACAGGATTAAGACAAATGTAGGCAGGTCCAGCTGGAATGTTTTTTTTATATTAATCTGTGGCACTTCTTTGCTTACAATCAGTAAAATTTCAGGAAAATGTGTTTTTGCCTTTCCGCTGCTCACACTGAAAATCTGTCTCAACTAGATGCGTTAGATGAATGTGTTCTCACACATGTAAATCTGTTACATATTTACAGTCACATTTTTGTGAAATTCTGCTGAACATATTGGTAAAAGGACACAGAAAATGAATAAAACATGATAAGATTCCATTTAGGGTTTTCAAGAGCACTTCAAACTTCCCTTATAGCTGCATTTTCCTGTTATGTTGTAACTGTTTCCATTTCTGTTTGTAGTGTGAGTGTTAAGAGCAGTGGCGCTCTTGGTGTGGTAAAAGATCCCATATTTCTGAAATGCTTTTTATATTGAACCATCCGCTTGAGTGAAGTTTTAATTTCATGCCAAGTTAATGGAATTTTAAAACCGTAAAAACAGACAAAAAAAAACATTAATGCAGCAGAATATTTGGTTGCGGTGAAACGGTTACAACACAGCCAGCGTCATGTCGAAGATACAATTATCTAGACGTAGCGTTTTGAGCTGAGATAATCTGTTATCTACACACTCTCAAACCAATCGACGCAGTAGCCTTCTATCTAGACTCACTCAAAATATTTTTGCGAGATGAAAATGTGCGAAGACATGCTGTATTCAAACCCAGATTTCATTACAGCTAGCATGTTTTGTGGTTATGAAAAGAAGCTGGGAGTGAATTAAAACAGACTAATGCAGAGTTAATAGAAATGGCATTATTATGAATTTGAGACAGAGATGGTTTCAAGTTGTTCCAACCGTTTCTCCTCATTTTGGTACCTCTGTGGTCGTAGAACAAAACTATTTTTGAATAGCTTAAATTCAGATTATGTCTTAATTTGAAGTATTGTCATGAGAATATTAAAAGATTTAACTCATGGCAGGATGCAAAAATACCATGACTGAAACCTGCAAACATGCATTAATGTTCAAAATTGTTGTCACTCCCAACGTTCTAGTGGACACTACAACAGTGCCACCGCTATCTCCCAGTTATCCTTCACTTTACTGATTTACTCTCCCATTCAGAAAGTCAGTTTACTGCTCCCTCGCTTCCCTGTGGCCCAATGGGAATGATTAGTGTCGTACAGTGGGTGGGCCCAGGGAAAGCGTTTAGTTAATGAAAAGCTGCATTACGGCTGCCATCTATAATAACCTTCATTTTGTTTACTGTACAGAAAGTTGTATAAACTAGCTTTAAAATCAATTCATTTTCAGTTCAAATTCATTTCCATTTAGTAAAAATGTCTAAAATACACTAAATCTAAGATCCCTTCTACTCCCACCTAATGTAAATGTTAAAAACGTATTTGTTTCTTAGATTTGATTTAAAAACGATTTAACTGTACTGAAAATGAACTCACTCAGCCACTAGTCAACACACAAGGAATGTGGATGAATGATAACTATACTTACAGGGAAAAAAGACAGAACCATTTTTACTGCAATATTTTAAGTGACAGCTCCGTTTTCTGTCATTTTTTAAGTAACAAAATGTGATAATGTGAAACAGCCGGTGTCTAAATGTTTCACTAAGTGAGACTGTGGGAGTTCATACCTTCACTATTATAAAAAAAAAAAAAAAAGGTTAAAAAAACAACAAACATCTTGTAACTTCCTGTTTTCTGCAGTCCTACTTGTTTCTGTTGGTTTTAATAGTTTGTTATTCTCCACTTAATTAAGTGAAGGAGGGAGCTGTAACTGAACGCATTTAACAAATAACTTGTTTTTAGGAATGCACAGATACCACTTTTCCACTGCTGATACAGATTCCAAGAAAAAAAACTTCTGTGTCAATGTTTTTTGACAAAAATAGTGAAGATAAAAGCCTTCAAACTTTTGAGGTCACCAAAAATCTTTCAGTCTGTAAAAAGAGCAAAAATCTGCTGCTCTGCTCTCTGATTTTTGAGTGTCACTGACTTGCACCAGCACTGGTGAAATAATCTGTATGATGATTATTTCAGTCTTATACCTCATGAGAATTAGTTATCAGTGCATCCCTAAATGTTCAGTCTTTAAAATATAAGACAAACACACTATCTTCTCTCTTCTTGTAAAACAAACAGTTAAAGAAAAAATAAGCACTATTAAAAAATAAAAACATGCTACAAATGTTAAGCTAACAAAGTGGTTCTATTTTGTTCCCTCAGAAAGAATGAGGATATTATTTTTCTTTTTCTTGGTTTTGGAGTGAGGGATTTAGATGCACCACAAACATGTAAGAAAGACCGCCTGGAAAGACATTGGCAACTTCTCTCCATTCGTCTAACCCTTCTCCTGTTCTTTAGCGCCTCTTCTCCTCCTTTTCAGTCAGTCAAGGATGGTAGTTGTAAGGTGATGAAGATCCTTCAACGTCAACAGAGAAAACAGTCACGGTGGGCCCTTCAGCTCTGGATTTTGGGGGGGGGATAAAGATGAAGCCAGTCAGCCTGGGTGGTGTGATTGCTTTGGAAAATATATTCCCTCTGTACTCTACAGACAAGCCTCCATCAGTCAGTGCCTAAGTGTAAAATTCTCCTTCCTTAAACTCTGTCTGTCTGTCTGTCTGTGTGATGTCAGATGATGTTTTTAACAGCTTCATGTGTGGGAGTTCTTGTTTCAACCCCCTGATTTTCAGCTCTTCAGCAAACAAACCAGTTAATAAAGATCTCTAATTTTACTTTCACTGTTAATAATAATAATAATAATAAGTTACTATTATTATTATTACCTGAGTTCAGTCAATCCTCCTCCTCAGCCAGTTCAGTTTCTTTATGAACCACCACTCTGGTAACAGACATGTCAGGATGTTGCTCTTTGGCCTCCTTAATGGCCTGGGCCAGTGCCTGCAGCACCAAGGGGCAACCACACAGTGGCAGCACCGAGCACAACAGACAGTGAAGGAGGTGGGGGAAGAGGGAGAGGAGGGCAGAATGGTGGAGTTAAATGAAAAATTAAATAAGAAGCATAAAGAAAATGACAAGAATGCTGGATTTATGTTAACAGTGACATGTACCATTTTACTTCCTTGGGTTAACTGAATGTTAAATAGGAGGAGGTAAGTCAGACGAAGTAAAATGGCTCCAGATGGAGCGGTGACATCAAGTGGAAAGAACTTATTAAAACTAAAGTAAATTTCCAACTAAATGTGACACAATCTGTTCTTGTGTAAATCCAGCAAATCAGAACAGACTCTTACAACTTAAACAAACCAGTGGACAAAGAATGAAGCAGATACTGGCCTGTCAAAAACACATTTTTCTTTCTTCAAATACTTGAAATATTATGTGGGTACTATATGAATTTTCCAGTTTTACATGTCATCAAATACATATGCACATCTGGGTTTATAAATCAGATTTTACAGATTTTTTTCAATTCACGATTCAAAAATTTAAAAAAATGTATTAATGTAAAAATGTATTAATCCCAGAGGGAAATTATTTTGCCATGTATATGGACAATGACTAATTTTATATTGTTTTGAGTGTTTACTTCCATATAGGAGACTAGAGGAACTTATAATGTACACATTCTCAAATTAAAGCTGAAAACATCATGTCATTGTTTCACATCAATTCTGTGCTCAGAGCAAACACAACAAAACATGTCACTGTCATTGTCCAAATACATCTAATCTGCACCAACTCAGATGTGATTCTCCTCACTATAGTTTCATCTTGCAGATTTGATCACATCTGAGAAAAGTAAAACTTAGAGATCAGATTTTCTTGCATTGTGAAAATCTAACAAAGACAAAGACAGCAAATCTAACTAAAACAAGCAACAAAATCAGACACAGCGTGACGTGAAAGGGTTAAGGCAACATTTTTAGATGTATGGATGAATATGTGAAACGACAGAGTGGGACTAATAGCTTGCATTCAGACTGTAAGCAACACGATTGACATGTCACCAGATGTCTAATTGTTCTTTTAAGTCTATGCAACCAGGAAAATAAACTCTGTTGATGATTAAAACTCTTCATACTTCATTATTCTCCCAGCAAACAATCCATGGTTAAAAGGTACAAATTATGGACCTACACCATTATTTATCATCTTCAAAATAATTCTTGGAGAGTTTTTCCACATAGCGCACATTTGATCAGCAACCCATCAGCCAAGCTGCTACTATAGCAGGTAAGGTGAAGGGATCATCTGTGCGGCTGAAAACTGACCTGGTCGTGGTCGATGTCACAGTCGCCAGTGATGACAATGCGTTTCTCAATCCTCGTCTCTGACAGTCCGCCCTTCAGTGTCTGGAATAAAATTTACAACAGTGATGCTTTCATGCGTGTCACAAGTGGTTCATTATGTTGTTCATTAACAAGGCTCACTTGAGTTCTGATGGGATACAGCTGATTGGCTAACATTATAATGACAGTCATGAGCCATTGTTATGAAATATCATAATATGTTGGGCCACAAGAAGAGGGTGCGTGTTTGTGTGTGTGTGTCTGTACCTTGGTAATGTGCGTGGTTGTAGTAGTACACAGAGATTCAGAGGTGATTGTCTGAGCAGTCATCAGCACTCCAGGCTCACCATCACCATTACCATCCAACTGATAACAGAGACACAGAAGAGATAATGAGTTGTAAATCACTACTAGAATGTCCCCGTTAGATCTGTGAAGTTTGATGGTGACATGCACTCTTACTAGGAAAGAAACACTTTGGAGCATTGGCATTAATCAGATTTAATCATTATTTTAAAGCAGTGTTTCACACAAACACAAAACGAATCCTGAATGCTAACACACGTAAGGAAAAAAATAAATAAAAGCTCCCTGTGTTTATTAGGTGTGCACCTGTGCAGCTTCATATGTGATGGTCTTGGTTTCCGTATGTACGATGGGCACTTCTTTTGTAGCTATTTCAGTTTTCTGGGCTGCAAACGTGTCTGATATAGTCACCATTTCTGTCTTTACCACAGGTGGCTAGGGAGGGAGGAGAGAGAGAGAAGTGATGGTGAAGGGAAGACGGTTAATATATTACACCTGAGACAGTTAGTGAAAACAAAGAAATATGTTTGTATCAATGCACTCTGTCCATGTCAATGTATTTATAAACTGATTTTATTTAGATTTATTTTTTATTTTATTTAAATTTAAAAAGCATGTGTACTAAATGAAACCAAAGTTTTAAATTACATTCGAATTTTGTTGAGTTCTTGTAGATGTATAAACGCAACACATGCACATGAACGCAGCACCTTCATGCAAAAGCTCCCAAACTCGTGCGAGTCAACAACATGAAACGCAGAGTATGACATCTACTTAATGCAATGTAAGAGCAATGACTACAACAGCAGCACCACTGCAGAAATATCTTTGCCGACAATATGCAGCTTAACACACGACACAGCACAAACATGCATAAAACATTATCCAATCAAACAAACAATACTCAAATGACTGGCAAACAAAAAGGCAACTGAAATGTAAACAACATGCAAAGATGACATTCAGATGAGCGGATGGCATTTCCAAAGTGGTTAGCAATGATGATTTCCACAATACTGTTACCATAGTGACAGTGACAAGCCAATTAAAACACACAATAGAGAGAGAAACATCACTGCCAAACACATGGAATATAAACACACACACACACACACACACCAAATGTGAAATATGGCATGCAGAGCAAAAAGCAAATAAACACCTAAAAGCATCATGCATTTCCCACTTAGGCCCCATTTACTTGAAAACACTAAATACAATGTAGGAGGCTGTAACAGCAACACACCACACTATGTGGGACATGAGTGGACTAGCCATGTTGATGATGGTATGAAGTATGATAACAGAGAAGTTAAAATATATGTAATGATCAAAATCAAAGTAATGACTGAAATGAATCATCTAGGGGATGGTAACTTGACACCAACACACCAAAGCAATGGTGGTGAATTGTATCCTTAAAGGAGTCTTCTGCCAGGTTTAATGGAGTTTTATGTGTAGGAGTTTTCAAAGGAGAGTGTGAGGATGTACATGGGGCTTAAATATTCACGCAAGCGGAAAAGGAAAACCGGCACTGTGATAAGCAGGAAGGAAAAAAGTAGGTGTTTCTACAGTTGGTAGGAGGGATCAACGCCCAGGGAAGCTCCACAGTCGGCCCAATGAAGACTTTACCTCAGAGCAACAAATAACCTGTGGTCGTAGTTCTGCTTCAACCAGAGGGGATTCTCCGTTCACTTTAGGTTCCTCCTCTTCTTCCTCTGCTGGAAATGCCAGCCCAGTCACAGCCTCCTCTGGCTCGCTGAGACCGTTAGGGGCTTCTTCAGGTGTCATCATAGGATCATCTGTGCTTTCCTCTGTCTCATGCTCACCCTCCTTCTCTTCCTCTGCAGTCTTCTTTTCTGCTTTGGCATCCTCTGTCCTGGACTCCTCTATCGCTTGATGGGTTTCTTCCGCAGGTTGGCTGATTTCAGCTGGAAGGGAAGAAGCATCTGGAGCAGAGACATCCTGGTCCACTTGGTTATTCTCCTCTTTCTTCTCCTGCTCTTCCTCCTCTTCGTTCTCCTCTGGTATTTGTGTATGAGAAATGGAGACAGGGACATTTGGGTGGTACTCCGCTTCTTCTTCACTCTCACTCTCAGACGAAATGTTCTCCTGCATTGCTGCTTTTGCTTCCTCCGTTACCACTACTTCCTCTTCAAACTCCACTTGCTGTTCTCTTGTTTCCTGCTCTGCAGGTGGCTCAGCCAGACAACTGGTTGCAACTGCGACAGATCCAGGTTTGGTTGCTTTGGTAACTTCTTGGATGACAACTGTTTCTTCGATTTCGACTTCGTCTGTCTATACACATTCACGCACACACGCAAATGTACACATAGTGCACAAACACACACAATGAGGTGCACACACATACACAACAAACGCATGGGGACAAAAACAAAAACATAACATAATCATTGAACATAAATAAAACAAAATTAAACTACCTTAACTGAAAATAAATTCATATAAAGTCAAACTTAGGAATAAAAATAACATGAATATGTTCAGCAGTGGATGTAAAGACAAGTTAAAATGAGAAGAACAAGGAGAAAGAGAGACAAATAGTCGAAGAATGGGTGGCTGTAGTGAGAAAATGACATTTCATGCTGCTTGTGGAAAAAGAATGAAGGCATGAAGTGAACGGTGGATAAAAGGCATCATGGATGGAAGGTTGAATGGATTAATAGAGGAAAGTTAGGACCACCTTTGCAGGTTCTTTGGTATCAGAGATTGTGTTATCAGCTGGAGATGCTTCCATTTGGGACACACTCACCTGCGTGACAGAGAGGTTACCATGACATTGTTAGCAATTGGCAATATCGTGATGCTTGTTATCACAGCATGAAGAATAAGTTAACTTTGTTATTTCTCCGTTTTTAATGCACAGACACTGAAATGGCAAATGGGATAAAAGAGGTTAAGGTGAGTACAGAAAGTGAGAAGATCCCGTCAATAAACACAGACGCTTGAGTACATTCATTTCATGTTTAAACCAAACACATCAAGGGTTCCTATGTTTTCAGCATGATGGAAACTGCTGCTTCAGTACTTGCTGCTTTTGACACTTTTTTTTTTCCTGGAGATGATTGTTACGTTTGCATGCAGCAGATATTTACCAACACAACCAGATAACATGACTCCTGACACAGAATAAGGAATATCACCATTCATCTAGCATTCACAGTAGATGTTATGGGCAGCTAACATCTCTTTAGTTTGTGACATCACTGAAACATTATAAGGTGTCAGTTTCATTTCAAGGTGACTAACATTTGAAGGATATAAAACACTCTCTAAACTCAGTGAAATTTTGATCCATTAGATTGGAATGAGAGTAAACTGACTCCTACATGTTATGAGTACTAGCAGCAGCACCTCAGCAGCAGAGACCGTAGCAATTGGGGAAATAAAAATCCCTTGCAGCATAGTATTAGAAGTAGTAGATGAAATGTATAGCATCTAGTGTTGGTTCTGGAGTACTGCAAGCAGCCACTGCAGCTGAATAAAAGTCTACTAAGTCTAAGAGTATCTACTAAAAAGTAGAGAAACAATTTCCTCTTCAACGCTGTACAGCAACATACAGCAAAAACCACACAGAGAAGAAAACAAATAAAAAGTAAGGAAAAAATTAAAGGATAATATGAGAGAGGACATAAAGACAAAAAATAAATGTGAGCAGATAAACAGCGATAACACAACTCATAAAAAACACAATGTGAAACAATAAACACTCATATAGAGGAATTATGGGTCAAACTAAACAAAGGTCAGTCATGCTTTTTCACCTGTGTCTTATAATGATTACATGAAAAAGAAGAGCGGAGGAGACCAGAGTCAAAGTAGCAGAAAATAGTAGAACTAAATGTTGCTGACAGAGCAGAATAAAACCAATGTTCTGTAAAAACTAAAATGACAATGGATGAATAGTTGGTGACAGTGGCAGGTCAGCATTCCTACAGAATAAGAAAAACCTATGAGGTTAATCAAGTAATGAGGAGCCTATAAAGAACAGGTCAGGTTAAAGCAGATCAACAGACACATCATGATATGTACACCCACAACATACTAAAACTTTTATTTTATGCAGAACACCATGGAGAAAAAGAAAATCACTGCAACCCTCCAGGGAAAATGCTCTGTAATTCAGTTGCCGAGACAGAAACACCCAGACACACGTACCACTTGCTGCTGTTGCTGTTGAATACGTATCGTTGTAGCGGGAGAGGAGGTGAGACGTTTCTCCCACTGGTTGGGCTGAGGAGGAGAGGGAGGTGGTGCCTCCATAAAGGAGCGTTTAAGCTGGCTAATGCTAGCTTGGTGTTTCAGAACTTCATCTTGGGTCTTATCGTGGTCCTAATAGGGCAGTGGAGGAGAGGAATAAAGGGGGAAGTGGTAAGGGAAATGAGGAAGGGGTAAAGAGTAAATGACATGTATGGTTTAATGAGGTTGTGGTTGGGACAAGAAGGGTGGGATGACAATTGTGGGGCAGAGGTGGGAGGAGAAAGGGATGGTAGATAAAGGAAAAGGGTGAAGAATGGACAGGAAATAAGAAAAAGAAAGGAAAGGATACAGAAAAAAAAGAGTGAGGGCAAAGCAATGATTGAGACATGAGAAAGGTAGGCCAGATGCCAGGATGGCAGCAGAGAACATAAAGAGTGAAAGGTAATGGGAAGAAGATGAAAAGATGAGGGAGACGGGGAACAACAGAAGTGAGAAAAAGGTAAGGAGAAGGGGGTAGGAGAATGGGATGGGGGAGGGGAAAAATTCAGGTTACAGGAACATTAGTCTGTCAATCAGGAGAAATAGAAGATGGATGCCATGTCTCACTGGAGCCTTGTTTTATGTTTCTTGAATAAATTCTTAAAATTTGGCTTAATACCTGTTTTTTGTTCAAGCATGCATGTGTGCATTTGTCCTGGCTGCATTGAAATAGGGCTTTTCCATCTTCTCCATCTATTAAAGAGTTTTTCCTTCAGTCAGGAACAGCAGGGCAGATAGCAGGGCATGGAGCTGATAGTGGTGACCACCACTTCCCTAACATGCTATTCATCTGTCTTCTTCTGTCTCTTCTTCTTAAGTTTGTATTAGATTTGTTTCACTTTGTCATTTGCTGTTATTCATCATTTCTCAGTGTGCCTCTCTGCATCCCATAATCTATCCTTCTCTTTTGCCAATATTATCTTCCCCATTCATGTCTTGAAGGAACAGCAACTGGATTAGAAATGACAATGCATCACTATCAGTCCCATGTTGCAAAATAAGACATGTTGTTTTAGTATTAGTTATCACACCTCACATCACTGGACACTGGCAGCCAATCACCAGAAAACAGGAAGAGAACTCCCCATATGGCTTGGGGAGGCAGGATTAGTCAGGTTAGACACATCTGCCTGGCAATAATCAAACTCTTCAACCAATCAAGGATTGAAAAAGGATCAAGATAAAATGGTCACATAACAGTATTCAACATGCACAGAGCATGCATAAAAGTCACAGTCACACACTGCTGACCCTATTCACAAAGCAGCCATTATGAAACCAGTCTGGGACATTTCCTGGAAGAGCAAGTCTCCTCTGTATTGCTATGTGACAATACTGTAATCAAATAAATGTTTAGCATTCAGAAATTCATCTTAGTTTCCTTTTGGTCTCTTTGCTTGGTAAACAATTCGGTCAACCCAAACCACATTTCTGTCCCACACAGAACATTAGCTATATGCATAACTTCCAGTTAATTTTCCTGATGTGAAAATTTGAGCAGTTACTGTGGTTATTATTCCCAGAACTGCTGTTGATTTAATAACTGATGTCTTTTTGTTATTTCTGACATGACATTTGTTTAATGCATTATCCATGACAGCATTACAGTCAAGTTTCCAAGCCCAGCTGTTAAAAATGGCTGCCATGTGAATTAGCATTGCAACTTTCTTATATATTAACAACAGTGCTAGGGTTACTTCAGAAACAAAAATCTGGAAATAGTTTGAATCGAGCATACACTTGATACACAAACATCCACACGCAAACATGCATACAGAGCCTGAGAGTGCGAGAGGGCAGCAGTCTTAAACAGTACAAATACAGAGGAAGTTGTAGTTCTGATGGCGTCAGAGTACACAGAAAACATGTAGTTCTTATTTTCAGCCATCAGGTGACACCAGTACCAACCTCCAACATTAAATTACTGTGCCTCACATAAATATTGTCCCCATGCACTCTCAATGGACTCTGAAAGGCAGACATACAGCAAAAAAAAAGAAAAAAAGAAATGCAGAAATTAATTAAAAATGTAAAACATCAACAAATGTAAAAAATAAGTAACTAAATAAAAGAAAATAAAAAAAACTACAAAATAAAACTAAACCTGGAAGAAAAAATAACCATCTAAAAGAATAGACGATTAACCATTAAATAAATCATAATTTAAAGACAAACAAAAAAGGAATAGCAGGGCGCATGTTGTGACACAGCCAAAGTGTCTCAAACTGTGATGAAGAAAAAAACATCACCACACCAACAAACACTGACAAAAACCAAACAAACCTCAATGTGTTTTCAGTGAAACCCAGAAATAATGATGAAAACCACAGATATGAACCAGAAAGCAAAGTGAAACCGTGACACCGTAAGCCACAGCAGCACAACTGAAAGTCAAGATTTTGGGTGAAAGTGCCCATTCCGGATCAGTTTTTAGGCCCAGGCCCAATCTGCATTCCACAAGTAAAACAGAGTATGACTGCAGATATATTTATAATTACAGTTCATTGGATATAAGTGTAAATATACGTTACAAATTCCAGATTGGGTTGTAGCTGAAAAACTGATTAAATATCCTCATATTAGGGCAGCTTCACCCTAAAGAAACCAAACCAACCAACCAACACACAATCAAAGCAAATGATTGACAGACCAAATACAAATCAAATCAAATAATGTGTGAACCTGAGAGAGGCCAAGCTCAATGGCTCCAAGTGACTGTTAATGAGGTAAAGTCAGGGAGAAAGTAAGGACAGGTTAGGTTTGATACGTGCTCCATAAAACCATTTCTATTTACCATTCACAACATCTTACCACTAATTATTAGCAAATAATATAATTTGTAAAGCATGCTGGTTAAAAACAGGCCCTACAGACCTGAGTGGGTGTGGCTTCTGCTTTGCCAGGGCACAAGTCCACCTCCTTAACCTTCAATGTTGTAGTCATGGCGGTGGTAATCATGACAAAATGACGAGGGTAGGGGCACGAAGACAGAAAAAAGTGAAATGGATGATGGGAAAAGGATGAAAAAAATGGTTTTCTTCCCCAGCAAGAGTGTTAGGGAGTACTGCTGGTCATGTGACTTTTGCACCAAACCCACAGGAGCCTTAATACTACAGGAGTTTAAGTTGGTCAACAAGGGGAGGTGCTACTCAGTGCTCTTGTACAAACATTTTAAAAAATAATTCACAGCCTGTATCAAAATCCATTTTGTCATATGATACAAATACATGTCTTTTACTGTATATACGGCTTTAATTTCTGGAAAACAGTGTAACCTGTAAGATGCATTACTGCTGATGACTCTCTGATACTCTATTTAGAACAAGGTGCTTCAATGTTTTTTTCAGAGACCAGCTTTTACTGACAGAGACCTCTAGTTAGTTACTCTGGCATTGGACAGAACAACTAGTCCCATGTCTGTTCTGTCTGCACAAACTTACACAAGCTTAATTCAACTACAAAATGCCACGCCACAAATACCATTTTATCTATTCAAAGCTAGCCATGGACAGGGGTACGGGAGAGTCCTCAGGGAAGTGTAACACTGTTTACTCTCAACAATACTCAGCAATAATATACAAATCTATATATACTTTAAGTGCTATAGAGTTAAGTGGCGGTTACAGTATTTATCTGTATGTACAGTTATAACATCTAATATTTGGCCAATCTTTCAGTGCCACTCTTTCTCTGTGATACAAAGGAAAAGTGCAGCAACAGAAAATGTTTGCAAAAAAAAGAAAAAAAAAATCGAATAATTCAAGTCATAATTTATCTTGCATATTACCAATTAATCTAATTATGTCACTTCATTTGATGAGTGTGTAATCTGCTGAGTGTGAAACACCAAGCGACTGCACAGAGGGGATGTCTTTTGGAGCATGACAACTAATATTTTAAAGATGTGAAAAACATCAAAGGTCATTATGTTTTGCCTTAGTAAATTAAATCTCTAAAACTCTCTCCTCACAGTTTCTGTACAGTATTTAAATCTCTTAATGTATCTTAATGTTCTCTCTATATTAACAATATAATAATAGTTTCTCTATTTCAACATTGTTTATCAACTCTTACTTGTTTTAATCTTTGTTTTGCATTTTAAACAATACAGTAGGGTTGAGTGCAGGGATTTTAAAAAAGGAAAAGAAGTGGTAATGGGGGTGAATGTGGGGAGGTGACACTCACTGACATAGTTTACATATTCACACAGAGAGGAGGTCAAAAGAAGAGAACAGAGGAAGAAGTTTGGTGGGAGTGTTTGCATGTATGAGTGTGTGTGTTCATGCAGCAGGATCACACATCTCTTGCGTCCAGGTAGCACTTGTGTGAGTGTGGTGCCTTGTGCAAAGAGGTGTGTGTGTTGGTGTGAGAGGAGAGGTTTGCATGTTGAAACCAGGGCCTGAAAGCTCCTGAGGACGATCATTTGGTGTTTCAGGGTCAAATAGTGGCAAAACTGCCTTTCGCTGACAGGAGACCGCGTTCTCTAGGTAACACAGAGTCAGGCCGAGGGGTGTGGCTAAAATCAGGGCTAACACCAAAGACTGGCTCGCTGTCAGCATCACGAGCAGTAGGAAGACAACCAACAGGCAAGGCAGGAGGAGAGGAGAAGGATTTAGGAGGTAGCGATGTATAGATGAGGTTAGGTTGGAGTGTGAAAAGGAGAAGTGGGTCAAGACATATGAGAAAAGGGGCAGAGAAGAAAAAGAAGAGCGAGAGGAGAAGGAAGAGACAAGTGGAGGACAGGTAAGAGAGGAGATCAAGGGTAAATGTAGATGTGCTGGGTGCCAAAGAACAGCAGGAGCCAAGCTAATGAATTTAGTAGGCACATAGCCAGTACAAAATGTCATGAGATGAGTCCATTTTAATGCCAAACTGTTAAGAATTTGATGTAGTCTGGATGTACTCTGGATGCCCCCAACTGTACATTTGGGGGCACTGACAGCAAAAATCTTTAATTTCCCTGCTGACATGGACATTTGCTTGGCCAACGTAGGTGTAAACATGTTCAGTTTCTTTGTTAGTTCTGTAAATATCTTTAAGGACAGGCACCTGTTTCCATTCTTTCCCAATACTGAGAGAAAACACAGAATGAAAGAAAAATATTTAACCACACTCCTCAGAGAAAACCTGCTCTTCCAATTTGGTACTCCAGCTTTTGCTGTGGTTTCAGCTTGGCAGCTCTCCTGTGCTCCCAAAAGCCCTGAAGTGCAAGTCTGGGTGCTTGTTATTGGATAAGAGGCTTGAGGGCTTTGTGTAAGGTGTTCAAGATCAGCCAACTGTTGATCAGACATGATAGTAGAATATGAGGGAGGGTCCCATGGTGAAGTGGTTGTGTCATCGTTAGGATCGTCATCCTCTGAGATGTCTGAGAGGACGTGGTCAAGCTCGGAGATAGAGTCGAGGGAAGGGGGGATGGAGGAAAGTGAGGATGATGAGGAAAAGGAGATAGGAAACATGAAGATTGACTGATGGAAGATTGAAAGAGAAAAACACACAGAATGGGTGAGTGAAGACGGGCAAAGAAGGGCCCAAGATGGTGGGAAAAAAAGGAGCAGACAAACACACACACACACACACCAACAAAGTGTAGAAGCAAGCAGTGAAGAAGAAAATTAAACATAAAATCACAACATCCAATGCAATGTGGATTAAAATAGTTTTTTCATTTTTATGAAATAATGGCAAAAATGTCAATATGCAAGAGGGGGAGGAGAAAAGCAAAAAAAAGCGAAGCGTGTGAAGAAAAAAAGAGAGGGAAAGAGACATAACATTAGTCAGTGAACAACACCACACAATAGGTTAAAAGTGAAGACAGCAGGATAGAGCATAGTGCAGAGTACAGCTGTGTGCAGAAACAGTGTCAACAAGGTTACGACAGAGGTCAGTGCCACGGTGCTGGGGTGTGAGCGAGGACTAGCAGGAGAAACGGGACAGTGCAGAGAGGAGGTGGAACAGGAGACATGCACCACATATAGTAATCTACTCCACAGACTGGCTTTGTTGTGCAGTGGACTTAGATCCCTACTGCAGTGGAGATACCTGAGTCGGTGTCATGTTGAATCGTGCACATCTGCCTGGAACCTAAAATTACTGCTCTACTTAAGGCAAGATGCGGCTGTAAATGCTAAAATCAATAGAAGTAAGTATAAATCACTTTCAGTATGGAATGACTACATTCTATTTCCCTCTTTCTGTCTGTTTTTTTTACCACTATAACACATACACATACTATATCAAGGGGACAAAAGATCAAGTGTGGTTGTCGTTGTCTTCTGCTCTACACTTTAGTCCTTCTAGCTGAGGAAAAGAAGTATCTAAAAAATCCTGTGACAAGAGAAATAAATTGTCTATGCCTACAGTTCAGCAGACACATAAAAAGCACCACAGGGCTCCCGATACTATGAAATGTCCCATAGTAATAGGACAAGTCCCACAGGGTTTTATTTCAGTTCTGGTACCACTCCTTGTTTAACCACTGCCTATACTTTGAGTATTAAATTTGTAAATCATTGGCTTTTCCATTTCATTTTTTTTAACCCAGATTTAAGTACCAACACGGTATGGTGGTCCCCACGTACAGTATATATACTGTACTCCAGATATACAGTGCAAATCATCCTAGACTAGCCCCACAGTAACATTTCCGCAGGATACCACACATACTGTTGGTTGCTACAGTATACTATGATGGTACTGCCATAATCAATTTGATCTTGAGTGCTAAAAATGCTAAAAATTAATACATACAAAGTGTTTGATGTTGAGTCAGTGTGTCAGCTGGATGTGTAGTGATTGCCCACTTAAACACCTGCTTCTCTTTAACACAAAAATACATGAACAGTTCATGTTGAACAATAGAATAGAATCCAACCAACTTAACACATGAACAAAGAAAAGGCATTTTCTTTCCATCTTGTTTTCCTGTGCACAGAAATGTATCCACACATGACGAACTCACAAACACACCTTAGAGTCAGACTGGAGTTCCAGACGGAGCTCACGTCCATTCTCAGCTGCGTCCCTGCCAGCCTCTGTTATGTTGATCACTGGTGCTAAAGTAAAGAGAAAAGAGGCAAACAAAATAATTTAATAAAATTCTCAACACACAAAAAGTAAAAAATGGAACACTGACAGCTTAGGCTGGTACTATCACAGTACTTTCTGGTCTGGTTATTCCAGGTAGTTTAATCTTAGGGCAAACAGAAGTAACCAAAACTGTCAGGAATTCAAAGGTCAAAGGTAAATGGCAGAGGACACAATTTAAAAGTTAAATCTACATAGTGCATTATTGCATAATTTATTCCTTTATGCAGTAACCAGGATGTTGGCTTGCAGTGGAATAATCTGTCCAGCAGGGGACAGTGTAAGACAGAGGAATAACCTGACACATATGAAAACAATAGTGCACAGCTGCAGGAAGTGAGATCTGTTAGCCAAATCTGGAAAACCACAAAAAGAAAAGGATGTACAGTAAACTGTTTCCAAAAACAATAACATACGTATCTGATGTTTGGCTCATTTGAAAAATATTCAAATCTGTAGAAATATGATTATGTTAATTTTAGTTACATTTCTATGAGATCACTGTGCAGTTCTGAGTCAGGAGCCACTGTGTGCTTGTTCATTTGTAAATTTATAGAATTTGTTCCATGTTCCCGTTTTCCATTTTGTTGTCCGTCATATGACTGACCTGGGTATGACTGTTTATACTGCACTATACTGTAGTCATAACTTTTTTCTGTTGTGAGGGCCTCTTTATTTTACACACACTAAACATTCTTTCTCTTCTCTTTCTCCTTCTCTCTCTCTCTCCCTCTGTGTGACAGGAAACATATGCTGCAGCTATTTCCTGTATCTGGTCAGACACTGAGCATTGTACATACACACACATACAATCCTTCTATCCATGACACCACTTCCATCATTCCTTTCTTTCTTCTTTTAATCAAATGTTTTGTTTTAATCTGGAATGCCATCTTTCTCCGTTGCCCTGTGAGTGTTTTACCTCCATCCAGACTGCGGCTGATGCGTTTTGATGAAGTACGTTCAAAGCAGGGTGCAGGTCGGTCTATGAGTGAGCTGGCCAGACGGGTCTGGGCCTGAGTTCGCCCACTGTAACGGAACTTAGAGCCCAGAGTCAAGAAACGGGCCTTGGTAGGAGGCTCTGGTGCATTTAACCTAGAAACAAGACAGAGACGGACAGAGAGAAAACAGGAAACAGAGATGGGGGAGCATTAAGTAGAGGAGGCTGAATTGTAAAACTTACTTAGTGATTTACTGAATATTTAGTGGAAGTTACATATATCCATGTGCCATAGAGTGAAAACTCTTCAGTGGGATATTAAAGCTTATTCTCTCTCTCTCACACACACACACACAAACAAAAACACAAACACAGAAACTACAAATGTAGCAATGGGCACTTCTTTCATATTTGTGAGTGTA
The DNA here is from genome assembly GCA_032362345.1 of Sandelia bainsii. Lineage (NCBI taxonomy): Eukaryota > Metazoa > Chordata > Actinopteri > Anabantiformes > Anabantidae > Sandelia > Sandelia bainsii. Next base: position 7,950,825 of record JAUMHL010000017.1, read on the forward strand.
TTAATGTGTATGGTTTTGCCCCGGGCATCTGACTGGTGAAACAACTCTCAGACACATTCTCTCCATTTATTTTCTGGCAAAAGACCCAACCTGTTGTTGAGCCCGACGCAGCACGTTACCTAAATCTAATCAGACAAACTGATTTCATTCAGAAGTACAGTACATGTGAGCATCTGAGTGTGTGCATTTACCTGAAGAAACTGTGATTCTCCACACAGACTTTCCACAGCTTTTTGGCAGATCGATGATTTTGGAGTTTGAATCCCACTGTGCTTTCGAACTGCTCCGTCTTTTAAAGAAACAAAAATTATGATGTTTTATCAACAAGAGAAAAAAAAATAGAACTATGTACAGTATGTACAGTATACTGTGTGCAGTTTTAGTAAAATGTGTTCAATTGTGTGGTTGGGGACGTACCTCTCCTGGTCTGATCTTAATGTAGAAGTTGTTCCTCTTGTACGAAATCTTGAGTATCTTGGGCCAAGCAAAGCGATTTATCCGAAGTCTATCCTTGTAAACCAGGAGTCCATTGGCACACACACCTAGCATGATGTCCACGCCCTCAGAATCCTATAAAGGCCAGACACAAACGTGTACAAAATACATTTTATTGTGAAATTATGAAGTAGACTCTGTGAAACATCTGTATATGCCGCCTGTTAGTCTCAATCAGATCATAATGTGCATCAATTGACTTCTAAAGTAGTCTGTTTAAAGTCAACAGAAACTCAATTACCACACACAAACACTGCAGTTCAGTACAGCTGTAACATAGTTAGCTGGCTGACTAACTGACCAACAAGGCTTTTAAGTCCAAGGCCATCTGGTAATGGTGTATTGATTACACTAGTGAATTAACACAGGAAAAATCTGTTGGACTAATGGACGAGGCAATATGTTGATAATGGACCATTTTACCGGGACACACGCACACATGCGTCACATGGCCTTGCCATGCTATTAGGCAGTCATCGATCTCTGTCCATGCGCGTGAATACAGATAAATCCCTTTGGCTTGGAAACATTAACCAAATGGATGTAGTAGGAAAACAATTTTCCATTTGCTTTGTATTGCTTCTGTGAATAAACAATGACTTTCTAGTGACTGCAGCAAGAAAATTATTATAATCTTGATGCTAAGATTACAGGTGATCACCATAACTTGGTTACTCACTCAGTATTCTGGTATGTTTGTCACTGCTGCTGTCAGACTATTCAATCACAACCATGAACCAAAACATGTACTTGACAACTAATCAGCAGTTAACCTTGTGTTCTACCATCTCTCCTAACTGTGCAATAACTGTAACTGATGCTATTAACACTTATACCTGGAGACATAAGACACCACTATTCCCTCAGGTTTAATTTTCCCCATTTCATTTCATTTCCTGTTAATAACGTCTACAATCAATCTGTTGATACAAGTAAAAAATCATAACAAAAAAAACCCCAGAAAAATCTTCACAAAACCAAAAATTGTTGAAATGTGTAAACTTTTACTTTTGCCAAACATAGGAACAGCAATTTGTGTTTGACATCATTCTGATAATCAGGTGTTGTTTAAATTTGATAAACAGTATTTGAAGGGGTTTCTTTGTGAATCTTGGCATTAAAACTAGCATAAAACATGCATTACAAATTAGTGGTACAGGACAGAAATAAGTCTGATCCTTGGAATCCCACAACTTTCGTACGCCATAAAAATGGCACTTGCTACTCTCATCTTTTCCCCTGGTTCTTTTGTTTCTATGCTGCAAACAAGTGGAGCGTGTCCTAAAAGAAGACTCGTCTCTTTCTCTCGTTCAAGGATGTGTCGCCATCTCACTCTAACCTTATCTTTGTCTCCTCTCCATGTCCTCAATCTCACATCCTCTCTTTCTATTTAAAGACTCTCTCTCTCTGTTCCTCATGCATATTTCCAATTTTTTTTTTCTACTCGGCTTGCACAAAGACATACAAACATACTCAGACACACATGGAAACATGCACGCACTCTGCTGATGACCTGCTATCCCAGTGAGAGAGCCTGGCTGTTCCCATGGCAATGGCCTCCCTGAGTGTTTGTACAGCTGACACACACACACACACACACACACACACACACACACACACACACACGCAGTGACACAAACATGCAGAAACACCAGCACACTTGTCCCACATCAAAGAAACTGTGCTAACCCCTGGTTGTCAACAACAATGGAGAGGAGAGGAGAGGAGGAGATGATTCATTTGTACCTTTGCATGGTGCAGGTCCACTCCATACATGGACAGTTTCTTGGCATTTTCTAGAAACTGGGTGTCAGCCTGTGCTGGTGTCATTCCCCTAACCACACAAAAATGCAAAATGAAAACAATCCCACTCAGATTAACTATAATTTATTGGCATGCATCAGTACTGTTTGAATTATACAGTAAATGAGTAATGTACCTGTGTGACTTGTGGAGTTCAAGAATCTTCTCCTCCATCTCTTTGTTCTGATTGGGTGCAAAGGTCAGCTGACTGATGTAGTCCAGAGGTCGAGGTTGGTCAGGTTCATAGTCCCCAAATTCTGCCTGTAAACCAATAAAAGACAGGCAGATTCACCTATGCTAAGATACATAAGCAGAAAAAGTCACATGTGAAAATGACACACTTGACAGCTTTTTAATTCCCCCACCCCCCCCAACACACGCGTGCACGCACACACACACACACACACACACACACACACAGAGTACTCTACCTGCAATGTGTACGACCCCAGCAGAGTGTGGGTGACAAAAGAACAAGGCAGGCGACCAGAAGCCACATCCTCACGGAGCTGCAGACACAACAGGTACCTTCAAGAAAGGGAAACAGAAAAATGACTATAACTAAAAACAGCTTCATTGTTATGTTCAGCTCATAAAAACTAAAGCCCCCCCCCCCAAAGAGGTCCAACCACAGAGCCCACTGGTGGAGATTAAAAGTCGTTGTTGGTGCTGTGTTTATTATATAATTTTCTTAGTATGCTGCTTCACTGGTTTGGTGAGACAACCTTATGTCTAATCTTCCACATGACATACCCTTAATCAGTTGCATAACATGTGCATTTGCAGTTAGCTTAGTGTCCAGTGGTTGTGTGGATTTACAACAGCAAAAACTATCCCCTGCAGTAAATCTTTATGGATGAATTCATTATGTGAATGCGGCTTCTTTCTGAATGACTAATCCAGACACCTCAGGGTGCTGGTAAATGTATCATCCTAGCTAAAATTGTCAATTAAAGTCATCTTCACAGCACGGACGCTTGCTGACATGGAGGCTTAAACCCCAGTCATCCAGTTACAGGACTTCTCTTCACTGGGCCTCTGTATTGCTCCAGGACTGCATTACTGCATTTTACTATGTTAATATGGATAATTGCACAATCAAAATGAATTGAAAACATACAAATGATAGGCATTACTTTCCATGTATGTGAGCATACATTAAAGTGCAGTCTGGCAAACCAAAATTGCAATTGCCTTACAAAGAATCTGCCTACTGAAACTCAACAGAAGATGAATAGGAGAACTTACACATCTATAGTGACGGAGGAGAAAAAGCAGTTACGGAAGCCACCTAATGCAGGTTGGTAGCCGGTACTTCTCTAAGAGAGTGTTTGTGTGTGTGTTGTATGCCCTCAATTAGCCTTTAGCTACAACCATCAGAGAAGTTGTTTGCTCCATTACAAATACACTTCACCCTAAATGCTGTGTGCTTGGAACATGTCTGTGCATATGTATAAATTGAAATGAACTGACAATGTGCACAACAGCAACTTGTGCGTTTTTTTTTTTTTCTGTGGATTGCCATCATCAGGCATGACTACAATGTAATCATTCTAAAGTTGCATTAATCAATATTTAGTGCAATGTGGAGCAGTTTGCTAGTAACAAACTCAAATATAGTTACCACCCAATTCACTTTAATTTTCAGGATCTATTTTCACCTCTCTCATTAACCTCATGCCCAACTATGCCAACTATAGCAAACTGCTACTTGTAGCTGAAAATCTCTGATGACTCCCAATAAACTACCTTGCCAGCATAAAATAGCAAAGTTAGCTGCTATTTGTGGAACATAAAAATCAGTTAGCAAGAGCCCAATATTTTTTTTTCAGGAGTTGGAACAAAGACGGCTAAAAGGAAGGCTGGGCTTGACAGAAACACACCTAATACATTTTTTATTTTACTCCATTCTTGCTGTTACGCTGTAAATAAGCAAATACTATATTTGCTATAGTCTCAAAACTTTAACACGGGGATAATACAGTATGTCATTCTTGTGTTTACAGCTTGTTCCAACGACTTAAATGGTCAGAAAAAAATCAACTTTTGCAGACTGAAATAAACAATGACAGATCTTGGACAAGTATGTTTGCATGTACCTGGTAATGTCTTCAGTGAGTAGTGAGGGTTCAGGAGGATAGAACTTGACGTTGAATGCAAACTGCCAGTTGTTACCTAGAAAAAGGGAGACAGAACAATAACATATGTATAATAAGTACAGAAGAATATGTAAATATGAAACTAGAACAGTCTAAAAAGGAAATTCCTACAATTTGCATATCAGCATCGTGATCATGGCAGTCTGTATATCTATTTCTTCATCTTTCTGTCCAATTCCATCAATCCCTCTGCCCATCTCACCCATCTGTGAGTTTGGGAGACAAAGAGAGATAAGCGCCAGGGGCAACTGAGGGCAACTAATGCAGAACAGCTTTTAGAAAATACTACGCCTGGTACATCCCACACATGTTCATACACACACAATATGTTCAGCATCTCATCTTACATAACGTCATTCTAGCTTAACCAAAAACCAAACTGTAATCTTCAACATCGTCAGAAACAAAGACAGGTTCACCATCAACAGTATCCCTAATGACTTCTTCCACATTGTGTCTCATCGTTTCCTTTTGGTTAAGCACTAATTTAATCTCAATCTCCATTTGACTCCAATTTCCTATTCTCATTCCCACTGGAGGCCATCTTGCCTTGCCTGCCATCCTTTCTATTTCCACCCTGTGTGTACAGCTTGGTTTGGTGAATGTGTGTTACATACACACATTCACACACACACACCCAATAGAAGATGTAGCTCACAACATTTGAAAAATTTCATCTGGGAAAATCTGACATCACACATAGCAACACATGAAGACACACATTAACATGCGCAGACCCTTCACACCCGCATCCCAGTGACAAATATTGGAGATAAATTGATACAATGTATTGCTTACTATACAAGAATGGAAAATATTACATGTACATACTCATACTGTTACACTCTGTGTGTGTGTGTGTGTGTGTGTGTTGGTGTGTGAATGTCAGTGTGCGTCAGTGTATGAAATATGTCTGTGAGTGAAACAGAATGTCTTGAATGTCTGGTTGGCAGCACTTGGGGTCTCTTGTGACCATTTGCTCTTTCTTCACAACGTTGTGCCTCCCATCAATCCCTTGCAATTTCCATAGACTATACACATTCATACACACACACACAGTATCTCTCACCTCCTGAGGTCCGCTAAATCTCTACCTCTAACAATTCCTGACTTCTTCTTCACTCCCTTCATATTTGCACTCTCTCTCATCACCATAATCTTTCTGAACTATTCCTTTAAAAAGATGTCAAAAGGGACAGGGTCTAGTCTTCTATGAAGCTCAAAATATCTGCAGGTTAATTCTCATCATAGAAAATGACCTGAATTGCCTGCAAATGTACCATGACGGTACACTGACAGTAGCAGCATGGTGAGACACCCAACACTGTAAAGCTTAGTTTGTTTATGGAGAGAACATGAGTGCTGCCGTTAAACATTAACAACAGCCAAATGCACTGCAGAGCTCTACTGATTGGATTAAATTCTTACACTACAATCTCACTGCCTGGCTTCCACTGATATTGAGCATGACTTCAAGAGTGAGAGAAAATCTTGTTCTCATTATCTGTCCAAGTACAATGGAACAAGGTGCTATCTTGCTTGGATTAAGGGGTTATATTAGACTTGATGGCATTTCTTACAGTGAAAACCATTTGATTTCACACAGCTCAGCTTTCAGGTCCAAGTTGAATTTTCAACTACTACTACTACTACTACGACAGAACAATTTTTTGTTTTATTTTTCCCTCTTTCTTTGTTAAGTTCTGTCCCATTTTCTCAAGCTTTATCAACTGACTTACAGGTTTTTCTTTCTCTGCAGAGAGGACTCTGAGACTCTCAGCATCTTCAGGGATCTGATTTTTTAGTTGTACAATTTTAAGTGTCAGCAGTATATCAGAGACACAAAAAGCAGACACACCCAGACTGACTTGGTCACAGTAACCTACACTGTGGGCAGGAGCTTAATACCAACAACACAAAACAGCCCCAAATAAATATGTAGGGCAAACTTTATCTCTGATATCACTGACTGTATTTTATATGTGCACCTACACTATTAAAGTAATCTTACTACAGGTGACAATTGCAAGAAATCTATTTCAGATAATGTACTTTATATTACAAGTCAGTCTAGCAAGGCTTACAGAACAGGCAGTAGCCTTGATCCAAAATAATTCACTGACCAATAAAAACTTTCATCTGGATATGTTGAGTTCCCAGCCCAGTATGTCGTGACGCAGAGTTGTGACAGCCAAGTGTAGACTAACAGTAGTTAAGATGTGAAGGGTGTTATTTGTGTGGTACTGTGTCTGCACACACAAGCAAAGGAATGCAACTCATGAACGCACACAAACATGTGATAACAGTCTCTCTCTCTGAATGAACATTCACACAAAGAAAAATCTGCATAAACTACACGTATGTGTCCAGATGCACATTCAAGAACCACAAGCCCACACAAGGACAGAGCTACATAAACACCTGCACGCACACACACACAAAATCTGTGCTGCTCACACATGGAACCACACACAGTCTGCACACACCACACACAACTACCTCACATGCGCTAATTCTAAAATAATCTTTATGAGCCACAACTATAGGTGTTTTCTTTTCCTTTTAAAAGCCTAAATTGAACTTTTAGGCAGTTTTAAAGTCTGCATTCACTTACACTGTAAAAAGCAGATGCAAAAAACAAACAGCTAAAAGCATAAAGCTATGAATTATGGGTATATTCTACAAAGATTCTTACGCAAGACAAATTAACAACAACACAGTACTGAGGCGACACACAAGCTAACCCCAAATAAAGTGCTTATTCAATCCTAAACAACAGACTGTAAAAAGAGTAACTTAATTAATCTAAACTCTACACCTACACCTTGCCCCACATTTATAAATTAACAGCAGTTATTGAAGAGATTTATAAATAATGAAGCTCAGCGATCACGCTCTGGTAACCTCTTCCATGCTGCCAGGCTGCTGTCATTTAGTTTCACATGTCTCTGGCTTTGTTTGTGATGTACTTTAATTTTACTTGATATGGGGATAGTTGCCCTGTTCTATTAATTCAATATACTATGTATATTTTATCACATTTTGGCTGAGAAGTTGAGGTTGTTGTTATGGGAAACCCCTTTTAATGGTGAGGAAGCGTGAAGAAGACAGAAATGGTGGAAGGGTAGATGGATGGGGACCAATACATATTTGAGTGAGAGTAAAAAGAAAAGAGTGCGATTAGAAAAGTAAAACTTACTGCGTATCTGTCTCTTGATTTCCTTAGTGGGATCCAACCAACACTGAAGTAAGAAAATGAAAGATGATTGAGAGAGAGAGACAGAGCAAGAACACATTTAACCTCTGTCACAAAACAGTGTGAGACACTCTACAAACATGTCTGCAGTCTCAGTACATCCTGTGTATGTTTACATACCTTCTGTTCATGGTTGTCCTTGTATATCAGACCAAAGTAGTCTTTTTCCAGTAGATTAAGGTGCTCACACACCTTAAAGAATAGGTACTGACCCTTAGAGCGTTTCTGTAGAGTGAGAGATAGAAGTAGAGATTTAGAAAGAGATTCTAACACACGACACAAAGATTAAAATTACATGACATCACATGTGTACTCTATGTTTCCAGTTGTCATGTTTCAAATGGCCTTTTAGAGTTTGAGAAATATGACAGCAAGATATAAATTAAAACTCATTTGATATGGTCAAGTGAGACACTTTGAAGTTACTGTCAATAGCTCTGTTCCTGTGTCAACATATTTTTCATTTTTTCACACTTTCTTCCTCTGTCTCTCCATCTGTCTCTGGGCAATACATTCCTTCATAAGCTCTATGGGAGCCATGGCCATGAAATCCTCCACACTCAACTATGACAATGACATTTAGCACACATCCGTGCAAGCATGTTCAAGTGTACATGCACACAAACAGACACTAGTGCCCTTTGGACAGACTGAAGGTCAGACAGAGAGAGGGTGGAAAAAAAGACAAGACAGAATGAAATAATCAAATCTGCTCATTTCTCTTCAGTTAGTCAGCACAGTCTCAGTCTGGCACTGGTGTACAGACAGAGTGGCATTACACAGACAGACATACAGACAGAGCAGAGAGAGAGTGGAGACAGTGGAAGGAAAGAGGATGAAAGAGCGCATTTTTCCTCTTGTCCTGGGACAGCTGAAAACATCTGCGGCATCTTCCTATTATTGGTCAGACACATGCGCCACATACACACAAAGTAGTAGTTGCATTCTGAAAGCCTAAAGAATGTGACCTTTTAGAGTGTCTGTGTGCCTCCAAGCAAGGCACTACCATAGGACAACAGCTTGCATCTATAGACACACATCTTTGGTGCAACACTGATCCGAGAGACTTTTCCAAAATGTGCATGACTTACCACATCACAGTGGGGCTGGGCGATATGGACCAAAACTCATATCTCGATATTTTTAAGCTGAATGGCAATATACGATATACATCTCGATATTTTTTGATCCATTAAAGTAATTACAAAAAGACAACTATGGGACAAATTTATATGTTCTAAATGTCATAGTTATTTAATTAATGTACGACAAACTATTGGCAGTTTAGACAAATTTGGCACATATGAAATAGGTTTTGTCCAAAAAAAAAAAAAGCTGCATTGTTGATTAATCAATTAAGAGTTATTAAAAAAAAGAAAGTGCCCTTATATGCACCGTATAAAGCCGTCTTGTTCCACTGTTAAGGTAGCGGCCATGTCTTTAGCGATATGATAAGCCACTGCTTTGGTAATGTCGTTCCACCTCTCGCTTTTTCACGAGTGTAAGAGTTTTGTGGCGTGGTTTGTTTCGGGGCAG
>JAUMHL010000017.1:7960173-7970835 GCA_032362345.1 Sandelia bainsii
TCTATCGAGTTTTACGATATTGTCTCATTTTATATCTCATTTAGAATTATATCGATAATTTTAAAATATCGATATATTGCCCAGCCCTACATCACAGCTATTTACATATTGTCAAGTTAATGGTTGTGGGACACAAAAACATGCATCACTATGTACTGACTTGGTATAACTGACAGACTCAGAGGAACTGAGTCATATAAATATAATCACAGAGGCATGGAAGCTAAAATCATATAAGAGCTAGAGAGATAAAATGTCTTTCTGTGTAAACACAGGGCAGTAAATGCACTGTCATGTGTGTCAAACTTAAAGCAACTGTGCCTAATATTGGCAAACTTGCATACTTGACTCATGTCAAGTCCTGAAACCTAATGCATTTCTACTGTGTTACACTAAAATCCTGCTGAAACCAATATTAATGAATTTCTTAGACCATGTGACATTAAGACTTTCCTTTGCAACCTCTATTAAAGTGAGTCAGAAAATGTTTAGTCAAGGCACTACAACCAATAAACTATGTCTTAAGTTATTACATTGGAATAAATTGGATACCATGAGTTAATAAATAGAACAGATGATGGAAGAATGGACAGAGAGTTGAAGTAGAAACTGGTGTACGGTATTGTGTGTGTTGGAGGCCTGCTGGGAAAAAGAGAAAATTTAATCTCTGGAATGCATTGTGCATCTCTCCCTCTCTCGACCTAACTATGCCAGTGTGTGGAGGGAGGGATAGATGGATGGATATGTGTGTGAGCACTTTAGGACAATAGCAGTTAGTTGCAGTATCAGCGTTATCTGTTTAGAGACAAAGCAGCTACTGTTCAAAGGACCATAGACACTCACAGGCACGCTGTTGGGCGTTGGCATACAGTAGATGAGGATGCAGGTTTGCCACAGAAAAGATGCCGGTTAAAATTCCTAGACTCAATGGGAAGATCCATATGTGGAGAATGCTCAGTATTCTGATGAGGGGCCAATGAGCCAGACACTTAACTGTAAACAGTTCCAGTGGACCTGCACGTTGGCTATTCTGGGCAGCTTCCCACTGAATGTGAGTGTGGGAATGTGAGCGGGGGTACTGCTAAAAATGTGCATACTACTTGGGAAACACAAGTTTTTGGCCGTAAATTATGGTTATATGACAGAAAATACATGTCAATGGACAATTTTGTAACAAAGCAACAATAGAGAGAAATTTCTAGTCAAATTATTCCTCTCCGACATCAAATTACTCATTTCTGGTAAACTAAAAAATGTCTCACTTCTTTAGGGAGCTTAGAAACTACAGATGTTTCTTGGAAGAAAAATGTCTTATTTTTAAATACTACTGAGAAAAATGCCTGATAACAACAACGTCAGGAACATGTGATGTTGTGAGTTTCTGCACGCATGTTTGAGTATGTGTGGAGTGTGGAGGAAACGTGTTTGCTAGAGTAGCAGATGCAGAAAACTAATCTGGTGGGACCCCAATAATCTGCTGGGTTTGTGTGTGTGTCACACCAGACAGGCCCCTGCAGCGTGGTCTGCTTTGCTCCGCATTTATCCCTCTAAGCCACGCCCAGCAGGTGCTTCTGCCATAACTGCACTTTGAGTCAGAAAGTTAAATACCCCCACACTCATTCACACACACACACACACCACATCTGATCCTATTAGCAATTACATCACTGACATACTGGCACTCACGTGTGGCCTACATAACTGGCAAAAGCACCTAAGACGAACAATGTGTCATTCCTCTGTGTCACTTGCTTTTTTGTCTTTCACATTTTCAACATTAAATTGGAAACCAAGCATTCTGTAAACACACTGGTTTGATCCCATCAACACAACTAATCTCTAAGAACTTGTAGAACTTTTATGATTTAGTGTGTCTGTCTCTTGGGTTTTGTTCGTCTTACCTCCACCTCACAGGTGAAGTCAGTCCCATCCAGAAGAGCAACATGACACACCACAAGCTTCATTCTGGTCTTTCTCGCCAAGCGCAGAGGAGACAGGAAAATGGACGTCTGGCCTTCTCCTGCTCCTTCCCCTTCCCCTTCAGCTTCCACCTCTCCCTCCTTCTTGTGCTCCTCCGTTTCTTCTCCCTCTGTTGTCTCCTTGGTCTCTTCAGGACTTTTCTCAACAGTCTTTTCCACCTTCTCTTCCTTGGCAGGCTGGGTTTGCAAAGTGCGAGCAAAAACAAGAAAAAATATCAGATCACAGATGCACACAGATTTCTCCAACTTTAGCCATTACGTAAAACTTCCAATTTTCCTAAAAAGAAAAATTTGCAGAATGAAGAAAATCACCTAGTCTGACTCCAAAGTAAGTAATAGGGAACAGAGTTTACCATCTATCACTCTCCTTTTGTACATCCCCTCCTAGTTTCAATTTGTGCTTAGAAACTGCAGGCGTTTCTTTTGGCCTGATTACTAAAATGCTGATGTCACTGGGTGGGCCTGGGTGGCTTAATGTGATCACTGGATGGAACAGTTTATGTGTGTGCATGTGCATGCATGTGAGGGAGAATGGCTTTCTCTGTGTGTGTGTGTGTGTGTGTGTGTGTGTGTGTGTGTGTGTGTGTCTTTCTCTCTTGGCTGAGCAGCAGTTTCACTCAGTTTGTGTACTGCTGTGAATTGTCAAAGTAGCACACTTTGTCCACTGTGAAGTGAAGCGATATCTAACATTTCATCAATATCTCAACCCTGGATTTCTTTGTTTGATGTGAAAATTTGTAACTTCTTGAAGTGCATGTCCACAAAAATATGTGGCTGTCTGGCATAATGAGACATTTGTTTTAAGCAAAATACGTGTGCCGTTGAGAAACAAGTTTGGTGGCAACTTCACATTTAACTAAATTCCCTGCAGCAGGATAAAGCATTAATACTGATGTGATGTAAAATCAACAAGACATGTTCTGTGCAGTTCTCAAAGTAACGACTGGCTAAAAGGAAATGTGCTACTGGGCTAAAAGGAAACAATAAGTTGTCTGCAATTATGTGGCTATTATGACATGTATAATTCAGTTTGAGGGCAGGAGGCAAAAAGCTAAAAGTATGAGCTGGAAAATGTTTATTGTCCAATGAAGGAAAGCTGTCAGTTAGCTCAGAGAGCAGAATTAGCTGTTAGGTCAGAGGAATCTGGTCAGAGCTGTGGATTATATGAAGCTGTGGATTTAAACCCTGATACTGGAGGAATAAACATGAATTTTAAGATAAAATGAAGAATGTTACTGCTAAGTTCTGTGTTGGATGTTAGGGTTTTGTTTTTGGAAACAGCAGATGGATTTTGGAAGAAAATCGAACGTTATACCGTTGTTAGGTTTATAAAAGAAACTTAAATTGGCGTAGAGTAGCATCTTTGTGATTGTATATCAGCTCAATAACACTGATCTAGTTTGTCAGGAGTGAAGATGACTGCAGTCTGCAGTTATGAGTTAGTTTAATGCTAACATTAACTGTGTGCAGAGGTGTCTGTGCTTTTAAGTTTAACTCATGCTATCAGTTATGATTTTGGACAATACATGGCGTTGGTTTGTCTTCGTCTACCAGTAGAGCTAACTTTGTGTCAACACTTGTTAAACGTTATCGTTAAACGTTATCACCACTGCTAACGCAAGTTGTTTCACTATGATTAGCTAGCTGCCAGAGATGTATCTTAAGTCTGCAGTCCTTCTCAGTGTTGATGTCACAGTTGTTTAATTATTGTTTATTAACCACTCTCAATGGTTCCATGAAAATGTGAAAATCTGTTTTCTTTATCTGCCAGCATGTGCGCTGTTGGGGTGTGGAGAGTAATTATAAAAACATACCTCAGTGTCAGCACTGGCGTTGGAATGAGATTCTGCTTCTTTTTCCTGCACTTGCTCTGACTCTACTGCCTCCTTCTCTTCTACTTCCTCTGCGTGACCATTCACTTCTGGGGCAGGCTCTTCCTCTTCCTGTGTCACCTTGCAAACGGCTTCCTCTGTGGGTGGGACCTCCTTGGTTGGGGAGGTCTTCATGGGTCAGAAAAAAGAAAAAAAATAGACCAAGACAAGAAGACTAGATTTAAAAGCCAATCTAGATTTTCATTACTTTTTTTCATAAACTTTTTCTATTAAGTCCTGACAATATAATAATTGTGAATTTACTGCACCTGGCTTTGAGACTTCTGCTTCTTAAGCCATGTTGGAAGGTATCGAGATATTCCTTTCGCCTCTTTCGCCTTGTCCTTTTCTTTCTCCTCTCCCTCCGTGTTTGCTACTTCCTGGGTTTTTTCTGTTTCCTTCTCTGATTGGTCTGGCTGAGCAGCTGACTCCTCTGCTTTCTCCTTCACCTCTGTCTCAGAGCCTGCTTCTGTTGTCATGGTGACACGTCAACCTGCAGAATAAGAAAGGAGAGTGATGGAAATGTTTAAGATTACATCAAAAAAAAAAAAAAATTGTATATATATATATACACACACACACACACATTAAATGGTAACAAAGTTATTCCAACCAAATAGTTTTATTATGAACATTAGTTATTTCATGATACATTTTATTTAGATTTTGTCTCATTTGATCATCATCTTAAAGGACATGCTAGTACATAATGATACTCGTGTGTATGACAATCATACTAATGAAAATTATACTCTTATTTGTTACTTGAATAGTGATACTATTTTGTTTTGGGTGCTGGTCACAAAGAGCTGGAAATAAATCTGCCTGCCCCACTGATTTTGGCACCAGTATAAATTTTTCATGACATTTGAACTCTCTTTTATAAATGAGCCACATGGTTTCTGACTTAGAGTACAGCCACGGTTCTCTTTACAATTGCAGAAAACAGAATGGTAAAACTATTGGGTACTTGTCATGTAGGGAAAAAATACCAAACCTAAATATGTTGGGATTATTAAATTAGCTGAGTCTGGCCCTTCCACTAACAGTTAGCACATGAGCTCATAGCTGTTTGAAACATTAGCTCGTGGGTTGGCCTGTTTCTTTTCACACAAATACACAAAGCGTTTAGGATGTCATTATGTCATATAGAAAGTTTCTTCTGGGTCAACAGCTCAACAGCTGGTTACGAGCAGCCACACACATTTGTGCATGTGCGCGCGTACACACACACACAAAGTGAAAAAAAATTATTCAATTCTTCATATCTGAGTCCCTGGTTTTACCCTGCAGCTGAGGTCAACACACACACACACACACACACACACACACACACACTCTTCAACCCAAATATGTTTGGCAGTGCTGTCCACACACACCCAATCAAAGCAACACAGCATGACACTAACTTGTTGATAACCCTACACGGCTACAGAGTGTGTACCTGCACGCACAGCCTGTTTTGGTCTGGTTGTCTGTGTGACTGTTTATAAACAGGCAGGTCCAGTGAGAGTTAGGCATGATTCATACACTTTTGTATAATCAACTGTTTTTTTCAGTTGTTCTGAAAGTCCAACCTTTTTGTGTCTCCATCCACCACACTGTATATCTTCTGTGAAGTGAAGTGCTGTGAAAAAGTATTTGCCCCCTTCCTGATTCTTTATTTTTTGCATATTTGTCAAACTTAAATTTGATATATTCAGATTATCAAACAAATTTTATAACAAAAAAGATAACCCGATTAAATACAAAATGCAGTTTTTAAATAATGATTCCATTTATTAGGGGGAAAAAGCTGTCCAAACCTGCCTGACCCTGACAAAGGTTACAAAAGCATTTCTAAGGCTTTGTGACTCCAGTGACCACAGTGAGAGCCATTATTCACAAATGGAGAAAACTTGGAGAGCAGTGGTGAACCTTCCCAGGAGTGACAAGCCTACCAAAATTACTCCAAGAGCACAACAACGACTCATCCAGGAGAAGAACCCAGAACAACATCTAAAGAACTGCAGGCCTCACTTGCCTCAGTTAAGGTCGATGTTCATGATTCAACAAAAAGAAAGATACTGGCCTCATCTCCCATTTGCCAAAAACATCTTGATTATCCCCAAGACTTTTGGGCAAATATTCTGTGGACTGATGAGACCAAAAGTTTAACTTTCCAGAAGGTGTGTGTCCTGTTACATCTCGAGTAAAACTAACAGCATTTCATAAAAATAACATCATACCAAC
Organism: Sandelia bainsii; assembly: GCA_032362345.1. Classification (NCBI taxonomy): domain Eukaryota; kingdom Metazoa; phylum Chordata; class Actinopteri; order Anabantiformes; family Anabantidae; genus Sandelia; species Sandelia bainsii. Next base: position 7,966,256 of record JAUMHL010000017.1, read on the forward strand.
AATCAAACATGGTGGTGGTAGTGTGCTGGTCTGGAGCTGCTTCAGGACCTGGATGACTTGCCATAATTGATGGAACCATGAATTCTGCCCTCTACCAGAAATTACTGATGGAGTTGCAAAAAAAAAAAACCCCAACAAAAATCAAACAATCAGGAAGGGGGCAAATACTTTTTCACAGCACTGTACCTCTGATGCTATTATGCATTACGCAGTCTGCATTTTAGAAGGACACTCACCAGCCAGTGAGATACAGGAGTACTACACTACCACTGCCTCTTCTTTTAAATTCAAACACTGGTTATGGCACCTTGTTAAAACAATTTACAATTACTGTGTGCTCCAAATTCCAGTCTGTAAAATACTGCATCTGCATTTTACATTCCGACCATCTCACCAGTTCTCTCATTCTGTATATGCTGCCACCTTCAATAAGAGATGACATGCACACAAACACACATCCACAGTGCAGCAGAGATGTACAGGGAGGGGGAGTAAAAATAGAACAGGTCTCCTTACGCATGATTGGCTAATGAGGGAGGGAGGGAAGGAGGAGAGATGGCTAGAGAGAGGTGTGTATGTAGGTGTTTTCAAATTAAATTAAATTTAGTTGTACTTTTACTCGAGTAGAATGGATTTGGTGTATTCTTAGTGCCTTAAAGTAAAGTCATCAAAACAGCTCTCCTATAAGTACAGCTCCCACTCTTCTGAGACAGTGTGTTTTTCACCGGACTAGCTAACAGTGTGCGTGCATGTGTGTTTGTGTGTGTGAGAGAGTTGGCATCAGAGGGCTGCTTTTTGCAAGATGTTCGTCACGGTCACTTAGGCCTGCTTTAAACTGGCCCTCTCGCTCTACAACTCTTTAACACCGGGAAACCTTGTTCTACTTCTCTCAAAACTTTCTAACCCACATCTACTCATCTTTTTCTTTCTCCCATCGCTTTGCGCCTTCCTCTCTTTTTCACTAAACCCAATCTCTTCTCCTCTCGATCCCTTTCTTCTGGGCCCCCTTTCAATCCCCTCCAATTGCCCACTCGCATTATCTCCCCCTAAAATCCCTCCTCTTTCTCTCTTCTTCCCACAGTCCATGTAAACAATAGTTCTGACATTATTACAGCCTCTCTTCAGATAGACACATATACACAAACTAAACAGTTTAAAGCAGGAAAACCATGTATATGTCAGTTACTATCAAGTATCAAACATCACAGCAGTTTCCTATAAATGGGATCAAACGTGCTTTAGGCAGACCTGAAGAATAAACTCATCTTCTGTATAATCGGGCTGAATTATCATCACATGCTCTGTGTTTTGTTGTTCCACCAACAAAGTATCTCCTCGTGCACAATTTGTCCTAAGCCAGTACGTTTCAAGCGCTGTGATACATTTTATCAAACATATTTCACAGCCAATTAGTTGTGTTTAAGTATCCCAGTTGTCCAAAAGGGAAAAGAGAAAATCCTGCAGATTCATGATAAACACAAATCACACAGCTAATCTTGCCAGTTGAATGTGTGTATGTTCTCCTAATTCAATTCCACATAACTCAAATTAAATCACTATAAGTTTACATGCTTGGTGTCTGCTTGCTATTGAAAGTAGCTTATTAGAATTTATTTTAGTTGTAGTTAGTATTTTATTCTCCTTTGCTTGAGGCAACTCATCCACCTAATATAGTCTGCATTCATTCATGAAAGCCTCCCACGTGACTTTAGCCCCTTTAAGCTTTTACTGCTATATTCCATAAGACAGTCAATCTATTCATTCTGAACCAATTACAGGTTACACCTTTTCTTTTTATTTGTTAAAAAGTAATGATTTCATGAATGGTTAAATGAACTGATGGATACTAGTTACTAACAGCCTTACCCTCACTTTCTGTTGCTCTGTCTTCTTCTGTAACTCCTTTCTTTTCTCCTCTTCCCTTTACTTCTTCTCACCTCCTATTTTCCTTTCTTCTTTTTTGCTCTTAATCGCCCTTTATTTCTGCTAGCATCTCTCTGTTTATCTATCTTTCCTTGACTTTCACTTCCACCTCCTAGCAAATTCCTGCCCTACAAACTGTCATTGCCAAACTGTCTCCTCCATCCTCTCCTCTCTCTCTCGGAGCTCTGTCTCCGCTTCCCCTGAGACGCTGGCTGAGAGAAACGAGGGCAGAAAACGAGAGAGTAAATGGGAGCCTGGAGGGAGGTGGCGATAGCAAAGATGACTGTGTGAGAGAGAAGAGCACTGCTGGATTACTAATGTACACCAACATAACATTTACACTTGCTAATTTTTTGCTCCAAGGTGAGCTAGTATGGGAATCACCCCTTTATTAAAATCTTATTTTCACCTTCTTTTACACAATAAATATTGTGTTTTTAAAATGAAGCATATCCCTTTTTTTCTTCCAGGACATTAAACTTTTTTAAACATCATTTACTTCTGAAACAAATGGCTCGTTTCTGTTCCTGTCAAAATGCGTCAGAGAATCTCTCCAATATGAAGTCATTACTTCATGTCCTTGGACTGCATTTTACATCCTACAGGAAAGAAAAATGAAATAAATGAACAGAGATATAAAAAAACTCTTGTCAATAACACCAAGGAAGATTACACCCACCAGATCTTTCTATTTGCTGTTTTTATCCCTCACTGTGACAAACACCAGATCGCAGTCACACAAGTCAAACAAACCCACATTTGATGGCCCCTTCACTTGCAACTTTATTGCTGTCTGTCTGAGTTTTAGGGTTAGTCGTCATAGCAATAACTACTTCCTGACCTGGCCTGTGGCAGAGAGATAAAATTTTATGAGAGAAAGACACAAGAGTGAGTGCAAAAGTAAAAAAAAAAGAGAAAGAAGAGACTGCGTTAATTTACTGACATCACATTTATGTTTATTCACTATCTGATGAAGCAGTTTTGACAACTCTCAATCTAATACAAAAACATATACATCCTCTCCCAGCCCACTCCATGGGGCAGAGTGGGGGCAAAGAAGGGAGAAACAGGTTTCCATGGCAACAACAAATCCCCATGGAGACAAGAGATTACCGCAGCAAAAATACAGATTAGTGGACAAGCATAGAAGTGACAATAGAGATTATAACCGTGCCTAAACCCATTTCAAACCACATTAGATTTACAGAAGATATTATATGGTGGACCTACAGGAACTGCAACAGCTATGTTTTATTTCCTCTCCTTGTCCTCACAGGGGCAACCACACCTCACAGAAAAAAAAACTTAAAATTTCAAACTTTCCACTCTAAATCGATGTGGGACAACCAAAAGATTCTGTTAGCTGGAGCTAGTAGCAATTAAAATGCCATTGGTTCCACATTGTGTCAAGCTACTACAGTATTACAACACGCCCATCACTACACATGTGTGCGCAGTGATTCAGAGGTCTGGAACCAAGTTAACACGTTAACATATCACCTGTGTGTGAAAGTAGCAACAGGTGTTAAGTCGTAACGTTCTAAATCTTATTCAATGTACAGACATTTATTCATAGTGAGCAGACACCAGCTGGTTTCTGCCTCATGTCTCTCTCTCTCACACACAATCACACACATACTGTATTGACATCATATCTCAGTCTCTCCCAACAAACACACACAATCAGAAATAGTATAGCTTCCATTTCAATTAAGCAAAGTAATGCTGAATAAATACGGGTGGACACCTGACGTTTGAATGTTAACAAAGCAAAATATCTACCAGTACAAAGTTGGATCACTGTTTTTCTTTCATAATTAAGCTATACGTTGTACACTTGTATTATCCACTTACAATTTAGACACTGCACGAATGAGGTAGGGTGTAGCTGTGTGTACAGCTGAGTAATTTAATGTTGACTCAATTATGATGCTAAATGAAAAGTTAAGGTTCAGTACAGCTTATTCTACGGTAGTACAAGATTGTTAGTGCGAGACTTTAAATAGGGCCCTATGATTTCCGCGATGCAGAAATCATGGAATTCAACAAATAAAATGGAATCCGTTGTAAAGCGCGGAATTTTGCATAATTTGCTGAAATTGGTGTGTGGGCAAAGCAAAGCAATAGTTTCTAATGAATTTTGCACGCTCCAGCAAAGTCTTGGTCATGCAAACAAATCAGCTGAAACAAGACGTGAGTTTATTGAAGATTTTGTTGCACTGAGTCAGTCATTCCTTTAGAAAAAATGAAAAGGCTACGTCCGTTTTTGGTTAAGCACTGTAAACAAGGAGGAGCGCTGCCAGAACACGAGAGAAGCCTCTGTCAAATCCACTTACCCGTTTTTCCCATCCACTCCATAATTAGACACTTTTTAGGTGAATAAATATAATTATAACTAGGGCTGGGCACGTGATTAATTAACGCCGACAATTATTCTATCGCGCGTTAACGCAGTTTTATTTTTATTACGATAATGATGAAAGTCCGTTGCATACACATACAGACAAACCATGTGTCACAGGAGGGGTGGGATGTTGATCAGTACTGACTTTGGATTGGCGTCGTCATGCGATTTACCGAACTCTTACAAGGACATTTTCATTTTAAATCTCTTCCACATGGCGGAGTTGATAGAACCACAGTTATTTGTAACCACT
>JAUMHL010000017.1:7987156-8048840 GCA_032362345.1 Sandelia bainsii
ATTTTACAAACAATCTAACATTACAGGGTCTCATGATTCAACTGAACGCCAGTATCTGACCCATATTTCACTCACATGTGTTTTTACTTGTGTTTCCTGATGAGGCCTCATCAGAACTGTGCTTGTTTGTGCACTGACTGTTTGTGATTGACATCTTTGTCAATCTCCTGTGTTGTTTATCAACCTGTGTGGGTGGGGCAGTTTATACTGGTATAATTGTTGTCACTTAATAGAGTTTGGTGGAACTATGTAACTCCTGGCATTGTTTCATTCAACATATTTAACCTTTAACCTGCCAGTCAATGTAGCATATGTGGGTGTGAAGGGCTTTTCCATTGAAGATTGTATTCATGACTTTGTACACTGTGAACTTGAAGTCTGGGTAGGTTCCCACTTTGCCCATTTGATTATAATTATTTTAGTGTAGCAATGGAACTGTATAGTTTATCAGTTTGTAGTATATCATATAGTGGATTTAGTGTAATAATGAGCAACCAAAACATTTATTTATTTACTGATTGTGAAAAAAGATCAAATATTTAATATCTGTGTAGCAAAAGTGTGTGGATCTCTAGAATTATTAATTCATCTGGAGGGGACATTCAGGCATTTTAACCAATGGGTAGACAATCAGGTGCGAGGGAGGCCCTGCCATCTTTAAAGTCTGTAATCTTATCAATATCATCATCATCATAAATGCAGGACTTGAAACAAGTCATATTGTTATATTACTTATTATGTACTTCTTCTACTACTTCCATTGTTTGCACACTCTGCTTTGTCGATACATGTGCTTCACTGTAAAATCAGTAAAGCAAATTTGAATGGGGTGAGTCTGAAGAATTATGGTTAACAATCATAAATAATAGGCCTATAATATTTTATTAAAGCAAACTTGTTTTTCAAGTCTGTCTTAAAACAATGGCCTGATGTCCATATGAACACTGAAACAGGTTGTGCCTGTTGTAATTATTCCTCTTTATTAGATTTATTTTTTATTGAGCCTCTTAATTTAAACGATCATTTCCTAGCCTGCGTAAAGGCGGAGGAAATGAAGTCCTACAAAATGTTTTGTACTGAAAATATCAAATAACAAATAAGGTCTTTCACACTAAAACAACTTTAACTTCGCCTCTTAATTTGATTTGACTCACACAGCTGAAGCCTTGTGTTAGGTCTGGATTTCCTCTTTAATCGATTTCTGCATACAACTGTGGATCTTGTCACCACTACTGAGGGCGTTAGGAAAGGACCTCTTCTTGTCAATTATGAATAGGAGGGATGATTCCAAAAAATGTTGAACCTATCCTTTAACTGCACATTAAGCCTGATACACAAATACACACAATACATAGTAACATATATGTATAAGACATGGTCATTTCACTTTTGATTGTAACTCACTATCGTTCATAGACATCAACTTGACGGACGCGCACAGTATTTCACTGTGCACGCGGGCTTTATACTTTAATGAAGGTTTCACTGCACCGCACGCGCGTGTACAGCCTAATGAACTAGCACGCGCACAGCTTTTCAGTTTTTTATCCTTGCAGTGAACCGAGAGAGAGAAAGAGAAAGAGAGAGAGAGAAAGAGACTCGCTTCCGGCTTCAAACACAGAAACAGCGCTTTACTACGAACAGAGAGAGGTGTCGACCGAGACGCATGACAACAGAAACCTCCCCAAAACTATTTGTCTTGTTAGTCCAAACTGTGAAAGGATTTCTCCGCTCGGTGCGAAATGAGTTGAAGTGCTCCTGAAACGAGCAGAAAGGAACAGAAAAGCCAGCTGTTGGAAGAGAAAGACATTTTAAGCCCTGCTTCTTCTGTGGAGGACGATTTTCAGTGAAAAGGTGAAGAAGCCAAAAAAGGGACCGGTGTTATCCGGCGGCAGCGTCGACTAAGTTGGTTTGTGGAAGAAACCAAAAACAGAGAGTAGAGAAGAAGTTGTTTTGGGTGCACAAGGAGCCGTATCTGTTTGTTTTGTGTGGTTTTCGAGTGTCAACACACAGAGAGAAGAGTGTGTTATTACTGCTGGTGTCTGACGCAGTGTCCTGGAGAAGCCTTGGAGAGGACGGGACGGCGCTGAGGTAAGATAACACAAAGCCTAATATCACGCCAGGACCTCCATCTCAGCAGATGAGATGTTTATTACACTTTTATACGTTCACCTCTGGTGTAGATGGAGAGCTAACAGTGAAAGTCATCAGGATTATAGACCATGTGGAAAAGAGGAAAGTAAACTGTTTGGGTAATTTTAAAACAAGCGTATGTTTTAATTAAACAGTTGCATCTTTATTGTGTAAAAACAAATTCACCTTCCCCCTGTGTGAAATTCTCACTCTAACATGTGCTTTATGACTACACTAACACTGCACATACACACACGCACACACACGCAATGTACGGTTGCTATATTTTCAGCCGTAGTATTACTCAGGTAATATTTGAGTTGAGGAGTATTTGACATCTGAATCCAGAACTGCATCAATTTATCAAACACCTTTGTACAACAAGTGTGTGTAACAAAACGTATGAATGCTGAAGAACTGAAACTGTTGACATTCAAATAACTGAAACACAGTTGTACACATGTCCCACTCTTCATCTAAACAACTACTTGAATGTTTTTTTACACTCATAAAGTGCGAGCCGGAGGAGATAAGTGGATCGACAAAGAATCTGTCAGACCTAACAAATTATTTTACCAACTTTGAACCAATATTAGACTGTCTATAGGAACCCAGCATTGCATTACATTTGCATTAGATGCTTAGATGACATTAGAATAGGTCACATTTTTCATTATGGAATAATGTGCAGATTATGTTTTTTTTGACTGTTTGGTCTATAAAATGTCAGACAGTAGCAAAAAATGCCCATCATATCTTTCAAACAGCTTCAAATGTCAGCTTGTTTCGTCCGGCCGGCAGTCCAAAACCCAAAGACATTCACTAACTGTTGATGTAAAAGCAAAACTGCAAATTCTGAGATTGGAGAACCGAGAACTCTCAAATGTTTAGCATTTTTGCACAACTGATTATTAATCTAGCTGTCATTTAATTTAACACATTAGGAGGCCGATTAACTAATTCATTCAGCTGTACTTATTTTAAAATCTCCTTGAATGGCTGATGTAATGCATTAGATACCTTTCAAATACAGATCTGTGGTCACATTGATGTAGAAATCATACAAAAAGCTAACGTTTCCATAAATTATCCTGCTTATTGATATAAACAGCATAGTAAAATCTCTGACAGAAGACTAATTTATGCTTAATATAAATGTATGCCTTTCATTATATACAGTGCATCCCATTGCACTGTATAATAAAATTTCCCCAGTCTTAACAATGAACATCTAAATGTTATGTGAGTTTTTTCAGTGTACTAAATGTTGGTTTATTGCCCACTTGTGTAGGCAAGTGGACAGTTTGAAAACTCACACAGTCCCACTCAATCTGACATCAGGCTGCGCTGAGAGAAATTCTTCAGTAGTTTGCGTGAGCAATTATGGCAGCACCAGGACAACCAGGATTTAAAAAAAAAAAGTGCTCCCTGTATGTTGCAGTTAGCAGATTTGATGTGCTGAAAGCGGTATTTCTGTGTGTTAGGAAGCTGATCATGGCATATCGGCACAGGACAAAGTCACAGCCGGGGTTCTAGTTTGTTTAACCATCAGGCTTCGTGGTTATTGTTAATTGGTACTAGCATTATACCTCGAAAATGGTTGGAATATCAGTGTAGTAGTCAGATACCTAAGCTTATTTTCTCATATCTTTAAGGAAAGTGGAGACATGAGGGAAGTATCAAAATATTTTCCACTTTCTTTCTACTTTGTGGAATGCTTTCAATAAATATACTCTACCTCTGCAAGATATACCCTCTGTTGTATGTGGTCCTACTGTTAAGGCCTAATCTCTTGTGAAGCATTGTTGAAAGCTACATACACAACGGCACATGTTTCAGTTAGTCCATGGTTTACACAGTTTTGAAAAATTGCTTATAATATATTCAATGAAACTTCGATGATCCCTGTACGAAGAGAAAAGAAGAAAGGTCTGGGATGCAGCCAACCATGTGCAACATGCAGTGTGAAAATGGCTGCTGGTGCCCAATGCTGCTTCATTACAAGAACCGAGCTGTTTCACAGAAAGTAAATTCACTACTTCTGCATGAAAGATTCAGAATACTGATTCAGACAACTGATCCAAAATAAGCTGTAAACAGCTCATTTTTCTTTGTCGTTCTTCTTTTTCACCCCTTTAACTGTCCCGTGCTGTCTCCTCTGCTCCGGGCTTGCTCTCAAGCCTCGCGGAACACGCAGAAAGAAGTGATTATACAGTGTGAAAATAGCAGCACTGGTGGTTAGTAAGCTACTTCAGAAAAAAGCCATTCAGATTGTTTCCTGCCTCTGTATTACTGCGTCACTTTGCAACAAGGAAATCCCATGTTTACCTCATAGTTCATGACCCGATGTCTTAATTTTTCTGGCATCTAAACACATCCCAAGGCATTACGATTGAGTAAGGCCCAAGTCCAGATTGGGGACTAAGACAGTAAATGCAAAGGTAGTGTTATCAGAAGAGTAGGTGCTTCAGTTTAGTTTTGCAGAACAGATGTGATCTCATGGTGTGAGAAAATAGACAAGGTGTCTCTGCCTCTGCTTGGCCACTCTTACATGCACACCTTGTATTTCACTGCCAGCTTACAGAAGCATTTTACCCTTACTCGTTTCTCTTTAAGATCATCACTTAGCATTCTAAATTTCATAATATGTAAGAAAGACTTGCTTTCTCCTCATGCTTATCTCACATGTTACAGACTGCAACACAGCCAGCTCTGGATAACCTCACATCTGTGTGATTAAAATGCATGGTGCATTAGTTGACGTCACTACACCTGGTAATTTTATGGTTAAGAAGAAAATCTCTGAGCGTGACCAAACACAAACTGTTAACCAGTTACTGGGAAAGTAGATGTTTCTGCAAGTTGGGCTCTGCGCATCAAATACCAGTTGTCAATGTCATGTCCTGTTGAAGGTTATTTGCATAGCTTATTTCAGAGCTGAAAGTGATAACCTGTTGCTCTTGCTTATAAACATACAGAGTATGTACCTAACTACATAAATGAGGATCAACAGCTGTATTTACCTGTATTATTATTAGAGCCTGAGTATATCAGTGTACTAGTGTGGCTTTTCCTCCTGCTGTTCACCTCCCAGCCAGTGATTCTGTCTTGCTCCATGTTAGTAAAGCAGCTGTTAGAAAGTATCCACGGGCAATTCAAATTGCGACCTGCAGTTTCTTTGAAATCAGAGTACAAGATCAAAAACGTGCCAAAAGCAACTGTGTTGTCTTTTACTGCAAAAAGAGAAGTGTTAATTCAGAGACTCTTGGTGTTTCCTCACATCTTTTTGTGTCACTACATGGTTGAGGACAATCCGTAGATGAGCTGTCATATTTCTCTTGTTGTCTTTCTCTTTCTGTGTTTAATTCTCCTGCGACCTTTTATTTCTTTTCTTCTTTCACTACCCCATGCCCTTGACCTTTCTCCCTTTCTGCATGTTTCTCTGACCTTTTCCATCTACCCCCCTCTTTTTCTCCCTGAAAGACTGTTACCTTAAAGTTAAGTTTATTTTTAGATTGAAGCAGCAGAGTAGCGCTACAGGATCAAGTAAAATAAAACATTTTTGAGGGTTTGGTCAGCCATCGTGTTGCTGCTCCTTTTCAAACGAAGACAAGTTAGTTAAGTATGTAAAACTGTAAGAGGTTTCAGAGACAATCTGCTGTAGAACTGCTATTTATGAAGACAGATAGGAAGGAGGAACGTTACCACTGAGAACGCCAGACAATGGGCTCTCTAAAAACCCAGCTGTTTCATTTAATTGAACATTGTAAAAATCCCTCTATCCCCCTCTCTAACTCTCTGTCTGTTATATTTCAATTCTTTAGTTTTATTCCCAGTATGAACAATGAAATATTTTGTTTTGGGTTAGAAGCAGGACTATATGACTAATCGTCTTTGTCCATGACGCAGTTAGGGATGGCTTTCCAAGGAATGGAAACTTGGACGTCCAGCATCTGTCATTTCTGAAACATTTTGATGCTTTAATCCAAAATAATTTTGTTGAAATTCATTTTCACTGTAATTACTTTCCTTTCATTTTTGTTGCCATATCTTAAATGGTCAGACAGGCGAGACACTGTGTAACGAACTTTACTTTCATTCTTCATTTTTCAGTGGTGGGAGCAAATTATTTTGCAGTTTGGAGCTGCTGCCGCTGACTGGATGCAGAGGAATCACTGAAAGTTGTTCTCCGGCCCCCCCCTGCAGTTTTAGGGGAGATTATCAGATGTCTTCCCAGCACTCAAAACCCCTGCCTTGGCCGCGGGGATGGCAGCCTCTGCCCTGAACCTGAACGGCCTCGGAGTCATGAACAGGTCAGTCATTTTTACAGTGAATATCACATTTTGACTATAATTGTCAAGAGAGTTTTGCTGGCGGAAATACATACTTTAAACACGTTAGGTCAGTTTGGTTTGTTTCAGCTCAGAAGTTGTTAGACCTGATTGGTAGGAATTTCAGAGCAATTATGCTATGCTGCTGTCCAGTATGTTGTTGGTAGTTTACAAGAAAGTGTTGTCTAATCATTTCTAGGGATTCATAAGTTATGATTATATTCACCAAGTTATTATAACTTTTACATTGCTATGATAGTTATAGCCTTTGCTTTTTTTAAAAATACACATAAATCTCTCCTCTCCCCTGCGTTGTAGTAATCAGTTTCACACCCAGCCAGGATCCTCTAGTACCACCTCTCGAGCTAGAAACAGTCCTGTTGCCCGACCTGTGCTGCCAGTTCCAGATCGGAGCACCTACTGCCAGTTACTCAGCAGTGGAGCACTGGGTGGAGGTCTTTACAGCCCAACCAGCCCCAAGGTAGCTTAGTTACCATGTCCATCCTAAACTTGAAAGACTATGTGTTTTCCAGTTGTTGTTTTTTTTTTGTTTTTTTTTTATCATCGACTATTTTCAAAATGACAATAAGATCGATCTTGGTTTGTATTAAAGATCAACACACACTTATGTGTGTTAGATATTTATGCAACATAAATATATACTAGATAACAGGAAGTATTAACTAATGTAATGGGGAAAGTGTTCTTTAAAATAAGAAACACATACTGTATATTACTTACAAATGAAAAGTTGAACTCATAAACAAGAAAACTCATTTGTACTGTATTCAGTACATGTTGAGGATTTAGTACAATGACTTTGGTCTGGTATGAGCAGTAGCTTATGTTGGTTAATGTTTGCAAACTTTAGCTGACAAAATAATTCTCCTTTACTTGTGCTACTGTTTTAGGATTTATGTGATGCTGTGGAACTTAAAATCTGTATATTAATGTCAGTTTATATGTATAATCATTTTTGGAGTGTCTCTAATCCCATCTCGTTCTTCTGCTTTTAGACAAGCCCCCGAACTCTGGGTCGAAAGTTTGAATTCCCCCCTTCGTCCTCACTCTCTCCCAGCCCCACCCCTCGTGCCCCTTCCCCCTCCCCACGTAGTCCGGAGCTTCTAGGAGTCAATGTGGGCCAGCGGGTCCGACGCCTGAGCTCACCCGGTGGTGAAGACAGAGTGGAGGGAGACGGGCAGGAGGAGAGAGGAGGAGAGACGGGAGCAGGAGAGAGGCGAGAAGAGAAGAGACGCCAGGCACAGCTGCTGCAGATTCACAGAGAGCTGCAGAACGTTGAGGTGATTTTACAATTGCTTCCAATTGTCTACTAAACTGTATGTCTCTACTCCTTTGTGTTTTTTTATTTCTACATCTGTTAAAACTTTGAAGGCTTTGAAGACTTACTATAATTTTTTTTCTTGGGCAAATGAGGACAATGCCAGCTACTCTCACCCAGCTACAGGTGATGATCCCAAAATGCAACAATTAATCAGCTTTGAATTTTGAGATTAAACACGCAGGTTGGACCTATGTTCATATTTAGCTTTTACTTTGTACAGTATGTTTTTTTCCTCCGGTATGAATGCTGGAGAAGGTAAATTGCTGTTGTTGCAGATTTTTATTTGAGATTCAAATGTCATAATGCAAAGCTCCTGAAATCTTCTGGAGTGCATGTTTTTGTTTAGTAGGCCTGAATTCTTTGTACTTTTGTAATGTAAATAAATATGCATTTATAAAACTAAAGATATACCCAAATTGGATTTCTAGGTTTTTTTATCTTTACAAATGTAGTGGATATAAAAGTTACAGTTTATTGGTTTAATTTTTGTTTGATATTCCTCTTTTCTTCTCTGTATTTGGTATGCACAGTGAAACTGCAGACAGTCACACATTGACTTTGTAGCTTGCTAGCAGTTCAGTTTTCAAAACAGTCTGGTTATTGTTAAACAAGCAGCATACCCAAAGAGTTCAGCAACATATGAAAAAAACCCCATTAAAATAAGGATAATAATAATGATAATAATAAGCATTTAAGTAAACTACAATTAAATGAAGAAAACTAAACAGTAGCTGTCTGTACCTTAATACTCTTTGTGTCCTATAGGTCAGGGGAAAAGTGGGAATTTTTGAGGCACACATTTCCGGGATTCGTGCACAAGTGCTTAGCAGTGAGCTCCAGCGCAGCCCTCGATCTCCAAGACGACCAATTAGCCAAACCCCTTCCCATCTCAGTAAAGGAAACACAGCCCCTGAATGCCCAAAGACGCAACCACAAGAGAGTCATGTTCCCTCTGTCGTCCAGAATGGGAGAGAAAGAGGGGAGGAAATAACAGAAAGAGAAAGGAGAGACAGTAGTGCCACTAAAATGAACACAGAGAATAAAACACTGATTGATCACAATGGCCGCCACTCAGAAACAACAATGCAAAGTCTTGTTGTTCAAGGTTCTCTTCAGACATTAAACACAGATGCAACAACAGATGGACAGAGACAACAGGGAGAAAGACTGAGAGAAAATGAGGGAGAAATAAACAAATGGGAGGTAGAAGACAAACAAATTCTGGGATATGAAAGCGAACGGCCTGAGAGAGTGAGAGATGCAAAAGAGAACCGGTTGTGTCCTGAGATGCTGCTCCAGACAGAGGTGAACAGGTTGGCGGTTAACCCTGAAAGCCCTGCTTTATCTCAGCAACAAAGCAGTGAGAGCTCCCATTGTTCGCCTGATATCGCAGATCAGACCTCCAACCACTCTCCCTCCATCCCTGCAGTCATAATAACTGACCACGGATTGGAAAACCAGCTTCAAACTTCTGAAGGCCAAGGGTCAGACCAGGCAAAATGCTCCACCCCTAGCCCCAGCTCTAGCCCTGTACCTGGGCCAAACGCATCCATGCGCTCCCTCAGGAAGCTGTCCTCCTCTTCTGCCTCCTCGGCCGGTTTCTCCTCATCTTGGGAGGAGTCGGAGGAGGATATTTCCAGTGACACGGAGAAAGGGGAGCATCTTCTGAACCCTGCGCTCCTCAGTTCTCAACAGAAAGCAGTAAGTAGAGTCAAGTGATAGTGTGCTTGCTTGAGAGTGTCCCTGTGCGTGAACTTTTATAGCACCAGCACCAGAAATGAATTTTAATCTGTCCACTACTTTCCTTTTTCCCTGAAAAACTAAGGACAATCTTATGAGCCTCAGCTGTGCTTTGTGTGTGGCGCTAATGAGCAAATGTTAATGTTAACATGAAAGGGAACATAATAAACCTTTTACTGTACCTGCTTAACCTCAGCCTGTTAGCATTGTCATAGTCTGTGTGTTCCACGTTGACTCTAAGCACCACTGTACCTAAGTAGGGTTTCAAAGAGCTGCCTGTTAGTCTTAGTCTTGTTTTCTATTGATTGCATCGATTGATATCATTAGGTCAAAGTTTTCAGCTGCTGAAAATGATAGTTTTGTATTTATTTACAAATAAAGAGTTTGACAAAAGTTGCGTAACAAAACTCAAAACTTAGCCAGTGCAGAACTGGTGATTTTGCACCTAATCTCGCCCATATGGGAAGAGTTTATTTTTACTTGAGTCTCTGTTACTGACCACACCTCAAAATATTGCATCTCTTAGTGTGTATATGTGTGTGTTTGAATGAGCCTGTGCTTGTTAGAGTGATCCTATGTCAAATTGGCCTGCGCTGTCTTACTGAGTAATGGTTGACATTCACAGTAACAAAGCTACCTCTGTGCCCCGACCTGTGTGCATGTGTGTAGTTGTGTTTTTTGGTGTGTGGGTAATATGAGGGTGTGTGTGTGTGATAGAGAGCACAGTTGATAGAAAAAGAGAAAGCAGGAGAATTTACCAGTCATACTCACTTAGACTTTGCTTGCATTTGGACTCAGTTCAAAGAAGAGGCTGAGGTCTGTTTGGGTTTGTGTGTATGTGTGTGTGTGTGGGTGTGGGTGGGTGAGTGGATGTGTTTTTATTTGTAGCCAACTTAAGTTCACAAGGCCATCTCACTTCAGCTTTGAAACATGATTTAATGCACGATTGTATAACTGATTTAGAGTGTTTCTTAAATATTGTACCAGTGTCAAAGAAACAAACAAAAAAAATCCTTTCTTCCTGGGTTTCAGGAATCAGTAATCACATTTACTTTATATTTTATTAAATAAACATCATGTTTATTTGTATTATCATGTATTATATATGAGGTACAAAGCGTAGTGGTATGCTTTTGTGTGTTTACTTTAATAAGTATAGAGTCTATACAGCATCTTCATGTTTCCAGATATAATTTTGAGACATGACAGCTTATGCTAATTTTCCACAGTTTCTTTCATTACAAAAAACAGCAGCAGCAGAGGAAACGGGAAATATTATTTTATTATAATACTACAGAGCAATAGCAAATTTATTCAGCTACTTTTTACACTGTACACAGTGACGTGCAGTTTTCTGGCATATTTAATTGAATAAACCATCCATAAAACAAAGTCCCTGCCCTTCTAGGTGGAGGCTTACAAACAATTTGTTTAAATCAATTTGGTTGATGGATTTGAATAGTGTTTGTATTGCTCTTTGCATATTTCCGGGTATTTTCTTTCTTTGTTTTATCCAGGAAAACAAAAGAGACAGAAGGTCCTGCTGGCGGGTGCAGTTAAATGAAGGATAGGATTTACAGTGACTAGTAAAAGTCTGTATTTCCACCTTTGTAGTGCAAATTCTGGTCTGTAGCTTGGCATAGTTCCTGATCTGTAGTTTAAGGAAAACTGGTATACGTGTGCAAGAGGCAAACATGCAGAAACACATAAAGCATGCTCGCTCGTGTGGGAGGTATGTAGGAGAGAAGAGAGGGACAGAGAGAAGAGGAGTGATAATGAGAAAGGAAGAAAGAGAGAAGAACGGAGTGAGCTTAAGGGGAAGTAAGACGAGCAGAGAGAGTGACAAAAGAAATAACATAAGAGAAAAAGTTATATGATATGTACTGTATATTGTTCACGTTTTCTGAATTAGACTTTTAATTTAAAATCTGTAAAATCTGTCTCATGGCTCTATACTGCAGGAGTAACTTGACTATATTTGACAACCAAGCACTTTTTATGTCTTATTCACCCAAGTAAAGATGACATTTTAAGTTTTTTGTATGAACATAGTCAAACATGTCTGCTTTGTTATGATATTAGCTTTTGGATTATGTCAATTAATTTTTAATGCTTACCTTGTAAAGACTGGATTCTCAACAGAGCCATATATAGACACTGTTTGGCTGATGTTTTTGTTGGGCATCTCTCCAAGGTGAGAAGGCACATGTGCTGCCAGTGTTTTTCTAGTTCTAGTAAATTGCCAGCAAAAGGGCACCTGCAATAGATTGGCATCTGTGTTGTTTTTCGTTTTTCTGTAAAATTTCAGTTGAGTTTGTGGCATGAAGAAAGAAGAATCTGCCTATGCTTAAATTTTGTGTTGGCTGAGGAGACACTCAGTTGTTTGCTTTTCTATATAATTTACCTAAGCATCCACACCCGTTAGTAATTTCAAACTAAAAAAACTACAGATACAATATCATAGACATCCACTGAGAAAGCAAAACCTTTGTAAACAAACCCCTGTAAAAAGATGAGAAGAGTGATTCAGTTACAAGACCATTTTTTACTATCAAAACATCAGTGCGGCTGAATAACATTAACATAAAAGTTAATGTGTAAATATGAACTGGAAAACATGAACAACCACAGTCATGGGATTTATCAGTGTAGTTAGACAAACCAGTCATAATCCTGGATTTTACATACAAGAATACTTGCTAAAGAACTGAATCATCTTATTTTATAAGTTTATCAAATAGTTATTTCATCAATTATGGGCTCCAGAAAATGAAATATCAGTAAATTATTTATCTTTTAACAAATGCCAGACATGTTCTGGCTCCAGCTGCTGTTCTCTGTTTTCTCTGTCTGCCACTGTGGGTTTGGAGTAAGTGTTAATGAATGTTTTTCCCCTTTTTTGACATGACATTCTTTTATATCCATAAAACAATTAACAGGATTTTACAGAAGCAACAGTATTTATATACGCTTTATAGTACCTCTGTGTTTAAATCCTGACAATTCATTTCTAATTTATTCACCTTTAGAAAGAATGATGAAAGAGACTAAAGCTAGTGAAGCAGAAGCTATGGTGGGGCAGGACATATGAAGGTTTTTTTTTTAAAAATGATGCAGAAACTTTGTTGTTACTCGTGGTGTCCTTACTATAAATAAAGCTCTGGATGCATTACATTTTTGGACCCATTTCGATAACACCTCCAGAATTCGAGAAGATGCATCCATTAAATAAACAGACAAATTGCATAAACAAATATATCTTTCGGAGTGAAGCGTACAGTCATATTTGTTATGTAGACACACACTCAAATATGCCAACATTGACACGCCCTCTGTACACACCACAGTGCAACTTTGGTTGCACTTTGCAGAACAACATGCTAATAGATAATACTCTACGCACACAAACTGTGTTTCTCTCACAGGGCACACTTATGTTGCCTTGACTCACATCCCTTTTTATGATTATTTGAAATTCGGTCACACACTGACCCAAACACTAATCTTCACTATTCCAGGTTTATCCTTCACTAATCCAACCCTGAATCTAACCTCCTCTGCATTACCAAAAAAAGAGTTTTTGTGGTGGACTGCACTGGACAAAAACTCATTTTTATGTCCAGAACTGTAACTCAAGTGGGTCAGCACACAAAAAAAGACATACTGAGACGTGCACACACACACACACACTGTCTGTACTGCAGTGGAAAATCTTTGCTACCACGGCGGCCTGTCGCCTAGCAACCCTGTGACGTCAAACCGAGTTTCCCTCTCACAGCTGTGTGTGTGTGTGACAGAAAGTATTTAAGATTATGGGTGTGTTTCTAAGTCTGTGTGTGTGTGTGTGTGTGTGTGTGTGTGTGTGTGTTACCTTGTGTCTACTTAATTTATTGTGAGAGGGGAAACACCGGTCAGTTCTTTATTTGGTGTTTCTCTGTGAGGTTGCTGGTGAGAGTGCATGCATGTGCGTGTTCGAGTTGCCCTCGGCTCTGGGGGGAGTCAGGGCAGCCTGCAGTTACTGAAGCTGACATTTGAAAGTTTATCTTTTAGTATTGGATCCAGTGCAGAACTGAAATGTAGTTTCACTTGCTTTCAGAGTTGTCAGAGGCTGGGGAAACCCTGCTGGATGTGATACAGCAATGCAAAAAAATAAATGTAGTGTATGCCCCATAGCCCAGAGCTCCACAGGTTGCAAATTTAATTGCTTTTTAACAAAATTCATGAATGTTTTGCTTTATTTCTTCACTGTTTTTGTATATCTGATTAGATATAGTTTCATATTAACTTGAGCCATATTTTTATTCATTCTTCTGCAGATTAGTGAGTAGGTTAAGAAACACTCAAAACCACGTGTGCCCATTTAGATTAATTCAGGGTGTTTTGGAGTTTAGTTTGTAGGTTCGATCTAAAACCTGATAAGCTCTTTAATGTTCCATAGTGACCTTAATTTGGAAACAACTCTTCCTTATCACACTACTGTATTTAGTTACAGCATAACTGAACAGCCACATCACAAACATCTAACTCTTTTTCATTTGGGTGTCCCTTTTTCTCGCCTTTGTAGAGCCGTCATTTTGCAAACCCAAGTTTTCCACTGGCCAGCTTTAGTTGCTGAGAGATTTAACATGCACTCTCTAAGCAGGCTGTTAAGCCTGCATCGCACTCCTTGCACTTTAATTTTGTCTTGGTGTGTGTGTTTGACTTGAGTGATTGTGTCTGTGTCAGTCTAAACTTTGCAGACTCAGACAGCTGCAATATTTGTATCTGCAAGGGGACCTTGTGGTGAGCGATATCAGGCTTGTTGTTTCCTCAGTGCTTCTCTGTTAAAAACATCAGCATGCATCAGTGTTTCCCCTGCTTTTTCACATTACACATTTGTAACACAGAGTTACCCTTTGCCCAAGTTTTTTTTTCATTCTCACCACTTTCAGCTTCTCTTCACTCCTCCTTGCATGCAAATAAGTCATATATATTAACATATTTAACCCTAGTTCTCTTGGTCAAAACAAAATAAAAAACAATTTCCATACATGTGTGCATTGTTTGGAGCAACACCCTTTTTAGTACTACATGTGATAATTGTACAATGTGATCAGTAACTTGTCTAATATGAATGCATGTTGCATGAAATAATATTGGCAGATGTGTTAACTGAAAAACATGATTCACATTTCTCACAATAATAATTATGGGACCATTAAACACCTCTTTGTACACACCTTCTGTGTTTCTTCCTTCGTGCACTTTCTGTTGTTTACAGAGGGCAAGGCCTTTTTTTCTTTCTTTTGTTTGTAGTCAGCGGCGGATGTGGAAAATACTGTCGCTGAGGCGAACGGCAACCCCCCCCACTTCCTGTCTGCAAGAAGTTCCTTCGCTTACCATTTCCCCTCTCTCACTCTCTCTCCCCATCTCTCTTTCTCTCTCTCTCGCTCTCTCTCAATGGAAACTTTGCTCTTTTCCTGCTCACCTCTTGTCATCCAGCTGGTCTGGGGATAGAGATAGGAGAGAGGGAGAAAGCAGTGAGCAATGAGCCAGAAAGAGATGAGAGAAAGACAGAGCGTCTGACTTTGATGTTAGTTTTAGGCAGAGAAAAAGTGTGGACTAAAGTCAAAGATCTGCTTGAATTGTTTTTCAGCTTCAGGTTCATGTCCAGCTTTGCTCATTAAATTCATACAATCATAAATTCATAAAAAAGATTCATAAATCAACACAAAATGAATTATCTGTATTTTAGATCATCGATTAAATCATTAAAATCGTCTATCAAGGAAAATACCAAATATTTTGTAATTAATAATTTGAAAATGTTATTTTTTATTACATTTTTGTTTATACTGTTGGCTGTACAATATACTGTAAATAGCTTAAATACATCACCTACAGCAGAAATTGTTAACAGGCATTTTTTTTCCAATTTCCAGGC
The DNA here is from genome assembly GCA_032362345.1 of Sandelia bainsii. Lineage (NCBI taxonomy): Eukaryota > Metazoa > Chordata > Actinopteri > Anabantiformes > Anabantidae > Sandelia > Sandelia bainsii. The sequence goes on from JAUMHL010000017.1 coordinate 8,002,626, forward strand.
CTTTAATTGAAATTATTAATTGAGAACACAACAGACAGATTAACAAGGAAAACAACTGCATCCCTAGTTATATAGACTAGTTATACTGAAAATACAGAATTGTTATTAAATATTACAACTGATTGTGCTGAACATTTGGTTCATCTTGGAAACGTGTTATTTAGAAATGTGGTGAGTCTGGTTGTGCTTTAAGGACAGGGTCATAATTTCTGACTTGTACTCACAGTTTCCTGAGTTAAATCTGGAACTATACATTCACAAATGTTTCTTTTGTTTTTTCACAGATACGTCCTATAACCTTACTGCTGAAAGATGTTGTGACCAAATTTTATTTAAACAACTGTGGATAGTTTCTACACAAATGATAACAAAAGATTTTCCCAAATCTTTTACAAAACATTTACAAACTCGCCATTTCTTTTAGTGTCTACATTTCACACCTTTACACACATTAATGCTAATTGTTTTTTACAGGCTCACAAAAGGCAATAGATACATCTGCCAGCTGTGAAATGATCATATCACAAGCTGTCCCAAACTCTCATTTAAATAAGACACTGTCAGTATATGTGTGAATTTGAAAATCACACATACATTAGAAAATGTCCAAATGTATTTAGATGCATGGCCAGAAATTCAGATGTAGTGTTGCAGCCAGTGGCACTGAAACAGGTGCATCATATATTTTCCTCGATTCGCCATACAGCATGCAGTAGCTGCTGTTGAGAATGTTTGATTATGATTACAAGGTGCAACCTCATAATCTTTTTGTCTCTCACACACAATCATACTCACACTCATACTGTATATAACTTGAACAACATGTATGAATATACAGGTTCTGCATGCTTTTTCCACAAAGCCCCTACATTTTCCCGGTCCTCAGCGTGCATTCACACTTACTCACCCACGCGCGCACACTCAGGTCCGTCTGTGTCTTTCAAATGTTGTGACCTGTGCTTAGATTTGCATGCCCAGATTATGTTTGTCTGCTGTTTTGCTAAACAAATGTTTCACAATTGTTTGTCCCTGCACACACTCACACACAAACTTGTAAATCTGGTGGGGCATAGACAGAGGAGTATGTGAGCCTAAGGTGCTACTTTTTAAAGCCGAGAGGGACAGAGTTGCACAGATAATCAGTCTTGTCAGTCTGTAAATTCCTTGGCTGACTGATAGCCCATCGGTCATGATGTGGTCTGCATGGCTGTGTTCAGTGTGGAGTGTTGTTGTGTCAGTCGGAGCCATCTTTATCATTACCATCATCCACCTCTGCACCAACCACCTTCAGGTATTGTTACTAAGGCTTACATTCGCTGTCACATAATGCTTTTATACCAGGATTTAGTCATTGTTAAGTAATGTTTGACAGCTCTATTCTTGGAGGTATTTATTGAGCTATAATAATGCTACTAATATCACATATGATAGTTGAAGCCACACACACACCAACCCTCTCCTCTCCTCTTCTGATTGCATTTTAATGTCTCAACTCCCAAATCTACACACAGTGACAATGTCTGTTATTACTCACACACACACTTGAGGTAGTCCAGACTTTCTCTTACTTTCTCTCTCTTGCCCTCCAAAGCTCTCTCACACAGACACACACACACACCAGCAGTAAGTGGACTAGATGGTAGATGGATGACAGTCTAAGTTGACAGAGAAAGCACAGACCCTGGCTACTTACCAAGCTGTAGTCTGATACTCTCTTGCTAACTGGTGTAAAATGGTAAAAAAAAGTGAAGTAGAATATCATTCAGTTAAACGTATTCTAAAAACGTATATATTTCTAGTGGTCTACCAAGCTCAATCACCGTTATATTTCCTTTTACTGTAAGACAGAAACAGACATGTGGGCTGATTGTTTGCAATTTTAGCCAGTTTGTTTCATTTCAAACTTTATTTATTCGCGCAAAGTGCAACCATGTGTTTCTAGTATTTCCTACATGTTGTGACATGGAGATTCCCAGGACAAGCTTCAACTGAATATTTTCTTTTGCCTCCGGGCCAGTGACATCTTACTTTAAACCATGATGGTGGAGCATAGCAAGTTACAGAAACATTTAGTGGATTTACACGCAAGAAATCAATTCAGTAAACATGACACATAAAACTTTCCTGTCAAACTTTCCGTTGTTACAATTTCAAAAAGCAATAAATGCTAATAAAGCTTTCAATATCTCAACATCAATACTCAGCGCTCTGTCAGAGCTATTTCAGCTGACCTACCTTTCACTTAGTTTCCACCATGTGATTTGTACATGTGTGTATTTTTTACTTTTTGTTGGGGGTGAGTTTTTTTTTTCTCTCTTCATCAACGGTGCATAAAAAAACGAGCGAGCAATGTGTGTGTCTGAAGGTATGTGTGTGTGTGCATATAACCATAGATAGTCATGCTATCAGCTGATGAATTTTCATCAAGTCCAGATTATGTGACATGGGTAATATATCTCCTTCTTTGGTTCTCTTCTCTCTTATCTTATCCTTCCTGCCTCCTTTCCTCCTTCCTCTCTCTTCTTCTCCTTTCTATTTGTTGACATGGAAATATTATTACTCCTGGCAGACTAGTGAAAATCGTGTGTGTGTGCGCGCATGCGTGCGTGTGTGTGTGTGAGAGAGAGATAGAGATCACATCAGAGTAGATATTTTGCACCATTATGTAAACAGGAAAATGTTAGTGTTAATGTTGTCTTACAAAATATCCACCCACTGAACAGAGCATATAAAACTTTGGATTTTTCATATTCTCATTGCTGCTGTGTCTACTGCACAGCCGAGCATTGTTTAAACCCACAGAACAAGACATCTGGAATTTTTCCATCTGATGTAATGCTGCAGGGATGAAAAATGGCTTCTGCAGTTTGAATATTTTGCTCAATAATTGGTTGATTTACTGTGGGTTTGGTGAGGTGTCACAGCATGCAGCGACATAAGCACGTGTTCCATTGATTTGAATATACAGTTTAGGAGAATATTAAGGCACAAAGAGATAAGCACTATATTTTGCATGGAACAAACAGTACTTTGAAAGAGTTTAACAGGCAGACAGCTGAAGAACAGGAGAACTGGATTTTGAATCAATCTGCAGTCACTGCTGATGTAGAAACAACTTGCTCTGCATGTGTCACAGACAGCATGTGCCTCTTTTTTTGAATTAGTGTGTTGTGTGTGTGTTTGTTTGTGTGTGTGTGTGTGGCAGGAGCCCTTCAGTTCACTGTGCCCTTGCCAGGGACAGGGAGATCCCTCAGAGAAACGCTGTGTGTTTGTGTGTTTGTGTTACCAGGGGAAACCCCAGCTTGAGCCTCCAGAGCTGACTTAAAATGTCCTAAACGAGCCAAAGTAAAAATTAAACAAATAAATAAATAAAAGAGTGCGGGAGATCCAGGCAGTGAGAGGTTGAAGACAGTTCTCCCAGAGCATGTGTCCAAATTGTTTTCATAAGCACAACTACAAACATTAATTCTCTCACATCAATTTTAGAAACTTAGGTTTAAACAGGTTTAGTCAACATTACTTTTAACATCATTATTATTAGTAACGCACAAAGAAGATTCCAGTGGAGGATATCATGGTTAGATTTGTTACTGAAATGCCCAATTGGTAAAATATAATTGTTAATAATAATCTATTGTGTTTGTTTTTGTAGCACAAGTCTTGGAAGAAGATTAAAAACATGGTCCACTGGTCTCCGTTTGTCATGTCCTTCAAAAAGAAATATCCCTGGATACAACTGGCTGGACACGCAGGTGTGTGGACACATAAACACAGCAGAAGTTGGTTGACTGTGGAGCCAAAATCAGGACTTTACAGTATCAGTTGCAATATTCATGATATTCTTTTGAAGTTTTTGACATAAATTGTATTTGTAACCTAGAATATGATGAGTTCAGGACATCCTGATGTGTTCAGACCTAAGCAGATGTGTGTGGGGGGACGGTTAATTAACAGTAGGATTTTTAAATTCAGGGAAGGTGTCTTTTGAATAGACGTTTTGGAGATTTGAGGCTTAGACAAGTAAATCTACAATTAAAACAACTTCTAACTCTAACTTTAATCCTCAGTAACCTAAGACACACTGCTCCCAGTAATATGCACACTTTCTGGAGCTGTTTCACAATAAAAGTATGTCTTTTTTACAGGGAGCTTCAAGGCAGGAGCAAACGGCCGCATATTAAAAGTAAGATACACTTTCACACCGATCACACTTTCTTTGTAAGTGCACAGAAACGTGCTCTAATATGTTCTGGCCCAGAGAGATTCTTCATGTTTTAATAGTGCAGCAAAGTGTATTTGATGTTAGTAACTTGTTGGTTTCTTTTAGAAACACTGTGAATGTGAGCAGCGCTGTTTGTCCCTTCTGATGAGGGATGTGCTGCGCCCCTACGTCCCTGGTTACCATGGAGATGTAGAGAAGGACGGGCAGAAATACAACCAGATGGAGGATCTGCTGGCTGAGTTCGACTTCCCGTGTGTGATGGACTGTAAGATGGGAATAAGGTGAAAAAACATCACATTAAGTGGCATCTTTAGACACATGGATGGTAAATGAGTAGATGGACGCCTAACCCCAGAAAACAAAATGCTGATATACATTTCACGTGCTTATTAACTGTGATTATATCAACAGAAGGCTCCAGATTAAATGAAGAGCAGCTGTGTCACACTGTTTTTAAAGAGACTTTTTCTTCACACCTTCTCTCTGCACATCTCTCACTCCTACCTCTGTGCGCTCATGTCTCTGCCCACTTTTCATCTCCTTCACCACCTCCTACCTGTTTTTTTCTACTGCCTCAGGACCTACCTTGAGGAAGAGCTGACTAAGGCTCGTAAGAAGCCCTCTCCGAGACCTGACATGTATCAGAAAATGATTGAGGTTGATCCTGAAGCTCCTACATCAGAGGAAAATGACCAGAAAGCAGTGACCAAACCAAGATACATGCAGTGGAGAGAGACCATAAGCTCAACAGCTACCCTGGGATTTAGGATAGAGGGAGTCAAGGTATCAATCTCAACACAAGTGTGTGTCCTTCCTTCCATCCTTTCATCCAGTATGCAGTGTGTGTCTGTGTGTAGAGGTGTGTGTGTGTCCTTAAGGGTCATGATCTAACTTCCTGTTTTGACCAGAAACTTCCTCTGAAGTATATGTTTGTGCACAAGTTCCTTTGTTGTACATGAGGCCTGTCTGTGGCAGCTCTATAAGCCTTGACATCTGGCACTGACATTGTATACACACACACACACACACACACACACACACACACATCTCTCTGCCCATGTCTGTATTTGAGGGTTGTGGCTATATAAGGACATTCACAGCCTCCTGGTGGTCTGTTGCCATGATACTGAGGGTTATCCCCAGAAATAGGGATGTGTGTGTGTGTGTGTGCGGGAAGAAGTAGAAAGTGTTGATGTGCGATTCATGTGTTTAATGTATCATATATGTGTATATATTCTATAAGTTCTTATGTTTGTATGTGAGCGTGTGGTAATTAGGTGTGTGTGTGTGCGTGTGTGTGTGTGTGCGCGTGAAAGGGAGAGAGTGCCCTAGCTGTGCTCAGACTTGAACCATAAAGGGAAAAATATTTTGTCTCCAAATAGTACTTTGTTGCCTGGCAGCAGATTAAGAAGAGCTCATTTATTCCGCTCTGAATCAACCAACTGGTTGGCTTCCACTATTGGCACTGTCTCTGATGCTAATCTACTGTACTACTGCTATTACTGCACATGCACAAATCTACTACAACTACTACTTGGATGCCAATTTTCTGAACATGCTTACAGATTAATTTAGTTAATAAAAACATGTAAAAGATTTATCAGTAATAAAAAAAATTGCCATATAAAAACCACATGTTGAACTCTTTAGTTGTACTGTAAAGTCAGTTGTCTCCTCTCCTCTCCTCTCCTCTGTAGAAGGAGGACGGGACAGTGAACAGAGATTTTAAGAAAACAAAGACGAGAGAGCAGGTTATTGCAGCGTTTGACGACTTTGTCAAAGGAAAAAAGGATGTATTGGTGAGTATGTTTGTAGTTACTGTAACTATGTGTTAAGAGATGAAAGACCACTGTACAGAAAACAAACAGATCAGGAACAGAATTTGAAGTTGAACTGTGACATGCTGTTTTAACAACCCCATGGGAATCTCACAGACACTCACTGACATAATGCATTCCTTAGCCTGACCTTAATTTGACCACATAACTATAGAAAGAATAGTTATATAAAAGCTCCTCAAGGCTGTATTGTGTAGCAGCCTTTGCCGAGAATTGGAAGGCAAAGATTTTTAGCAAGAGTTAACTTTACTAGTTGATCCATCCTGCAGCTTGGTGGGCAAAGTCTTCTGTGTTTGTTTTCCAGAACCATTATCTAACCAGGCTGAAAGAAATCAGAGGCACTCTGGAGACCTCCCCATTCTTCAAAACCCATGAGGTAAAGTCAGTCAGCCAGAGATGGTAATGGCGATGTACTGCCACTGCCACTTCACCAAATTTCAATACGCTTCCTGTGTTTCCAGTTTGTGGAGTACATGTAAAATTTATGAATGGTCCAATCTGCCTTTGATAAATTAAAATACCTCTCTATTTCTGGTTTAATAACTTCTCCACATGATCATATGGAGTTGTTAAGAAATGTCATCAATTTGGATAACATCATCTGGAAGAGTCCCTGAAGTCTCTAATAATCTGAATAATCTCTGGCAGATGATGTCATCTGGATTTAAATTCAAAGTAGAAGCAGAGTGATATTTTAATGTAGGAAAAGCAGATGGAAGTTTAATACCATTCACATACATACAGTAACCTCCCCAAACGAGAAGAGTAGTAAGTAAGTTGCACATCTGTATTTAAGTCAAAATAAAAATCATATTCATAAGGAAATTATGTGAAAAATTGGGATGTCTGAAACATGTACTAGAAAAATGTGTGACCAATGTATTCTCTGAAAAGTGTCAGTGTGTGGGTTTAATGAAATACAAAGTTATTTTCAGCTGTGTTGTTTTCATTTTCCTGCACTGAGTATTTTTTTTGTGAACATTGTTTATTTTCATTGTCTAGAAGCATGAAAAAAGAATCCACAAAATGTTAAAGCACATGAGTGCATAAGTGTATGTGGACCTGTTGTCGTCACGGAAAATGGTCAGAAAGCAGCGTCCCACTCACACATATGCAAAAAAACATACGAGTAGACATGAATGTAAGCCGTTATCATCACAAAACAGGAAGTGAGAGAATGTTTTTAAAAGACGCAAATAAACACGTAATGTTGAGTTAAAAAAGGACTGTTTTAGTAATTGTTTCCTGCTTTCTTATTCGTCCCCTTTGTCTCTGTGACTCTGCAGGTGATTGGCAGCTCCTTGTTATTTGTTCATGACAGTAAGGGACGCGCCAAAGTATGGATGATTGACTTTGGGAAAACCACGCCTCTTCCAGATGGAGATGAACTAACCCACCGAGCATCATGGGTAGAGGGCAACAGAGAAGATGGCTACCTTTTTGGACTTGATAGTTTGGTGGACATCATTTCATCCATGGTGAATTCTGAGACTTGAAGAGTTTTTTTTATCCAAATGAACATTTGGACTCACAGCAGCGACTTCTATTCATTCTTCATTTCTCTGGTGAAACACTTGGTGGGGAACTCTTTGGACATCCTCAAGGACTCTTTCACGGGCGGTTGTCTTCTTGTTGGAAGCCACATCATCCCATAACAATGCATGGCCAAGTCACTGAAAGATATGGCCTCTTTATTCATATAAATTCACAATCCAGTTCTTCCCCATTCATAGCATTCTTGCGTTGTTCTTACCCCTCAGGGGCAGGCCTCTCCAAGCCTTCTTGTCAGCAGACAGTGTAACATGTCACAGCAAGAAAAAGACAGCTGGGACAACTAATATTAGTAAGTGCTCCAGTAATCTATGAGCACAAATCAATTTAAAAGCATAAAATGTAGATTGTTTCATCCAAATTAATTAATAAGGCTGAAGATATTCTGTATGTTTCTTATTGTGAACAAAGCCCATGTCAAACCAACAATACTTGTTGGTATCAGCTCCAGGCCCTTTTGTTCCCTGTTTTAAGAACGTAAAATAATTTCCTCAAACAGGTGGACACTGCAGTTTATAACAAAGGTATCAGGAAAGAGTGCACTTGTTGGGCATGATTTTCAGCTGTGGATGAAGAACCATATCACATAACTCACAGTGGAGCTCTGATGCACAGAGGAATTTGTTTTGAGGTTTGGCCAGAAAACCCAACAAGACAATACTTGTTGGTTGTGTCAGTTCCTTTTTTGGTTTTGGTCTTGGTCTTGGTCTTCTCCTGGGATTTGTTCAAAATAAGAATATAAAATATTACCAGACTTGAAAGCCACTGTGTTAGAGGACATCTGCTGGTAATTTCAGAAAGAGCCCTATGATGTCTAATTTATTATAATTGTGGAATTACACTGTCAAAATTTGTCTTCTAATCTGAAAGATGCTGAGGTTCAAATCTCTGTTACACTCCACAGAGATGCATCTCTGCTGAGTTCAGTTGTATGTCTTCCTTAGCAGAACTGAACTCCATGTCAATTAGATTGACATTGTCTTCATTATCAGCACGTTTCCCATTTCTTTAAAAGATAATCTGCACTTAATGACATGTCCACTGTTGGAGATTGTACAGTTGAGTGTGCTTTTACTTATGAAAACATGATCTTAGGTATGTTTTACAGTGGAAAGCAAAACTAGTCTAGTCTAGTCTAGTTTTAGCTTTTTCACTTCTGTTTAACCATTCAACTTTAAAGCCGTAGACAATACTGTACATTGGTCATTGAGGTTTTCAGTGGCGACCATGTTTGCTCAACAATAATCTGGCAATAACTGGCAATTAGGTGGAGCTGAATTATACATCTCACAGTGGTTTCAATTTGTTATGGAGGGCATTGTTTCATATGTAACATATTTGTAGCCAACATGGTGTCCATAATACTTCTGTGGCTAAACACTTAATACCCTTCTCACACTTTGTTGGGATTGTTCACAATGTACAGTATGATTTATTATGTTTGATGTAGATTTTAATTCTAACATTCGTGTAGTAAAACCCTGTGGAACACTTACAGCCATGAACAATTTTATTTAAGCTATAGAGTGCCTTGACGTTACAAAGCCAAGTCAGACAACTGAAAATATGTTTCTACTTGTTATTGTTATGATGGATTATTCTCTTAGTCTTAACTGTCAGTTTGTATACTTAGTCTTACATGGGTGCATGTTTATTAATCTTTTAAAGTTTGGGCTTTTGTAGTTTATTCTATTTTTATTTATAACATTATATTATGTTTTGTTTCTTTTAGCTAATGGGATACTGTGACATTTTGAATTCTGGGCTGTTACGTTGTTTTGTCTTCAAGCATGTGTTACAGTATGAGTTAAAGGCAGGGCGCTAGAGATTCGGACCATTGGATTTGGTTACAGAAAAGTCTGGTCATGTTGAGATAATGACACTCATTTCTCTTAAATGAGTTTGCAAAAAGTCACCTAGAAACTGGTTTAACAGATAAGGGAGAAAAAAAATGTCTCATAATGTAACAGGTTCTCGATAAACAATAAAAACTAAACGGTGTGTAGGTTTCACTTTACTGTGTTTAAAATGGTTTTTAGTTGATACACACAGTGGCAGTAGACAGACAACGAGACTGTACAGTGCTGTGTATTTGTACCCTTCCTGATTTTTTTTTTTTCTCTCTGTCACACTTAAATTATTCAGATCATAAAACCAATTTTAGCATTACTAAACAGATAATCCGATTAAATACAAAATGCAGTTTTAAATAATGATTTCATTTATTAAGGGGAAAAAGGCTATCCAAACCTGCCTGGGCCTATGTGGAAAAAGTGGCGACAACAATTGCAATCAAGCGTTTGAAATAACTGGCAATGAGTCTTTCACATTGCTGTGGAATAATTTTGTCCCACTCTTCTTTGCAGAGTTTTTGAGGATGAACGGCTTAATTAAGGTTCAGCCACAGCATCTCATTTGGAGTTAAGTCCAGACTTAGGGCCAATTCAGAGGGGTCTTGCTGGTATGTTTCTGCTGCTACATAACCCAAGTGCATTTAAGCTTGAGGTCACCAACTGGCCAGACATTCCCTTCATGATTTTTTGGCAAATATGAGCAAAATGAGCCTTTGTGTTCTTTTTGGTCAGCAGTGGCTTTTGCCTCCTCTTCCGTGGATGACATTTTTGTCCAGTCTTTTTCTTCTTTTTTTTTTTTATTATGAACACTGAGTCAAATGAGACCTGCAGTTCTTTAGATGATTCTGAGACCTTTTGAGAGCTTTTTCAGATCTTTTAGCTTCACTTTGTCAGACAGATTCTATTTTAGTGATTTCTTGATTCAACACGTCAGGCAATAATCAGAGAAACTTGAACTCAGCTTTCCAAAAAATGTGGTTAATCACACTTCATTCATGATTTAGCAAAGGGGGGGGATTACTTTTTCACATATGGCCAGGCAGGTTTGGACATCTTTTTCCCTTGGGAAAAAAATAAGATAACTTTAGAGTTGCACATACACAGTTTATTTTACAGTTGAACATGAGCCAGCTATTTATCTATCTATCTATCTATCTATCTATCTATCTATCTATCTATCTATCTATCTATCACCCCTGACCCTCTGAGAGCCCTCACTGACCTGATGCTGCTTCTGCTCCTTGGCCGCACTAATTGCTGTGTTTGCATGGGGATCATTTGCCATTCAAATCACACCTGTCCACAACAGCAGCAGCGTCCAGAGCTGGTGGAAAACAAAGTACATGATTGAGGGCCAGAGAGGCTGTGAATGGATAAACAGAGCAGAGATGTGATTTTTTTTTCTGAAGGGTGGGAGTTATGGTGAAGAATCTAATTTGACCATGCCCACAAGTGTTACTATGCAGTATTACACTGTGGTAAATGTTATAACCTCACATAACACAGTACTGACTGACGAGGGGCTGTGTGTGGAAATGTTGCACACTCTGCTGTCACTTCAATGACATTGCAGAGAGAAGTCATCTCCAGTCAGGAACCTCATTCCCATCATGACAGCATTTTAAGCTTTTCTGAGTCGTTTGGTCTCATATTTCAAAACAGTCTTAACTTTCTCCAAACAGTAATTCAAAACCATATTGCATGTTTGCAAAAGGTACTAACCCACCCAACACTTTTCACTTACATTTCAAAACCTATTTTTGTGTCAGTTAAATTGGCAAGTGCCACGAAAATGAAAAGTTGTTTTGTATTGTTTGAGCCATACTGGTCAAAATGTATAGATGCTTTTTCACAATGACAGTCACAAATTACATTATGATCACCACAAAGCTTACATACTTCTGAAAAAGCAAAAACATCCCATAACAGTGAAAAACATTTGTGGCAATTTAACAAAACAAAACTGTACTTTCTGTACTTTCACAGTAGGCTGCACACTGTAACACTGTAAGTTCTCATTTTCATGAACATCCTGTCGGACTTGTTGGTCTGTCCAGATATATTCAACAACATCACATCTGATGTTTTCCTTTGTGATGCACCATGTGAAAACTTGTTGCACAACGCAAACATGCAACTGTGCATCGCTCACCTGTGATGTCCTCACATGCAGCATTTGTAGGATTCAACAGAGACATCTGATCCTGTGGCCTGTGGTGGATGGATGCACAGCATGGATGGCATATCTGCGTATTTCTGTGAGTTTGAAAATTTTGTTGAGAATAAACTCATCAGTTTTGATCGGTAAGACATATGCAAGTAATTTTTGAGCTAAAGCAAATGAGAAATTTACTCAAGTACTGTACTGATACAGTTTTGAGGTACTTGTAGAAATATGTCCATTTTATGACAGCTTTCAGGCTACTTTTACTCCACTACATGTATATGAAAATAAAATTTTGATCCCCAGGGGGAAATTAAGACTGTGCAGTGATTAAATTTAGCTCCACCTTTATCTGCTGCCATATTAACATAAAGTACACCTTAATAGATCAATAATTACAATCCAATATACTAACATACTACATAGTAATTTAGTAGTAAAGTACTTCTACACACAAAAAAAAATAACTGAATATTTTTACTATCACTAGTAACAACAGGAGATGGCAGCAGAGGCCCACTTCACAAAAGAGGTACATTTTATTTTCTGTAGCTGACAACTGTGTGTTGTTTGTGTTTTAATGTGTCAATTATTGCCACTCTTTATTGGTCACATGTGCCTTGTAAAGCCGAAAATTATTATTAATGACATCCAGTCATGCCCTTTAAGAAAACTCACCAGAACAATGTTTTTCTTGCGTGATGGACCAATCAGAAGCCGTGTTTTAGCCCCCACCTCCTGTCAATAAACGACGCTGACCAATAGCAGCAGCAGAAGGTGGGCTGGCCAGAAGCACAAACCCAGAGCCATGTGGAATCGAGGTGTAGCAGACACCTTGGCGCGTGTGTGCGTGGAGAGGTAAGCTGCACTGCCTCCTTTAAGGTGGTGAAATGAGGTCAGATCACATTTGAAGGTTAGAATACGAAGGTGACTCAGGTTAAACTGCACTTTAAAATACAGTGCAAACAGGGTAGACGATCACGTACGTGTGTGTGCAAAAAAAAAAACATCAGCTACATCTTTAATATGAATTTACAGTTGTACATGCGTATGAAACTCAATGTGCATGTGTTTCTCCCTATGTCAGACAGTCGGAGTTGTGAATGTTACACCACCAGTGGGGGGCAGATATGAGCGGGTTGCGTCAATGCGCGGCTCTGGCTCCTGTGCGCAGTTGGTAAATAAGATTTGACTTCATGGTGGAGAGGGAGACGAACTGGATTTAACGCTGCCACAAGAAGCAGCAGCAGCAGCAGGAGGAGGAGACGGGCGACCATCAATCAACTTGCAGCTTCTGCTGCTAGCAAACTGTGTGACGGGAAAGAAAACCTTCTTTTTGCTATTTTGCAGCAACAAATATTGTGTGTTTGGTTTAAGTCCGCCCGCTACATTGACCTCGTCTGAGTCGAAAACAAACACGACAGCTGCTGGTGAGTAACTGAACTGATATCACAGATTAGCCTGCATTAGCGATCAGGTATGTGCAGAACAGCTTTGTTTTCAGGGCTCGTTATAATCAAGTTCACACTTACTTCGACCTCAAACTGGTCCAAACATGCTCGCTCCTCTGCAGCAGCGTGCTGACGTCCCCGCGGTTGCTCTCAGTGCTTCACGCTGTTTTTTCCAAACTTCCCCGACCTCATAAAGCGACCGTGATTTATTCAAATAGTAGGAAACGATTTATTGCAGCTAACGTCACTCGTAATGTTAATGTCAAATAATTACAGGTTAACAACGTGGCGATTGTTGTTGCAGCCTCATGGCTACATGAGGAAGTTAATGATCACTGCTTTTAAATGGGCCCCTCTAGTTAGTTTGCAGGATCTCTGTGTTTTTAGCTGTAATAACGTGAAGTGCAGCTGTAGTCGCCTGTCTTACCTCCACTGTAGGTGCATTAAAAGGGTTTTAAAAGGTTTAACGTTGTGTCTGGAAAGAGCTGCTGGAACAATGTTGGCGTGTGAAAACAACAGTGAAAAAAGTCACATTAATCTTAATATTTTGACTGGATTTCGGTTCAAATCCATCCGATAACATTGGTTTCAAGTACTATTAACGTGGTCCTAAAATTAAAAAAGTTTGTGTACGTTTACATAATTTATGTGCATAATGTGCTGATAAAATTAGCTTAATATGGCACATTTACTAGAAGCAGTTTAAATGTGAAACATATAAATAAACATACAGTAAGTAACCATGTGCATGTGGACATTTGTCCTACCTGTGTGTGTGAATGAATGACATAAAGGACGACTTCACAGATTTTCAATTGCTTCCTGTGGTTCTACTTGTGTGAGAGGTATTAAACTTCCCTATATTAAAATACTGATCTGCTTCAAGCTGAAAAAGTCCAGATGAGTTTTTCAACTACATGCAAAGAGATAATTAATATAAGGGAGAAAGAGTGACCTTAATACTAATATGTATGGCTCCAAAGTAAGTTGAAAGACTTTGAAGTTTATCTTTGAGAGTCTGCACTATACCAGAACCTGACTGATAAAAAATGTGTCACAGATAAATCAGTCTATTTATTTATGACAGTCAATAAGTTATAAGACATTTTAGTGCATAAGAACAGCAAAAACAAAGTATGTGTCAAGCTCAGAAGACAACATTAACTTTACAACAACTTTACAATTTGGTTCTTAAATGACCAAGTTTAGGGGTCATTATGAAAACTTTTTTTTTAGGTTTTGTTACAGTTAAAAACAACAGCTGGACAACATGTTGCCATTTGATTTTTTTTTTATGCTGATATTAGCCATCAGTTGATCTTGTCAGTTATGCACCTGATGGTTAATACTAGTAAAAAAAAAAAGCAAAATAAGTGACATGATCATACATACATACATTGCAAAAGAATAATGTTAGGAGGATAATAAGTCATAACTTTATGTGTTGACCAGTTTATTTTCCCACTTCAGTGCTGTTGTTGTAAACAAACTGAAGTAAGACCAGAAAAGCTATTTTTACTGATATTCTACGAGTGTTTTTCTTTATTAAAGTGCTAACATGCAGCAATGCAGTAACTCTACATTAATTAGTCTGTTACAGTTTTATAATGGATCACTGACATACTCCCTACCTTTCACCATAGTCACTGTGGTTTTAGTGCAAGAATTTATTGAAATAACACGACTCCTGATTTGTGCTCCTGCAGGAAACATGGCATTGCTCACGTCTCACCTCTTAGTGGTGGTGACGCTCCTGCTGTGGCAGCTTACCGCTACACGGTAACTTGGGAAACTTTTTTCCACTCTCACCTCAAGACCAGTTATCGAGGGCAGTGACGAGAGGCTGAGTAAGGCATGAGGCGTGCTGAACAGAATTCAGATATAGACTCCTACTCAGGCTGTGCCGCCTGGCTATTTTCAAAGCAGTGAGTCAACAGCTTATGTAGAGACGGCAAAAGAGCCGAGACAACAGCTGTGGCTTAGGAGTGTTAATGTGTGTTCCCCATACAATAACACGTGTCACCACAGTCTGTATGCTTTCACAAATACTTTGTAGTGGCCTCTCTACTGGGCATCAAAACTGACATTTTAGTTTTCCTCTTCCCTTCCATAGTTACATTAGTTTTTACATGTATTAGACTCTCTCTGCTGTTTCTGATGTTTCAACAAAAATCATACAGGGTTGGAAAGAAACTTATTTGTGTCTTGACAGGCCAAACACCCACATTGACAAATGGGATGTTGCTGAATTGATTATATTGGGCAATAAACAGCA
Source organism: Sandelia bainsii (assembly GCA_032362345.1). Classification (NCBI taxonomy): domain Eukaryota; kingdom Metazoa; phylum Chordata; class Actinopteri; order Anabantiformes; family Anabantidae; genus Sandelia; species Sandelia bainsii. Next base: position 8,017,980 of record JAUMHL010000017.1, read on the forward strand.
GCTTCTCCTCAGTGATGTCAGTTAGCAAGTGAAATTAATGCATCAAGTGGAAGTGCATTCTGTGGAATTCTGCATCTTGTGCAGAAATACATGTTGAAGCCTTGTGGAGCACAATTTTAGATATTTCGCATGAAGGCAATCTGCACTTCTGTGCGCTTTACTACATTTACAGGTTTAATGTATTTGTGCAAATATAAATTAGCAAAAATAACAAAAAGTATTACAGCATCTTGTGGTTCGGGTAAAATGACAGCCTAGCAAAATAATAAACAACTTTTTCTATCCAGATGTGTCCAAATTCAAATGTAGCTATGTGATTTTAATTATAGTACGTTTGATAATTATACAAAACAGGACTGACATAGTCATATTATTTAGTGACTTTTTAATAGGACATAGGATGTATTTTTTTCTTATACTGTTGGTGTGTTGTGCAGTGAAGTTTGCCCACGGCTGGTCTACAGTCCACTTTCTGAAAACAAAGAGCTGGCCTGCAGGAGGACAGATAACCCACTTACTTGCATATATGCACACACACACACACGTATTGCTTCGACTCTTCTAGCAACAGCTTTTTCCATTGGCACCAGTCCCAGCAGAGCTGCGCTGAAGCATGTCGTCACACCCACAAAACAGCACCTGTAACACAGTAATAAACACATACAGTAACGCTACAGAGGAATGTAGTTCAGATGAGAGAATAGCAGTTTTATTTGTTTCCTAAATGGACCCTAACTTATACTCGCAACCAACATGACATCACAGTTTAAGCTTCATGTGTGATACTTGTCACAAGTATCATTAAAAGATACATGACATTTTGTCTTAGAAATTAGGTGTAATGTTTTTAGTATTAACGGAACCGTTTAGGTTTTAATGGAGAACAATCTCACCCTCCAACAAGTTGCACAGACAAATAGAGAAAGGAAAAGTGTGACAGCAAAGTTTGAATGCAAACCAAACACGTGCACTCACATTTGTTTGTGCACAGAAATAGTTGGAAGAGGCGACAGCCAGCAACACTCGAACTCCTCCATCTTAGTTTCCAGTGACATTTTCAGATCCAATTCCTGGACTGCACACACATATCTTCACAGCTTCTATGCATTCATAGTATTTCTCTTCCCGTTCACGTGTGTGTCTGTGTGTATTAACACCGGGAAGGGAGGTCATGAGTATTTTTAGACCCAAAATTAAAGTAATCTCAAGATGTGACAGCTGCGTGATACTTTTTGGCAACAGAAACTATGATGACAACAGGTTTTATATCATTGTCATCTTTCCAGAAACACTTATGTTTAAACATTTAGTTATCTGATCTCTATATGTGTCTTTATTTGTATTGTTATTATTTACCAGTCCTATGTATGGAAGGAGTTGGAGCATAACTAATCTGAATATTTACCATAAATTCTGCTGTTTCATCTCTTTACCTCTGTTTTTCCTTCCGTTTCCATCTCTAGTCCATCATGGCAGGTGATATGATGTTACTGATGCGGGGTTTGGGTAAGCTGAGCCAGGCCATTGTAGAAACACAGACCAGTGCCCTGCGCAGTGGAACTGGTAAGTTCATTGTACCCATTAGCTTCCCAGATTAAAAAAAGCTTCACAGTTTGCGTTGGAGCTACCTTTAACTGCCTCCTTAGCATTAAAACCTTTAGATAACTTGCTCATACAAGCCCTTTTTACACAGAAACCGTGCTGTGTTGATGAGAGCGTGGCCCCTTCTTTAAGATGCCTTTGCTTATTTACACTGAACCTAAAGAAGCCACCCTAAAAATGCTCCACTGTTCATTTTACACTGGTACAGGCACTCCGGTATTAGCAGCATGACTTTTAACATGAGGTATAACGTGCACGTCGGATATAGTCTACATCAGTCTGTATCACAGCAGGTGCTGCTGATGCTAATGCTAATGCTAACGCTAGCTGACTCTGTATCAACTAGTCAGACTGTTGTTAGCAAGGAGGCTTTATTAGCTTTATCTGCTGAGGGTGTTTCTCCACAAACTTGATTTGTTTGTTTAATTGTTGTTTCTATCAGTCTTTGTTTTCTAGAGATATGTTGTCGATTTTGCCACCTCCTCAGTAAATGGTCACTTTTAACTATCTTTATCAAGATGAGCTTTTACGTTTCATGTTTACAGTTTACCGAGTTCGTCTTGATGACGTCTATTTTGATTTTAGATACTACTGAAAGCTATATTTTTGTAGTCTCACAATGATTACAAAAATAGAGGGAACATGAAATATACGTACAAATAATTTAAATACAATTTAAAACAAATAAAAAACTAAACTACCAATCCATGTAGCTCACTGAGGCCCCCTGCTGGTGGGGCCCTAGGCTGCAGCCTATGTAGCCTATGCGTCTAAATAATAATAATAATTAACACTTTATTGATCCCCTTGGGGAAAAAACGGCCCTGCCTGTGCGGTGCTTTTGCTTTTTGCATGCACAAGACATGACTCAAATACAGTTCAATACAAGTACAACATGAGCATAAAGGATTATGGTCCCAGGTCCCAGTCCCTGAAATTTCACACACCCGCCCACCAACACCATCTTGGGTCTTTTACAAAGACGGTGGAGCAAATTCTCCTCACCTCTGACACCTCTCTCCTCTCCAGGAGGCTTAAAGGAGGGTCAGCACGGAGCCCTCAAACCAGTTTGTTACCTTTTTCTACAGAACAGAGAGGCACATATTGGTGCAGTAAACCCACCTTGAATGTGTAAAAGGGGCTACAGACTAGCGTGTGATTAGCAATGTTAACAACAACACTTGCAATCTAAAATAATCTATAATATTTTTTTCAACATGTAACCTGTCAAACAAATAAAATACTTCAATACTATAAGGTTAAAATTCCAGTGTACCATAAAGCTAATCAAGCTATAAATGTGCTTCTGTGGTGTTTGTAACCCAGGAGTACCAGGAGTTGGTGCTGCAGTCCAAAGTGTCCAGTCAGCAGCAGAGCAAGGCCTCTCTGCTACCATGATGAAGATTCAGGTGTGTGACTGTGTGAATCTGTGGTATAAAACATTTAGTCAGTGGCTCACTGTATTGATAGAGAACTGTGTGTTGCATTTACTGACAAAAGAATACTGCATGTTTCCATTATGTAAAAGTGTATCTGTATGCATATCTGTCTTTACAGGAGCTGTCTGGTCAGCAGCAAACCCCTTTGTCCGAGTCAGAATTTGACTTTGCTCGGGACGACAGTATGTCCACAGCTTCAGAGTTCGGGGAGGAAGGTGTGGACGTCAGAGTGGATCACTCAGCGGGGCCAAACCATGTCAGTGGGAAGCAGTCTTTGTTTGAGGCATATAAAGATCCCAGCAAACAGTTTAGTGGACACACCAGATCATACCACAAAAATGCCAGGTATAAATAGTCTCCTTGCAGTTTACACTATAAACAGCAGGTTTTTGCTGCTCTTTGGAAGATTAAAGTAATCTCTTCTGCTTTGTGTGTGACAGACATTTTGTTGGACACCATCATCTCTGCAACCACAGTCTGATCAGACATATGTGGGGACACGTGTACTGTCATCCAGTCACTCAGCTCAGGAGCTACCATCAGGACCCGTCCACAGTCGGGGGCCTGACAGCCGAAGACATCGAGAAAGCGAGACAGAGCAAGGGGGCTGAGACCAAACCACACAAACAGATGGTAATTCCTCAGTTGTTAAACCTCCAACTTTCTGCACAGTTTGCAATTTTAGTAGAATATAACATAATTTATTGTTGTGTCTTTGTCAGCTGAGTGAGAGAGCCAGAGAGAGGAAGGTGCCAGTGACTCGGCTTGGCAGACTGGCCAACTTTGGAGGTGCAGTACAGCTCTGTGTTATTGTGTCTGAATCTTATATACCATAAGTTTCTCCTCGTTTTAGGACGTGAAAATGAGTTGGTGAATTTCTGTAAACTTGTCTTAACCTTGACATCTTTAGCCCACCTGTAATCACCCACCCTCTGTTACAAGCTGGGGTCACCTAGTTCCTGTGAGTCAATGGCCTTTTTTAAGGTCTATATTAAAAAGAAAATACACAGTTAGAGGGGAAACAAGAGAAACACACAACACACAGGAATGTAACTAATGTCAAGTGTCATTCTGGAGCTGCACTTAAGTAAAAACTTCAAGAAATTAGGTCAGGCTTCTCAAGGGCTTAGAAATGAGCCTGTGTGTATCCAAATGAAATCATGTCTTTGTAGTGAACTGCAGGTTTACTCAGCGAGAAACCAACAGACAGAGACTGAGCGAGAATTCAGGAAGATGTAAAGTATTTAAAAACATCTGCATGAGTCTGCGTTACAGATTGTTGTTCTGTTAGTTAATCTTCTGTTTAGCCATGGTGCCTATTGGTGGAAACACATTTACACCTAGAAATTACAGCCAGAGAAAAAAAGCTAAACTAAAAATGACATGGTTAAAACTAAATTTATTCTAAACTGTAACAAAGCCAAAACTAAAAAAATAGTGAATGTAACTTTGGCATGTTGGCAAGTAAAAGCAAGACTATACAGGATGTTTCTGCAGCAGTGAGCTTATTTCAGAGGCCAAAACCATTCACACAAATGAAGTGAAAAGCTCACAATTAGCCTCTGGAGCAGCAGCTTGTAGCTTCATTTCAGACAGATGACGGATAAGTTAGCAGGTGGCATAAATGTAGATAAAGAAGCTAGAAGCGGAGAGCGAGGGACAAGATAAACTTTGTATAAAAGTGAGTCAGACTGGACTGCCAACACAAACATCCAGCAGAATTTGGCTACAGCTTATTCCAAACAAATGCCAGTTATAGAGGCAACAGTCAGTGTGTTTACATGCACTGAAGTAATCTGGTTACTCAGAGCATTCATGTGACGCAGGTAATCAAGGAATGTGTTTGCATGTACTACAGTAACCTGGTTATTGTAAAATCCTCGTATACATGCAGCAGATCAGATTTGTTCCACCATCCCAAACTTACAGTATGTAAACTTTATAAAAAGCGTATTCAAAACTAGTTTATGCTCATACATGGCAGAGAAATCAGCGGAATCAGCAGAAATCTACACGAGGAACTGAAATTTTTCTAATGCCCTAGGCTCGTTGCAGAAACCAGGTTTTTTCTATACATCAGAGTTAAGAAATCAGCTTACTGGCTGTGAGCTGGTCACTAAGGTGCATGTAAACACTGTCAGTGAGACACAAAGGGCAGAGCTGGGTTTATTCAGCATGTTGACAGTGGTGACATTTAGGTGTTGAAAAGGGGAGAGGAGGGGAGGTGGTGGAGGAACGTGAACTTGGTCTGTCCTTCACTCTCCTATTTTGTTGACAACATTATACAAATGAAAGGTAATACACGTGTACGCCGTCCAAAGCTCCAAAATCATTTTCTCACTCCCCCAAAACTGTCTGAAATAATAGTCGATGGCATGTTATTGAAGTGCTTAACTTGTATCCAAGATGCTGAAGCACAATGTGCATCAGATTAGTCCATCTTACCAATGCATCTCAGATCTGTCTCCTCAAAGACTGCTGACTAACTGATTATGTAATCCTGAGTTATGTAACATGGAGGCTGGGCCTGGAGAGACTCGCTCAAAAACAGTCCTCAACTTGTGCGGTCGTGTTTTTATTCTTCATTACCTGCCAAAAATAAGTGTTTTAGAGACATTTAGGGATGTTATGTATTTCAGCAGCTTCATTGTTATATAGTTAGGTGACTGATGTAATGGCAGATGTGCAGCGGTTACAGATCTGTCGGTGCATTAGGCTGAGGTGATCAAAGTGTTAGTTTCTCATTTTTTAGGCATCACTGGTGAAATATTCTGTCAGGCTTAGGGTGAAGGCCCCATTAAGGCTGCTGCTATGGGTGTGCATTTGTTTTATGTGTCTTAATTTATGTCACAAAATTGTCTGTTATGTACTGAGCACATAATAAGCTGGTTCACTCTGTGCCTTTGTTCCAACTGTTTCTGTCTGTGTCCACCAGGTCTGGCTGTTGGTTTGGGTATTGGAGCCCTGGCAGAAGTTGCAAAGAAAACCATCAGACACAACGGCGCAGAAGGTAACGCACAAACACACAATGATGCACAATAAATTAGTATGACAATTTCTTGTCAAAGAGTCACAGTTAAAGCCTCTGAAGGCAGCTTCAGATGCATCAAATGCCTTACCTGATGCCCTACTAACACATATTCACATAAACGCATACTGCATTATATACACATGCACATATTTTATGTAAACCTAAAACTATTGATAAGGATTCATCAAAACCAAATTACTTCACTGTACATGAAAATGTTACACAGTTAACATCTGTGGAGACTGAGAAATATTAATGTTAGAGTTAAGAATCCTGTATAAAAGCAGCCATCGCATGTATACTATGTCTTCTGACCAAAATAATCTCTGTTTGATGGAGCTGCAGGTGAAAATAAAAAGTCAGTTTTAGAATCGAGCCCCTTCCTGTCCGAGGCCAATGCTGAACGCATTGTCAGAACCCTCTGCAAAGTGAGAGGAGCTGCATTAAAACTGGGACAGATGCTGAGTATTCAAGGTGAGCAGCAACCACATACATACACAGAGTAACCGAGAAAATGAGACAGAATGGATTATGTTAGAAGGGAGTAAAAATAACAGAAGATAGAAGAAAAAGTAGTTATTTAAGGTTTGACTGTTGTTTCAGCGCTGATATGGAGTATTGACGTGGTACCACACACAGATAATGTAGAAAGGTATCAGGAGCTAAGAATAGGTTGCAGTATTACTTTTATCCTTGTTTATGTTGATGCACACACCACAGATTAGGCGGCAGTAAACATCACGGCACAAAGTTAGTGCAGCCGTGTCGGGTAACAGCAGTAAACACATCATTAATTTTGTTTATGACTTTTGTGACTTCTGTCTGACCTTGGCTGATGACCTTTGTCCCTTGGAGTTAATGTAGTTCCGAAAACGTTAGCACAAACTTTAAACGTATGTAATGTACTAAATGTAATAAAGCACAAAAACAGTAGTAGGAAAGAAAAGGACACTGTGGCTGCCCAGGGTTTGCTAATCAGGTTTCAGCACAGAGGACTGACCTTGTTTGCATGTGTGTGGTTATTTGCAGAACTGGCAGAGTGTTGCTGTATCTCTGAAGTGTTGACAAGTTGATTCCTAAATTATAAACAAAAAGGTCAAAGTAGTGTTCTGTAGTTGGACACACGTACACACACAACCTCTTTGCTCTTCATACAGGCATTTAAAAATTTTCAATTTAACACTTAAATATAGCCTCACTGTCTCAAACTCAATACATCTGAAGGATAAAAATCACTCCAGTGGTCTTTGCCAGCTGCTGACATTTATCTGTCATGGCAGGAATTCAGTTTGTGGCTGGATGATTGTGTATCCAACCATTGTTCCCTTTAGCACCCGTCCAAAATAGAGTTACCCTTGTGCTTTCAAAAACTAAACTATTTTAAAACTGATAATAAATGTTGTTCTACTGATTCCTCATATTTTCCTCCTCGCGTTTGTGTGTTTCAGACGATGCGTTCATTAACCCTCAACTTGCCAAGATCTTTGAGCGCGTAAGGCAAAGTGCTGACTTCATGCCAATCAAACAAATGACAGTAAGTGTCTGTTGTACATTTTTAATAGCAAAATGTTGAGTTGAATATGACAAGCTTCAGAAATATCATCTCTTTGTGTCTGTAGAAAGCATTAAACAGTGACTTAGGTCCTAACTGGAGAGACAAGCTGGAATCGTTTGAGGAGCGTCCATTTGCGGCAGCATCCATTGGCCAAGTTCACCTGGCGAGGATGAAGGATGGCAGGGAGGTGGCCATGAAAATACAGGTAGGCTGTGGTCATGTGTGTACACATGTCAGTAACGTGAACACTGTCACTCTGTATTTGTTTGTCGTCTCTTTTTATATGTTAAATATTACAGTATTTAACATCTAAATATATAGTATAATTGCAGTCATAATTATTTGAGGATAAATGCAGAATTAGTGTAAATGTAATGGTAATATTATTATCTCATTATTAACAGTAGATGCAGTCTTAGTGAAAGCTGTAATTACATTATACAGTAAAGATTTTAGATTGTAGCCTTTGGAATACTTGTAAACATGATACAGGGACATTACAGTATTTGAAATAGTATTTTAATAAAAAAAAAAAACTGGACTATTGATGGTATTGATTGTGTTTATTTCCCTTAATTTACAGTCAAATTAAAATTACAATGTTCCTTTTCACTGTATGCTCTGTCCCTAGTACCCCGGCGTGGCTCAAAGTATCAATAGTGACGTCAACAACTTGATGACAGTGTTGAATATGAGCAATGCACTGCCTGAAGGTACACACCCAAAGAAACTTACTCACCTTCATACTGTACAGTGACATCGCACGTGCACTACTGCACTCACCTTTAATTTTGGTCTGTCTCCTACTCCTCTCTGTAAAATTGTAGCTTGTCTTAAAGTTTTCCCCCTCTTGTTTGTGTCTTTATGTGGCTAAAGGTCTGTTTCCAGAGCATCTGATAGATGTAATGAGAAAAGAGCTGGCACTGGAGTGCGACTATATCAGAGAAGCCCAGTGTGCAAAGAAATTCAGGTATCATGTAGCAAATGTTTGAGTGTTTATCCTTCACAGTCTGGAAAGTAGAAAAAGATGATGACATCCTGTTTGAACTGTCTGTGACACTGTTTACTGCATTTGTTAAGCTGCAGTGACTGCACTGTCTAATATAGGTTCATAGCTACAGCTCTGTTGTTAGCTTATTGCATGCTCTCAATCAGTTTTTTTGTGGTTCAAAGTCAGAACAAATAGAATTAGAAGCCAACTATACATAGATTTTATATTATAAATGGACTATATGTCTGCTTGGCCTGTATTTATTTCTTTGTACTTATTCATGTCTTTCTCAGGGAGCTATTGAAGGACCATCCATTCTTCTATGTGCCAGAGGTGATCGATGAACTGAGCAGCAACCTTGTCCTGACCACGGAGCTCGTCCCTGGATTTCCCCTGGATAAGGCTGAAAGCCTCTCACAGGACCTGAAGAATGAGGTGCAGCTGATGAACCAGACAGATGCAGGGACCTGTAGATATTTAACTGACTAATGGGGAGAACTTTTTGTAGAGGCCTGTGTGAACGTGTGTTTGTGAGAGAGATATTGACAATTAGTTTCTTTCTAAGCAAAATAGATTGACGGGTCTCTAGTGGCAGGATAGGAACTGCTTCTGCCCCTTTCCCCCTTCTGTTTCCTCCCACAAATCCCTGCTTTCTTTCTTAGCTTCTTAGGAGTCAACTTTATGGGCAAGACACGGCGAAGCATTTAGACACTGAAAAACGAATATATGTAATTCTGTTTATAACAATAGAACTTATGTGTCTTTGTTTCTGTCTCAGATCTGCCAGAACATCCTGATGTTGTGCCTCAGAGAGCTGTTTGAGTTCAGATACATGCAGACTGACCCAAACTGGTCCAACTTCTTCTATGACCCTCAGACACACAGGGTGAATTTGTCTACAGTCTAAATAGTACTGCTGTTAAAATAGCTCCACTACTCTAACAACATCGCCTTTACAGTGAGATATGAGAGTAATGAAAAAGTAATCATTGCATTGTGTCTCTCTAGGTGGCGCTGTTGGACTTTGGAGCCACAAGAGGATTTGATCAGAGTTTCACAGATGTCTACATAGAGGTACAATAAGTCAGCTTAAGTATTTTCATTATTATATAATCATGATTGATTATGGTGTAAATGGTCAATCTACTAACTGTGCAATGGTTCTGCAGTTACAAAGCAACACATAATTACCATGCTCAAAAGCATGTTTTAATTGTAAAGACATTTTGTAAATGTATGTAGTGTAGTTTGATTGGAGTGTGATAATCAGTTGTGAAAAACCTACTTACATATGTCAAATTACAATAGAAATAGTTGAAAGCAGAAACCTATCATTATGTGCACAAATTAAATTCTGGGGAGTTAAATTATGTATCTTTGGGTCTGAGAAAATGAGAGAGATTAAAGTGAGGTTAGTAACATTTGTGACCTGTTTGTGATTGTAGGTAATCCGTTCGGCTTCCGAAGGCAGCAGAGAGGGAGTTTTGAAGAAATCTATTGATATGAAATTCCTAACTGGATATGAGTCCAAGGTAACTATGTCTTTATCTTTCTTTCTTCCTGCTTTACATCAGAAACCAGACCTGTAAATTGCTGCTGCTGAGCAAATTACTTGCTGAAAATAGAAAAACATGTATTTACTTGCTGCTGCTTTGTTTTATTTCAGTAAACAGTCACATTTGTACAAATGGGTCATAGAGGTGTCAAAACTCAGAACAACAACATAAGAGGTTTTAGTAAAAAAGGCAAATCCAGCTGAGTGAAGATGGGTTGATGGTAACTTGAACTTGCATATGTCTTCTAAAAGGCTCAGCTGTCTCATATTGAGTGTGTTGGGTTCCACTTCTGGGGCAAATTCCCATTTTATTGTTTTGCAAAGTGACACTAAGTTGTAACTGAGTGCGTTTTTACCTTTGTGCATTCAGACAATGGTGAACGCCCATGTGGATGCCGTGATGATCCTCGGCGAGGCCTTTGCCTCCAAGGAGATCTTTGACTTTGGCTCCCAGTCCACCACAGAGAGAATCCACAACCTCATCCCCGTGATGCTCAAACACCGGCTCACCCCACCTCCCGAGGAGACGTACTCGCTGCACCGCAAGATGGGTGGCTCGTTCCTCATCTGCTCCCGGCTGAATGCAAAGCTACAGTGTAAGGACATGTTCCAAACAGCTTATCAGAAGTACTGGGAAGGCCGCACACCACCCTCTTCCTCAGCCTAAACCAGTCTCAAGTGCCAGGTGTTTTGATGGACAGATCCTGGGGCCAATAGCAAAGTGGGCATCAATGGTGAGGACAGGGTGTGAAGATGCAGAACTGCTGAGCGGAGGCCATGCTACCTGCTCCTATCTGGTCGCTGAGCTCCAGCTCAGCTTTCCCATTCTGGGTAACCCATTATAATGAGGTTTTGAAAGACACTCATTCATATTTACAGCTAAAATTCTTTAGTTTAAAAGGGAGCAGCAACATGTGAACTGAAGTGCTTTAAGGCCAAACTCTTACTGATATACGGCCCTGATGGGACAGACTGAATAGAGGCGGGAGGTGGCACAAAGGAGAGAGAGAAAACCTAGTGAAGGTGTAAAATGAATGTAAAAAGGCTGGCATTTTATCTCTTCTCTGATGTTTTTAAGATAGTTTTGTTTTGTTTTGTATTGCTGTGCTTTATTAATTTTTTTGGAAGTTGTCCAACTTCCCATCTGCCAGACAGGTTATTAGTGATAATATGGAGCATTGGTTGAACTAAGGAGAAGGAGTGAACTTTTAATGTAAACCTGTAGTCGGGTAAAGAAAATGGGTTAATACAATAAATGGGAGACATGAGTCACCTTGATGACAAGGATCAACTTGTCTGGGTCAAAAATGTTTCCACGTCTATTTTTTAGGGATTTTTGATTAGATTACCTGAACAAATTAGTCAACAAAGTAAATGTTGCAGTTTTGATAAGAACAAAATAGAGTTCAGGTTAAGATGTTTCCAAGTGATTAAGTTCAGGTTAATTTAGCCAATGAAATTTGTAAGTGCTGGAATTTGCCACCATTTACGGAATTTGAAATCCTATATAGTTGATCTAGTACATGTATCAGCGTAGCCATCCAGATTTACAATTCTGAATCAACTTCAGCTGCTGTTTATGGCTTTTAGCTTCTTAGGGAAACAATTTTGTGGGCACACAAGTGATTCATACTGTCAGCGTTCTTCCATATGAATGATTTTACACACTGTGTCTTGGGATAAAAGTCTGTAGAGCTCCTGTTAGAGGGTTAGGTTTAGAGATGTGATTTATGTCCACATGCGTCTGATTTATCATTGAATTCCAGGTGATGTGTAACAAAAGATGTTTAGTTTTGTGGCTCAGAATTTCAAAACTGTCAGATTCAGTTCTTGTACCAAAGCATGATTCTTTTTTATTCATCTGTTACTAGGAGATTGTAAAAAAGAAAAAAACAACTAATAATATCATCATAGAAATTTGACATTCTATAGGTCTGTATTGCTCTCTAAGAAGATAACGTCGAACAGAAAGACTGAGCACAGCTTATATCAACACTGGGCCTGTTCTCAGTCATGAATGTTAATGAACTACTGGATGAAGAAGCTCATATCGCACAAGCTCAGCTCTTGGGCTCACCTCGCCTCTAAAAGCCGGTAATCTCTCCACGCCTTCTTCGGTGTGAAATCCTCCGTCACCTGGCTGACGTGTGACCGTGAAAGTTCTCTCCATTCTGCTGTGTGAGCACAGTTATGGTGGCCTCTGGTGTAAAGCTGAAAAATGAAAATAAAAATAAAAAAACAAGGTGCCTGTAGGATTTGGTTGAGGTTTTTAGCTAGAAATCTCAACTTTATATTTCATATCAAGACTCGTACTGAAATTTTTCTAATCAAACTGCATTATTAAATGAAAGTTATGATACATATTGTATGAAACGATTAAATGTTTGATCTACTTTTTGTCTGGCTCTGTGTGTGTGAGTACTGTTTAACATATTTCTGTGTATATACAGTCTACTCCAAAGGTACTGGAATGACAAGGCTCTTAAATACATTTGTGTTACACTGGAGACGGGTTTAAAATAAAAAGATGAACATGAGACCAAAGGTCAAAATTTCAGCTTTGCTTTTTTTTTTTTTCTTACATCCAAAATTTGTTCATGTATCATAGCCTGCAGGTTAACGGGTTGTAATATGTGTTTAGAAGAGAAGAATGAAAATACAGTACAGGGATAGAGAAGTTGTCTTCCTTATTTAGTAATGTCTTGGCCAGCGGTGGAGGAACTGGCAGAGAGCCTGGGAAATGAGCACGCAAATATACACATGTAGACATTTGGGCAAATGAATCACGCCACTACATATGTTGTCTTTTTTCTTGGAAAATACTGTATTATCCAGTAATATTATCCAGTAATTCACCAGTGCTGTACCAAAGTGTGAAACTCGCAGCTAGTTGTAATTCACCTCAGTCTAGAGCACATGGCGCTGTTGTGTTTACAACCAGTAGCTCACAGGTCAAAAGAGCTTCAGCAGTTTTCGAAATACTGACATCACCTCAATAAAGGATAAGACATAACCAGCTGGAAGCCAGACAGATAATTAATGTAACTCATGTTTTATATGCAATATCTGCTTTATTAGACTATATCCTGTAAACATAGCTGCGAGAAATTAGAGTGAAAGATGATTCTACAAAGTGACAGTGGTGTATGTAGACTGATGTACAGTGTGATATTGATTATCGACTGTGCATTTAACCCCAGCATAATGACTTGACGTATACTGTATACTCACATACCCTGTCATAAGGGTAAAGCCATATATTTCAGACTAATTAAGCTAATTAAAGAAAATGCTCATATTTTGTAGGAGCCAACCAGAATTTTATTCTGCAAAGATTTTTATATTCTTACGGAAGCATAAGCTTGCCAAGAGCTTCATGCTATTTCATTAATTACAGCCAGATGCCATCTGTTTTCCCAGAATAAATTTTCTAAAACTGTGCTCTAGAAACCACATTTGACTTTCAGCCAGGTCTCTCAGAGATCTGAGTCTTGAGGTCACATAGTTAAATAAGCCAGTTTCTTGTGAATACTTTGTTTTTGGAACACAAGTTGGTTTTCGTGATGCTGGGACGTTTGGGATTGGCTGAAGTTGGTGTCGTCGGTGTGCCAGGTGAAAGTGTCACTGTGTTACATCTCGGTGACCTGAATGTGGTTTGACAGTGCAACTCGCTGAGATGAGATGGAAGCAGCTCAACAGTGGTCGTGTTTACACTGTGGAGAGTGTGTGTGGGGTGGGTGTTGTGCACCTTGCTGTCTGGTCAGGGAGAGCAAGCAGTGAGAAATCCTTATTTGGTGAGAAAGGACAGTCAGTAAGTCTGGGCACAATCCTTAAAGGCAAAAACACAACACAACACTACCACTACTTTGGTTGCATCTTTTTATCCTCTTCACCCACTTCAAGATAGTTAATGAAACCATTTTTAATATTGCCATGGAAACAGATTTTATATTATTCTATTTTGGGGTATTGAGGTTTTATGCTAAATCAGATAAATTCACTTCTTGTAAGAAACCTGAACTACTGTACGTGGCACCCAGCAGAGCTGTGACTGGATGTGCCAGGATTTCATCTACTCTCTGCTTCATTACTAACTCGAGATTCACACGTTCTATTTGTACCTGCAGTGGTTGTCGCTGATGCAATGTTGTCTAAATTAGAAATGATCCAGTGGTGTTTCAGTGGGAAGACATTAGATTGTTACTTTTTCTTTTGTCTCCTTTTGCCAATTTTATGAAAAGATAATTAATTGCTCCTTGCCTCATGACCAACGTTTCCTACAAAATGTGATGCTTTAACTATTCAGTTTGCTTCCTATCAAGCACAGACAGAGGCAGCTAAGGCAAACTTAATGGTACATGAGATAAAGTGTAGTGAATGATTAAACAAATAAAACAAGCAACATGAAAAAGCAAACAATCATCCACAGCCATGGTCACATCACATGGTCATGACAATGCTGATATGCTATTGTTCTGTATAATGTTTACTGTCTCAGCAGAGCAATGTTCTCTGTGTGTTTTCCATCAACAAGCAGCTGGATCAGGCGATTCTCAGACTGAAGACATCAAACATTTTGGAAAGGAAAAGACTTGAGCACACTGATAAATCTTCTACTTTTAACGATGCAAACAAACTAGACAAACACTTTCAAACACTAGTCTGTCTTCACCAGAGTCAATGTTACATTGGTGTGTTACTGTACGCTCGCAAGTTTAATTTTACACAACGTTTCGATCAAAAACTGATTTTGTCAGGCATTATGAGACACAGAGAAGAACAGGCATATACAGGCACAAACAGGTGAAGAGTCAATGTAATTTGGTTACCGTGAATGAAAAGAGAAACCACTCCATCATGTGGTAGTGTAAAGATGATTCCACATCAAGCGTCACTAATAAGATGTTACTAATAAAACTTTATTTATGTATAAGGGTCTGAATCTAGATTTTGATCTGAAACCTTTTTTTCTAACGTGGCTTTGATAAAAAATCAAAGAAATTGGAGCATCACCGCTATATAAAACACTTGTGGGAGAACACTGGTCATTTGTAAGGCATCACCATTACAGATGTCATCATCTTTCTCACACACACAAATACTGTACCACATATAACAAAACATAAAAACGCTGATATTTTCATCCAAAATGGTAATGTTATAGTACTCTCCAAAACTCACTTGGGTAGTAAAATGAACACAATTAACAGGGATAATAAAAAAATATATGACATGGCCGCAGCAGTAAATCAGATGAAGAGTGTCAGCTTCCAGCCTAACAATGTTAGGACTTAGCCCTAAATAAATGTATCTAAACCTTTCTCTACAAATGATGCATGACATTTGTAGAATCTGACCCACAGATTTGTTTTAGTGCTGAGCTGTAAAGAGCATTTTGTCCAGTGTCCCAGCTGGAGCTCATTTTTTTTACAGCAGTAACTTAGTTAATTGCTCAGCTCTCTTCCTGCAAACATACAGCACTTGCAGTGATTTGCTTTTGATAATGCTAGCTGGTGAACTCTTTTCGCTTGTGGCTGGTTGATACCCTCTGATACTCTTTAGACGTTTTTCCAGAGAAAGAAGCCAGCAACACAAAGCTAGTTTGGTGTCATGGGAATGTCGTTTTGGAACAACCATTCCAATATCCAATAATAATAGTGTTAGATATTTCACATCCTTTTTGAGTTTAGTAGATGATACAATTGTCACTCTTTATTCATCAAGTACAACATATAATTTCATATGGCCATATTGCACAACCAATCATAAACACAAACACCCCACATGGATATTTACATAATGTACATATTTGGGCTTTGTACTCAACACATAACTGTAAATTCAACAACATTAAGATTTTCTGATTTAAATATTTCTACTGGAGTTGATGATGGGAGTTGTTATTTTACAGTGACTCTTGTTAATAAATGTAAATGAGCCAAAAACAGCTTTTGAAACTCAGCGACAGTACTGTAACTATCTTTGTCACAATGTGAGAGACAGGGTTGTGCCTACGACTTCCCACAATGGCCAGTAATATTTCAAGACCTGTTAATTAGATACAAGGCTTCAATACTGTGTAACATCCCTTTGATACTGATCTACATTTAAGACATATGAAAATTCTAATCAAATACTTAGCTGGAAGGATGAGTCATTTTCAACACATCTGTGTAGTTTTAGGATAGCACACATATTGAATGCTGTGAGATGCATCGTGTTAATGATGTGTTTGCTATTAAACACTGCGTTAAAACATGGCAAAGAAAAATATTGTACCCATAGTATGGAGGGTTTGCAAATACCCTCATCATAATTAAGTTATGATTCAGACTCACTATACTGAATAATAAGTATCAGAGTCATTTATAGCTTGATCACATGGTCCGAAGGAAGACATGCTTGAATAATTGCTGGTTCTGCACACAGTGATTGTAGGATTTAGTGAACATGATTATGTTAAATATGAACCTTGCTGTACGGATCTGTCTTATTTTCCAACCAATTTAGAGAAGGTTGAATGTGTTTTGGAGTGAGAGCCTTGAATCATTTAAACTTAAATATATTGTGCTTCTTCAGAGCAGCATGGACATGTCAATATCACAATGCAAAGGCCAGTAAAACAAACTAGAGGTTCACACTGAAGTCAGTTTGAAACATTAAAACTCCCCATTAATCCAATGACCCTTTAACAGATATAAACTGGTTTAAGCAGAGTGGCTGCTGCCTCAGGCAAACAGTTCTGTGGCAGTGGAAAGTCTCAGGCTTGTTCAAGATGAACCATAATGCATGCTGGTTAAATATCTATCTGACTTGACTTGATCCTGACTTGCTCTGACATCATGTAAATACATGACCATAGAGTTGTTGCCCATCAACTGCAGGACCTCAGGGCATGATGGGAAACACCTGGTTCTCACCTCACTGAAGAGCCGATTGGTTTAGAAGTTGGATCAACAGCATGATGTATTATATAAGGTGTGGATTTAGTCAGCTTGGATTACAGATATGTTTCAAAGACTGCATTCAATCTATCACAGATTCAAGCTGTGAACGTCTTCATTTTGAGAGGGACAGCAATGAAGTCTGGGCAGCTGATTTAGCTACACTACTTACAGCAGACTGGTAATGATGGCTGCCTTACATGACAGCTCATCCATATTTTCATCTAAAATAACTGAGTAATATATCGCTTAACATGAAATCATGAACTTAACTGCCTATGTAGCATTATAATAGTCTAACCATTTAGAAATCACATCTGACACAACAGTTACTGGAGCCTTAATGGACACTATACTGGTTTGTTGTTGGACATCTTAAACTGGCATTGGATCTATACAGGATGCGATTGCTTCTATGATTTCCTCTTCAGACTGTGAAAGCTGCTGAAAACTATTTGTCACTGGCCTCTGCTGCTGCTGCTGCTGCCTACTCTCATCAGCTCTCCAGGAGGGACTCAGCTCATCTTGAACAGGTCTACTGCTTTGAGTCCAGCATCGAATGCATTGTTCAATGCTAAAAACACCTGTCACAGCAACATTGTTACTTTTAAACTTGGTTTTGACAATACTGACAAATGAGTATCTTCCTTTTTTCACACCATAATGCTAATAAATTGTCATTTGTTCTTCATTTACTCCAATGTATTATGTAGGAAACACGTAGTTGACCTACATTTTTACTAGATTAATGGTTTCAGTCAAATAGATCAAATAAAAATGTCTAAGACAGAATGCAAAAATCACTATTACTCAGCAATTACCCAGCAATATACAAACATATATGTTTTCTTATCCATTTTATTACTTGTGATTATACTGTTTAAGACTCTTTTCCCCCTATTCAGTTCCTTTAGACTGCAAATGGTGTTGACCAGTCAGCAGCCAACAACCAAACATTTTCACTTGGAGCAGTCACTTGATTCTGCTGTCAGCTGCAGGTCACCACAGTAAATGTCAGAAGTGAAGATGTCTGTCAGGCTTCAGAGGGGTTAAAGAGGTCAAACGGTTGGTGTCATCCATCAGCTAACATGAGAACAATGCCTCTCAGACATCTTGGGGAATTCCCTGGTCTCTACAGCCTAAAGAAGAGGAAGGGGAAAGAAAAAGATGTCAGACTGCTTGTAGACACTGTGAACTCTATTATGTGTATTCCATGACCCCAGTTGAGGACTCCTGCCATCTATCTTTACTTGCAGTTTCAAAGACACCCTGCAGATTTTCTTATCTACTAGTAGCTCTATAGGGCAGTGTTTTGAAGATTAGGTCCCTGTTTTGTGGCATTTGCACTCTGTGATACACACTCACAGACAGTTTCACACTGTTCCACTGATCAACAGTTGGTGGCAGTTACACGTCAACAAGCTGAGTAATGTGCCAACAAAGACAGAGAAGAAGAAAGAAGAGAAAACAAAAATTGGTTGTGCAAGTATTTTATGAGGAAGGAAGTATATTTAACTAGTTAGACCTGGTTACTGAAGTAATGCACAGTATGATACACACAGTATTGTCTAACATAACTTAAATTTCTCAACTGTCCACTTCTAATTGTTCACTGGCAGATGTAGGTTAAACAGATTTTTCCTTCCTTAGCTTTCTAAGGACAAACTCCAACCTCCTGTATTAACAGAGGGAGTTTACCCCATTATCATGGAGCTTTTAATCACATCACCTGATGGAATTACCAATGAAACTCCATCCATGTGTGATTTGTAAAATAAAATCCCAAATGTTTCATTTGCTCCTGCTTAAAAAAAAAACGTAAGAACGTTGCAACATGCATTGCATTTTTTTTCTTTTTTGGAAAAGCCACAAGAATCACAAAATAATGCCTGTGAAATCATGGAAGAACTAGTTACAAGGTCAAGAATGGGGTTCGAACTTTGAGCCTGTGAAACATAGATCAACTCTGCAAGGCAGCCAGTGTGACTCCTGTACTGCCCAAATGAAAGTTCAGAATGAAAGTGGCTCTTTTTTTTTTTACTTACTCTGTATCCATGTTGAATTCAGTGAAGATGACTGTTCGCTGTATCAGTGACAAGCTTCTACATAACACCTTAATTATAATAACTCACTGTTAATATTGAGTGAAAGATTAAAAAAAACAAACACCTACCGTCAGAAACTTTTGTTCATGAAGGAGAGCAGATGGAGAAGAGAACAGACAGAAAAGAGACAGTTAGTGATGAGCTGTTAAACAGTTTCAAATATTTTATGTGTTGTGATGTTCACTGTATTGAAGTTACAAAAACAGGCTTTTTGGACAAAAAGAGAATTTGCCACAGTGCACTCTATAAACATCATCTGACCTCACTTTGATTCAGATACATTACATGATCAAATGAACACAAATACAGCAACACAGCTCTGGTTTTGCCAGATCGATAAACAGAAAGAGATGGAGACAGGAACAGAGGGAGATGATACGAGTAAAAAAACTGAAGAAGAAACTGAGGCGGAGAGGGAGACTGGGGGGCAGGCAGAGAGTGGGAGGAATAATGTGAGCAAGAGGGAGCAAGTATATGGCAAGATCAAATAGGAACCAACATTAGACAGAAAGAGAGGCAGAAGGAAGGCGATCAGTGGGAGGAAGATAATACCATGGTCATTAGTTAGATGGAGGAAGAGAGAGAGAAATAGTGATAGAAACAAAGAATTCATTGATCACACGCAACACAGGCTCATTAGAGAGGGAAGGAGAAAACAGATAAATATGCCACATTAAGGAGTGATTCATTGCACGGGGGAAGAAAGAGGGAATAGCTGAATAAGAACATAACTCCCCAAGCTACGCAGACATGTTTTGCTGTGATGAATAATTGAAAAATAATTGATCTTAGAAGCACTGCACGATTTGAGTAAGAGAATCTGTCCTTCATTGCTAACATGAAAATCTTTTTTTCATTCTCAATATAAATCTCAATAAGCTGCTAGACATGAGTGCAGACAGAAGTATAGATTTTAGGAGCAACGGTTGAATAAGACATGTGCCCAGAGGCCTAAAAACAGAAAGAGTAGTGAACAAAAACACGCCGGGGGGCTGCTCACTCCCACGCACACACACACACACACACAATTACTGTACAGATTCTTGCAGGCATGCATACTAACACACATTTGGATGCACATGCAGGCGGCAATTACCTCACATTGGCACACTCATATATACACACACAAAAAGATACTATAGTAATTCAAAGGCTTGCTTGGTGGAGAAGAGAACAAACTCTGTGTGTTAGTGTGTATGTGTTTATCTACACTTTTTTTTATCCATCACTGCGTTAGGAGAAGGCACTACTTTATGATGCAGAAGCCTCTCCATCTCTGTTCCCTGCCTCTACCTCTGCTTTTTTTGGTCTGCATTATATCAAATGCAAGAAAATTATAAAACTCCTTAAACAAATTTATGTCAACGTAGCTGCTAATTGCATACATTTTTCTTATTATCGACAAATCCCATATAAAAACCAGAACTAACAATGAGTTGGTCTTTTCTTATTTAACTCTGATTGGAAAGCAGTTCACTGAAACTATTAACTGTTTCACTGGTCCATTTCCCATCTGTTAACCCCAACACTGAACTTTACATCACACCAGTGTTAACTCTAAACTTAAATTTTATCCAAAACCCTACTTAGTCTGTGTTGGGGCAGCTACCGATACATAACTACCATTTATTTCACTATGGATGAATTTGAACTGCAGCATAGCAACCCAGGGGGAAATCTGCAGTAGTTTGGTTAAACAAGCTGCTCACAAGTAGTCACATTAATTTTTACAAACAATTTTGTAAAACAATAATCAAATAGACAATGTACATGATATAAAATTATAACTAAATATATTATAGAAAAGTCACAGTCACATAATTAAATAGTTTATTACTATTGATATGACTCAGCCACTCACTGCATGTTAGAGATAAACGAATGAGATTTGAATTAAATAAAAAGGAGAGGTGAAGAACGCACTGTCAGCCAGGAAGATACAGACAGCTACTGACTTGCCAGGATGACCATGTCCATTCCCCAGAAGATGCTCATGATCCATCCAACCATGATGACAGCAGTCAGTATCTGGATCAGGGCTGCTGCTACATTGAGCCAGAACACACAGCACACTCCTCGCTCTGAGATCAGCTCACTGCGAGCCCCACACAGCACTGTGAACGCTGATACAAAGGTGCCTGTGAGGCAAAACCAGCAAAACATCCTGTCAACAAAAGTAAAAACTGCACAGTTAATTGAAAAATATGTGTTATTAACAGCCCTGGTCTGGTACGTTGCTATTACTATACATCCATGCTTTTGGCTTCATGATGTGTTTAGCCCGACTTGGTGAACAGTTTTCAACTCTAGATTCCAGTGAAATACACCAGACAGTGGACTGCAGAATTTCCAGTGAAATAAACAGGACGAGACATGTGCTTTCATCTACTGAAGACATAGCGCAGTGTTATTCACAGCAGTGCTCTGAGCTAAATACTAACATCAGCCTGCTAACATGTCAATAGGAGGGTGTTTATCAGGTGTAAACTTTATCATGTTAATCATCTTGATTCAGCATGTTAGGATGCTAATGTTTTCTAAGTATCACTGAACACAATGACCGATGGAAATGAGATGATGAATGAGTTTCACTACAGGAACCCAAAGGTTATCAATCAGTAATTTACGTGTTAGTTCTTTTTTCACAGAAAGGTCAAAGGGTCCACAAACCTAGTGAGTTTCAGGGGCCATGAACGTCTGTGCAAAACATCACAGAAATCAATGTAATAACTGTGGAAAGATTTCAGCGTGGACCAAAGTGGTCGACCGACACTGTCATTGCACTAACTTCTGTAGTTCACCAGTTGCCCTTGCTGGCCGTGGTAAATGTCTTGGTGGAATTAGAACAAACTTTATAAGCATTATTTCTATGTGTAGATGTAGATAAGTAACACAATTTAAAATAATTTTAAAAACTGTAAACATTTGCTTTGTTGCTCAACTCCTACTCTTAGTGTATCATATACACTACATTAGACAATGATATGAATGAAATTAGCAATTGGAAAAATATATGAAATCTGATATTTATGTGTGAGGTAAAACAAATGTGACCAGTCATTGCCAGTCACAACAGGAGAGTTGCAGTTGTTGTTTGCCACTAAAATAAAAGAATAAAACTCTTCTCTCTGCCTAGAAGAAATAACAGGTTTAGGACTGTGAGGCTGCTCTGCACACTGTTTTCTCACATTGTCCACCCAGCGTGCCAGAGTAACTGAGTCAGTATTAAAGTGGCCACTGTTAGTGTACGTCTGGCCATGGCAGCAGTGGATCTATGCCTTGTAAAAGAGCGCAGACACATTGATACTCACATCCACTGTTACTGAGCTGAAACAGGATTATCTGTGGACAGACTTTGTCTGCCTGAATGAAATCATGTATCGCTCTTTATCCTATTATCTCGAGACCTGGACCTTCCCAGGCCCTGTTCATTGCACAGTTAATGTACTGTGTGTGTGTGCTGTGCATGTGTTACACACAGAAGTGTGTGTGTGTCAGTGCACACTGATCAGATTATTTCATTACTGGATGTTTCCATGACAGCATTCCCTCAGGAATAGGATATATATAAAACATGATTTCTAACTCTCTGTATCTTGGTGCTACCTCGTATTATTGCAAATAGATTTATATTTGCCTACTATCAGTGCTATAATTGTAACAGTCTGCTGTAACAGTTTTGGTTTTAGTGGATCTCACATTGACCCACTATCAGTGTTTGTTTCATTATACCTGACATCCATCCATTCATTCATAGCTGCGAGTGGAACAACTGTGTCAGCACTACTGTCAGGGGTTGTTACTTGTCTTATGTGACAATATTACATAAGCAGTAACTTTTCTTAACTCTGTTATCAAATCCTGAGAAGGGGGCTCTCCTTTCAAGGCAGTTCCTGGAAATAATTTGTCATCCAGTAATTACTGCTATCTGGGCCCAGTCTTTCAGTGATTGCAGACTAACCAACAATATCTTCTAAAATATGAATGAATAAACATGTCATCCTGTAAATCTGTCATCTAGTAAAGTGCCTGCACTAAAATATTTTCATCTCCCCAGTATTTCCAATTGCCTGCAGGATCATTAAAACCAAGACTATAAAAGTAACTGACTGGGTCCAGTAGTAATAATGTAAAATTGCACATGTTCTGACTGCAGGTTTCATTTTGTGTAATTTATCAGTGGACCCCGGTGCCATGTATAATTGTGTACATTTTCAGTTCTAAATATTTATGAGACACACTAGCTTCAACATCGCTAGTATTCAGACTGTATAAACAGTCTGATTGGGATAATGTGTTTAAGTGGTTGTTGTTGATAAAACTGTCACTAAACTGACTGATCAAGATTGTCCATTTAGTATTTAGTATAGTATTCATAGTCACATTGAGGATAAAACTGCTTGAATGTGAGTTTTCATTGTGATTGAGTCATTAAGTCTATGAAATGTTTTTACGAAATCATACAGTTATTCAGAGAATCAGCTAGTGTAAATGTTTTTCTTTCTTTTTTGTACTCTTTTGAAAATACTGAATTGAATGCTGTGAAAACTGAATGCAACACATTAATTGCGTAGTGGCCACTGTAGGTGTCAATCATAGCCTTGGCCCTTCGCTTTCTGCTGAGTTTCTTGTCACATTGGAGAAATTCAAATAACACAGCAAGCCGAGCAGGTGGGGGATGGAGGGATGCCCAGCCTGTCAGATGCATCTTGAGAGCAAGTAAAAGCCAAAGTTGACTCATGTAGGAGGTGGTTTCTTGTCTTTAATTTTCTCTCAGTCTCTTTTATCTGTTTTCCTCTCTGTGTACGTCTGTGTAAGATTAACTACATATTAGCAGGTAAACTGAAAACTGAGAGCTCTGCCATAATGAATCTTTCTTTAGAAAGATATTATCCATCTGTCCGATGACGTCTGACAAATCTGAATGAACACCATAATATTTATTTTCACATGGCCTACAATGGCCTGATCCAGAAAAACAAGCTCGATGCCAGAATAGTAAATACTGTAGTGATGGAAAACTTTAAAAAGGGAAACATTTACATGTGGAAAAGAAGAGATGAAAGAGATAAAGTATGTAGTTTTACTTTCAAGCTTTTTGCCTGTGGTCCCTTCAAAGCCTCTCACAGAAGGAGCAACTGTGGGCTAAAACGAGCTTCCACCCAGAGCCGATATGGTCTGATCAGACAGAGAAATCTTCAGGTCGGGGAGGTCACACCCACCAGCAGATGCTCTGGCTGCTGGTGGAGCTTCCCACCTCCAGAAATGTGCCGTGATTGACAGCAAGCTGGTGGCTGAATGGTTACACATCACTACCATCTGAGTTTTTGGCCTGTAAACCAGGATTTCTACAGTCTGGTGGTGACTTTGAGTTTTTCTATATGACTTCCAACTTCGGTAGCCTGCATTAGGTGTGCATCAAGTGTGCTGAGTTCACTGAATGGTACTTTTCTTTCAGAAGAATTAGATATTTGCTGTACACTGAGAAGATGATCAACTTTTAACAGCTGCTGATAATGGTTCTTTTCATTATGGATTATTCTGCTAATTCATAGCATCAAACACAGCAGTCGTTGGAAGCTGATGGACATTTCCTAAACAATCACATGTAATATTTTGGCAATGCAAGATTACTCCTACAACACAGGCAATATCAAATCAATAAAAAGGGTAAAGTACTTCACTGTTCCACACCTTGTAGCTCTTGACCACTCATAGATCACTATAACTGATTGTAACAAGAAAGCTGTGCATGAATGTGTGCTCAACTATTCTCTACTGCAATTATAAAGAATTGATAAATCTTTAGTACTCTCCATTGGAAATATGCATTTCTCCATGTGTAAAAAACCTCTTGAATCCTCTGTATGCTGCATGTAGGAGACTGTGTGTGAGCATGTGTATCTGTGTGTCATTGTCTATGTGTTTGTGCCTAGATATTACCCAGACTAATGACTATAATTAAACAGAGAACTCCACAGAGCACCCACTGGTAGTGTGGGAGGTTAATGATGGAGTGTAAGAGTGTGAACGATAGAAAGAGAAGGAGAAAGAGAATAAAAGGGAGACTTAAAGGGATAAAAAAACAGAGTGAAGAAGACATTAGTGTACTTACTGTATCACTCAGCACAATCCAGTCCAAGACGCTTTCAAAGAATTCTAAAGGCACCTTTAAAACCTTTATTGTTTCACGGAGAAGCTGCTTCTCTTCTTTGGAAACGCTCTCGTCATATTAATACAGTTACACACATTCAGCCACAGACTGACCTGTGGCCACTGAGCAACTCTGCTGATCAAATACCAGCCTTCGTCCGAAAACACAATCTATCTCTACAATTAAAACCTCTCTTCTGCCTTTTTTGTTTCTTTTTTTAACTAAATCAGTTTATGTCAGTGTCACAGATCAGGCCATTACAGACATTAAAAGATGCTGACATTGGCATCGTACAGGAATATTTGTACATGGTTAGATCTCTTAGTGACACCGCTCAGCAGTACCAATTTAATCATGTTGTGCAGTATAGACACTGTTTATGGTCTTACAGGGTAGCAAGTGTCAAGTTAGAGAGAAAAACTATTTCTAAATCCCCAAAAGTCCATGATGATTAACTAATTCTAACTCTAACTGAGCCTTTGACCTACAGCTCACACATAATTAACTTGGTTAAATATGGACCAACAAAAATGTCCTCACTTTGGAGTGTTTTCTTAAACGTACTTTTGTGGTGAACTGATTTGGTCCTCATAAAGACACAAGTACCAGTGCACACCTAGAGTTAGCTAAAAATATTAACAAGCATCCAGGGGCAAGATGTCAACTTGACCCAGTAAACAGATTTAGTGTCTCTAATCTTACACACTGTATACATAAACTGCACGCACACACACACACAACCTCTGCCTGTCACACACATCATATATTCATTTTATCTCTCTGTGTCAAAGCCTTACACTTTCCAGTCCTCTTATGGCAAAGATTGTAACACAACTGTAGTGACCTGTAGTTTCCTTCACAACAAGTATGTGTAATTATTTTACAAGCTGACAGCTATGTAATGAGTTTACACCACACTGACTAACAACCTCCAGCCTCTGTGGTAGTCACCAATAGATTTCTACTCAGTCCTCATTATACTGCAGGAACAATCTAAGACTCTGGCAGCATAACATCAGACAGGATTAATGTAAAGTTAAAACGTGCCGAGCAGAGAGAATGAGGTTGTCAGTTTGAATTCTCCTGCTTAGTGCAGAGCTCTCAGCGTGGAAACACACACTTTTATTTTCTGAGTAGGCTACCAACATTTTTTTAATCATAATCGAGTATATTTACCGTAGGTGTTTAGAATTAAACAAAACAGTTGACAAAACAGAGAACACTCAGTCATAATTATCACAATGTCTCACTCTAACCAGCCTTAGTTTCTTGGAAAGGAATAGTTACAGTGTGTTTTGAACTGTGTCCGCGTGCTGAGACCTACATGACAAGTTTGAGACCACTCTCATGTTAATGTACCAGATATGAAGGTACAGCCAAAGGGTGATACCACAAAGTCATTTTTACACCTTTTTGTTTTTGTACAGATTTAACAGTGAGATATCAAATATTAATAAGTGTAGTTTGGATGTGTTACTAGGTGGATTTTGTCACCTTTGGAAAGAGCATTTCCTTTAACCATGACTTCAACGTCACCTAACTTTAACCAAGATTTTTCCATAATCTTAAACATGTACTTTTTGTGCCTAAGGGGCAGGTTTAGAAATGTTATAATGGGGCGACCAGACTGTAATATCAGAAAACAATTTTAGTTTTGAAATGACACCTTTGGCTTTGTGAACACTGGTGTCAGATCACCTAGTTTGTTATTTAATTTGAAGAACTTGCTGGCAAATGTAGCTCATATAGGTCCAGTGCTGCTACAAAGAATAATTATAAGGGACATGTGTGTCAGCAATCTGAAACATTCATGGGTTACAGTATATTACCTACTATGTGACTTACACAGTATTTCCAGTTCCAGTGATTTTTGTTTTCACTTTAGAGATTCCAGATGTTACTCTACACATAGGCTGTTTTCACTGCGATGTTACAGACATAAAAAAGGAGCCAGACACTATTACAAATGTCCTGAATTGACCTTGCCTGAATTCAATTGCACATTTCTAAATTTTATTTTGGCTGGAGGTTCAATAGAACAAGACGCTGTTTCCAGTCTCAGTCAATTAGACCCAAAAGGCACTGACACACACGCACGCACACTTGCATGTATTGTGTTCATTTTAGTCAATGTTGTCATGGCAACTAGCTGCAGCTATTCAATGAAATGTCAAGGCATTCAGACAAACCTATAGTCAATCTGTGCTCAAACACACAAACACACCTAGATGAGGTGTTGTCTTAAGGTTTTTTATACATGTTGGGGACAACATGTCAGGAGCGCAAACATTTTAGTGAATTTATTTTTGACCTTTTTTATTAATCAAGTCTAATCCAACATTTATTGCAGAAACATTGCAGCAAAATGCATGTTGACTGAAAAAGACTGAAGCAATGAAAGAAACATTCAGAATTTGGCAATTCTAAGAAATCACATAGAGAAAGAGAAGAGAGACAAGAAGAAGAGGAGTGTATAAGAGAGGAGAGTATAAGCACACAAACATGACTCTCCAGAGAGTTACAACCAGCAGCCAAGAGCCAGAGAGGTTATGCTATAGGTTATTTAGTGATGGACCCAGTTTTGAGTGATTGCTATGGAGACACGAGTCTATTGAAACATATGTAAATTTGTGTTTTTCTCTATTCCCTGTATTTCTTTTTTCTTGTCTATTTTCTTTTAATACATAACATGCACCACTGTACTCACATTCATAAATATTCTGCTGTTTCTATCTAATGCTACCATTCTATGTTGTACTGCTTTTCAACCAAACCACCGGCACTAATCTAGATTAGTGAATGGCTGTGGGTGAATGTCAGCCTGCATGAGATAGTATGTGTGAGTGTGCGCACTGAGGCTCATCTGGATGTGTATAACTTGTGATGAGTCTTTAAGACTGTGGCTACACTACATAATATATTTAATGTGTGTCTGCTTATAGATGTGTGTATGTGTGTCATTCTAGCTCTACAGGCTTTGCTGTGTACAAACGAGGATGATGTTGCATCTTGTGTTTGTGAGTATGTGGTTGTTTGTGTGTCTTTAGATACCAGATGTTGTTGCATAATGTTACCATACAGATACATACAAAGTGGAGGATTAAACACTGGGAATTAGAGGGAAAAGGTAAGACAGAAGGAGACATCATAATAACATCATAATCATAATCATAATCATAATAACAGAAAGTAATTTGAACCTAGATCTCCATCTGTATCAAAAGACACACAGTGAGACTATTACTGCAGATGAATATTCAATATCCTGCCATTATTATACCAGGATGAATTGTAGTAAGTGAAGTAGATCAGATTCGACAAGACTGTGTTATTGCTTTTTGAATTCATCATGCTGTGGTATCATCATAGATCGATAGATAGATAGATGAAAAGTTATTAATCTTTTGTGGCATCGAACACATGCAATTTAGAGGTGTATTATTTATTTGTGCTTACTACTATTGGAATATAGGGGATACACAGGGATATAGAAAAATACACAGATACGCAAAGAGACATGGGCAGACTTGAGAGTGTTATTAGTATTATCCAAAAATAAGTAAAAATACCTCTCTTTAACTGACTGGTGATTGTTTTTCCAAACTACTTTTAAGTTGCCTGCAAACTTTCCATCCTATTATTTTGGTCACTCTTCATTCCACTCTGATATTTGTTAATTTTTTTTATGTTTGTTTAACTTGCCTGTTTGCTGGCATGCCTGCTTGAAACTCTCCATGTCTGTGTGAGTCTTTTTCTCCAGTTTCATGACCACTTTGCGTTTTTACTTGCTCTTACATTTGCTCTCCTCTGTCTTTAATTAGTCATTTTGTTCTTTCTTTTTATCAAAACTCCACTTGTGGAGGGACACAGACATAAACATAGAATGAAAGGGAATAAATGAATTAAAGGGAGAACCCTACTTTTGTTGGGGGTGTAAATGTCTTCTAGGTCGTAACTGCTTTGTCCCTCAGAGTTCAGTGATCAGTTCATTTCTATTCTCAATCTTTTAAGAGCATATAATATTAGTGTCTACTTTTATGCAAAAGATACTCAAATCTTATTTTAAATACATTTTCTCCATTTAAATCTGCCTGGGGGACTGCTGGCGGCTGGTCATGTTTTTACACTTAAATCCACAAAAAAAACACTTAAATCCTTGGTGTGAATATTGCTAACCCCAAAATCACAAATTCGGTTCTTATTCCCACCATTTTACCCAGAAGTGTAGGAATTATTGTTGTTTTATTTGATAGCAACTTCAGCTTCACTAGTCACATAAATTCAACTGTAAAGTTCTGCTTTTATCAGCTTATTTTTTATTCTCTCATACATATGTGTTTTTGCTTTCAAGTAAATCATGTCATCATTTACATTTGATAGTCCTCATTATTGTATCTATTTACTTATCAGCATTATTATACTCATTATTTTTGTAAGTTCACCTTCTAAACTCCTTCTTTTAGGAAGGTGCTCAGGTAAAATGCATGATTATTACCATCACTCTCATAAACAGTATGAAGGAATGCAAAGAAGAGGGAAAACAGATTCCCAACTCACCGAGTCCAGGTATGAAGGTGTTCAGAAACAGACAGATAACAGCCAGAGGGAAAGGCATTGTGGGTATCGCAGCCCGCAGAGGTCCCTTCTTTTCCCTGACCTCCACCACCACTCCACCACCCGCTGTAGAGGCTCCAGTCACAGTTTTGGCCCTGAGATTTTCCCCTGTCTTAACATGCCCCTGCTCTGTTCCTCCTTCTTTCTGTGCCATCACTCTTCCTTTCTTTTACTCTCTCTATTCTACCAACAAAGACTGAAACTAGCAGGTGATTTTATTTCTGTAAAAACTAGAACTGTTCCTCTGGATGATGAAGATTATTAGCAACTGAGTACAGGACAAAAACAACCAGTGGTGATTGATTTTAGAAGATATGTCTGTAAAATAACCTAAAATATAATATTCTGATCCAGTGAAATGAAATGAAATAGCCTGTGATGTTTTCTAAAACTCTAAATTAAAAACCTTCAGACTGATCCAGGAAATATTCTGCTGCTTAAAAGCTTTTCAGCAATTTTCAGGTAAATTTGAGTCGTCCCTCGAGAGCAGGTGTCTTCAACAATGTCTTAGATAGATGCTGAAATGTCTTGGGGGGAAAAAAATCACCTCAGGTCCACGACAGATCTCCAAGAAACAGGTTGGAGGGAAGCAAGAATTTTTGTTTCAAGATCGTTGACTTCCTTAAAAGTCCTTAAACTTGACCACACTGTCTCATCAGAGGTCAGTGATATCTGCCATTAGTTTTCATGTCTAACATACTCCCTTCAGGAATGCTGAATCCTTCAACTTGTGTGAATGTCTTCAGAAAAATCCTTGAAAGATCTGTTGCGCTTTTCAGCAATTTCCTCTGAAGTATCTTTCTTTCTTTCTTTCTTTCTTTCTTTCTTTCTTTCTTTCTTTCTTTCTTTCTTTCTTTCTTTCTTTCTTTCT
>JAUMHL010000017.1:8048940-8082452 GCA_032362345.1 Sandelia bainsii
CTTTCTTTCTTTCTTTCTTTCTTTCTTTCTTTCTTTCTTTCTTTCTTTCTTTCTTTCTTTCTTTCTTTCTTTCTTCTGTAAAATCACGCTCAGCCCACACACCTCTCCAAGACAGAGAGGAGAAAGTGCTCACAACAACCCCCCTTTTTCTACTACGGCTCTCTCTCTCTCCTGTCTTCTCCATGTCTCCCTCCCTGCCCTCCCCATCGTCTCTTTTCATTTAAAGGAACAGTGCCACAATTCAATGTTACCCATAATGGCTTGTCACATTTAACAATCTTAACCTAATTAATGATTGATGTTGTTGCACTGAGAAACTAAATACATTCACAACACATTTAAAATATTACTGTAAACAGATAGAGAACCCTGCTTGGGATAGTTTCATCAGCAGTGCTGTTTATTTACATTTGCTTTGTTCATTCACATAGTGATTTACGAGAATATTCTCTGTAATAATAGCTCATTAGAGCTGAAGTTAATTATTGTTAATATTGTAAAGCATCCTATCAAATCTAATTGTTGTTCATCCCTGTGAAGATATAACCGGATTTACAGCTGCAAGCACAGATGGTGACTGGAAAAGAAACACATGTGAAAGCAAGAAAAGTCACACAAAACAAAAAAAGATGAAGAAAGAATTATTATAAAGACAAAAATTTACACAGGGGTGAGAGTAAGGGATAAAAGAAGAATATAAAACCAAAGGTGAGTGGAGTGATGTGGATGATGAAGACAGTGGGGAGGAGGATAGGACAACGATACAGCCAGTGTCAATATCTCAGTAATTATTTATGCAACCCAGTCCCTATAGGATGAGACAAATCCTTCTGTTTCCTCATCTCCCCTTCTTCCTCCCCCCAACTCCATCCCTGACTTTCATTCAGCTCTCCTTATTTCACTTTTTTCTTCCTCCTCTTCTTCTTAAATTCCACCATTTCCCATCTCTGTCGTCATAAACTCTATATAACCACAAGTGGCAGAAACACAAGGGGCATCAGTGCAACCCCAACATTATTCTCCACTTCTGTGTTAGTCTGTCTTTCTCTGTCTGTGTCATCGTCTTCTTCTTCTTCTGTCCCTTTCTCTCATCTGTGTTTAGTCTCCTAGCAACTCAGCAAGCTGTAGGTAATTATACAGATATTGATCTCTGGGTTTTTGGTCCTTTTTGTCTCATCTCTCCCTCTCCCTCTCCCTCTCCCTCTCCCTCTCCCTCTCCCTCTCTCTCTCTCTCTCTCTCTCTCTATTTCTTCAAATTCCTGTTGAATTCCCACTTTTAATTTGCTTTCAATCCTTGACACACAAGATAGCTGCCACAGAAGGTGGTTTTACTCTCCTTTTGTCATGCAAAGCAGCATTATTATGAGTCTAACTCTGAAAGGACTCAGAGAAATCTGGACTGCTGAACTTAATGGTCATTGTGAGTGTGAGTGTGTGACTGACAGGCGTTGGTCTTGACACATGCTGTGACACTTTGCTGCTAAAAAAAAAACATTCCTGCACATCTGAAAGTCCCTTCTCCTGCCATGTCTCTGACTCTTTCTCCATCCTATCTCTTGCTGCTGCACACACACACCCACTTTCTCTCTCTCTCAGGTTAATTTGTGTTGAGTCCATCTGTCAGGAAAAGCTGACATCACACACCGGTTATTTATGTATGTGCGTTCATACGCACTCTTGATTGTGTTGATGTGTGTGTGTGGGTGCTCCTGATGGCATCCCATTGTGTTCCTCACCCCAGACCGGATCATCACCACAGTGACTGTTACGTCCACACACTCCTTTTCTCTCGCCTTTCATCTGCAGACTCCCAGCTGACTCCTGCTGGCTTTTAGTTTTTTTTTTTTTCTGTTTTTCCTTCTCTTTATTTTGCTCAGCCTCCTGTAACACCACATGAATTCCTCATACAGCTGTATCACAATAGATTGTGTTTTCATGCAGCTTTTTCAGAACAAGCAATATTTTATTGTTAGAAGAAAGCTGCAGGAACAAGCTATAAAGACTGAAATATTGTTTGTGCTCACTAAGATTGGAGCTTTTTCAGTAGAAGGTCACTCTTTTAGTATTTATGGCTCTTTGCATGTGTGTCATTATTAACACTTCTCTGTGCGGGAAGTAACAATCCTTTTATTATATTAATGAGTAAGTAAGTACACTGGAAAGTTAATAAGTGCATTTACTCAAGAATTTTAGTACAAATTTTAGGTCCTTATATTTTAATCATTAATACAAAACATAAACAAATACATACAGTACATACAATAGTAATGTATGTATTCTGTGATGTACAACTTGATGTGTCAATAATTACAATCTAGTCATACGATATATGGCAATTTTACATTAGTAGTTTTACTTCTGGTATTTTAAATATAATTTAATGCTAATACTTCAGCCCTTACTACTGAGGATATTTACTCCAGGAAGATAAGTTATTGTACTTTATGTTAAAATTTCTATTCATAGTTATTTTGTACTTCATTTTCAGATGGAAATACTGTACATTTTACATTACTGCACTGATAGGAGGTCATTTTTCAGTTTAAGACTAAACATAATGTTTACATTTTGTATTATTATGTCGGAGTTGTTGTCACTTTCACTAAAAAGCCATTTCACTGAAATCTGCATTTTACTATGTATGTAAAACTATAATGTAATATTTTGTTGTATCAGTATGAACAACTGATAAAGGTGTAACATTATCAGTCACAGGGTTCATTTCAGGTACATTTGCTTTGAATGCTGTGACTACATTGAGCTGATAATACATTACAAGTCCTTTATTAAAGTAACTAATGTATTAGCATGTTTAACTGTAAGTAAGGATCAGAGCACTTCTTCCATCACTGGTGACTGTAAAACCTTAGGCTGCTTTCTTGTGTCCTAATTTCATTCTGCTACACGTAGGTCGCACTGACAGACATGCTTATATGCAGATTTAATAGGACATCTCCAAGACTCTGTTATTGGTGTCAAGAATGTGTGTTTTTTTACCAGAGCAAATCCAACATGACAGAGGACCAAGTGAAATATTACTTTAATATTCTGTTCATTAACTTAACTGTTTTGTCATTTCACCTCTTAAACCAAATCACAATTGCAAACAAGAAGCACTGGAGCTACGCTGGCTCCCGCCTTAATTTTATCATGATTAATATGCAGATCTATGCAGCAAGGTCCTCCAAAATCTAATCACACCATCTACTCTAATGGGTCACCTGTTGTGTGACTATACAGCTTCTCTTGTGAGAGCTTATTGGGGCAATTGTGCTCATAAGATTGTGTGTACACAAACATACACACACACACGAACTAACAGTAGCATGGAGGGCAGCAGGACATAAAAATAAAAATCTGGGTCTGAAACTATTTAAAGAAAGGTGATGGGTGATGATGTCACTGCATTGACGTCACCTGAGGTGTCGCTCTGGAGCAGGAGCAGCTTTTCAGGTCAGTTTGTGTGAAATATCGAATGAGTAAGAGCAGCGGGAGGTGGACTTACTATCTACAGTCTGGTCGAGAATATTTTCTCTCAAGTATGTTTTATTTTAGCACTGACCCCAGACAGCTGCCATCTGACAGGGCTGACATGTTAAATTTTGTGTATACAGTGACTCCATAACTGACTGTAGTCTGGTTTGGCTGATAAAAAAAAAAAAACAGAGCTGAAATCCTTCTTGTTGAGTGACTGTTCTCAAGAGTGCAAATGAAAATGAGATTAAACAATTTTCATTTTGATTCTGTACACCAAGAACAATAAAAACAGGGCATTGGAATCCACTTTAAAAACACTTATGTACGCTAGACAATGTTAAAAAGAGAGATGAGCGACATCTGCTGGCCAAAATCTGATATACTCAGTTAAATCTGGTGGTGCAGATCTGAGTTTCCTGTGGCTTAATCAGCTAGAAACCACATCATCTCTGATATGTTGCTGTTGTTTGACAGACATGTGACGTATATGAATTCAATGAGCACAATAATGTGGAATAATTTAATGTTTTAAAGGTTTGCTTACAAGGTAAATCAAAGAAAGAGAAAATGAATATGATATGTTTTTATGGTATCATACCAGACAGCGATTTTAATACATTTTACTGAAAAATACATTATATGTAATGTATCAGTGCTTCATGTTAAACCACACTGAGAAAAATAAAGAAGAGGAAAAAGAGGTAATACAAAGGTTTTTACTACACCAGCACTTGTGCTTTACTCAGTGTAGTGTTAAAACATGAGTTGGTTTATTCAGATTCTTTGGGTCCAGTGTTTTTCACTTTTTTAGCCCGGGTCTTTTCTTTGGCCTCAATGATGTTCTTGACCCACTCCACAGACGGGTCTGCACAGATTTCAGAGCCACTCTTCATTGTAAAGCTAAAACAAAGATTAACATTGTGTTCAATTATGTTGCTTTTTTCATTGAAAAATTAACTTTTTTTTACAATAAATGTTTATTAACATTTGAATTTTCTTTGGTTTCTTTTTCTCAGTACTGTGTATGAATTTTGAATAATTTTGTATATTTCACAATAATATGACAATAAATGTTATTTATTCTTGAACTTATATGCTTGAAGTTAAATAACAGGAAACAAGACACTCACAGGACCCCTGGCATTGGACACAGAATGTCTGTGTATTTGTAGTCCACCACGTTTCTCTTCGGCAGCATCTTGGACATGAACTGAAAACAACACTCATGTGGACCAAAGCTGGCTGTAAATCCAACAGAGACAGGAAAATATTAACAAAGTAGCACAATACAACAATACAGCAAAGTAGTACAATACAACTAAAGTAACCAATACCTTATAAAATTATCTTTGTTTGTATGTTGTCCCTTTTACACTTCGGAGCATTTCAATACTACCTCTTAACCCATCTTTTGGTGCATTAAATGTACATTAAAATGCACATAATGTTCGTCATGTGTATTGATAACTTGTTTTTTAAATGAAAAACCAATAGTAAAGTGTCAAGTTGTTGGTTTTTCTTGCAAATCACTTTTAAAATAAGGAAACAGAATTATTTTCCCTGGTCTTAAACAGCAAGATATGAGAAGACAAGATAACACTTCATTTTTTTACGAAATAAACGTAAGAAACCTAAGAGCCGATTTGTCTTTTAATTAGTGAAGCAGTGAAAAATCCACAGTCAACTTACATTGAGATCCGAGGACAGAGAGGGAAGAGAAAAGCAAGGTGCAAGCCACCAGAATGACGGGGTTCTTCATCTTCATCATCATCATCATCGTGTCTGGATGTCTTTCTGTCTTCTTCTCTCACAGCTGCTCAATTTATGATGCCGCCAGTCATATATATACGTGTGTGGCTGCAAGCACGGGTAGCAGAACAGGTTCCATGACAAACTAAAGACCATTACCTGAAACTCCGCAGCTTGCAAACAGTCTGTGGTCATGTGGTCAACGCTTCTCAGTAAAGCAAGCTGTCGGGGAGAGAAGAATGAGGGGTGAAGGGCAGAAGATGATGTGGGAGAGAGCAGATTCGATGAAATTGAAAAAAAAAACATTACGTGTGCTTCTGTCATTATGTGAGTGAATGTGTGCGCATTTGTGCATCAGTGTGCACATGTTCTGCATTATGCAGATGCACTGTGGTTTTACACTTTTCTGATGATGTGGTTATGGTTTCAAATGATGAAACATGAAAATACTAATACCTTCAATTTCAATAGTGTGTGAACACATCATGTTGATTAAAAAATCTATTTAAGAAGTCCCATTAAAATTGATCACTCCTTAAATCTCCTTTTAGTTCTGTTAGTCAGGGCTCTTACAACAGTGGATCTTATAATCAAAACTGGTGTTTGTTCTGCTCTGAGATTGGTGGGTTTTATGACAATAGTTGTTAATTTACTGTATGTAATTTTTCACTTTTTGTGGCTTTAGAAACATCTATTGTGTTCCAGTTGAGAAAAGATTTATGGATGCATCTCACAATATTGAAGCCTACTATATTACTACTGACTACATAGTTTTATTTCTGACTGATTCATGTTTCTAACCACATGGGATATATGTTTGTTAAGGATTCAGGATTAATAGTGATTAAATTATGGATATTATGGATGTCTACATGAGTCAGCCCTGTGACTGGCGGCCTGTCCAGGATGTACCCCTCCCCTTGCCCAGTGACAGCTGGGATTGACTCCAACACTCCCACGACCCTTGAGGGGACAAGCAGTTAAGGTAATGGATGGATGTTGGTAAAAAAACAATGTTAGAGATTTCTGACAGTAGAGAGAGATGGCCCCCAGCCAGACTTTAACTGGGACACTGTGGTTTATGGTCAAAACTTTAACCCCTAAACCACAAGTTCACCTGTGATCTACTGATAAACACACACACAAACATTAATCAGGTGAAGCTGACTATACTGTAAATAGTTTGGATGTCTCAACCACACAGAGAAATATACATAACTTAACCACATTTAGGTCAATATTAAGTTGAAATCATTGTTTGCATCTGAAATGAGAAAAGGAAAGATCATAATGAAAGTTACAGTTACAGTTATGTGGGAATTAAATGTATTTTTGAATCGTTTCATCATACAATTGTATCACTAATACGTTAATTCTGACCTTAATATTTAAATTTTAAATAGTAAGGTCTACTTAATTTCCAACTGTATACTGAGTACTGTCTAGCTCAGTGCACATGAGAATGGTTGTGAATTGTAATGTGCATTTAAATTTTACAGAATTATTATACATGCATAAAGTTACGTCTGCCATCAAACTATTGAGCAGAAAAACAATGTTCTTGTCATTATGAGTGATTGATTGTACAGTAACAGAGTAGCAGACATACAGATCATTTTAACAGTCTGACACACACCAACATAAAACCCCACAACCTGACTACAGCAGAAATGCTCCCTCAGCAAACTCAGACTGAAACCTGTGGTTTGTTACACAGGTAGGGGTAGAGTGCAACACGAATGCACAAATATGGACGTGTGAAAACCAACCAAATAAAAATATCTCCTTCGACAGGTAAATGTAACTTTTTACCTTACAATATAGCACAGACGAAATTCTCTTAATATAGTTGAGTGTATATACTGAAGAGGCTAAATCGTTCTTCCTTACAAATATTGGAAGGAAATTATTGTTAGGAAAATATCTACAAGAAGGCCCATGTGACCAAAGATGAGCTTTATCACGAACAGTAAAGCATAAAACTGCTTGGAATAAATTAAAAACTGTTGCTATGAGTGTCAATTTTGTATCTGTGAACTTAAGTTAAAGATAATCACGTTGTGTCAAATCCAACCCAACCAACTATTCTCAAAGGAATGCTGGCTGCTTAGTAGAGGGTCGTACAGATTAACAAATATAATACAAAATGTATACATTAAACCATTATAGAAAACCTTCTTTGTTCCAGGAAGCACAGATTGGGAAATTTCCTCCAATTACATCACTTAAGTAAATTAAAGTTTGGTTTGGAAAGTTTGAAATGGAAAGTCCGCTTTGGGGTTGGTAGGAAGAGGAAGGCGTTACTTGCCAGCATCAGCAATTTAGCACCGCAAATTATCATCATTTTACCTTCTCGCTTCCTCTTGACTCTTGCTCTTTTCAGATTTTGGTGACCTCAGCAAAATTCTCTGCTGAATGTCACCAAATTTAGTTGAGAGCAAATTAAATTTATCGAGGTAATAATTGAGCCATTTAACCAGGCATCTTCTTTACTGTTGAAAATAGAAACAGGCTCCATGGTGCTGGTTTAAAAAAAAAGATTTCAAACTTTAGCAGTGTGTCAACAGGATATTCTGAACATAATTCTCTTTTTAGACTGACAATAGGTTGATAAGTTATGAACATTTGATTCATTTTACATTCACAGTTCATCCGTAGGCTTTTACATATTTTCACTTATTGCCTCTTCTCAAGGACTAGTACAGATTAAACTTGATTTTCATATTAAAACTGTTTTGTTAATTCTACACCCAGCAGAAATCATAAAACACTTAATTTACATATACAATTTGACACAGGTGTGCCGATTTTTAAAAGAGCGATGTGTCCCAATTGATTCATTTTCCCTGACCACATGCTGATAAGTCTCTCTCAGCTTTCAACCATGGCAAAGATAAGACAAAGATAAAAGATGAGAGGGTGTGTGTAGTTTTTACAGGGTCCCCATGTGACAGGTGCGAACAAGATATAATGGGATATTTTTAATTTAAAAATATTTAAAGCTACAGTAACTACTCACAACGCCTCACAGACTCAGTACAGCACTGGCAACAGTGCACAGTTTCGCAACAATCTTATTTTTATTAATTAATTTTCAACCTTCCTGTGCAAACAAATGAAAACACATTTTCTAGTGCTGATTTACACTACAGTGTATTTACTTCTAAGTTACGTACTAAGTTACTACTAAATTCAATCCCCCATAAAACAGACAGATTTGTGACAGAAATCCAACTGAGTGACCAGTGGGTGGCAGCAGAGATGTATGGAGAGGAGAGGAGATGAATTTAGTTTTCCTTTGTTCCTCCTTATTTCTGCTTATTTAAATCACAGCTGATAGATGATCTTTGTAAGATTTTTGTTACTGGACATGAATTTATCTTAGGTTCTACACCAGACAGGCTAATACATTAGGCTGATGTAGGCAGAGAAATTTTGTCTTGGGTCAGGCATAAAAACATTGGGAAGCTGATATATTGTCACACTCACAGAAACTGACTAGTTTTAATTTGTGTATTCCACAGACTGGATTGTAGGATTGTGGCTTTAGAATAGGCATGTAATTATTTTAAATGTATTGCCTTAAAAAAAGGCAAAGGAGGCAAAAAGTTTGCAAATGTTGTTGGCATTTTTAAAAAGATTATCATCTTCAAATGTGCAGTCATTGCTGTGCTTTTATTACTGTTACGCTTGTATTTAAACTTACTGTTTTCTGAGACTGCATCCTGTTTGACAGTTAAAAAGGAAAAAAAAAATGTAGCAAACAATATCCACCGTCTCCTCTCAGCACATCCTCTTCTCATCCTGGCCCTTGACCAGTTCCCATAACAGATGCTCATTCATCAAGTGATACAGCGTTCCCTTCATTTTCATTCAGAGCGGTGGCTCTCCAGGACGACTACCCTGTGTGCAGGAAAAATGCTAAACTGAAAACCAAAATAAGACAATAACGGCACATGTCCATTTATCAGGCTATAAACGTCTGCTGTGAGGAGTACAGGAATATATGGACTGGACTGGTGAAATAACAATAAGGAAAAACGTTTCTGTGTAGAAGGGCCCTTTAAAAAGAAAATGCAATATACACAACAACATACGCAAACTATACATGATTATTGATTTTAGCAGGTAGTCAAAATGGTACACTATACATCCTGTACTCATAATAATCAGCTTGAGTGAGAATAATATTAATGTCTGTCCACGACTGAACAAATGAGACCTGCTGTCTACAGGCAAGTCAGTCTGGTGCCTGTCCTCCCTAAGAAACATCATGTACTCTGATAACCTATCAGAGAATTCTTCATTTGGACATGGTCGTACATAGCAATGAGGAAAACCTAGTTCCTGCATGTGTACGCGCACTTCCACACACATTCACGCACATGTGAAATGTACAGGAAAATCACCAAAGTTAGGCTCAACAAATAAAAGTGAGGTAAGTTTAGACACCTCCTATCAGCAATTTTATTAAT
Organism: Sandelia bainsii; assembly: GCA_032362345.1. NCBI lineage: Eukaryota > Metazoa > Chordata > Actinopteri > Anabantiformes > Anabantidae > Sandelia > Sandelia bainsii. The sequence continues at coordinate 8,058,642 of JAUMHL010000017.1, forward strand.
CAACTGAAAATATATAACGTTAATATCAAAGTCTTGAATTAGCATTTACTTCATTAAGAATAACTGTCATTGATGTCAAGAAGAAAAGTCATAAAAAATGAAAAAAATCTGGGCATAACATTTTAAGTTAAATTCTCATAGAGATTGTCAGGTATATCAAGTGGAAATTTTTATATATGGAGGAAATATGTTGTCTTATCATACTATCATACTGTATAACAATTATATGAACCACTGTCTCATTGTTTGCGTTCCCAGTCATTTCTCCATACAGGCTGTTGCATAACTGATTCTTTTGATAGAAGCTGCTGGGATGCTTTGTAATAGATATTAACAACAATTAAAACAAGCAAAACTAGTGTCAAAAGGATTTTATCTGTTTAAAATACCATCAATATACTGTTTTTGTGTGAATGTGTAATTTATTCTCAGTCAAAAGATGGTTTATTTCTGATGTTTCCTGGTTTCCAAACAGTTATGCTTGGATCAAAGGTCAGACTTCTTTGGCAGGAGTCTCGAAAGTCAGTTTTTCTGAGAAACTTAAGATGGACATGTCGTAACATTTAAATGAATGGACCGGACTAAAGCATCTGTGCCTGTGTTTGTGTGTGCGTGCGTGTGTGTGTTTTTCACAGGATGTTGACCTTTTCCATGGTTTTATTTAAACCAGGAAAAGGTTCAAGGAATGACCACCAGAACTTGGAGTTACTTTTAACATGTACAGAGGCACTAATTGTTTCCTCTAGCTGCAGGATACAAACACTGCAGAGACAGATGACCTGACAGAAGCTGAAACAAAACGTGACATATCATTTACTGAGTCACATTCAGCTTAACTAACTTTTCTATTTGCAGAGCACATAAGGTTTTTACAGAAACTACATGGTGTCTACTTCCAGTCAATTTAATTTAAAGTTAATTTCAAATCAATGAATTTTCAAGAAAATTTGAATGAACACTGTTGGTGTTACTAGAGTTAAATCAGATGACCCACCACAGATTTTTTTAACTTGTATTTTGCTTTGTTATTGTGCCTCGCTCACACAGTTTCTGTCACCATGGAGACAGAGGGCAATTAACAGCAAGGTGCCATCACTCGGCCGACCTTGTGACCACTGCACCCTCAAGCACTCACACGCTCATCAAAGCAGTGATGAGTTATGAGTCAGAGCATGTCACAAGTGGATGTCTCTGTATTTTTAATTACTGTGGTTTGAGCCTGGGTCAATCCCCAGCTGAGCGACATTCTTGGTTTGTTTGTGTGCGTTCCAACAAACTACACTTCCGTGTTTGTGCCCAGAGGCTCGTGAAGGATCATGTCCTTTATTTCTGGCACGTTCGTTCCTCTGCATTCTTTCCCACGAGCAAACTGTGAGATGAGTAAATGACAAATACAAGACAAATAATGCACTGATACTAAACACAAGTAATCGTCGCTGGCAGGTATAAAGAAGCAGCTGACGACAGCTGTCACAGAAGCAGCACATGTGTGTTTGCAGGCCTTATCAAGCCAGACTGCAGTGCTCTAGAAATGAGCAGAACTGGAAATTTCAAAAATGTAGAAAAACAGAGGGTGCAAGCTTATGTCTACCTGTGTCAGGAAACATACAGTATTTACCTTTCAAATTGTTTCAATTCATTGGTTTCAATTAAGCTTTATTTATGTGATCTGCTGTAAGGTCACAGCAAAGTCAAAGTTCAAAATCAAGTGTTCAATATTTCCAAAATTGTTAAACATTTAACACAATGCCAGATTTCCAGATTTAAATCAAAATAACACAGACAGTTAGAGTTAGATGTTTATTATTTGGGCAGTGTTAGTGAACATACAGTGTCTACGCTTGTTTATTTCGTGCAATCTCCTTTTCAGTCCATTATAGACAAATTATACAGCTGTCCTGGCATCCAACACTGCTGTTGAAATCACAGCATCAGTTATACATTTCAGCATGTTTGATGTCATTCCAATTATCACGTAAACTGCACGACACTCGGACAATGATGCTGAACAGAGATGCATGGGTGGAGTCTAATTACATCTCTAAGGAGTTGAACTGGTCTGAGTAACTCTGTGAAATGTTTTCAAACAGAAAACAACATTTTATTCTGTGTTAAAATCACTCTTTTAGGAGTTGAAACTACCTTGGAAATGTCTAACCTTCGACACTCCAGTGTTTGCTGTGATCACAACCTGAGAACAAACTGCATATATAGCTGAACTCACTGCATTGTGTTGTATGCATCCGCTAACCAGTAACACTGTAGTTTACATGCATGCCTGTGCAGATTCATATTCTAATAAGTTTATGTGTGAGTCCAAGCAGATGGCCATCGAAATCTATTCAGTTCATCTTTGACCCCAAGTGACAATTTGTGCCAAATTTGAAGAAATTCCCTCAAGGCATTCCTGAGACATCACATTCACAACAAGAATTGGATGAACATGCAGTGACTGTGACCTTTGGCCAGCAAAAACTAATCGGTTCATCATTAACTTCAATTGGACCATTGCCAAATTTGAAGAAATTTCTTCAAAGCGTTTCTTAGATATCGTGTTATTTGGGTTGCTGCACGTACGTCTGTTCAGACAGATGAACATACAACCTGGCTATTACTTGTACTTGAAACCTTGAAATTAAGTTGAGGTCACTGCGACCTTGACCTTTGACCCTTGGCCAACAAAATCTAATCAATTCACTTTTCAATTCAAGCATTTTTGCTAAATTTGAAGGAATTCCCTTCAAGCGTTCCTTAGATAATTCATTCACAAGAATTGGGTGGTCATACGGACGGACAACCAGAAAACACACAGTGCCTCCAGCTCTGGCTACTGCCGGTGTGGAGACATAAAAATGTAAGAAAACAAGAAGTCACAAGTCATACAGTGTTGCTTAAGGTGCATAAATCTACATGTAGTACCCCTCCCTTTCATCGTTATGTGTGTGTGTGTGTGTCGGGGGGGGGGGGACCTGTTATATCAGTTTCCTCACGTGTGTGTGTGTGTATACGTATAGCTTCCTGATGTATAACTTCTCCACCAAACAAACACACACATCCATCACGTGCATTCACTGTTGACAGACATCCCACATTTATTACCACTGACAGTGCAAGATATACTGTGTTCCTCCCTCAAAAGATAAGATACCAACCAAAAACAGAGACAAACACGTTTTAGCTGGCTCTGAGTCAAAACTCTTTTTCTTCTCTCTGTCTGTCTCTCTCTCACTGTCCGTCTGTGTCTCTCTCTGGTCTGTTTCCGTCCTCCCTCCATCATTCTCATTTCTCCAGGAAAGACTAAAATAGTCAACTTGGAATAGTTGTCCCGTTTTTTCCAATTACTTCTTCAATTTTGTCCTTTTTATGATGGCACAGTTATTAATTAAACTTGTGATATCCACATGTCAGAAGTTCACTAAAGGATACGTTAGATTTGTTCCCCTCAAATAGACTTTTAGAAAATGAAACAAATGCAAAATAAATTTGTAACATATGATACTATGACTCTTGCAAAACAGTTAAACGTCAAAGCATGCACTTTAATATATGTTTGAGGATGTTGGTTTGTGTCAGTATATGTGTATATGTGTGTGACGACTGAGGGTCAGGGTAGGAAAGACAGGGAGTGGTGCACGAGAACAGAACTTTCTGTGCTGCATCTTCTCAGCATGTGGCATGTGTGTGCGTTTGCCCAAGGGGATGCTTTGACTTCCTGCCACGCAACCACAGACAATGCACACAGAGTTGTGTTTCCATCACTGAAGAAGATGCTTGATTCCCATACATTAATTTCCTGGTGATGTCACAGTAACAGCACATAAACTCACAGGGAGGGGTGTAAAGCTCATGAACATGATCTCACTCCTAACACACCGGTGAACATTTTTTTATGTGTGCGTCTAATTGTTATTTGTTTAGTGTTTCATCTTATGATACTGATGAGACTCACTAATACTCTGTGAACCACAATAATATAATAATACAATAATCACGGTTTATGTGTCTGTTTTATTTTTGGTTTCTTTGTGTCTCTGTTTCCCCGTCTGTCCTGCATACACACAGACACACATAGTCACATGGCCACGCCCCTGTTCAGCCGTGCTCCTGTCCTGATACACACACTCACTCTAAGTATCCCCAACTGCCGACACTTTGTTAATTAAGGGCCAAAGCACATATTCATCTTCCCCTCAATCGCCCCTTGTCCTCTTGTTCCTATCTTATGGCTCTGTAAGTTTTGGCCTTTGAGAGAGTTTTGTGTTAATACTTTTTTTCCTGTCAGGTATTAAGTTCAGACTTTATTCTCATGTTTAGTTTTCTTGCCAAGATCTACGCTTAGGCCTTGTTGTTTTGATTGCCCCATGTTTCTAGTTTCCTTAAAGTTATCTTCATGTAGTTCTTTCCCCTACTATGGAGTGATTTTCTGTTGAAGACCTCGTAGTTGTTTGTCAGGCTTTGTCTAATAAAATTCCTTAACACCCCAACCTCGTTGTCCTGGTGTGCATTTGGATCCTCCGTTTTGTAAACCGTGACAAATATGTTATAAACACATGCACTGGCGTAATACATGAGACACACTTTAAAGTGAAATAACATTTATTGCATGATTACAATTTAAATGAAATAAAAAGCCACACTTCAAATCCACAAAGTCATTAAAAATGTGTAGATTAGATTGTTGGGTTAGGTTAGCCTGCATTACTTTTACAAGGTGAACAATACCCTTTGCCTAACACTAAACCCTAACTGTAACCACTGTTTGCCTAAACCTTACATTACCCTAAAGTAAAATTTATAGAGTTCCCACAGTGTGATTGCGTAGATGTTTAAGGCCCCACAACACAAGTAATACAAGTATACACACAAATGTTGTTTCTACCATCTTTGTGATGTAATTCCTTAGCCCCATGACATGATTTTCTCAGGCTAGACAGGCTTAAGGAACTCATCTGAGCTCTAAATACAAAGTTTCCTTTTCTTCTGAAAATAAGTCCCTTGGATTGCTTTTCACACAAGCAAACCAGGACAGGTTGTTGAGTAAATTAATTTTTATTACACTTTTGGACTGTTTTAGTATGTTGACAGAAAAGCAGTAAAGTACAGACCAAGCAATGTGTCACCATCAAACAACAGACAAAAATATCATAACACTAGTGTTTACACTTAGTGTATTTACCAGTAGACAGGATTTTATGTTTCAATCTGCCAGAGAATTAAAGTCCAGTTTGCAGAGCTTTGTTCTGCAGAGAATCCACATTCGACAAGTTTCTTTTCCACTTTTTACTGTCTCTCCGAATCTGTGTTCATGTAATGAGAGCAGTCTTTTTATGTACATTAGATTTACAGTAATAACACACAGACACACAGGAAGGAGTATAAAATGGTCATAAACTGGAAATATTTCAGTTAAGTAAATTCAGTAGCTCAACATGGATAAATACAGTCTCACTCCAAACACATGAGTGAACATTACCTAAGTGGAAAATATAGGAAATGTGTGATGTATTATTGTAGCGTCATGCAAGTAATGTGAATGTACATTATTGGTATAACGCTACAGTAATACATCAGAAACGCTGTAAAGTGGAATTACACTTAACTGCATGTGCACAACATAAATACATGATATAGTTGTTGATTTGCGTTTTGTTATCATCATAAAATGAGCTGTGTTCACTCTTGGACTTCCTGGTTAGTAAGATCAACAGCCTGTATAATGTTTAAGACTTGTTAACAAAGGACAGGTACATTACAAATAATAACACTGATAAATGGGGTCATATCCATACATACAACAGTGAGGATGTGCCACAAAAAATGTGAAATGTGAAACGTCTTCACATTAAACAAAGTCAAAGTCCTGTACAATATATTTATATTAAGAATGTCAGCACATTTGTGGCCAAACCATACCCATAGTATAGTTTCACATTATAGTCACAGTATTTCCAAACATCTTAATAAGATTCATGTTCAAGACTCAATTTACGTAAAATAGATTTAGACCATTATTATGGTAATTGGAGGTGTTACACTCTGTCATGGTCTAGTTACAGTACAAACACAGTGGTTTTCATTTTATTTGTGTGTTCTACACATTAATTTGCATTTATGTGTATTCTTAAGCCACTTGACAGGAAACTTTTGGGGTTGTTTATAAGTCAATATATCTAGCCTTGCCAGGAGACTAAAAACAATGCAGTCACAGTCATTTAACAACATTTGTTTACTGTATTCATTCCAGGTAATAATATAATAAAACTTTATACTATACTGTAGATGAAGTTTTAATGGGATCAACTGGTTATTTGGATTTCTATATATCTGCTTATTGTCTTCACATTGTTGCATCTCTCCTGCATTCTTCCAGTAGTTTAGAACAACCTACATTTTGCTGTATTCCAGTGTTTCTTCTAGACTTTTAATTTGTTATACTTTACCTTCTACTTTCTGCTAAACTTGACTTTAATTGAAGGACTCTTCCAGAAGCAGGTTTTCTATACTGGTAAAAGTCTTTTCAGCATGCAGAAATGTAGCATTAAAAATCGAAGTGTTACTATGTAGAAGATACTGATAAGTTACATTCTGAAGACTTCTCTTTTTCCATAACTAAACCTGAACCTAAGTCAAGCCAGTGTTAACAGTTAATTAATTAACTTTATTTTTATATGAATGTTGAATAACATTTTGTTCTAGTATCTGAAAGAAAAGAAAACACTAGATGAGGGAATAACAGCAAAAGAGTGGAATTTGAAGTCAGGGTCTAAATTCTTTCAGATATTTGTAGTTTCTTGCTATAATTCTACAGGAATATTCCTATTTTAATTGCTATATTTTTCTCTGCAGACAGGAGGGTCTACTTACAGATTTTTGGGGCAGGGGGATTGGAGTAATCTTACATTTACTCAGGAATTTTCCTCTTGGATGGAGGCACCAGGTGTGCAGGCAGCTCTGAAGGCAGTTCATGTCCTTCCAGTTTCACTTTTATCAGGTGATTGGCCAATGCAAACTCCTCATCATCCAGCATCCCATCCTTATCGATATCTGCCAGCTTCCAGATCTTTCCCAGCACCGTATTGGGCAGTTTTGATTTCACCATCTCCTTCTTGGCGTTGGCTCCTGTCACCTTCCCGTTGACAGGAGATAATGTGTAAAAAATCTCGTCGTAAGCTGGTTTGTCACGTGCAACGACCCAGTCAGCTTCATCGATGCCTTCGCCTGCTCCTTCGCCATACCCGTGGCCAAATGGGCCATCCAAGGTGCCATCAAATGCACCACCCTTCACAACTGGGTTGGGGCGCTGGGTTTCTTCTTGGCGGACCAGCACCATTAAGCTAGCAATATCGTTAGCTAGCATATCATCAACTGCCTCCAGGAGTTTGGGTTTCAGGGGCTGGAATTTGGTGAGATCTTGAGCTTGGAGTTGATCCTGTAGGAAATAACACAAAAAACATCTATCCAAACTTCTATCAATAAATCTATAAATTCATTTGCCCCTTTTCCATTTACTATACCTGCATCTTCTTCAAATTAGGAAAATCTCCAGGTGAGATCTGATGTTCTCTTTCAATCCGTTTGTAGATGTCTCCCAGACTGCTGATCAGCTCTTTCTTCTTGTTGTCCTTGCCGAACACAGAGGGCATCTCTTTCTTCAGTGAGCTGATGATGTAGGCATGAACCTGCATATGGAGAGGGAAAAACATCCAAGCAGTCAACAGCAAGTTCACTTGGGAAGCAATTATAAGTTAGTTTCCTTAAAAGTCTTGTAAATATTGAATGTTTTCCTTCTTAAGATTTCAGTTGTGGCTTATTTGGTCAAGAAGACAACCAACACACTTCTTACTAAATGCTGTAGGTATACATGCACTAACCCAAATATGTTCACCCTTCAAACTTTTATTAAGTAGTTTTTAGAGGTTCATTCAGTACGTGCAGGCATAATTTCCTGTTAATTCCTCTAAAGCAAACAATGTATGTCGGACTCCACAACTGTATGAATGAATCCATGACCTGGTAACAGTTGTGGAATTTCATAGAAACTCATAAAACAAAGAAAGGGAGATACAACACTGTATAAAAGTATTTGGCCCTTAATTAGATTAGTCATACACTAAATCTCCCAGATTACCTTAAGGCTGACATTTGTATTTAATATTCAACACAAAGAAAACATTGCAAAAGTAATAGGACAGCCCATATTTGTTATGTTGCTGTGGTGATACATGTCCGTGCAAATTGAATCCACCTCGTCCTTGAGGCTCATCACAAAAAATACACACACACACACACACACTCTATCAGCCATCAAACCGGAAAACTGCACTCAACTCACAGCTCAATAAATGTGTATGTGTGTGTTTTTGAGAGTGTCCATGTGTACATCCTGGGCTATAACAGAAAGGGTTGTTGCCTCTTTTACCTGACTTCCTGTCCTGAGAGGAAACAGGAAATAATTAACTCAATGGAGAATAGCCACATTTGTCTGGTTCTATTGGTTCTGTGACAGCGGCAAGCCTTTTCTGTCAAGGTTAACAGCTGGAGTGGGTGGAGAGTGTGAGTGAGTGATGGGGGAGAATAAATAACAAACTCACACCCCTGTGCTAAAAATCTAACACTGACACTGTCAGATAACAGAGTTTTATTGTTTTAGTTTATTACAAATGTCTAAAACAATAAAAAAAAAGTGTCACCTTCTGTGTCTGCTGGTTACAGATATCTTTCAGTGCATATAAAATAGACATTCATAAGTCATTATTAACACAACTGTGCCCAGCCAAATTCTCCATTGATAGGATGGGTCTGTTTTTTCCTATGTACCTTACCTTGGCAAGTCTTGCCCTCTTGATCAGATCATTTAGCTTTCTAAGTGCTGCATTTCTTGGCAAAGACTGAATGTCCTTAAATAAGTCCTGCTCCTCTGCCTCAAACAGCTTCCTGTTGTCTGGAATCAGCAGAGGGTGGGACCAAAATGAACCGATGTAGACGCGGATCACCTGTCAGTTAGGGAGAGGGGGAGTAGATTAATGGTAGGTGGGACGAGCACATCATAACAGCGGACATAAAGAACACAAGTGACACAGAAGCACAACAGCTCCAATCATGTTAGGGGAAAAATACAAACATGTCCTTAGTAATAAAAAGTTAATATTCTCACCCTGAGCTGTATCAGACAGTTTAATCATTTCTAAGATGGTTCCTCATGACTGGCTCTGATCATCCGTCTATTTCAGCCTGTTGTATTTCTTATAAACTTGGCCAATGTGACTCTTTAGATCATGCTGACTTTACACTCACCACTACTCTTGTAGAAATATTCAAAACATTGCAAAGAAACATGACTTTCACACAAATCATTTGAAATGGTTGTCTCAGAGTGCAACCAAATATAAACACAGGCTTTGAAGTTTGCTCAGAAAACCTATGGAGGATGTGACAGTTTCCACATCTTAACAGTTCATGGTTACTATACCTCAGGGGTGTTGACTATTTTCCCTAGTGACCACATCAGGGCACCGTAGACTCTCATCAACTGCTGGGTCTCTATCTGGTCAGCTTTGTTCAGCACAACCCTGAAAAAAACAACAGGAGAAAGATGTGATGTTGGCAAACAGCCTCTCAAATTAATATAACATGAATAATCACTTAATGTAAATCTACATGCACAGGTGTTCCTATCTACTTTGTGTAGCTTTGGTTATAAAGATGTCTTTAAGTCAAGCAATCCTATATTACCTGATCTTGTCTTCATGGTTCTTCAGAGCCTTTATCACCTCTGAGAACTCGTCGGATATGTCCAGTTTGTGGGCGTCAAACAGCAATATGATCCTGTCCACTCGCTCTGCAAACCACTCCAAGACAGCCGCAAAGTCATAGCCTGAGAGGACATGGAAAAGGAGGACAGGAAAGAAGAGGATCCAAGGAAGTGATTGGGGATTGAAATAAAAAGGTGAAATTACAAGGAACATAAAGAGAAAGTGAGAATAACAGATTAATTTTATATATTACTAAAGTATTTTCCACTTCTTTGCTTCTATCCCGTAGCAGCGTCAATAAAACATGAAAGAAGCAGGCCACAAGTGTTTATGCTTATGTTTAACATTATCTATAACCCAAGAACAGAAATATGAACCTCGACTGTGATGTTGCAATGTTCCCAGAAAAAAAAAACCCACATTACAATGGCTTCAGGTCATAGAGGGGGCAGTAAGAACAAGACTCATATTACACGATGTTGAGAGGAAAGAATGTGTGTTTACTAATGAGATGGTGCTGCCAAGGTTCAAACTAAGAAGCCTTTAAAACTAAACAATGTGAGCAGAAAAAACACAAATTTTGATAATTGCATTAAACTACAATTTGTTTTGGAAGCCTTTATGCTATACTAGCTCAATGCGATCATTGCCTTTTGAAAGAATGCATGAATGAGTTAATGCCTTCATAAATAATGATGGGGTCTGTCAGCAGTACATCTATGACTCCTTCGACTTTCTTGCCCACTCAAGGACAAAACCGACTATTACCCAGAGAAATTACAACAGATATGAGAGGAGAACAAAGGACAAAGGACAGACTGAAGGATTAGTGAGCTAAAATTTCCAACCAACACTGAAGGACAGATAAGAACTGCAGAGTCAATGGCAAACAGTTGAGATGGCAACCAGGGGGTATTTGCTGTCAGCTGGTAGTGAGTAGTAGCTTTTTTGTTAATAAAGTGAATGGATTTTCTGAAGAACTATGTTTGTGAATAAAATATCTCTTCAAATTACATACACCTCAATCTGATCTAGACTGACCCACCTTCCTTAATCACAACAAGGTAGCCTCACTATACAAACATAGCTGTGATAAAAATCCTCCTTTTTACATACTTGCTGAACTCCTGCTATTGCTTCTGTGGCTACACCGCTGCTCCACCCAGCAAAGGAAAAGTTAAAACTCAAAGTGAATCATTTCTACAAAGTCCATGTGTACATACTCAACAAAAGACTTCCAAATGATTTTAAAAACAGTGCATCTTCCAGAAGAATCTAAGGTTGCAGGGGTTCAATAATTCCTCACTGGGATGTGAGCAAAAGTTTAGCAATGGCAGCAATAAAGTAAGTATGTAAAATGTGAAAACTGGTTTTAGCTGTGTCTTTGAGTTCTATCTGAGCACAGCTGAGAGGAGAAAGAGAACACACGGCAGCGTGAGCAAAGCTACGGAGAGTTAAGAAAGAGATAGATACCTTGATGTTTTGAATTTTAGTGGTTTATTCTTCACTCAGTGCACTTTTCACATGGTGTCAGGAATAACAACAGTATACACAGTTCCTACAGTTGTGCATGCACCTCTTACAGGTTGTAATGTTCATTAAGGACATTGCCAAAGGACAGCCTGTAATATGGCTACAAATGGAAAGTTTGTCTTAATAGTGACTTGTTGTCATTAAAATCCAAGGAACTTTATACCTAATGAATTAAAAAGCACATATGAGTATGCAACTTAAAAACATAAAACATTAGGATTTGTCGTCTATTACCGATGCTTGACAGTGTATTTTGACAGAAACCCAACAGATTATTCTTAACTGATAATTTGGGGTGATGTTAGGTTATAGCTCAGAGTTTTCAAATTAAACAATTTCATTGGGAAAAATTGTTTTACTCAAAAAACTGAGTGGCAGATGGCCTGTTACGTCACCCTTTCATGTTTATATAAATCACATTTCTTCTGGTGAACATGAGTATATACAAAAATGGCACTTTTTATCCAGAGTTGTTGGAATATATGGACCAAACTAAAATCCGCTGACCTTCACCAAGGATCATCAAGATCACTGGCAGCCTTCTGGGGACAATGAACGCCACATCTCATGGGATTTAGTTACATTTTAAATTGAATGGACAATGTTGGGCAGACTCTTGCCACTATCATTATTTCTTGTCAATAATAGTGCAGAAAAGCCTCTACATTATCAAAAATATATATTCTAAGAGCAGGACTAAAGCCCAGAGCATCAGGAGATACCTGAAGTCACCCTGGCTGACTCGTTAGCTTCTGAGATAAACTTAAAGACAAATTATATTTGTTGTCCAAAACCATGAGACAAGACTCTGGTGAAGAACATGTAACAGCCCATAAATTCTTCAAAGTCAAGATATCACTTTAATTAGCCTTTCTGCAGGTGGTGGATGACCTGATTTATTATCTACAATACCTCCATACGGACATCTATGTAGGCAACTATAGCCTGACAGCTCCTCATCTACACAGACACAGAAACAAACACAAAAATACAGATATTGATGAAACAGTGCAGCAGGGTGAAAGAAAAGTAATAACAGCAAAGAACAAACAAACTGATGAAAACAAAACAAAAATGAACACACACATACACGCACAAATACTTCTCCATAAACACAAGCACTATCCCCAGAGACAACACAGCTGTGCTGACTCAGTAGGAATTCACTTTAGCCAGTATTTTTTTTTATATCTAATGGGCAATCGCAGGTTCTCATCTCACTGTGCTGTTTATTTGATCTGACAACATGTTCAAGGGACACTTTGACCAAATAAATAGAAAGTAGAGCAGATTTGAGGCAGATCTGTTTCAATTAAACTAACTACTGAACATAAAGTAAGCATGAAATGTCTATTAGCGCTGACAAAGAATTAATTCTCTGTTGTTTCTAAGCTACACTATCGTGCCAAAAATGTTCTGTTTAAAAGGTTCCGACGAAAATCCAAGCAGACCCAACCCAACAGTGAGATAATACGCTGAACCCAATGACCACAACTTGTTCCTTGTTCTTTTTTAACCTTTGTACTCACTTTGAATCACTTCTATATTATTTATGTTGTACATACCATAACCTGAGCTTGAACTGACAAGAGGATAAATTAATCAAAGGAAAATAATCCAAAGGATAATCACAATAATCACAAAGGATTTTATTTCATGTAACGATAAAAATGTAACAATCACTGTTACAAATGTGAACACATTATTGGTGAAAAAGACACAATACGCGACTTAATGTATTTGGAATGAGAAAGACACACAACAAAGAGAAAGAATGAGCGGACTGTAAGAGTGAGACAGAAAGTAAAAGTAAATGATGACTAGCTCTATTTATCCGAGCTCTGTCGTTAATGGTAGCAGTTGGCATGGCAATGTCAGTTTAGCCCTGGGAATGCCAACCATGCCAGAAACCTATCAACATGAAAGAAAGCTGGAGAGAATTCTTGTAGCTCTCTTGTAGACCATCACCACTACTGCACTGTACTGTGTAGCATCATGACTTTATAAAGAATACCGGCTATTAAACCTGTAATAAAGCCTTTTGAACCTGTAATAGTTTGTCCCTTCTCCAACAGAAATGTACACAAAATCTAATGTTAATTAATATGAATTAATAATAATTATTATTCTTATTATCATTTTTAGGGGTGATGAGATTAAATGTAGGTGCGTTTGAGCACAAGGATCTAAAATCTAAAACAAAACAAAGAAAATCAGTCGTTTGAATGGTTTAGTGGTTCTCTGGTTGATGCTATAACTTTGAAAAGAGTTTGTCCCACAAATACTGAATTTTTGTTAGAAGCCAAAGCTAAAACATATGTTGCTGATTCGACTAAGCCCTCTTGATTCTGTAGCTCTTTTTATTTATTGACATTTCATAAAGAGTCCAGTGCATGAGGTAACATCCCTGTTTTTCATGTTTTAAATTCAGAACAGTAAATTCTGAACTGTGTGCACGCATGTGTGTCTGAGTGTGTGCGTGAGAGAGATTGCAATATAAGCTGTTTAAGGCTCATCTTTTTTGTTGCTGCTTCCTGTTCTTTGAAATGAATGAAGCATAATCCTCCTGATAGTTAAGAGCTAAAGTAAACAGACACACACACACACACACACACACACACACAACCGCAAGCCCAAAGGAAATGCTGACATTGTAGTTTAGAGTTCAGTGGGACCAGGCGGCTGCAGCTGAATGGGGTCCAGTGCACGAACACTGACACACACAGTCACGCACACACTCACGCACACACTCACAAAAACAGTGGAAGATAAAAAGTCTCAAGTGCGGTGTCTTACCTCGACTGATTCTCTGCTTCTCTCCTGACAAAATTCCTGGAGTGTCAATCACACTGATGCTTTCTAGCACTGGATTAGGCAGCTGGGCACACACAAACCTACACATGAGGAGAGAAGATGTAAAACTATCAGCACAGAAGTATAAAATGGTTTAGCAACAAACATCACTCCACACCAGACCTCTGCCTCTCAACTCTTCCCTTCTCTTTCTCCACTATCTTAGCTGCTCTCTCAGTTTTTCTCCTGCTGAATAAATACAAACAGATCAGTGCGAACCCCGCTAATCCCCACTGACAGTCACCGTTTCTTTCGTCTCCTTTCAGCAGTGGTGGGCCCTCACATTGAGGACACGACCGCAAGAGCAAGAATAAAGAGTTTTTGGCAGTTTCCCTTTTCTACTAGGATGACTCTGCAAAGATGACTGGCTCTCTCTCGCACACACACAAACACACAGCCATTAACAAGGAAAGCCTGACCAGTGAGCAGAGGGAAATTCAATCACACAGGAATGTAGAGCTGTGGTGTTGATTCTCACTCTCCTTCTCCTCCAAACTCTTCCTCAGTGTTTCCTTCTACATATACATACTTCACCTTGGTATAACATTTTGTATTTTCAGCACACACACACACCCAAAGATATTTGAAAGCATCTTCCATCAGAGATTAGCCCTGAAACTCACCAGGAGTGAAGCCCTGAGAGAAACCGAGATGTTATAATCTTTGTTTGCCTCCATCTTTATTGGGACTGTAAGATCTCCCCTCAGTGAAATGTGGACCAGACTAATAGTAGTCTGGTCCATATTTAGTAGCGAGTCCCAACTTTAGCAATAGGCTGCTCAGCCTGCATGGAGAAACTTTGCCACAGGTCCGTTTCTTCTGCTGCCATTTGAACATTTGTCTTCATTACTCCCAACAAACTCAGGTGATCTAGATAATGGAGACTGATTTACCTTATTGTACAGCTTAAAGGCAGCTGTCAATTTGGTGTGTTTTTGTTGCCCCTCGCAAAGTCATACAGTACATCAATCACAGCATTTCATAGCTGTGTATGTGTGTGTGTGTGTGTGTGTGTGTGTGTGTGTGTGTGTGTTTGTAAGTGTGTACCTGTTGAGAAATGCATTTCCAAATGCATTCAGCTTTCTGAAAGGCTTCTTAGGATCAACAACCAAAGCATTGCCAGGGATGACTCCTTCTGTGTCGCCGTGCATCACCGCGATGAAGGAATCTGTGGTGGGTTCAGGGCCAATCCGCATTCCGGGAAAATCCTGCTCCAACAGGTAGCTGGAGGTGAGATAGTAAGATATAGCATTACAATAAACAAGACATTAGATGTTTCTGATAATCTAGAGTAGAAGCCTGTATGGTAATGTGCCACTCAAAACTCATAAGAGAACAGGTCTGCCCTAAATTAGAAGCTGTTGGAACAAAGATTGGGGGAATTGTACATCATTATAAGCTAGATGGCTGCAAGACACCAGCTCCAAAATAAGTACAATTAAGTTTGCTGCTACCACATGGACCCAGAGAAAGACCCTGTCAGAACGGGTTTTGTGATCAGGTAAGAAAGATGGAGGGCTCTTGATAGTTAAATGCATTTAAAAGCCCTCCATCCATTTACAGATGTCTGTATTTTTGTGGGTAGAGCTCGAGAAGTTACTGTCAGAATGATCTCACTGCAAACGTGAACTCATGAACTGCAGAAGTGAATAGTTTAGTCAATATCCTGCTGCATTATCTCAAATCTTACACATAGTGGCATTGGCATTCCCAAAGATGAAGCATTTGTCTCAGCTTTTTCCTTGTCTGACAAATGGAACAGTCAAATAAACTGCAGCGCCAGAGGCTTGTTTGTTCAATGATGATCAAAAACAGCTGAGGTGAAAAAGGTTAAGGGACAGGCAAACCAAATGTTTCATAAGACCTACATTAAAAAATTCTTAATATGTTTTACAGCAAGTAACTGTTATGTACAGCTTATGATTACTGTAAACTTTTAACCTTAACTGTACATGCTGACATAACATAATACATGTGTTTGCATCACACATTGCAAATAAAGTGAATGTGTGTGTGCGTTTCTGTTGCGCTTCACCACCCCAACAATGTGAGCTCAGCCCATAAAAAAAAAAAGAAGAGATTTACAGCTAAAGGGACCATAGTTTTCATCCCGAGTGTGGGATGTGTATTCATTTAACTTCTACCAGATGTACTGTAGGGTTCCCTTATACATCTTCTCCACAAACACGCACACCTTGTCAAGGGAGCCAGCAGTGCCTGGTAGCGCCATCTCTACACCCACCATACTGTACGCATGATAACAGAGACATACAGTATGTGTGGAATTTCTAGACATAGGTTTAGGGTCACATTCTGCTCAATTTCTTGCCTTTGAGATAAAGCTGAAAATAACAGGCACAGTTACAGGTTACATAGTTATGAGGTTCAGCACATTGAAGTGCCTTAAAAATCTACTTATGATTAGAGAGAAAAGAGGAGTACAAGGGGTGTGGTAAAATACATCACCATACATTGAAGGAAAACTATTCTGCTGATGATTTACTCTTTGAAATAAGTAAAATTGAGGAAAATCTATATCTGAAGACAGGCTCAGATTACTGACCTCTGACCAAAAGAAAGAAACTAAATCACCCTCCATCAGCATATGTTGTCTCTCCATCCAATTTCACATCGACCTAATACTATAACTACTGTAACTTAAAAAAATAGCAATCCGTTTTAGTTTAACAACACTACCATCCTGAAGACCTTCCTTGCTCTCACAGCCTGAGTGAGCTCCTGTAATATGAAATCAAAGTAATGCAGCGAATGCAGCAAATCTGACTGAGAGTCACTCAGAGGTTTGTCCATTCTGCACATTACTGTTATAATGGCGTAGGGTCAGGCTGCTGACTGGTGAGTGTCATCAAGGACAAGAGTAAAAAAAGAAAGCGAGACAGAATCAGTGACAGAAGAGGAAGAAGAGAGAAAGCATCGGTGTCTGTACTATCCTGTCTTATAGCAGGATGTCACTAACAGCATCCTCTCTCCAGCTTTCAAAGGCTTAACCCCTCTAATTACCTACAGTGATCTGCAAGTGTGTGTTTGTCTGAGTGCAAGTGTCAGAGGTGCGCAGGGTTAGCAGCAGCCCTGCAGTTCAAAGGTCCAACGCCCAGCTGTTAATATCTCTCACCGTCTATGTCAGACACACACATGCACACGCACACCCACAAACACGGACAGGACAGGACATTAAAGATGAGTGAAACGCAGAACAAACTCTAGGTGGGTGCCTGGAAAATGGTTCACGCACATTCACACACGTTGTTGTGGAGTGATGCAGTGGTTGTCAGAGTTGCCTCCATATTCATCAAGCCTGCCGGTATTTTATTTTACGGCAGTCGTGTAAACTTTTTATGGATCGGTTAAAGCTTGCAGATGTGGGGTTCCAGGCTCCAGTGTTTTTGTGAGGGTGATTAATGATCTTGATTTCCTTATTCTTTTCATGTATGATCTTTTGGTTGTTTTCTATACCAATTTACTTTTGTCTAAATCCACGTTATTGCATGACCACTGCACTCTTCTTTAATCTTGCTGTCAAACTACTTCACTGATAAGCTGAGAGAGGAGATAGTCAGTTTGGGTGTGTCAATCTCTCCCTTTCTTGCCATCTTTCTGGTGGCCTCTGTCCTATGTATTTGTGTGGTTCCCCTTTCCATATGAAGCTCTTCATACGTGAGTGTACTGAATGTGTTGTTTCTCACCGGATGAAGCTCGTCTTGCCAGTGGAGTACTGTCCCACCAGTAGGACCATGGGCTTGTTGTCAAAGTCTGCATCTTCCAGAGCTGGGGAGTGGAACTCGTGGAACTTGTAGCTTTCCTCCAGGGGCAGGAGTTTTGTTTTGTAAAGCTTCTTCAGTCCTTCACTGACAGTCTGAAAGACTTCTGGCTCCTTCTTCCTCCTGTCGTCTGTTCCAAGCCAGCTGAACATGGCTGCTTGCTGTAGTGTCGTAGGACTGTTGATCTGCTACTCAGGCACTTATGTCAACTTATTCTCTTGTTGGTTGGCAGGTTGTTCGTCTCTCCCAATAGATTTACAGATTTGCCCTTGAGGGATGAGGTACTTGTTTTAAAGCTAATAAAAGCTAAGCTAGGGTCTAATTTAATTCAGAAACAAATAAAATGTCCACCTTTAAATCTAAATAAAATGGTTAGTGATAGTGAAAAAAGGGATAGGCCTAGTTGTTTTCTCCAGGTTATATATTACTGGAAATTTTATAGTAAAATGCTAAAAATCTATTTTTTAAGTATTTTAAAATTCTCACATCTGCATCAGAAACATGGAATAAGAGTAAATAAAGCAATGTTAATGTTTGGCCCAATTAGGCTATTTTCAGTTTTTTTGTGTCGGGTTATGACTACAGATTTAAAAAAATATATCCAAACTGTTTAATCAGTTTGTAAGAAATTAAACCTGACCCTTGAAATGCACTCTCAACATCGAGTCCATCAGTCCTCCCAAGTCCAGGCCACTAATATACCAGAGCCGAAAAAACACTACATTCAATGAGTTTATTTTTGTTTACCTATCTATTTCAGTAAATAAACACTGTCCACTAACGCCTATATTATTCTGCTCATGCACAACACCACGTTACTGCTATGCAGTTTCTTCCAGGAGCCAGCTGAGAAATCCCGAAAACGACGCACCGAGCTGCGTCCAGAGCGCAGCCGCCGTTATTGTTCAGCTGCTCCCGCTCCTCTGCTCACAAAACAACACAAACCTGCTCAGCACCAACTATTATTTATGCTGTTTTCTAGTCAAAACAAAAGCAGCTCGTCGTGTTAGCCCTCACGGGTTATTTTCTGTCAGCGCAGCGCTGGACGCAGCACCAGCTGATGTCCTGCAGCTCAATTTAAATGCCGAGTCGAAAGAAACCCGACCCCGGCGGAAGTGCCCAACGCCTGGCAGCCCGACCCACCGAGGTCCCGCCCCGGTGATGCGGGAGCTGAAGACGGCCCGGACGACGCCATGATGGATGAGGCGTGATGGAGGTGCTGCCGGTGAACCACAGCGCGCCACCTAGAGGTTCACAGATGTTAAAACACATTAGAGTGTGTTAGTTTAGCTGCAACACTAATAAGTGATAACAGGTCTATGTACAGTGTTGCCAGATATTAAATGTTGACGTATCGTACCAGCAGCTTAAAATTATCGTATTTTGAGGACAATTATCGTACGCACGCTATTTGCATTCTGACGTGACTCAGACAATCTGCTTCAATAACACATTATCATAGACTGTGCATATTATAGTCTATCATACAATTTTTACCTACAGAACGGTTGTAAAAAAAAACACCTCTGGACAGAACAATGTATTCTGGTGCCACTATAGGAAAAGTCAGAGGATCAGCATAGTCATAGGTTCTGGGCAGCATGAATATCTGTAACCAATTTAGTGCAAATCCATCAAGTAGATGTTAAAAGAGTTAACAAGATGAACATTTTAGCCTGAATAAAGGAATCATGTGTATCACGTTTCATGGCAATCCGTAGAAACAAATAGAATAGAAACAAACTGTTGACACAATAGCTGCGCTAGAGGAAAATCAGATCCCCATGAAAGTATTTGTGTGCAGCCCAGAATTTCAGACTGTATTTACTGTCTGCACAGCAAGTGTACATTTAGACTATTTATACAGTTTCCCTCTGCTCCACCCAGTTGTCGTTAGCTAGTCTGAAAACATTCAGAAGCTAAAATCCTTACATTTTCTAAATGTGTAATTTACTAACTTTCTGGTTTTATGTTTGTTTCATTTGCAGTAATGTTTATATTTGGATTGAATCCTTCTGGGATATTTAAATTAATGATTTTTCTTTCTGACACCAACATAAGTCATTTCCGATGTACTGAGGATGACTTTGGTTGGTGGTTCGATTGGGCCAACCTGCACCAACTAACAATAAGGAGTACGTCATGTACCACGGCACGGCTCAATTTATTTTGCATTAAATTGTATTTTTATATATTTGGATAAAATGTTAATGACATTACATTTTGTTACTGTGTTGCTGGTAAATCTGAGTCACTGTCTACACTGAAAGCAGAATGTCATGTTCTGAAGTATCTGTCAATAAAATGGAGGGGTATGAAAATGTTTGTGGTCCCTGAATCATTAAAACACATTTTAAAAAAGCAAAGGTTTAATTTGTGTTTAAGCTTAAAAAATGGATATAAGACAAAAATGCAGAATTTCAAACAAAACTAAAGACAGAAGGACATTTTATATTGTGAGTTATGTTTTGAGTGAGAAAAGTATTCACACCGTGAACATGATTACAACACAGAGACACAAAGCAACTACAAAGATGTACAAAATGACCACAAATAAAGTAAAATTACCAAAAAGAGATGAAGAGAACAACCACTGTGTGAAACACAGAGAGATGCAAAGTGATTTTAAAGAGACATAAAAGCCAATTGTAGGAATGTGGAAATAGTTCTGAAGGGGTTGCTTAGGTGTCATACCCATTTCTTCTTAGTGATGTATAATGAATTATTTTCTTCTTTTAAGGCACCCAGAGGTACAAACATACATCTGTGTTGTAGTAGGGGAGGTCTTAGTCCCATAAGTTTCATGCTCTACCAAAAACCACTGAGCACTATGATGCTGGCTGTCATGGGACATACCCAACATCAGTGCAGTGTTGACCACATCTTGCACTGATTGTTCAATAATTAACAGTAGTATTAGTTAAAGGGTTTCAAACCAAACACACATAAGGATTTCAGTTGTGTTTTTTGACTTGTTGTCATTAAAAACAATCACAGGAGTGTGATTGTTACTTTTCTCATTTTTGGGTAAATAAAACTCGTTTTTTTCTTGAAAATCTACCTGTGGCTCTCCTGACAAGGAGCTTGACGAATGGAAATGCACCTTTCAGATGTCTCGATGCATGCTCAATAATCCAGGTAAGGAAATCCTAGAAGGTTGATTCGGTTCTTCTGGACAAAGTTTTACCTTTCAGATATTTGGGTCACAGCGCCATCTACTTGTGGGCAGCATATGTTACAAATGAAGGCCTAAAAAACTGTGACACTAACAGAATAGAAGCATTGAATTAATGATACACTGTAAAAAAAAAAAAAAAAAAACACGGGTCAATGGTTGGATTATAACACATTATAATATATAATTTAATAATTCTAATACATTAGCTTTAGATGTCTTTGTTTCATTGCACAGGCAACAACTCTCCCTCCTCTACCTGACACTGAGTCATTGAGATGAACATGCAAAGCACCTTGCAAGCGAATGATTTTTAAAATATATAATGTAGTTGTCCAACATGAGTTCAGGTCTCTAAGTTCTGTTCAGCAGGGCCCTGGTAGCACCCCTACCTTTAATGCCCCTCCCAAACATTTTAAGAGACAGGATTTCTATTACACACTCTGCAGCACATTCAACATGCAGCAAATAGTCAAAGTATTCATCATTCTCAATCGTGTAGGTTTGTATGTGTAAATTGTATTTTTCTTCTTGTTACCTGTTGTGATAAAAAAAATCTTGTCTGTTTTGACATTTTCTAACAATTCAGCTCTGTTTTCTCCATTCTGAGGAGCGTTTAACCTTTAAACTAATAAGCAAAGCTTCATGTTAACCAACATGACTGAGGGTAAAGGATTTCACAGAACACAGGATCACGTATATCTGTGCTCTTTTATTGAATTCAACATCAAAACAGTTAAGGGGAGAAAATTTTGGTGCTGAAGATGGTTCAGTGTGCTCACTTGTCTTCCTCTCTGGAACCCAGGAATGGTAAAATACCCAGGAAGAGTCCTGCCCTGTGATGTCATGAATATAGATCCTTCTCAACTGAAATACAGATCTCTGTCTTGTGGTCTTCTCATCTCATAAGGAATCAAGATTTCTTCCTCGTTAAAGGAAAATCTACACCTGTACCCTGAAATGTTGAGTCTCTGTAAAACAAAAATAATAAAAAACAATAATAGTAATATTATAAATAATAAATCATCTTTGACGTCTGGTTTAGAAATATAAGAGAAGAGAACAGTAATAAGTAATGGTTAGTAAGAATAAGTGATGAATGTGTGAATATGTGATAACACACAGTATAATATTTCATATTAAAGAAGTCACAGTGTTTACAAGTCAGCAGTTCAGGTGGTAGAGTAAGATAAAGACAAGTCTCTTGCATCAGTATTCAGTACCTACTTACTTTCATTGTCTTTCAAGTGCACAGTAGATTATTCTTACTTTTTCCCACAGTGTGTGAATGGCAGGAGCTCAGGGCGTAAAAATAAAAGAAATATGACAGACAATACTGAATTATTATTTAAATTGTGGATGAGCAGATGTTGTATACAAACTTCACACAACAACATACAGTAGTTGCTCTCTGTATATCACAGCATATTCTCTCAATGTACTTTCTGTCAAATCAGAAGCTTGTGCCAATCTTCAGCTCAGATGGAGAAAGACAACAACAGAGAACATAAAATAGTGAGTCAAATCAGTTTTAATAGTTGACTAATGGATAACACGGATTAACAGAAGTAGCATATAGTATATAGCAAGTTTACACAACACCACACATTACTATTAATGTTATATTTGATTTTAATCAAAGTGAGTTTTCTAACAAGTCAGAGACTCACACTTACTTTTTTAGTCCACAGTGACCAGCAGCAGCTCAGGTGGTGAAGTAATGAAAGACAAAAAGAAAGGATTATTTAATTAGTGTCTGAATTCTTGACTTATGTATATTGTAGGAATAAACATGTTTACACAATAACTCACATCATTATCTCAGCAGCGGCTCAGGTGAAGGAGTAATGGAAGAGAAGAGAACAATAAATAATGGTTAGTGAATCAAATAATTTTTGAATAAATGATAATATGTATAAACAGAATTAGCATGCTAGCCAGTTTACATGACACCACATATTGTTTATTATGCCTTATTAATGTATATTAATATTATTAAAGTTTTCTATATTTGATGCCATTCAAAATCACTTTTGTCAGAAACTCACACTTACTTTTTTAGTCCACAGTGACCATCAGCAGCTCAGGTAGTGAAGTAGTGAAAGAAAAGAGAACAATAAATACCATAATACTCACCTTCTTTGTCCACAGTGACCAGTGGCTCAGGTGGAGTAAAACAACAACAGAGAACAAAAAATAATGGTTAGTGAATCAAATCATCTAAAAAATATTAATATATCACCTAAAATATTTTTTGTGCTTACAATAATCATCCAGTAGAATATGTACACAGTGTACTTTCACTATTTGCATCCTATTTGAAGTCCCTTCCTTCACAAGTCAAATACCATCTGATAATACTCACCTTTTTAGTCCACAGTGACCAGCAGCAGCTCAGGTGGTAAAAATTAATAGAAAAGAAGGGAACAAGAAATAATGGTTAGTGAATCAAATCAAGTTTTTGGTTGGTACTAATACTATACAGTATAAAGCAAGTTTACACGACACCACACATTATTTTTAAAGTTATTGATATTTGATTTTAATTAAAGTCACTTTTACAAGTCAGAAACTCACACGTACTTTTTTTAGTGCACAGTGACCAGCAGCAGCTCAGTTGGTGAAGTAATGTAAGAGAAGAGAATAAATAACGGTTAGTGAGATGAACCTAAAATATATTATGTGCTTAAAATAATCAGGTGGATCATACAACACAGTA
>JAUMHL010000017.1:8090830-8147640 GCA_032362345.1 Sandelia bainsii
ATTAACATGAACAAATTGGGATCTATCTGATAGATAAGATTTAAACCAGCTTAGTGCTGTTCCTTTAATCCCAATGAGCTGTTCCAGTCTGTGCAATAAAATGTTATGATCTACAGTGTCTAAAGCAGCACTAAGATCTAACAAGACAACTGTAGCTACAC
Source organism: Sandelia bainsii (assembly GCA_032362345.1). Taxonomy (NCBI): domain Eukaryota; kingdom Metazoa; phylum Chordata; class Actinopteri; order Anabantiformes; family Anabantidae; genus Sandelia; species Sandelia bainsii. The sequence goes on from JAUMHL010000017.1 coordinate 8,090,992, forward strand.
ATAATATATTTTATTTAAAAAACATTTATTTGCAATTACACAATATGTTAATTTGTAAAGTACCTACTGCTGTCAGATGATTGCATTGTAGTAAAACATCCTGTATTGTTTCCCAAAGGTATAGTTACTGAATTACTAAATTGATGAACTTCAGGTACTTTCCACCACAGCCAGGGGCACACTAATGTAAAACATGTGAAACTGTGATACTTTCACACTACATAAATGTGATTTGCTATAAATATTTTTAGGCCCTAGAGGAAAGAGGGGTAAGATGAGCCAGTGGTAAGTTGACCCATTCCCTGTATCTATACACCTTAGTACATGTTGTGTCGTACCACCATAAATTCAGGAAGCACATATCATTCCTAACTTGTTGGGAAAAGTTGCAACCCCCCAAAAAAATGTTTTTGCTTGTCAAGCATGTCAGGTATAATGACTGCTATAATCAAATGATCCAGATCTTAAAGTATATATTAAACATGTCTCATGGGTAAATGTAATGAGCCCATGTATACGTCATGCTCCATGAAGGTTCCTGGCACCTTGGGTTATCTGTTGAGTCTGTGGGTTGTTTTTAAATGGTCACAAGAAAAGGAAAATATTGTGCACTGTCTCACTGAGTGATATGCTGAAGAAGATAGATGGAGGACGTGTTAACATAAGACCATAATTTAAAGCCCCTTTTTCATAGAAGATGTATTACAATTTCATTTTATTGGCGACATTCGATATATGTAATGTACATGTTTTCATTCTACTTCTACTCATGTTTTCTCACCTAGAAGACAACTAAACAACTTAAAATTGGCTAATTTGACCTCACTCTCCTCTACTACTTGGTTTAGCCTTTATGGATATTTCAAGTTAACATTAAGTAGTTAATTTGCCATGGACAACCTATATAGTTGAAAATACCAAAAATAACAAATCATATGCAATTAGTTTGGTCAGGTCTTTTTTTTCTTCAGCTACATGTTACATGACACCTGGAGGAACATAAAAACTGCCTTGTGGTGTTTCTTCTTGGGTCAGTTGCAAGAAGCAAGGTATTGAATTACCTGGATGATCAGGCAGAGTAAAACCTGGAGCAGTGTGTGTTTCACCAGGAGCCGACAGGTAGGGAGAGAAACACTAACTCAGAGTCAAGAGTTCACATAATGTGCCACACTTTTCATTATGTGCATCCTTCTTTCAAGAGGTATTGATGACCTGCTACATCAACAAACATGTAGTATAGTCACGGGTCACTTGTCCCGGGCCCACGGTAGAGGGGGGCCCAGAACTTCAACCCAATAAATTATCGAGAGGAATCATTTTTCAAAATGGCCCTATTTGTGGAAACAAATATATAACATTTTAGTGACATAAAGCGGGTTTTTTTCATCGTAATTGTCGGTGAAATAGTGGTCAATAATACCCCCACCCCTACACAGAAATGGTTTGGCCACAGACAGCAACCTTTGACTTTATTTAGCGCTCTCAAGTAAATTGTCTAAATGTCCAGTCAGCATAAGTCCGGTGCACAGAAAACAGAAGAGAAGAAGAGAAGAGGAAAGTAGAGGCTTGAGGGATTTTATGAGAAAATATGTAAAACCAGTTGATGATGATGAGGCTGGAACAAGTGAAGCGGGGGAGGAAGCGACAGGCAGTCGTGTCATTATAGAACAAGGTAAAAAAACGTTTACCAGCCTTTAACATGACCTAACTGTCCAGTCCAGCTCTAGTTTAACGTGAATGAATCTTGTCTAAAAGACACAACATGTTCTCTCTGACATAAACAGCTGAGTTGTGTAGAAGATTGTCAAAGATTGTCTTGTCCTGGGCCCAGCCAAGACTGTCAGCTGGCCTGACCAGGAGCATGTGTTTTTGGCGAGGTTTCAACTTAAACTGAAAACTCAACTGAACTCAACTGAAATTCATTTTACTGGCGTTCCTTAAAATGCAATAAACAATACACAATGAGACCACTTAGAAAACCGACATCAACACCTCCATAACAAGTGCTCTTATTATCACCATCCACATCGACATCTACTGGCCAGCATGTGCACCAACCAACAATTTCTCCAAGTCACATAACATTGTAGTAATTATATCACACTTATATAGATTTTAAAAAGACATGCTGAATGTAATCAGCACGATGCATGTTGTGAAGCTGTTACACCTATATTGTAACTATAATATATAATTATTACAGTGCAGAAAGCTTAATACAGTTATTAGAAAATGAAGCGGAACTGTGCAGCTTACGTCTGTGATATGTCTCCGGAATGTTTTGGCTGTTGCGCCGGCGCGTGTTACGGCGCATTCCGGTGCCTGTAAGCACTTAGCTTTTTGATAGCATTGTCTGTGGTCACTTTATTAAGGAGAAGCCTGACTGATTTATGTGATGGTCCGGTAAAAATTGGCACTTTTTGACGCAAATATGGCGCTCTCGATGGAATCGCAGCTCCAGAGCATCTTCGAAGATGTCGTGGTAATTTACATCTGTATAAACTAGTTTTAAAGCTAACTGTTGTTAGCATTCAGACAACGCGTTACGTTGATACAATAACCTTCTTGAGTATATCTATATTTCTGTCCTTTTACTTGCCAATTGGACTTCCCAGCAGAAAAGAAGGACAGGCACTCACATTGCTGTAGTTCGCCTAAGAAAAACACTAATCTCTGCCAACATCAGGTGTTGTTCTGTATCAGATTCGCTCATTTGACCTCTTTGTGTACACAGATACCTGAACAGAGAATTATTATCACGAGAAAGAAATATTAAATTACAGACACTGGATTGTCTCCCACATAATACTGTATTTTTGCAAAGTTGTTTCTACTCTCTTCTCCCCTCCTCCTCAGAAAACTGAGATGATAGAAGAGGCCTTTGCTGGGTAAGATGAGTCTAAATACACAGAAGCACACCTGCTGCCATGCTGTTATTGTTTAAAACACATGTTGACTAGTTTATTAAGGCATAGTGTTAGTTTGTGTTAACTTTTATTTTGTTAATTTTATGTCTTGGCAGATGGGCCAGTGACATGTTAAGATAAGATAAACCTTTAAATATACATTATATAATAATAATAATGATGACATATATCTGTACATTTTAGTTTCAGTGGCTATAAAACTGAGGATTTACAGACTAAAACAACAAATATGTTGTGTTTTAGGATGTTTATGGATACTCCAGAGGATGAGAGGACTAAACTGATCAGTTGTCTTGGAGCCTTCAGACAATACTGGGGAACACTACCACAGGTGTCTACACACTGAAAGACATGTGCAAGTTCACACATACAGTAACATGATAAATGATTGGATTTTTTTTTAAACAGCCTCTGTTTCCCTCTGCAGGAGTCTCATGAACAATGTGTACAGTGGATAGTGCGGTTTATTCACAGTCAGCACAGTCCCAAAAGAATCTCCTTCCTCTATGACTGTCTAGCAATGGCTGTGGAGACCAGTCTATTACCACCCAGGTACAATCACAGACCAGACTTATTTGCAATACTTCATACTGTCTGCAGTCTAATAATATTCAGTTAATTGGTTAAGTTTTATTGAGATTTTTGCTTAGGATAACCTGCCCTCTGTTATCATGTCAATCTGTCCTAATCATCCATCTTATTAATCTTTTTGTCTGTCTGTAGGATGGTGTGTGGAGCTCTGATAAGCTCAGACAGTTTAGAGTGGGAAAGGACTCAGTTGTGGGCGCTAACTTTCAAACTGATACGCAAGATCATTGGAGGGGTAGACTATAAGGTCTTTGACACACACACACACACACACACATAAACAAGCACGCAAACAAGCACAGATGAGAACATTCATTAATAGGTGTTTAGGGATTTAATGGATCAGAAACTGAGACTGAAACCATGATACAAACGTCCACAGTTTTGTGTCACGGTTCCAGAAAATGAACTGTGGATTTGAAGAAACCCACTAAACCCCTGTTCATGAATAAAGTTAATGATTAAGCGTTCTTTAATAAAATTATCTTCTTGTAACCTGTGCGCTATTGTTTTTTAATAACAGTATTTGTAGTGGAAAATTTCCCTACCAACTCACAGAATTGTTAGATTAAATCATAGATCATGATTTTATATTTGACAAGATGATTCAAGTTGACTTTAAATAGGGCAGGAGCAGCTTCGTTTCCTACAGGAACGACTCAGGCTAAGCAGATAGGGAGAGAAACACTAACTCAGAGTCAAGAGTTCACATAATGTGCCACACTTTTCATTATGTGCATCCTTCTTTCAAGAGGTATTGATGACCTGCTACATCAACAAACATGTAGTATAGTTCTTGCTATTGTTTGAAGACAAAACTGCCATAGCCATGTGAAGGTGGTGAAATACATATCACAGATGTTTGTGCAATTATGAGCAAGGATGTGAGTGCAGTCAGAGGCTATATCTGGAAATTCTTGCCACTCTGTGACGCTGCTGAACCACCTCTGGACCCCTGGAACCTGCAGTATTTGAATCAAGTAGCACCTGAAGACACCTCTGTTATTTCAATGTGCCAGAGACAGATTTAATAAAAGTTTCCCATAGTTTTGCCAGATGCCAAATATTAAAGGACTTGGGTCTGGATCATGGCCAAAAGAAAATTGATCAGGACAGTGTTTTAAGCTGTTTTGAATTTTCTAAACACTGACTGCCCTAATCTGGTGTATTATTCGAAACAGAAGGTTGTTAAAATTCACATCTTACAGTTAAACTAATGTGTGTGTGTGTGTGTGTGTGTGTGTATTTCAGGGCGTCCGGGATCTGTTGAAAACTATTCTGGATAAAATTCAAACCATTCCCACCACTGTCAGCTCAGCCGTAGTCCAACAACTTCTGGCTGCCAGAGAGGTACCTGCCTTTTTGTTATTTCACTTTTTAATTTAATTACTTGGAATTCCTTTATTTTTTACAGTTGATTGAGCACTTTTTTGTAATAAAACTGAATCACTTAGTTTAATTTGGTGTTTTCAGTTTTTTGTTTGGGTGTATTCCAGGTGGTGGAATACATCCTGGACAGAAATGCCTGCCTCCTGCCAGCCTACTTCGCAGTTACAGAAATCAGAAAACTGTATCCAGAGGGACAATTATCACACTGGGTAAGTGTGTGTTTTGTGTATGTATGTGTGCAGTATGTTGTCCTGTATCTAACACCATTTCTCTCTTATATTGTTTCTCTTATTGTGTCAATTCTCATTTGTCTTTGTCTATGTCACTCTTTCATTTGTAGCTTCTTGGCAGCTTGATATCAGACTTTGTGGATAGTTTCAGACCCACAGCCAGAATCAACTCCATTTGTGGTAAGAGACACATAAACACACAAAAATGAACTATTAATTAAAAAAATATAAAGTTTTCAATGTTTTGTTATTGTTGGGGGTTCTTGTTTGTCTTCCTCTTCCTGCTTTGCCGAAGCTTTAATGAGGGCCATTTGTTTTAAAACCAAAATATAGACTTAAAACTAAAAGGAGGGGGGACTTCATTTTAAAGGGGGTTGAAAACTATCTATGTGTATACTTCTATAAAGATGCAATGATTTAGGCGATCTCTACTGAGCATTCTGTGGCTAACTCATGAATGCCACATTTCATGCAACAGATTTATGACTTATTATCTGTATTTGAAGTATATAATATAACTCTGGTGTGTGCAGTGTGCCTCTGTCGTCATTTCATGTGTGAATATGTGTATCCACAGGACGATGCAGCCTGTTACCAGTAGTGAATAACAGCGGGGCCATCTGTAACTCTTGGAAATTAGACCCCACCACTCTCCGCTTCCCTCTGAGGGGCATGTTGCCGTTTGACAAGGTAACACATGGACACACACTCATTACACTCCGCTGACATGTGCACATGTTCACACAAGCAGTAATAATGTGTGTGTGTGTTTTTCATATAAAGGACCTGTTTGAGCCGCAGACAGGCTTGCTGCGCTATGTATTAGAACAGCCGTACTCAAGAGAGATGGTCTGCAACATGTTAGGACTCAACAAACAGGTAAAACAACCGCTTCTTCTGTTTATCCTTTTTTGCCCCCACCCCTTTTTGTCACCCTTCAGTCTCCCATTTCTGTAGATCGTTTGCCATCCTTCTGTTTTGTTCTGCTTGATTTAATCTTTTACCTAATCTGTTCAGATGTTTGTTTGTCCTCTTTGTTATTTTGCTCTTTCTGTTTTTGTTCATCTTTACCTGGTTGTTTTCCTTCATATATCTTTTTAATTTCTTCTTTCTCCTCTCCCCTCCACCCTTTTCTTCCTCAAGCCCTCTCCTCCATTGTTCCTTAATAACACAGCTGTATAAAACCTTATGTCAGGCAAGCCAATGCTGTGAGCTTGAACCATAATGTACTGGTGTTAGTTTGCCCTGTTGGGTTCATGCAGTTTTAACTCAGCCCAGCTCACTGAGCACAGCCATAGGCACGGTTTCTTTTTAGATGTGTCCAGACAGGTTGTTGCTAACACAAAGCAATAACTGATCTTTTATATTGAAATTTAGGTGACATTTTAACCAAATAATGCAGAATCCTGTTTGTATGTCAGAATTGGCTGAGTTGATGCTTACTGTGCTGAACAGACAGTGAACAACCTAGCTCCTTAGTCACCACTTTTTCTCTGTCTCTCCTTCCCCCTCCTCTCTGTTTCTTTCTTTGTTTCTCTCTCTCTCTTCTCTCTTTTTTGTTCTCTGGTCGTGTATTGGTTTTGTCTGTCTCTCCGCCATGCACTCTCTAGACTCTGAACATTGCCCAGGTATGTCATTGTTCCTCTTCCTGGTCACCTGACTTATCAACTAACTGGTCCGTTGGATGCTTAGCTTTTTAGGCATGCTGATGTTCTAGAAATTGGGAAATTGGACACAAAAAGAAAAGACAACTTAAAACTGAGTAAAGAGAAATGCTACAGAGCTTGAAATGGTCTCAGCAGGGCGTCACAAGCACATACTTAGAAAAAGACAAACGTAGCTCAACAAACACTGTGCAGCTGCACGGACAAACAGGTTGATGAAGGATGAGAAACAGACAGAAGCAAGTAGATCGACGGAGAGACAAGCTGTTAAAGGATCATTAACCATGGATCATTTGTTCACTTAACTGGGTGACATGCAAGTCACGAGTAAATTGTTTCCTGTCATTTACATCAATTTAATTTGCACATGTCCTTATCTCTGTATTTAATCTAGCTGAATAAGTACTGTAGCAATAAAATGTATTGATTGGAACTACACATGGGCAATATTTGGTGTCCATATTTAGTGTCTCTATTGCAAACAGAAGATAAAATAGTACAATAGTAGAATGTTTTACACTTCATGTAAAAATGTAATTTGGTTGATGTTAATGTTTAATTTACCTCAATCTCTATATTCCTTTGGGTATTTGCCTTGCTGGGAACTAAAACCTAATTTCTACATATTTATCATTTAAGATTTTAGCCTAAAACTCTTTATTGCTTAAGCTAATCTTAAACAGATACTTATCCTAGTTTGTGTTCCAGACTGAGACAGCGGTTTTTATATACTAGAGATGTCTGAGTAAGGGTTAGTCAGCTAATAAGCTGATATTAAGTATTTCTGTCTTTCAACCCTGCTGTTGACACTTCAAGTCCTGCTGCACTGCATGTATGGATGTAGTCTAGTCATTGCCCGTTAGCGAGGTCGTCTCATGTCTGCCTCATACTGCTGCTTTTTGTTGTGCTGATCTGGGCAAAACTACACTATTTTAATTAAATAGTGGTCTTTACTTGACCAGCAGTATTCTTCATTATTATTTAATCGTATTAATAAACTGAGAAGTGCTAGGCTACCATAAGAAACAAAAGTGAAGTAGAGTTTAATAGCTAGACAGCAACATCCAAAAATACCAGTACTATCAGTGTCAGTGAATTACCTTCTGCATTGTGAGTTGGTGGATCCTAGAACTGATTTTGTCTCACTGTCACGTCTTCTACTCTCAGTCTAAACTAACTTTTGATGCTCTGTTGCAGCAGTACATTATCGAGTCTGTTTCTAATGCAACTTGTGCCGCACAGTCAATAACTCAAATTTTTAACTAAATGTTAAAGGCTTGTAATTTGTATAGGTTGTTCACTGTTTTACAGACTTAGAAAAACTCTTATCTCTACAGATTAAGATGAGATTATATTTCCACAAACTACCAATTTAGCATCTTATGGATAACTTACTTGCATATGAATTGCATGTGCACAGATGGCTTCCAAAACAGAAGACATGACAATGTGTCATTTGTAATTATAAGTGTTTGGTCAGTGATTTGCCCAGGTCAGCTGAGGAGTGATTCTGATCGGCTCTCTGACTGGGTGATTAGCAGCAATGAAAGGCAGCAGGGGTTGTTTTGCCTTTTTGTTGGTTTGCTTCAGTTTGTACCTTGATGATTGTTGCATCAAATGTTACATAAAAAACACGTTTTATGCCAATCAGAAAAAGTAAGATTAGTAAATATGAAATTACACTAATGAAAAGTATCAATTTACAGTTAAAAAATTGTGGTTAACCCAGAGAATGATAGACTCAGCAATGTCATCTAGTTTTCAGGGAGTAGAATAAACAGTATCCTGGCAACCTGCCTTGGTTGGGATGTGGGTAGATGTTAGTTGGGATTATAGATGGTTTAGTATGGATAGGACAAGGACTTTGGATGTAACTAGTTAAGCTATTTGGCTGATGTCTTTGTAGACAGAGGATGTGCCTGTGGATCTTTCTCTCTTACCCACCACTCTTACCTTCCTTCTCTTTCTGTGTGTGTGTGTGTGTGTTTTGCGACAGGAGAAGAGAAGTTAAGGTCAACCTCACAGCTCTTCTTCTTCCCAAGAACACCACCTCCCCACCTTCCCACACCTTTTAGCCTGCATGCAGGAACTTGTTGCACTGTTTGATTTGGTTTGGTGTTTAGTGCTGTGCCGTGCCGTGCTGCTCAGTCCCCTATTATGCTGTGTCCCAGTTGTGTGAAAATGGTTTAATTAAGTCCTACAATGAAGAGATCTGCACTCCTACTTTGCCACTAGTGGTTCAAGTTAGTTTCTTCATAGAATTCATCAATTGAGCTCCATAGATAATGTTTCACTCCAGTATTAGTTTATCGTGCCATGTCTGCACAGTCATCCACATGGTACTCCAACTCCAACCCACGCAGAAGTGTGCACTTGTCCCACAATTGAACATCGTACTGCATAGCTTGAAGTTAGGGTTTATACTGGTATTGCGTAGAAAACTTTCATTGATTGCAACTTTAAAGGTGCAGTGTGTAGGATTTAGGGTATCTATTAGCAGAAATGGAATATAGTATTCATAATTATGTTTTCAATAGTGTGCAGTCACAAAAAAAAAACTGTTGTGTTTTCTTTATCTTAGGGTGGGCCTTTTATATCTACATGGTGAGCGGGTCCCCTATCAAGGAAGCCACCATCTTTATACAACAGCCCACAAAGGACAAACAAAACCAAAACCTACCACAGTACGGGGAAAACTGTCTTAATGCAAGCCATGACCTATAGTTCAACGTAATACATAGGTTAACTATATTCAGTTTCTAAATATGTAATTATTTAAAGTAACCTCAACACTTGACATATTTCTACACAATGCAGTGGTAGACAACGACATGGCAGCTGACGGACACAGTAGGGTCTCTCAAACTTGGAAAGGGAGGACTAGTGGATGGGGGTAGTCTGGTGGAGGCAATCTGCAACCTCACCGCTAGATGCCAGTAAATCATCACAGTGCACCTTTAATATTTTTTTTAACCAACCTTTCCGTCACTATCCGACTCTGCTGTCTCCCTGCCATTTTTCTGACTTTCTCTCGACTCCCTTCCCTCGTTCCCGTTCTCCTCCTGTCTTTCACCAAAATTCCCCTTTACATGGAGCCCACAACAGTGCCTGTTTGGTTACCTGAACAAGGTTCATTATGCAGTTTTACTGTATAAAATGTAAACATTTTGTTTCTATGTGATATTTGACATCATTGCAGGAAAAAAAGACAAATTAATGACTTTTGTCAATGTTACATGGTCGACCTTCAGTAAGACCAATAAAATTATTTACATTATTTGAAATTACAAGGAATATGTTTTCTTGTTACTTGTCCGGATTTTATTTGACTCAAAACAGTTTGATGCTGTTTGGCACCCAAATCTTGAGACGACCCATACACACATTAGACTTATGATTGGTTCACTCACTCATTGTAAAATATGTATGTAAGATTGCTGTAACTTTCTGCGTGCGCTGGAGCTGTAGCAAAACATTTGACATAAACTATTCCAATGAGACAAATTACTGGAGCTACATGGACATTTTAATTTAGCTCCTGCCCTGACATAACATCACAAGAAAATTAGCAGAACATTTAGGAATAACAGTACATGTGGGAATATGAGTATGATGCACTCAGTTGACATAGAAAGGAAGGTAATACAGACCTGCATGCAGGGGATGGGAAAATATTTTATTGTTCGTTTAATTTCTAACAATTGCTGGAGCATCCATTAACATGAAATTTTGTATGTGAAATATATTGATGATGATCTTCCTCTCATTCTCTCCCTCTCTTTGCCTGTCTTATGTTCATCTTCCCTCGTCCGTCTCTGTCTCCTCATGTTTTCCTCACCCCCTTTCTTTTTCTGTCTCTTTCTGTCCTTGGATGCCTTTTCCTTTCACTTCCCTGTTTTAACCTCCTCTCTCTCCTGCCCACTATTTTCTTCATCCTTTAACACTCCCCTCCTCCCTGTCAGCAAAAGCAGCGTTGCCCGGTGCTAGAGGAGCAGCTGGTGGACTTGGTGGTGTACGCCATGGAGCGCTCTGAGACTGAGGAACACTTTGACGCCGATATTGGAGGAACCAGCCAACTGCTGTGGCAGCACCTCTCTTCCCAGCTCATCTTCTTTGTGTTGTTTCAGTTTGCAAGCTTCCCACACATGGTGCTGTCGTTACACCAAAAGGTGAGGAAGAACGTAGAAGAGGCAGCCAGGGATAATGACCCCCCCCCCCCCAGACCGTCAAGTTAATTTTATTTAATTTTATTTCCTGTACAGCGCCAGATCACATTAGAAGTCATTTCAGGTTTCTTTTCCTATAGAACAGGTCTGTACGTTGTTCTTTTATTAAACAAACTGCCTCATGTTATTTATCTTATTTACATGACGGCGTCATTTCTGTCTCTCTGTATTGTACGCGGAAAGTACGGTGGCCGAGACGTTTCAATTCAGACCACACACACACGTGCGACCACTAAACCACTAAACTATATGCACTATATGTATCTATATAGATGAGAATCATACAGCACCTGAAACATCTCTCCTGAGACAGAGGAGAGTTATTTATTGAAATGATCAAATCTGATGTGTCATTTTTTTTTTGCATTTTTGCCATTATTTAGTAAGTTAGTAAGGGGTCTGACAGAAAACATGGGAAAAGAGAGAAGGGTATGACACGTAGTAATGGTCTCCAGCCAGACTTAAACCAGGGATGTTGTGGTTATGTGGCATGTGCTATAACCATTCAGCTTTCAAGGTGCTCCAATCTGAGTTTTCTGAGTTATCACTCACTCCTTTACTCTTGCAGCTTGCAGGCAGAGGTCTTATTAAAGGGAGAGACCACCTGATGTGGGTCCTGCTGCAGTTCATATCGGGAAGCATTCAGAAGAATGCATTAGCTGACTTCCTGCCTGTCATGAAGCTCTTTGACCTGCTTTACCCAGAAAAAGAGGTATGACAGTGATCATTATTGTTACAGTTTTGTCAGATTGTAGAAGTACATGCAGTAGTAGAGGTGGTAATCCTGTTTTAGATATTCAAGTTAAAATACTAATTCCATCTGATCTAGGTGTTTTTTTTCCCCTCTCTCTTCAGTGCATCCCAGTTCCAGACATTAACAAGCCCCAGTCTACTCATTCCTTTGCCATGACCTGCATCTGGATCCACCTGAACCGCAAAGCTCAGAATGACAACTCCAAACTACAGATACCCATACCACACTCTTTAAAACTACACCATGAGTATGTATCTTAAAATACTAGACAAGTATGTACAAAATATGTTATTTAAGTCAATAAATGCCTACAAGATTAGATGCTCCATAAGCGTGAGCTTATGCTAGTCCCTGTCCCTCCTGTCTGTTAGGTTTCTCCAGCAGTCTCTGCGAAACAAGACCCTGGGTATGTCTGACTATAAGATCGCCCTGCTGTGCAACGCCTACAGCACCAACTCGGAATGCTTCACCTTGCCGATGGGCGTCTTGGTAGAGACGATCTACGGCAATGGTTCTATGAGGATCAACCTGCCTGGAACCAACTGTATGGCATCAGGGTCTGTCACCCCGCTGCCAATGAACCTGCTAGATTCACTCACAGTGCATGCAAAGATGAGGTATGGAAAATGGAGAGGAAAAAATTGAAAAAGCTAGCTTTTTAATAAACTTTTTATACATTACATAAAAATCCGATAGAGAGATACACAGACCTATTCTCAACATCTATAGAATTGTTCTTGTCCTCTCTGTAATTGTACTTATCAGTCTGCCTGTTTGTCCAGTCTGATCCACAGCATTGCTACACGGGTGATAAAGTTGGCCCACGCTAAGTCAAGTGTTGCCCTGGCCCCTGCACTGGTGGAAACATACAGCAGACTGTTGGTCTACATGGAGATCGAGTCACTGGGCATCAAAGGCTTCATCAGTGAGTACAATTCACTGAAAATGTTCTGAAAAGTAGTTAAGTGGAATGTTATTTTATTTTAGCAACAGATCATTATGTTCCTCAGATAATAATAATAATAACAATAGTAGAATAATAGTCATTGACTGTCGCTGTGTTCAGCACACAAAACTTATACACACCATGAAGCAGTGTGAGGACAGTGCAACAAACAGCTGTGTTAGTTCACTTGGAGAGCCATAGGTGACAAGAAAGCAGCAAGTTAATCTTAGCGGACTTGTTAAGTTTCTAATACCATCTAATGTTTGTATGTTATTTTAGTACGTTTTCAGAATCTGTAAAAATGTTAGGCTCCCTGCATGTCCCAGCCTACTTTGCATTCAATCATCAGTGCTTGTCCACTCGGTTTCATTTTGATTTGAAACCGTTGTTTAACATTAACTTGTGTTGTTGGGCCGATGCAGATGCACGCTGAATAATGTCACCGTGTGTCTTTTTCAGGCCAGTTGTTGCCCAATGTGTTTAAGTCTCACGCGTGGGGAATTCTTCACACGTTGCTGGAGATGTTCAGCTACAGGATGCACCACATCCAGCCGCACTACAGAGTCCAGCTACTGAGTCATCTGCACAGTCTGGCAGCTGTACCCCAGACCAACCAGAATCAGCTGCATCTTTGGTAACATGAACCCACACATTCACATTATTGTTGTTTTTCTACTGTTACTTCTAAAATTCAAATCAAACCTCAGCGCTCACACAAGACTGTGTAACTACACAACTGCTCCAGCACTGCAGCATGTGCTGCTTATGCTGCTAAGGATTTGATGAAGACAGGAATTAACAGGCAATACCCTAACACCTGAAACAACTGGCTTCTGTTTGTGTGTGGCAAACTTTGATTTGCATTACATTGCTTTTGGATTTGTTATCATCTGCATGTAGTAAAGTATTTGCTGTTCAAAGTCACAGAGTGCTACACTGAAATGTTTATTGTTGGTACTGTAAATCATATTATTGAATATACAGTATACTGTATGGGAAAAATCAAGTACCATTCCGTTATTAGTCTCATTTCCATTTATGAGTACCACTTCTAACAGCACTGCTGCTGCCAGTAACAGTGAATGAATATTCTTAAATGTATATTCAAGAATTATTGACCTAACTCTTAATTTCAAAACACAGGTCAAAAATTAACCTTACAATGCAATGTAATGGCAAACAGACACCCAAAACTACATAGAAAATACCACACAATTGAACTGGCATCTCACTATTGTGTATAAATATTGTTTTTATGGGGCCACGTGTTATAAATTACAACTGAACATGGTTAAAAACAGAAAATTAATCAGTGCAGTCTCTTGTCTTCTGTTTTGCTGACTGTTTCTCTTTCCTCAGCGTTGAAAGCACAGCTCTGCGGCTGATCACAGCGTTGGGGAGTTCAGAGGTGCAGCCTCAGTTCACCCGCTTCCTCAACGACCCAAAGACGATTCTCTCAGCCGAGTCTGAGGAGCTGAATCGAGCCCTGATCCTCACTTTGGCCAGAGCCACACACGTCACTGGTACCTGTCATTACAACTTTTCTCACCGTCATTCTCTTCTTTTATTATTTATTTTTCTTACTTGCTTCCTTGTTTCTATCTGTTATTAATACAGGACGTCTAATTGACTCATCCGTGACTTTTTACATATTCTTTTCAATCTGTATTTGCTTTAGTTCCTATGGTCACCCACTGTTTGTCTGTATGTAGACTTTTTCACAGGATCAGACTCCATCCATGGTACTTGGTGTAAAGACATTCTCCAGACCATCATGACCTTCACGCCTCATAACTGGGCTTCACACACTCTGTCCTGCTTTCCTGCTCCACTACAGGTACATGCAGTCACTTCGGCATAAATGACACAAACATACTTTCTTCTCACATCAGATTCCTTGATCCTACTTTAATGACTCCCATACCTTTCTTCTCCATCAGGCGTTCTTTAAACAGAACAATGTTCCTCAGGAGTCTCGCTTCAACCTGAAAAAGAACGTCGAAGAGGAATATAGGAAGTGGAAGTCTATGGCCAACGAGAATGACATCATTACCCACTTCTCCATGCAGGGCTCACCCCCTCTGTTCCTTTGTCTGCTGTGGAAGATGCTGCTGGAGACGGACCAAATAAACCAGATAGGCTACAGGTTGACTCATTATTTTGTGTCCATAAATTAAACTGTCAAATACATTTATTGATTATACAAAAGGGATGATACTGATCAACAGAAATATTTTTAAATGTCAAATTAAATATATTTCCATCTGCTACATTCAGTGTCTCATACACCACTGAGTGTATTCATGTGTTAGTGATGCATCGCACTGCCGATGAGAGGCTTTTTAAATTCACACTTACTGGCCTGAGGGGGGGTATCTCCTAAGTCTCTAAACAACAGATGCTGTTTAGAGACTTGGCGGACACCTAATTGATTGAGCAGATTCTGCATTGTTGTGGGATGATGAGCTAAGTGTAGTCCGACTTTGTTTCCCCTCAGGGTCTTGGACCGTATCGGGGCTCGTGCACTGGTGGCTCATGTGCGCACTTTTGCAGATTTTCTTGTCTATGAGTTCTCGACCTCAGCTGGCGGACAGCAGCTCAACAAGTGCATCGAAATACTCAATGACATGGTCTGGAAATACAACATAGTCACTCTGGACAGACTCATTCTGTGTTTGGTGAGGATAATAAAGTATACAGAGACATATATTAGATTGTTTAGTAGAACACAGACAGATATGCCTTTTTTCGTCTCCTAAATATGACAAGCACTATGTGTCATTCTGCTCTTCTGCCTTCAGGCTATGCGTAGCCATGAAGGGAACGAGGCTCAGGTTTGTTACTTCATAATCCAGCTGCTGCTGCTGAAGCCCAACGACTTCAGGAACCGAGTCAACGATTTTGTCAAGGAGAACGCCCCCGAGCACTGGCTGCAGAGTGACTGGCACAGTAAGCACATGAGCTACCACAAGGTATGTAATAGAGAAACACACAAACAGTGAAATGAATTTACAGTAACGTCAAATCAGATTTAAAAGACTTAAATATTAAACTTAGTGTGATGTAGATCCGTTTAAAGGTATTTGTTGTTTGTTTTTTTACTAGAAATACCCAGAGAAGCTGTACTTTGAGGGTCTTGCGGAGCAAGTCAACCCACCCATGCAGCTCCAGTCTCAGTACCTGCCAATCTACTTTGGCAACGTGTGCCTGCGCTTCCTGCCTGTTTTCGACATTGTCATCCACCGCTTCCTGGAGCTTCTGCCTGTCTCCAAGTCATTAGAAACACTACTGGATCATCTGGGAGGGCTTTACAAGTTCCATGGTGACTGAGAATGTCTAAGGATGAAAAACACATTGGCAAAAAGGAGAAAAAACATCTTCTGGGAGGAATAAAATGAGTTGACCATGATTTGCGTACACTGATGTGTGTTTACTGTTTGTTTGCAGATCGCCCAGTCACCTACCTGTACAACACACTTCACTACTACGAACGACATCTGAGAGACAGAACAAACCTGAAGAGAAAACTGGTGCACGCCATCATGTCTTCTCTGAAGGTGTGCAGGAAACATACAAAAACCCACGTTTATATATATATATATAAAGCTGTAAGAATTTAAATCATGTATTAATTATTAAAACCATACATGTTGTTTAATTTCATTTTTGTCTTTTATAGGACAACCGTACCCCCGGTTGGTGCCTTAGTGAAACCTATCTGAAGTGTGGCATGAACCCCAGAGAGGACAACGTGTGGATCCCTGATGACACTTACTACTGCAAGCTGATTGGACGCCTGGTGGACAATATCCTTATTAATCTTATCCAGTTGATAGATGGATCCATAACTGTTCTCTCTAACAGCATTACCCTTTTGCTGGCTAATGCTAAAGTCATGGGCCTCTGGGGATAGCTGAATAATATATTTACCTCACTGCCAATACCACTAGTCTCATTTAATGTCTCTTAGCTTCAAAGAGAGTAATTGTTTGGACCTGTTTGTAACTGCAGTTAATTTAATTCATTGTATTGCATGGTAAGGTTGCAGATTTTGTAAACAAGATGGAATATGTCTAAGTGGCTCATGGATGGACAGGTGTAGAGTGTTATACCCAGAGAGCAGTCATGTAAACAAAACACATAACAGACACATAACATCCTTCTCACTATTAACTCTTGTTTTCTACTATAGTGACATTTACTCACCTTAACTCTCTTTCACCCATGGCTGGAAAGTCGCCTGGTCCTTTCCCCAACTGTGACTGGAGATTCAATGAGTTCCCGAACCCTGCGGCTCACGCCCTGCACGTCACCTGTGTTGAGCTGATGGCTCTGGCAGTACCAGGAAAAGATGTTGGCAATGCTCTGCTCAATGTTGTTTTGAAGAGGTACAATGTCATCTTCAAACTGGTTACAGCTCTGAATGGTCTAATAAAAAAAATGACCTAACTTCATGCTTTTGGTATCAGTAAATATTATTTTTAGCATTTTGCTATTACTGAGTGCCCTCTGGCAGTTTGTGTGGGCTGCAGATTTATAAAAAAGTATCAGTTTCTTCCTTCTACCTTTTAGCCAACCACTAGTTCCCAGGGAGAACATCACAGCTTGGATGAACGCCATTGGACTTGTGATCACTGCACTGCCTGTAAGAAAAGCATTCACATAAAGTCTTGACAATACTTTACTATATAATAAATTCACAGTTTGTTCACCATAACCACCTCTGCTCTCTTCTGTCAGGAACCCTACTGGATCGTTCTCCATGACCGCATTGTGTCTGTAATTAGTTCTCCGGCCCTGACATCGGAGACGGAGTGGGCAGGTTATCCCTTCGCCTTGCTGGACTTCACAGCCTGCCACCAGAGTTACAGTGAAATGAACTGCAGTTACGTGCTGGCATTGGCGCACGCTGTCTGGCATCACTCGTCCATCGGGCAGCTGTCTCTGATTCCCAAGTAAGGAAGGAAGCCTCTGAGTCGGCCCACATGTCATTTATGATCATCATGATCTTAACAGGACTTTGTGTCTGTGTAGGTTCCTGTCAGAGACCCTGAAGCCCATCGTCCAGACAGAGTTCCAGTTACTCTATGTCTATCATCTGGTAGGGCCGTTCCTGCAGCGCTTCCAGCAGGAGAGGACACGATGCATGTTGGAGGTACAGTTTGACCATAGTTACTTCATATGATAAGCTTAAATGTAGTTTAATCTAGTTGCACAAGTGTTTGCTTGCTAAGTTTAGTCTTGTCTGGTGATTTGTGTCTTTTTTCCATATATTTCCTGTGTGTTGGTGCATATTTTAGATTGGCGTGGCCTTCTATGAGATGCTCCAGGCTGTGGACCAAAACAGCCAACATCTCAGCTACATGGACCCGATCTGCGACTTCCTCTATCACATTAAATACATGTACACTGGAGACAGTGTGAAAGAACAGGTGAGTCTCTGTTCTGCCTGTTTAAAAAAATAACCTGTTTAATTACATTTATAGGTTATTGTAGCTTACTATTTCATTACACATGCATGTTGTTCTAAACTGAACAGTAGATATTAAAATAATGCTAGGAATAAAACTGGAAAAAAAAGCACTTTCAGCTGACTGGAATTTCAGATCAGTGTTTCAAATAATTAAATGGACAAAGCTGTTATTGTACACTGAGGTTAGCCTTTACCCGATGTTTTCATGCTGTACTTTGGGGGCTGTGATTCAAAACAAGTTACATAAATGACTGTAGTCTGTGCTAAACTGGTAATTATACTGTACCTTTAGAAAATTAACTGTATAGTTCTGTTTAAATCCAGACTGTCAGTGACATTTGTTTTATTTCCTAAATTTCCATGTTGTCAACATTTTCCTTCACATCTTAACGAATGATACATCTGTCTGCATTTCTCTAATCTAGGTGGAGAAAATCATCATGACTTTGCGTCCGGCCATGAAACTGCGTCTACGCTTCATCACACACAAGGCAGAGACTTCATCAGCTGCTACCTCTGCCTCTTCGTCCACCCCTCAACCTCCCCCCTCCTCCCTCTCCTCGTCCTCTGCAGTTGCCTCGCCCTCCTCCTCACACAACCCCGTGTAGGCAGCCCAGATATACAGTTACAATCATGAGGATGGATGTTCACATAGCCCAGTCAAATACTTATAATATAAGTTTGTATAAGAATTTTGCATTTTTTTTCTCTCATGTTTTTCATACTTGAAACAACAACCCCGGAGAGCTGCTTGTGTCCTGAGCATAATTCTTGGAATAGGGTAAAAGCTATTTCCAAAAACTCTGCTTATTGCAAAGGGGGGAAAAAAACATGCACCTCTATCAACAAACTGTACCATAGTTTATGCAGCATTTCTATTACCATCATTTTTTTTCTGTTTGTAGTCATTTTTATCTTGTACATTAAGATTACTCCATTAAAAATATTTTGCTATTCTGGTTTCAGCTTTTTTGTTTCTTCTACCTGTGTGTCCGCACAGACACAAAGAAAGTTCACGAGTTTAACATTCAGTCTGCTATTGTGATGGCTGTGTATACCACACAGTCTTTTCAGCTAACCGTCATCTCTCTCACACTCTGGAGAAGCACCTTCTCTTTAGGTGAGTCACAGTCAGGCAGGTTATGACCCAGCTTCAGAGAACACTGCACTAAACCGATGTGTCAAACTAAATGTGACATAGTAGCCTCCTGCCAGTAGGGAGAGCCCAGCACTGTGGCTGCCTTCAGTCACTCCTCCCCGTCTTTATCTTTATTTCTAAAGCGCAGAGAGGGAGAGACAATAGAGGCCCTATTGGCCCCATTAGAGTTTTTCCACGTATCTGCCAGAGGATATTGGGAAAAAAACATTTGAACAGAGATCCATTAGAACTTGGTGGAAAGCACATCTCTGAGCCAAGAAGACTTCGAATTTTGGCGATGAGTGAGTTGGATCTGGGATTTTTGCCATTTGGCATATGGCAGTGAAACTAATGGTGAAAGGGACTTGTGTCCAAATCCTCAGGGTATATTTGTTGGGTCAGTAAATCAAATTATAATTAAAGTGGTGTAATGGCAAGCTGGAAAATTTAAAGCATTGGAGATGCTCTGATTTTACAGTTGGTTTTCAAAACTGGTTGGAATTTCAGTTGTCAATGTTTGGGGGAAAAAATTGCATCCCTTTTAAAGATGGCTTTAATACCAAAATATCCAAAAAGGCATTTTTACTGCCTTCATTGTAGTGCATAGTTTACAATTTAATACACACAGCTGCTAACTCGAATCAACTGCTCAGTGTGGCACATGAACAAAATACCACGTAAGAGCCATGCTAGCAGTTCTATGAGGCTGTTCGTCATGTAAATCTACAGTTACAGTTTAACACAAAGTGCAGTGATGTCAGTCAGGTCGTGTTGTTCATGTCATTCTTGTCATCCTAGAAGTGGCACTCTGGTGTAAACAAAGAGAGCTACTGCTGGCCCATCATCCCACCCACCGTGGTTTCCTAACAGGCCATGGAGTGCATCTCTACTGCAGCAAGGTGACAAGTTAAACCGCAGGAGGCCAGCAAACACAGTGTCAGGCTGCTCTTTAAGTTTGGGCACCATCAGTCATCAAGCTGTGTATAGATAAGTGCCAGTAACACATGAACTGTTAATGTTAAGTATCCATGTGTGTGGACTCTTCATCTACTTCCTTCCTGATCAAGTCTTACCTGGGAAAAATCCTTACAACGGCTGAAGTCTCACTGAGAGCCCAGTGTCTTCTGGTGAAGCTCATCCTTATTCCACTGTTTAAATCCTGATGAAACCCTAGTGTTTACACAGAGGAAAAATAAGGTTAAGGCCGATATTCAATCATTCTTACTCATCCACTCTCAATTACATTAAATTTTCACCAGGTCGACGTCTAACTGAATTACACGAACATTATGCAAGCTGTTAATTACATTAGAGACCCGAGCATCTCTTGTGACTTTCATTGTGACGACAGTGCAAATTCAACACTTAGTCGTTCTCGCTTGTGGCTTTAGAGGAAAAGTGGCTTCATGCTGAGGAATATTTATTTTTCCAGACTTATGGAAGATTAATATAATTATTCCTCTTCATTAAAGTTTTATGTTTACTAGGTCAACCGTGACTTTCATCACAATTAATACCATGTGCTCTTGTCATCTAATTACGCTCTTCTGAGTCATCACACAATTTCTCTATAAGGCATCTGGTTGAGATGTAGGTCAGTGCATGTGCTGCCGAGCCTGTGGCTGACCCATTACATGCTGGCCCTTAATATAAAGTGGCATCATGTAGGCCTGTGGGATGTGAGCACAGAGAGAGTTTCATATCACGACATGCTCGAGTGAAGCAGTTCTTACATATGTGTTTCTGTTTCATCTCTGTTTGCGTTGTGTGGGAAGACCACGTTTAAATTTAGCACGGCTGTATATAATTCTGAGCTGTAAGATCGACTGATATTCAGTCATCTAATATCAATTGTTGGCATAGTTTACTCCTGCTTCGTTGCTATATTTTAAACCTTCTCAACTGAGAAGTATTGTTCAAGTTTCAGTACGAGAACTGCTCTTAATCATATCATTCTGGCATGTCTCCAGTTTTTTTTTTTTTTTTTGAGAAGTGAAGCGTTCATTGTCGTTCACTCTCAACCAAAGTGCATGTTCACGAGAAAATTCTTTCACCAACTCATCCAAGTTTCACCCAAGTAAATTTTTATATCAAAATGTTTATGCATGTCACCTCTGCATTAGAGCTTTATAGTGACTTTCAAAAACCCACTGTAAACTACCTGCTCAGCACCAGACAGCAGACAGACACCATTAGACACTATCTAGTGAACATGGTGCAGCATTTAGCAGCTAAAGAGCCAGATGTTAACCTCAGGAGTTTTCAGAGGCTAAAAACAGATGTGAAAGAGTGAATATTGGATTTACATTCATCAGGTAGCATGAAACATGACATGAGATTCAGTAGAGATATTGAACATCTCTTTGGAATAAATTCTAGTGATCCTCTGAATGCAGCTAGCGCCATCAGGTTATTTGAGTTTCATAATCCTACTCAGGTTTATGACTGAATGCCTGCAAAACTTAAAACTGTAATATTCCCATTAGCTTTGGCTGCACTTTGTGCTTAGTGCTAATTAGAATACTAACATGCAAAACTAAAATATTTTCTGCTAAACCTCAATATGGCTCAGAATCAAGCTCCCAGCTCAATTCAAAGTTTGCTACTGTACACATAGATCATCACTTTAATAAAATGATAAAGATTATGTTAAAAAGCCTCAGTTACACATGTGTAGTTTTTTTATGTAAGTAAATCGTGGGAGGTTTGCCCTTTTGTTTCTGTCTCTTGTTTTTTTTTTCCCTCTTCCTTCAAATAGACAGAAAGCCACACACACACCTTTGTAAATGCAATACTGCAGTCACAAACAGTATGCACACTCAAGTCTCTCCTCCATCCTTCCTTCACATTCAATTATTGCTAAATGAGAAGCTCTGAGCCAAACGCACATGCGCGCACACACACAGCACTCCATTTCCTCATCTGGGGTTGCCATGGTAACCGTGTGCATCTGGGAGGGAGTTGGTGTGTGTGTCCCTGGTGTTTGCTTGCCTCTCTGACTTAAAGTATATGAGTGTGTATGTGAGATGATCTGCTCACCCTGTCCTATCATTCTGAATCTCGTTTGACAAACGTATTTCTTTGACAGGAAGCAGAGAGACAGAGGAGAGGAAGAACAGAGGTGAGAAATTAAATGGAGTAGTGAGTAGATCGAAAGGAGATTTTTTTTAAAAGACAGGGAAAGGTGTTGTCCTTGGTATAGGGTGTAAACTGTTGTCCTTCTCAGCATATAAACAAAAAAATACTCCTCTTTCATGTTGGAAGAGCACTTTACTTAGAGTAGAAATTTTGTCTTAAAAATCAAGCAACTGTGTGCATTCAGAAAATGTACAATGAACTACAATGAGGCCAGAGAGGAAGTAATTACTGACTTAATTATCGTTTACGACACAGTAATTAGGATTCCTGTGGAGTCCATACACGAAAAGGACAAAGAAGAGGAAACGTCAAGTTCACTGACAATCATCAATACATATTGAAGAGATATTCAAACAATAAAGATAATTAAAATTAACTGCAGAACCTAATAGACACAACTAGACATTCATGTCTACATACGCAATAATCATTTTTTAAAAAAGCCTTTGTTCCACAAGTAACTGTAACTAAATGCAATCTTTCATTGAGTGTTTGGTTTGTAATTTGTTCTCAGACACATTAGGCCTGGGCATGTTCCAGAGGTTTATGTAGTTTCTTAGACAAGAAGAGATCCACTAAAGCAACAGCTGGTCAACGCTGGAACCTTTAACAACAATTTGTTGTCTGTGAGCACAGACAACACTACAGCCGCAGGTAAAAATCACACACACTGAATTTCATGTTTGCATGAGTCTCAAATTGTTCTTATCCTCTTATTCATTTGTGCAGCACTTACATTAGTTTGTACAAAAGGCACTATACAAATAAACAAATAAAATATGACTGAATAATGAACGGGACTGTTAAAGAGACTCAATTTTACTGTTTGTGACTGTGCAAAAACTGCATATGCAAAGCAGTGATGGCATCTGTCATTTCCATACAAATACACTGTGCAGCTGTTCACAAAAATAAACTGCTGATTGCCAGCCTCATGTCTCTGGCTGATTAGAGCTGCTGTTTTATAAAACTTTAAAGCATTACGAGTACATTTTCTACAGTTATCAGCACAAAGCTACCCATTAAATTACTTTAAATTAAATGCTCCCAATTATGAATCTGAAGGATGAGAACACCCAAATGGACATTTAAGAAGTAAAGAAAAGCTTTCTTGTGGACTAATGTAATGACCACTGCCTTTACACTAAACATTTCTAGACACTGCAGAGCAGATAAAGGGGTTTTATACTTAATACTAAATACTGTCTAATATCTGGTCTGAAGAGATTGTGGTTATGAGGTAGATTGAATCACTGGGAAATGACAATACAGCAAACTCCATGTGTCAAAATCCCTATCTTCTGTTTGGTACATAGATTCTCTCTGGCAAAAACAAAGCTTGAACTTATTCCACAGCCTGACTGGGTGTGTTTGTCTGTTCAGAAGAGGTTTGAGTCTGCTGAAGCCTCAGTGCAGCTGGTGTGTTTATCTGTGTGTGTGTGTGTGTGTCTTGCCCATTTGTGGCTGTGGATGTTTCTTCTACAGTGTCAACAGTTAGACAGCAGCTGATACTTTGTGTGTGCGGGAATGCTTGGGTACAGTTGTGTCTCACTAATAAGGACAAAATCTTCTGTACATCTGGGTCACAGTGACTTCATTATGATTTAGGCAAAGCAGAGCAGGACGGATTGTTATAGAGGGCCTGTATTAAGTAAACATGGCTCAATACTCATTAAATCTGCATTTACACATATTTGTGCATCTGTGTCTAATGAGGCACAGTATGTCGTTTCTGCTGCTCATTCACTCATGCACTCATGCATGCCCAGTTAGCCATAGACATGCCTGGTCAGTAACAACACACAGAGGATGTTCAGAGCAATTTGCTGGTGACATCTCCGTGCAGTGTAAACTGTAGTTGTAAAAACAGAGTCAAAGTAAATCTCAGTTTGAGGCAAGGAGGACAAAGAAAAGGCTGTCCGACACATAATCTCTGTTTGTAATGACACACGGACATTGCATAAAACGACGACCACAAATAGGTAAAAATCTAAATGCAGCTTTTGAGGAAAACCTCTGTGGTAACACACTGAGGCACAGAGCATATGAGTCTTTTACCACCGATACCTTATGTATCACTAATACTTAATATTTTTCATAATACATGATTTTGAATGGTTGTCTGCCTTCTGGGCAATACCACGACAATTACCCCTCAAAGTCTGAAATTACCCTTAAATTAGCAGTTCATCACAGTGCACATGCTTCCTTTTTAATTATTCTGTCAGAGTTACGTGATGACGTCTCCATGAAATAGTTGCAGCTACTGTTTCAAAACTTTGCCTTGCAGGTGCATTTAAAGCCTGTAGGAAACTGTGATGCCGAAGATTTTTTCAATGCAAGAGTTGACATGATCCTTTTTGCCACATGCTCTGTAGTATTGTTCTACAGGTTTGATTTTGTTACAAAACAGGTCAGGAATATAAGAGCCTCAACACACCACCAGAAAGCGTTTAACAGTTGCTGCTACTGAGTACATAGTCTTGCAACAAAGCTACATCTAAATCTGAGCAATCTTCAACATTATCCTAATGTTTTCCTGGCATGAACTCAAACTAAGGCTGCCCTGAAGGTTGAGAATCAGTAGTCTTTCTATTTATTCTGAGATCAAACCTAGGCCTGATTTTATACAATTTTTAAAGTGCATTTCAACTAAAAGAAGAGGTTTACATTATTTACAATAGCTATATGCAGTCATTAAAGCCTCTACTGCTTTCATCACAAACATTATCATCGTCTTAATGCCTCAGTCCTGGTTTCTTTAGTGACCCACCTGTTTACTGTTGGCAACCACAAGTCAATTTTAAACACATAGGTCCTAGAGTTGAGTCCAAGAAGCAAAACAACCTATAGCCTACCTGTTTACATCACAGCCAAATGTGTCATTTCCTGGCAAGGATGCAACCAGAGCCTAATCTCAAAAACCTATTTATTAATCTACAGGAAATAAATAACCCTCTCTGATATTCCTTGACTCAAACAAAAACGAGTTTTAACACAAATCATTTGTTTTAACAAACCTTGCAAAGCTTTTACTCAGATAAAAACAAAAACACATTCAGTCAAAACATCCTCCTTTCAGATAATAAACCATCACTGACATAATCCGCACATCCTCTGTAACAGTTTAAAACAACAGCTCAGACAAAAACCCCTGACCCCTCTCACCCTACTACTTTATTTATTTGCTATATCCTCTGCTCGCCTGTATGCTGCAGCTCACTGCACACTCACATAACCTGCTTCAAAAACAGCCTTTCCCACAGCTGTATAGAAATTCAATTCATTGAAACAAATGCTGCCCGCCAATACCCACATTGATGCACTTTGATTCACTGCTGTGCTTTTCTGTGCATAATTTATTGTGTGTTTATGCATAATGGACTGCTGACATGCATCGTGTGTCTGTGTTGACTCGCTCAGTCTGTGATGGAAGATGAGTTGATTACCAGGCTGCGCTGGGAGAAAACTGCACCAGCTGCGTCTTTCACATCACGATACCTGCACTTAAATTATGAGGCAGATTGAACCTCTGCGTCACATCGACAGAGAAAATAACAAGGATTCTCTGAAAGGATGAGTCCAAGATTTTTGAATGTTTGCATGAAGCAACATACACTAAACTCCACAATCAGGGTGACCAAAGCACCTTTGCTGTGATAAGGAACCCACAAAGTATAAATTAAGGGTCTAGTAAAAAATGTAATTGAAGAGGATGCAGTTGAATGTTACTACTTACCACTCATTTTCAATTGTCTAGCCCAGAGGTGGACCTTGAGTGCTGCTGCCCTGCTTGTTTTCCAACTATCCCTGCCCTACCACCTGCTGATTACCTGGATTAAGTGTGTTCAGCCAATCAAAATCTGGAAGACACCAATTCACACTTTCCTCCCTCTCATCTGAGATGGTATCTACTAGCTTCTGAACACACCTGATCCAGGTAAATCAACAGTGAGTGAGGCAGAAACACGTAACTGGAACACAAGCAGGGCAGCAGCACTTAAGGATCAGAGTTGCCCACCCTGGCCTAGCCATTGCTACCCAAATAAAATGTTTCTTGTTTTGTCCCCAAAACATTACTTAAACACTGCAAAAACAGCCCTACTAGAAATAAGCCAAATATTAGTAATTTTGGTCAAATCTTTTAGTATCATGCAAAAAAAAAAATCCACCAACAGGTTAAACAAGTTTTGTTTGGCTGGAATTCTTAAAACTAGCATAAAAGTCTATCCACTGAAGACTTTAATGCACCTGAAAACTAGACAAAAATTACTAATTTCAGCTATGCTTATTACAAGCAACAACAAAAAAAAACAGTAATTTAGGCTAGGCTTTCTTAAAATGAAAATTTCTTTTTTTTTTTGGTCTCGATTGAACTAACTTTAAGAATGTATCCCTTAATTAAAAAATAATAATTAGAAAAAAAAATCTTGAGATAAAATTTGTCATAACAGCATGTTTCAGTCTTCTGATTAATCTGATTAATATTTAAACAATCAAATCTACAATAACTAACTTCAATCTTGTAGTAAAAGTAATAATGTGAAATATGAAGCAGCGGCTTCTGTTCTATAACACGACTTACAGTCTAACAGAACTCAAACAATGATTGATGACAATCCAAAAAATAGATGAACAAACTTTAATAGATGAAAAAGAAACATAGGATTCTTAAATGAAGAAGTTGTGGAAGTGCTATGCTGCTGGTTAAATCTTGCTCTTGCTGGAACATAAAGACAAAGTTAAATATATTTTCTTGAAATTAGATTATTTTTTTCTAAGGCAAAACATGCTTGACAAGATTTTTTTTCTTCTAAGAAAGGAAATATCCCAGAAACAAGTCTTTTTTTTCTTCTGAAAAGTCCTTTTTTGCAGTAAGGCATGAATTACAAACTATGGACCAGTATTGCTGTGCTACACCCAGCAGACAGAAAGTATTTATCACTGAAATGTAATAGAAAATGGCTTTTGAGGTAACTTAGAAAGTGTTATTACAGTTTGTCAAACACAGTTCACTGTTTACATGGCTACGCAGTGAGTGAGGTGACAGAATAGCTTATCACAGCTGCAAGCAGTGGGCAAATTGTTCAGCTGTAAAATACTTTGTCTCTAGTAACACTTCTTTGTCATACAGTAAATCTTAACCAAATATTATAGCACGATGCAAAATGCTCCTGACTCACTGACTCGGGGTTGTGCTGTTACATATACTATTGAATTTTCATTAGTGATGCAACCCACACAATGCATGACTTCTTTCAAAGTGAACACTTCAGAATTTTTGAAAATACATTCATTGTTGTTTATAGTTTTCTATACGTAAAGTACAGAGAATAATACTTGAACTGGTATGCACCAGCCTCTTAGCACATTAGATGTTTCCTAGCAAGTTTCTACAATTTTCGTCAGTTCAGCTGAAGATATTTTTTATTCCTATTGGCGTTAAAAGAGAGGCTGCGTTTGTACTTTCCTTGATGTATAACAGATACAGAGCATCATTCTTCATAATGGATTCTGTGTATCTGTATGTGGGTAAGTGAAGGGAGGGGAGTTAGCTTGTTCATATTTCAGTCATGTTTGAGTCACCTTGCAGCCGACGCACCACCACAAATAATTGCTCTCTGTCCCTCCTCCTCACTACCCCCCATTTCTTAAAATTATTATTGTGATAATTGGCAGTTTAGCCCACAGCGTCAGTGAGATAATTTCTATTTTCAAAAATTGTATTCTTATTATCATTACAGTAGGAGTGTGTGTGAGTGTGGGAGAGGGTAGATTGTGAAACTTACTTGTGAAGCACTCACTCTATGCTGTTGATTGAAATAGGAGGAAATGTATGTAGTTTAGTGCCAAAATGAGATCCATGAGGTGATAATATATATAGTATATATATACCGTATAGTAAGCGAATCAGGAACACATACATGGAAAACAGGGCTTACTCACTGTCTTTGTTTTTTTTTTTTAAAACAACACATTTGTGCTCTTTCTGTCTAAAAAACACACACGTGCACATAAACTTATTCTCACAACTGTATGTTCCGTAAAGCAGATGGTGCCGTGAACTGAGAGTAAAATAGAAAGAAAAAAGTAAAAATAAGAAGGTACTTTCTCTTTCCAAGTAAAAGCAGAGAACAACCCTGTGGGCTTCATAGGGCGTTCAGACACATTCACGCACGCACGCACACACTGTGGTCCACATTCAATACATAAGGTTGTATAGACACACAAGTTTAGTTACTTTTACATTAGTTTCTCAGTGGTTGTGTTTTAAAATTCATAACTGCAATACTGGGAAGAAGCTACAGCTTTTTGCAATATGCTGCTTTCAAAATAAACTGATAAAAACAAAACATTTTCAGGAAAAGGTAGTAAAACTATTGTATATTAAAAAGCAGACATGACATGACATCCGATGTAATTCTGCTCATTCTCCCATGTGACATGAACGCAGCAAAAACAAGCCTCTACGTTATCAAGAGAGGTGATTCAGAGAAGGCTGTAAATGGGTGACGGCTGGAGGCCAAATTCCAAGAGGACAAGCATCAAGATAATGCTATCTATCCTCAGAACATGTCAGGCACATTGGACAGATGACCACAAATTTTCACTCAAGCCATTCTTCAGCCTTGTTTCTGGTTAAATCACAATGTCTCGTAGAGAATTAACAGCTTGCAATTCTCAAGTTCAGAATCTCTGAGTCACACTGAATGTGCAGCCCGTCACAGCACTAATATCACATGCAGGTCAACTCATGACTGAATCACAGTATCAGATATGCAGCATTACTCCATGTGATTCAACACCTTCTCACATTATGAGGGAAGCTGTGAAATAAAAGAGCCTGTTGGTAACACCCTGATGACCTTGTTTCACAGAACTCACACTAACTTTTTTATCTGTTTTCAAAGGTGATCCTGATATTAAGAAGGAGGGAAGCTTGGGGAAAGATACAATAAACAATAACATCACACAGAGGAGGTGCCGTAGAGGGACACAAAGCAAATGTCTCTTTCTGTGGCCTATATATGCACAAAATGTTTACTTACTATGTTTGGTCTCAGGTATGAGACTGCCTTCTTCTCTTCTTTTTTAGACCTCCTAAATGTTAGCAGAAGGAAGAGGAAGCTTGTTACTATTTCTCAAAGGGCTCATTATGCTGAATTAAATTGATGCTCTTTTGCTGCGTACCCGAAACTGCATGATTTCTGTTGACTTGTTTCTCGTCTGTACTTTTGTTTTGTTGCTCAGTCTTTCACTTTTTATTCACTCACTCTCCACCCACATTAGGAGTCATGACCTTGCCTACAGGTGTCACACTCCACCAGGACCATTAACCTGGCTCCACTTAGCATTGATGGCTTCTGTGTGGGGAGCTTCTGATGCTCTGGTTGAAGTCATTTAATGTAAGATCCCACCAGCAATGATAAGTGTTTTGCACATTAACATGTGAAACAAAGGCAGCAGAAGAGGGAGATTAAATACACTCCCACGAAGTTCTGAGAAGAGGGCTAATCAGATAAAGTGAAATCATGAGTGCAGGGCTACACACTGGGAATAATGTTCATCCATCAATTGATTATCTTAACCACTTTTCCTGTTATGCTGGAGCCAATCCCAGCTGTCAGTGGGCGAGAGGGGAGAGGCAGGGTACACCCTGGACAGAGTACCAGTCAAAGAGCATCACAGGGCTGACATATAGAGTATCATTCACATGTATGGACAAGTCACCAATTAACCTAACTGCGTATATTTGGACTGTGGTAGGAGTGCTGGTACCTGTGCCAGAGTAACCAGGGGAAACCCGCACAGAGACAACATGCAAACTCCACACAGAAAGACATGCCGTGCCACCCAGTAAATAAGATGAACTCAGGTGCCAATAAAAACATGTAAAGGTACATGCAAACTGGCTGAAAAAGATCTGTGAATTTGATTAGACCTGTGTTAAAATAATGCAAAGAAATGTCAGCAAAAATAAAATTATGGTCACTAATCAAGGCCTGTTTTAAATATAACAATTAGCCTATCTGTACCCTAACTTGCTACAGCCATAACATAACACTTGGTTAATTCAGCATTCGGCTATGTGAACATATACAGCACAAATTCAACATGTACAACATAGTCAAAGGTGGTAGACTCACCATTCTGCTCCTCTGTCGCCTCTTCTCCTCGTCCCGCTTCCACTGAGATAAATAATATATATGAAAATCTATAGATTATAGATATAGATTAAGAAAATTAAGAGGGAGATGTCAAATTAAACTAGGTCTGCATAGTCCTGTGGTCTTCTCGACACATTAAGTAACACCTAGAGTATTTAAATGCCAGGAGTCTCTAGGTGAGACTCTTGGCATTTAAATACTCTGCAGTGTGAAAATATTTTTTTGTTTTTCCAAAACTGCCTGCTACATTAAAGGTACTGTTTTCCCCCTAAAATTTATATGGCATTTATAAAGCAAATAAGAATGAAGTTCTTAAAGGAATGATAAAGGTTTGTGTTGAATTCAGTCCTTACCCGTAGACAGAAGTTCACAAATGCGCATCAGCTGCCTCACATTTTCATTACAAAATTACTTGTTACTAAGTTCTTTGCATTAAATCAAGAACTGATCGACAAATGTAAAAGGAAAGAACATCTGTCTATAATAACTATCTACTTGACTTAACAGTTGAGTCATTACTTTTTTTTTTTTTTACTTTTTAAGTTGAGTTAATAGAGTTGTACTCAAACTGTATTTGTAAAACTGACCAGGATTTTATTGTTAATACTTGTGTGATATATTTGTATGCATTTCTTTATGTTTGTCTGAACCTTTGTTGGCCAGGAGTTTTAATCTACATTTTCAAAACAAACAAAAAACATTAAACTAAGTATTAAATGTAATTTGGAACTTAGGTTTCAAAGTTGAACAAACTTAAGATGATTTACAGTGTCACAGCAACACATTACTTTTGCAATGAATGACACTGTTAAAATAACTTCTGTCTTGATGTAAACATACTCTACTATATGTACACAATCTGTAAGCCACTGTGGACTATGTGCACCCAGACTGAAATGAGGAGACAGCACAAAG
The DNA here is from genome assembly GCA_032362345.1 of Sandelia bainsii. Classification (NCBI taxonomy): domain Eukaryota; kingdom Metazoa; phylum Chordata; class Actinopteri; order Anabantiformes; family Anabantidae; genus Sandelia; species Sandelia bainsii. The sequence continues at coordinate 8,122,548 of JAUMHL010000017.1, forward strand.
GATATTGGTTTTGAATCTCATATCCTGTTTTATTGTTCAAATACGGCAAAACAAGATGTACAACACAATACAAACAACACACCCAGGCAGTCAGACATGCACACAGATAAATGGAAAGACCAACAGAGAAGACATTTGTAGAGACATTCACACACACACACACACACAGCTCTGAGCTATCGTGATTGATAGAGAAAAAAACTTCTCTGGGGAACTACTGATCGAACACACTACAGTCACTGTGTGAACTCACACATACTCATAGACACACTCAGACACACACGAATAGACTAAACAAACAGGACAACTTGTGTATTAAAGGGGATTTTAAGGAGATTAAGGATCTGGTGACAACAGAACATTAAAACAAAAATGTTCAAAGTCCACCTTAAGACAGAATTCACCTTTGTTATTGACGTTTCAATAAGTCCACAGTGACAAGACTTTAGTGGATTTCACAGGGATGAGAACACATTTCCCAGCTCACACCTCATTGCACTAGAAGGAATTATTATGATAAAAGAGACAACATGAATTCTGTCTTTTGATGGAGTTTTGTTTAACATTTAACATAAGAATTCAACTATTTAGCCACATGTTAACATTTAAGAGACTTTGGCAAATCTCACAGTAAAATAAACCACCATTACCCAGTCATTCACACTGGCTAAAATATCACTTATGCATTGTCACCATAAGCACTTACAGTTAAACAAAAAAACACATCAATTTGTTTTTGTGACTAAAGGCCACTTTGAACAGAGGTGATTTGATTTAACAGCATATATATAGTTGCCTGCTCTGAAAACGAGAATAAAAACAGGAAAATTATAATTTTGTGCTTTTTTTCCGCCTTCAAATACAAACTGAGTGCTCTTCATTATCATTTCAAAATAAACTCTCTTTTCATTTTTTCACATGAAATCACCTTTTCTAACAAGGAAGTCAGCTATTCTACCCCAACAGCAAATAAATAAAATAGTTGAAAAATGATCAAATAACATATTTAATGTCAGAGTAACCTAATCACTTTTATTATAGCTGTATCATCACCATCATTATCATCCTGCTGTCAGTTGAAAACCTCATCTCTAAGGACGGTTTAAAAAATTGTAGGCAATCCTCCTTTAATTCACATAGACACTTGTATTTCTGAATGTATCATACGAGATGTGGGGTTAAACTCTGCACAACGAAGGCCAATTTCAATTTTAGTTTAACACAAAAATATGACTGGAAGACACTGAAATAAAGAGCTGGAAGGGTTTTCAGCTGACAGCAGTGATTGTCTCATTTAACCTCCCTGACATCAGTGTCACCATCTTTATAACTGCTTGGCTGTAAATGTTCTTACATGTACAGTACTTCAGAGTAAAAGCTTTTTAAATCAGCATAAATACTCCCAATAAACACTGAGCCTCGCACAGCCAGGCTCTCATCTGTGTTATAGACTGTAATCCAAACAATTTATGAATGGATTTAAATGAAATACACACAGTAAATCATCTGTGCATTCTTTTCTAATTAACAACATACTATGTGGAAAATAATTACATTTATATGTGATTAAGCAGGAAACTGAGTTATAAAATTAATGCCTGCATCTAATAACAAGAGCCTGACCCTTAAAAAATGAATTGTTTTTAGTGAGACAAGCATTTGGGCCATTAATGGAGGAGTAAAAATGCATTGTAGGCAACTTATAGTGTGCTGTAGCAGTGGTACATTTTTTTTGTCAGTTTCCCCCAGTTAGTGTCTGCAGCCCACCTGACACATTTAGCAAGTTAGTGTTTGCATTTTTAAGTATTAGAGATAAATGAATGTGATAGACTGATACCAGACTTTTGCACAGTGTCTATGTAAAAAGATGGCATCACTTCATTTTTGTTTTGAGAAATGAATTCAGAGTTTAGAGTTGAATTAATACTAACATGATGATTGTCTCAGTGCAGCCTCAGCGGGCCTCACTTGTTTAATACAACAGTAGCTACTATATAATACTTGGAGCATAGCTGAGGCCACTTTATAAAAACAACTTACTACTTACTAGGACGAAACTGCAGTTTGATACGCGGACATCTGTGTAAAATGTCAAATAAAATGCTGGAAGTTTAAAGAAGATCTGAACTGGACAAATAAAAGTGCTTTGAACCCAGACTCGCCGCAAAATACACCCATTAAGTTAGAAAGACCAAAGTCCAACGTGCAGTATTTTGCACTTAAAGATGTTAGAGAATCCAACCAGTCACAACTCCATCAGAGAAACTGACCCTGATCCTCTTCAGAATGAGCAAATGAGTAGTCTCTCGTCTATGAAGACAGCACTGGTATTCTAAAAGAAGCTATGTTTACAAGTAAATAGTAAAATAGTTTTCTGACAGAGTCCAGTGAAAGAGAAAAAAGTGTTTTAGTCAGAAGGGAATTAACAATACTGAGTCCGATTTAAGTGGAGGTGATGGTACAAAAAATGATTTTATTCTAAAAGGGCAGTGTGTGAGAGATCACAGTGAACACTGTGCACGTGTGGATCGAGAGGAGTGCTTCACATATGTTTTCTGGGTTTGACATGCAAGCACAGACCCACGGGCAATATCCTTGCTGTTAGATGTAGGACAACAGAGTTAGTGGGTAAACTAACAGGCTTAACTAGCTGGCCTGTTGGGACTGTCACCTAGCAGTGATTTTAAGCTACATTATCTATTTAACTAGCACTGTGTCAAACTAGGTCAGGTGGACGGATAGCTAGCATGACTGGCCCGCCGCTGTGGTTGGCAAGCTGGGTTAGCTAGTCAGCAAACGAGACTGACTGGTTGGCTGGTTCAGGCTTTGTGCCCAGGGTTTACTGACTCTTCTCTTAGTTAGTCAGGCATAGCTGATGTTTTCTGGGCAGTTGGTTTTTCAGTCTCTCTACCTCAATCTGATGATGTCACTTCCTGTTGTCTGTGGTGGAGTTAGCTGTAGTGTCCGTCTTTGTGGTAGTTTCCTCATGGTTTCCAGGGGGCTGCACTGCTGTGACATTAGGCCCACCCCCATTTTGAAGTGTTTCCTGTTTGTATTGTTGTAAGGCGCGATTGACAGCATCCTCAACCAATCTCCTGCTGACCCTGAGGAGCTCTGCCTCATCAGGCTCAGACCGGCGACGCCCACCTGGGTAGATAAAGCACAACAAAAGCATTTATAATAAACATATTCCTATCGAAGTACAAACATTCACCAACACACACAGTTGCCCAAACATACTGTGCATTTATAGTAATTTAATTTGTTTTCTGTTGTTTTTTAACAATTGTATTTCTAATGGGATTGTAGTCCTTCTCTGTCTCCTCGGTGATCTTCTCCACTGTATGTTACAGGAATGACATATTAAAAATGCTCAACTATAGTGACATGTGTTGCAAGAAACCCAACAATAGTTTTGATTGCAGATCTGAGCTGCTTCCTGTGGTGCTGCATGTCATTTTACATCTTACCACAGCCCAATTCATTCCTATTGTAGTATGCTCAAAATGAGAACAGAAAATAATTACTAATGTGACAATGATAAATGAGTATGAAATCACTCTTCATAGCGTGAATCCAACAACAACAGACTGGATGCAACAACAATAGAAAAGATGTGACAGTTACAGTTTTGACAATAACAAATGAGGTAACCATCCATCTATTAGCTCTTCTATACAACTTTGAATTTAATCTACCTCCTGCATCGACTGAAGAGAAGAGAAAATAATTAATTTAACAAGCAAAGATCTTTATCCCACTGCTGGTTATGCTCGTACTTATGTACAAATAAAATAGCAGACAAAAAGACAAAAGAGCGAATAGGGGTAATCAGACAGATATAAAATAAAAAAGAAGAAAAAAATATTAGATGGACACAAAGTCAATAATTCATGTAGAAAGACGATTAAGCAGGCAGACTCTAAGACACACAGCCAGCAGTAAGCCATTCAGAAAGAGAGCAAGAGAATCACTCAAGTCTCCTGCCAGTCTAACACACAAGATTACTGCAGCGGTTTAAAAACACACTATAACCAGCACAACATTTGATTACTGAGGCCAAACATAAAATCCCCAAGCTAATCTTTTATACCACAAAATCCCACTGGGCCCATAGGTTTGCTTAAATTTTAAAGCAGCGTGGTGCACTATTAGTCATCATTGAAACAGCACATGGTTTGTTGAGGTAAGAATCACATCCATCCAAAAAGTCTAGTGTGTAATTATTATCCATTCTGTAGCAGTGTTAGAGTTAATTTTTGTTTTATATTTGTGAATTAGTTACTCTTTCTGCATGTTACCCTTCCTCAATAAAGGTGCGGTTTTTAACCACCAGATGTGCTATGGAGAAATATTTTTATGAGTTCCAGTTTAGTTTCTTCACATGCAAAAGCCAAGCTCCCAGGACCAGCGTTGGACAGTAAAACAATTTTGTAGTAGTGGCCAAAGTACTGCAACTTCCATGTTGGTCATGTGATGCACATTGGCCCAAAAGGCATTTTTCTCATGGAGAATCGGTACAAAACGAGCAGCTATTAAATCGTGAATACATTCTTCTGCGCATCACAAACCCCACTAATTAACTGGTTTTATTATCAGAATTTGATCCATCCAGTACAATGTAATTTGGAAAGTCCAGAAGAGTCATAAGATTATTTTATTTTATCTACGTTTACGTCTGCAGGGAGAGAGTCATAGCTGGAGTAGGTTGCTAGAGTCCATGCTCTATGCTCCAAAAAACGCAGAAGCATGAGGATGGGTAATAGGATAAAAGGTTTTTAGTTTTTTGTCATTCAGCAACTTTCATAGGAATGAATGGGCCCCATGTTTTAATCTGGCATCCAGTTCTCATAATACATACATAATCCATGGCATGAAATATGCATTTCTGCCAAGGGTTATACATTGTTAAATAATAGAGGCAAATGTGCAAAAAAGAAGTATCGCTGACTTTTAAGCAAAATATACATATTGTATATATCTGACATATCTAACCAGGATAAGGTAGAGTGCTGTTATGAATGCATTTAAAAAGGGACAAAATTGCTTTGCAGGCATTTATATAAGCCAATTATTGATGATTTAGTTGTAGTGTCAGTCAATGATGATTGATTGTTGAAACATTCATGCTTTTATTGTACCACCTTACTATATTCATCCTCCAGATGTTCTGGTGGGTGGAGATCTACCACACAGAAGACTAGAATAAATTACTGTAACTGTCACATTCATGTCACCGCTACTAACAGCTTGTTATGTTGACACATGGATTATGTATCCATGGACTTGTGTTATTTATGCCAAATATTCAGCCCACTAACAGCAGACAGAAACCAGCATTCATTAGACCTGGCGGCATATGTGCACTCATCCAATTATGGTCACTGTGTGCTCACATCAGCTACACTTTCTTATTTTTTGCTAAATTAATTTGAACCTACAGTAACACGGCGTTCTGTTGTAGTACATCAAACTAATGTTTTATTGAGTTTTCTGAGAAGCCCTGCTGCTGTTGTACTCAGATGCTATTAAATTACCTGTGGGTTGCCTATCAGTTTGAGTGACTCAAACCTCTGACCGCTGTTTGATAAGATATTTTTAGCCTCAAGACTGCTGCTGAATTTATTCTAAATATGCCTTTCCTTCTCCTATGTCGTTGGCCATTTGAGTTAACTAAAACAGGCGATTCTGGCACTAATGATCAGATCATGTTCACAGTCATTTAAATCATTAGGCCAGCCTTAAGTTGCTCACGTTCTCAGCCACAAACCATATGATTGAACCTCATAATTGATGATTAGATCCTGATATGTGTGGTAATAATCAGCCAGAAGTCATGCACAAGAACATTCTTTTGTCGAGGTACATTTTTCTTACATTGCTTTATAGCGGGTGACAAAAGCTAATGGATTCAGTTTGTTAAAAAAAGTATAAATATGATCTTTATAAGAAAATTTTGTATCTCAGAGTACATGATCAGCTACTGAAGATAAGACCCAAGTCCAATTCATGCTTTCTGCTTGCCCTTGGACAGATATGTACTTGCATGATGGACATGCATGCACTCACATTCTACTACAACTGAGGATGTGTAAACGGACAAATTCCACACATGTACACTGCACAACATGATAGCAACTCTGAACAGTAAGCAACAGCAAGAAGAAGGGCTCCTTTGTTGTACTTGTATTTCATATAACATGGAACACAGCATGAGAAAGGTTACAGTACATACCACAAATTTGTTTGTACACTTCCATGAGCAAATTAACCCACGGTTTTCTCTGAAAACTTTAAACTGACAAAAGTCATAAAAGACAAAAATGAAAGAAATTAAATAAACCTAGCAAATTTACCTTTTTCAGCTTTCATGTCTTTGGAAGTTGTCCTTGGCCCTTTGTCTATCATTTGCATTATCACTCTGTTCAACCTGGGGCTATTTTCCTCTTAAAGCCATGTCAAGTGAGGTTGGCTACAGACCTATAAACCTTTCACTTCTTAATAAAAATTCTAATTGTAGTCACAGGAACATCAAGATGCTAGGAGGTGGTCTTACAACCTTTATCTTTAACATACTTGTCTATAATTTTCTTTGATCTCCACACAGATCCTTTTATTATTTTTGTCAGTTTTAAATTGCTTTAAAGAAAATTGTGGGTTCTTCTTTTTTCGTTGAAGGGTGCCAACAAATTTGTCCACATCTGTAACAGCAACGTCCCCAATTGAAATCTGGTTGGGGATCTTTGGTGCATATTGGTGCATGTCAAACCCACTCTATCTCCTCGTGTTTCCTGTTTGCCTCTTAACTGTGTAACTATCATAGCTACTATAGTGGCAAAGGGTGAACTGGGCTTTAGAAACACTTTGTCAAGTAAACAACTACAGTAGAGACTGCTTGATAACAAGACATATACATGCAGTGCAGTTAACGGACATTCTCCTTAATCACTTCCTGCTCTGTTGCCCTAAACCAGACAGAGGCTGTTTTTGGTTAACTGAATTAAAACTGATAAGGGATGTGAAATGATTATGGATGAGAAATGTTATCCACTGAAAGTAAATGCTGGCAGAGGTTCTGTTTTATTGATTTCTACTGCAATATCCATGGTTCAATTTAAAGCCTAGGGATCTTGTTACATGCCATAACCCCTTCTCTCTCTCTCTGTGTGTTTCCCATCTGTCTGTGCACTGTAAGTTCAAATAATAGCAAAAATAATTCTCATTGTTACTAAATACACTAGCATACACTTATGAAAAGGGCAGTGATCAACAGAAAATTACATCAGCATTAAACATTTACTGTATATGTAAAACTGATGATTATTTGTCACTTAAAAAAAAAAATTACTATGATTATTCATGCTCCAGGTGATCACTGAACAAGTCATTTAGATTGTGTGATCTTTTGAAATCAATATCAACGGCAATCCAGAAGTTGCTGAAAGTAATCACATTATTAATCATCCTTATTGTGATTGTTGTGGAGGATTACATTATGTAGCCCAATTTAAGCCTGTAATTAGGTGTGGATTAGGTTTCAAATTAACCTTCTTAATTGACTGTAGATACATGACATGAGGAGGACACATACTTGAGCGTTTGGCATGGAGTGGACTCTGAACCAGATCTGCAACGTAAGCACAAACATGAACTATTATATAAAAGACACAATATATCCATTTTAGCATCTCGTGGCTTTCATACACTGACAAAGAAGTGCAGTCATAAAAGCCTCTTTGTCTGTTTACACAAGGGAAATACTTTTAATGCTAGACAGCAGTGATTTTAAAGATTAGGTTTGGACCCCAGAGCTACGTAAAGACTATTATGGATGCTCCAATATTCTGAACAAATATTGTTACCCAAATCCACCGACCGTCTCACTGCCAAAAGCTGCAAGGAGCTGCAGTGTAAAAATAGGATGCAAATGTGCACTTTTGTGGGGCTAGGAAACCGACAACACAGCAAAATGTGTTACATGTCTGCATATTGTAAAAACGGCAATATGAAAAATTGATTGCACTGGAACAAACATTGTCAAATGATAGAACATTTTATTTTAAAGGTGGAATAAAGGCAAACATGAAAATCATGTGTTTCAGATGAGGCAGCACTTTAGACTAGATGTTCTCCTTGTTCTTATGTTGTCAAAGTTTGTTTAAAGAGGTGTGTGTCTTTGTGGGAAAATCTTTTTATCTGCCTATTCAATCTTGCCCTGACGAAATGAAGGCCTTTATCACGGCAGTAAAGCTGTCCTCTGTACCTGCTAATACACACACAGATAAGCCTTTCACACACCAAGGCTGATAGACACAAGAATATCTCTCTCTCAGTTCACCTCTTTCTCTCTCTCACACACACACACGCACGTTCAACACTATCTTACACTTTCTCGCACATTTCTCAAAGCTTATATTCTCACTCTCACACTCATCGGTTTCTATATCTTCTGCTCTCTCTTCATCTTTTATACTCCCTCCACCTCTACCACTCTGCCTCTAACCTCTTCTCGTCTTTGCTTTTTTCCTACTCTCCCTGTCTCTCTTTATGCAAACCTCTTTCCCACTCTGTATCTCCCTGCTACCTTTTTTCTCTTTTCGCTGGCAATGTTGTCATGGTGACGGGATAAGAACCAGACGGGCACTTCAACTTTTAACAACACAGGAGGTTGTACTGACTTACATCTGGTCTTTGGCAGGTTGCACTCTCGTCTTTAAGTGTTCTCGGCTCTCACATCGGTTTGACTTTTCTCCAACCTCTGCATCTGTCTTTTTTCCTTTGCTTTCCTGTCTTTCTTTTTCTTGCTTCTCTATTCCCTCATATATTGACTGAAGTGTCTCAAATCCAATTTCCAAATATCACTTTTGAGTTTCCTCTCTGTGGACTGACATTTTCTTCCCCCAGAAGCTCTAACTGTGGATTCAACATAAGAAAAAAACTGTAGAGCAAATGTGACTGATCTGTATATGCAGCTAGAGATTTCAATGAATGACAAAGATAGATTAGTGAGTTCCTTTTATCATCACTATACAGATATACTAAACCTCTTAACCTATGTGGTGCAAACCAAGATAATCGGTAAAGTCTGGTTAAACCTACACTGGAAATGAGATTAGTCCAGGATATTCTGCCCAACAACAAAAGCATCCCTTGATTTATCAATTACTTATCTGCTTTAGTTTCCCTACTACTTTTATGCAACAACTCATACATTGAAAAGCCCTTTTCACCTTAATTCATTATGTTTTGGTGTTGTTGTATTGTGGTGTGTGTTTTGATATTACAATCTAGTACTAGAGCAGCTATTATGGTTGAAAAGTATTATTTTTATTTTATAGCTACAATAGGCCTGTGGGACTTTTTTCAAACATTTTTAGCGAGTTTTTGTGAAAGCCTTCTGTGACGAACAGAAATATTACTTACTGAAGGTTTTTGAGAGTGCTGCCTCCTTCTAACCAATCAGACAAGGTCAAACATTTTGCATCACATGTCAAACCAAAAGGGTACCTTATCTGTAGGCTTATCTGTGAGACACCATGGGCTTTGACTATCTGCTGTTTTGACACAGCGGCAAGATTTGATGCATTGGTTGGATTGATTACGAGTCTCATGTTACAGCTAGCTTGATTCCCAAAAGTTGCATAGTGTATTGTAGTTTTAAGAAGAATTGAAATTGTATTAGAATACATACAAATGAAAGGTTTGTTAGTGTTTACCTCAGTGTATTGGAGCTAGCTAGCTACCAGGTAAAATAGTTTAACATTTCTTATTTGATCTTACTACTTGTTTCACACACTCTCTTCATGTGTCTCTGTCTATTGCACCTTGGTTTGTGGGTGTACAGATGCTGTGTTTGGGATTATTGATGTGCACCGTCAGTGAGCTGTGAACCTGCACAATGTCAAGTAACAACAACTGCATGTTTGCTTTGGTTTGATTTCATTTCCAGCGTCACCGCTCTGCTTTCCTTGGCTCTTCTCTCTTCTGCTGGGCACTGCTCTGCTGTGATTTATTTTCTGCTATGTAAGAAACTTTTAACACCATTATTTCAAACTTCATACACACTTATTTATCTTGTTCAGTAGCAACTACTTTCTCCAGATAACTAATAGAGACCACTTCCTGATTGGATCAGAGATGACATTCTGCTGAAGTCTGCCAAAAAAATGTTTTTCAACACTTTCCATGATGGAGGCGACTTTGTAATGTTCAGATCTAGCTAAGGGTTGCTTCTTTGGTGATGCTACCCATACACAAGCACTTCACATCTCCATGCAACACCAAAAGCACCCATAATAATCCCATTAAAACCCTGATTCAAAGTACCTGGATACAGCAGCCTAATTCATTATGTTTGCACCCTGTCTAATAATCTACTGCTGTGACTAATTTCTTCTTACTCCAAATCAACTGATATCTGAAAGCTCCAGCAGGGGCTTAAGCAGAAAATTAATGCAGTATATCTGATAAGAGGCAGATAAAGCAAAGAGTAGATGAGGAGGAAAATAGAAAAAATGGAAGAAGAGGGGGGGACAAGGATGAAGTGTAAGACTACTGCACAGTATGTGATGTGAGGATGGTGAGCATATCTGCACAACTTGAGGACCTTCTCAACAATGGTTTGAAGGAGAAAAAAGAAAGCATGAGGGGAAAAAAGGGAGTGAATGCATTTGAAGAGAAGGGGGTGGATTAGGAGGAGGAGGGGAAAGAACAGACCTTGAAAGAGAAGTTAAAGACAAGGACAGTAGGGCTATGTAGAAGCTGTGTAGCTGCAGGTTGGTGTGGGTTGGAGATTTGATGGTGGAGCAGTTTCCTGAGGAAATACCACAGTCTCTCAAAGACACAATATACTGACTGCAGTCAGGTTCAAAACATTTATATTAACTTTGTATTCTAAATAACTCATGTTCCAGTTAAGAAGCTTTTATTTGTCAGGTAGACAAGGTAGTCAGGTGTTAAAAATTCAAACAAATCTGCACTTCCTAAATACATTAATGAAATCAGGATATCATGCTTACAACCATGATCAACAAAGATTAATCCAGTCAATTAAAAAGTGGCTAGGAGGAAGACTTGAGAATGGATGATCAACCTACTAACAGTGCCCAAAGTCCACATCAAATGGCCTTTGAGCAAGGCACAAATCTCATAAATGCATTAAAAAAGATTCTAGGATTAAATACTGTTCTGCAACATTTGCTAAGATGTCATCTAATTTGCCTTTATTTGTGTAAATTCAACAATCAAGGAAAATAATTCACATCAATTCACATTCACAATACATTTCTGACTAACTCTCCTTTGTGTCAGAATAATAGGATGCAAGGCGCTGGTGGCGCCCAGAAATTTGTGTGTTCGTTTCCACCAGTGTACTGATCGACAATTTCACGGCTGATCAATTCCTCCATTGAGACAGTAAACACCATCAAAGCTCTATTTTCACACTAGTGCCTTCACAGCGATACAATGAAGAATACTTTAAGAGTGACTGGGCATGGATGTGACATAGAATATGCTATCTGCGGGAGTGTCTTTATATGGTACTAACAGAAACAAAACATGAAAATTAAGTTTTTCGATTTGTTTTTCTGAATAGATGCCACAAATGAAACTGTTATCACTTCAGGTAAAAAACCACAGCATCCGTCCAGATGTTAAGACAGTGAGCTACAAGAATTACTTCCTTGCAGTTGTAGGCATCCATCAACCAGTCAAGATGCAGTTTGCATTCATGTCTATCCAGACTCATATTCTAATCGATTCAAGTCCAAGTGGACGTTTGTGTCAGATGTAATGACAATCCCCTTCAGGTCTTCCTCAGATATATCATGTTCACAAGAATGGTACAGACATCAGGTGACAGTGACCTTGACCTGTGACCACTAAAATTTAACCAGTTTATTCTTGAGTCTAATTGGACATTTGACAAAATTCCCTCATAATGTTCCTGTGATATCAGGTTCATAAGAAAGGAACGGACGGACAGATTGTCGGCAATGGCTGTCACCAGTGCGGAGGCATAAAAGAAGTAGAACATAAATTATTTTTGATTATAATAGACAGGTTTCCCGTTTACAAACAATTAAAGTTGTCAGGGGGCAGAAAACACATTTCCACAAAGTCAGTGAAAGCATATAAGTGGGCATTTCCACTATTCTTAAATCAATAAGCTTGCTGGAAACCTGTGAAATTGCTGTTTACAGGTGTGCGATTTATTTATTAGCAACATTAGCATGTATGGAAATCCTGTTCTTCCCAGAAAACACGAGTCGCTGAGTAAGTTATATGCCAGAGCTTCACCCATGACCAACAAGCAGGATTAAATTATCAACCTACTGGATAATGAATGAATAATGAATGAATGAATGCAGAAGAGCCAAATCTGTCTGCTCCTCTATCATCTGTCACATATTCCCAAAATAAAACTGTAAACGCATGTCAAACACAGAGCTTCAGGACTTCATTCAACAGCCTTACACTGGCAGTGTGAGCTGTCTGACCTTAACTCTGGCATTTAATCCTGAAGTTCAAATGTGAAACAGTCCACAGCTTAATAAAATCCATAGCTTAACAGCATAACAGCTAATTCTACACTTTAAGCTAACAGACATTTGCCAGCCAAGGCTGGTAAAAAGTCAGTTTTGCAGGAATTTAATTCTACACAAAAATACTGATAGACTAAATATCTATTGTAGTGCTAGATAGATGGAAATTACAGGATAAGACCATGTTGTTGTAATCCATCCTGATAGAGACGTGAATGTTTGTGTCAAATTTCATGGCAAACAATTCAAAACTTTTGAGACATTTATCTATGTACAAAATCAACATTAAGAATGTGCTGCTGGGAAAGTCAGAGGATCCCCTGAATAATTAAGATTCATCCTTTGAGCTCTATCAATATCTGTATATATAGTCAAAATATACCATTAAAAATCCGAAATGTCACCCTTATACAAAATTTCAAAGCAACCTATTAGATGTTAAGATACCAAAGTGGTGAACTGACCGACTGACGTTGCCATGCAGTGGCTAAAACCAGTAGTTTCAGCATTGCTCTCTTTAAATCAAGACAAAATAAAACTGTGGCATAGGATCTCCTCATATTTGGCTTAGAGGTCTGAGAATGGAAAAGACATTAAAGCTGTGCAGCTGGACAAGTGTGTTGCCTGTGAACTCTGTTTGACTGTAGATCAAATAAACAGCCCGGCCTTTCTAGTGTGAATGAACAACAGGAGAAAATACATAAAGTACTATGCTTTGATTTGACATATTTTGTTTCTCTAGCTTTGTTACAGCAAAATGATCACACCCCACTCTGTTAGCTAGGCTCAGTACAACCCCACCATAGCTAACTGTGATATAGAGTGGTTTCTGTGGGGGGGCTGGTAGTATGAAACATGGTATTATTATTGTGATCACTTTAGATCAAACGAAATCAAAGCAGCACAAAGAATCACAAACCTTTGCCTCCTACACCTTCACCCCAATGTCCATGTCTTATCTTAGACATCAAACTGGCTTATTTTTAATACTTTAAAATTACCCACCTACAGCTTTACCATATGCTGAACAGCCATATGAAGAGTAGAGACTGTCTGGTCTGGCTCTGAATCACGTCTAGCTAAACAGTGTCCAGAGAGACACTGGGTGTGATCCAGTCAGGCACTGGCACAATCAAACGTTGGGGTGACAAAGCATTTATCAAGTGAACATCTCTTATTGATTGCATCTTAAAAAGCAGTAAGCTGTTTCCATTTATCTACACAGAACAAAACCATAGTCCTTTCTTCCCACTGGCTACGCTTCAGGGCATGTGTGATGTAATTTAAACCCAGCTGTGCCTCCCTCCTCTGTATCAGGACCTGACCCAACTCACTGAGCTGTCGCTGGTTGTCTCACAGTCAAATTTATACACTGACATGACTCATGCATATTGGAAAGTAAGAACATGGGCAAAGAATGTGAATAGTTTAGTGTTTTTACACTTCTTGGAAAAAGAGACTGGAACAAGAAAGAGTTAACACAGAGAGGCACCAGAATGAAAAAAGGAAAACTGAATTGGAGGAAAAAAAAGGATGAATTAAGCAGTGCTGCATGTCTCTCTTTCCCTGACTCTGCTCGCTCAACGCTTTTCTCTACCTCTCTTCTGTTAAAGCTAAAAGGAAAAGGTTCTTCATGTCTGATCCAGATCATGTTTAAAAAATCTCATAAAGCAAAACACGGCATGAACATTAGCACAAAGTAATAACTGCTTTAATGCAAATGTGTGAAATATTTGCAAAATGTCAGTCGACTATAAACTACTGACTGAAGCTAATATGAAGAGTGTTTGACAGGAGAGGTGCCATAAATCATTGTGAACACTAAAAGAGCAGCATTGAGGGAGTTAAAAGACTATTATTACATCACTGTTTCATGACTAGACTCTATGCAGCTTTATGATGGAGCAGCATAATTATAACATATTAAATCCTGTTTGCAACTTTGTCTGACAGTCAGCATGATTTAAAAAAAAAAAATGTTTGTTACAGTCGTTTAATCAAGTAAAAATGTCAAATATTTCTCTGGTTTTGTTGCTTTAAGACATAAGACATTTGAAAAATAAAATACTCTCAGAACTTTGAGTGATATGATGTTTTATAGACTTAATGTTTAATTGAAAAAGAATATACAGTAGATAAATGAATAATAGAAACTGTCATTAGTTGCTGCCCCAGAGGAGAAGATAAATTCCATGGTTGTAAACATAAAACCAGTCTATACACCACAATGACTAGACTACATTTCAGCAAGGCCTGGGGGCCCTGCGAGTCTCATGCTACCACAGGCTTGACTCCTAAAATTTGTATGTTATAGCTTTAAAATTGTAATTGTTGCACACATCATGTAATTGCAACAAAATTTGTATTATATTTTGCTAATAGGTGGAGCTGCAGCAGCGTGATGAACGTAAATGGACAACTGAACGAGCATAACTCGAAGTTTAGTAGATCAGGTGGCCTTGAGAGAGATAGCAATTACCAAAGGACAAAATAAATAACAGTCATGATGGAATAATATTTTTCATAGTTCACAGTTTCTTCTAAGCTGCACAATAGATGTTGTGATTGCCTCCTTTATTTAAATAGCAGTTAGATCTTCATACATAAAGAAAATAATTCAGCTGTGGGCATTTGTGGTTGTGCGTGCATATCTACTATAGCAGTAATGTGTGAGAGCATGTTTTTCACCTGCAGTGCCTGTTCACACAACTGTGTGACACCTTGTCATACTGGTCACAGTTGAATTTGCACACAGATACACTGCAAGCATGCACACAAACATGCACGTGGTCTTGCTGTGCTCACGAGGATGACTATCACCACATCACAGGGGCAGCATCTGACCTGTAGTACACACACTCTCCCTCTTGTTCTGTCTTGCTCTCCTTGACTCTGCCTTTGTCTAATTTCTTTTTAATCCTATTCCCTCATTTTCCCTCTCAATAGTCTTCATTCCCTGCATCCCTGTTTCCCCTTCTCCTTCCATCTCCACTCAGAAGTAGGGCACAGTGGCTTGACTGTTTATAGCAATGCAGCTGCATGCAGTGAGAGAGAGAGAGAGAGAGAGAGAGAGAGAGAGAGAGAGAGAGAAAACACAGGACAGAGTAAGAGAAACAGAGAGAAGTAAGAAAAAAGCACAGGCTTAATATTTCTCTCTTTACTAGGACAGTGCTACTAAAAAGCACACAGCTACCCCCACATGCACAGCACCTATTTTCAGAATCACCATTTCAGCCAGTATCAAAGTCTGTGTTTATGACAGGATGATCAGCAGGATCAAGATACACACACACACACAGAGTGCACAGGCCACAAATCATTGGGTAATTATACTGCTTTACATCCCAGTTTAATCATTAAACCAACCAACTTCTTAGCAACACTATGTATCTACAGATTCTATATTTTTTACCATTGACTAACAAGAGGCTGAGAAAATGACATAATAATACAACAAAAAACTGTTTCCAGGTGGTTGAATGGGTGGCGGATTTTCTGTTAGTTTATAGTCCAGCTAAAGCAATAATAAATATGTGTTTGTCACACCACAGGAAGATGTATTATTAGCCACCCACAGAAATTTGAGTGATAAAAAAAAAAAAAGGTCAAGTATATAAAATAAGGCTCCAAAAATCATGACAAATAAGCAGTTCTCTGGTCTTAAACGCTAGGGGTGTATCCGGTGAAGCTGACGAGAGAGTCAGAGACATAGTTTTGTCCACAGCCATAAAACTCACCAGCGCTCTATGTGGTTATTTAAACGTTCTAACTGTAATCTCTGCTGGTCTGCAGCGGTCAGTCCCCTCTGTCCTGCTGTTATTCTAGACACAGTCAGCTCACACGTGGGTTCATCTTTTCTCTCAAGATGTGATGTTTTCAAAACTAGATAGTGGATAAAATTTTTTGGATCATTTAAAAAAAAACCTACCACACTTATCTTAACACACCAGGTAAGTTACGACATGCGGTTGAAAAAGGCTTTGCTCCAAGGATGAAATGTTAGTTATTAGCAATGTTGACATCTCTGTGGGATTTGGAATGTTGGAGTTTTCTTGAGTTCAGGGTTCACTTCAGTTCAGTGGCTGGTGCGTTACTGAGCTTCCTTTCTGCCCTGCCCAAAAATCCAGACAACAGAAATAATGAAAAACTGTTTAACGGTCTAACTCCACAATTCACTATTATATAGTTAACAAACGTTTCATACATTTTCAACAATAACGGTTCACATGTCATCACTTGATTTTACTTTACCCAAACTAAATAAGATAAATTTTTATTTCTTGTTCTAGAATGAAAACTGGGACAAACGGGCAACTAATCCAATTTACTCCCATAGACACTACAGAGAAAGCTTTGAATCCTAACCCTACTGACTGAAGCCTTTCCCACCATAGCTAATCTATACCACACAAACTTAGCATTCAACCTCAGTCTGATACTGTTACAATGGAATCTCTTAATTCTATAATAACAGAAGCAAGCAAGTAACAATAGAGTAGCAAGACTTCAGCTCTTAAAAATTGTAGTGGCACCAAAACTGAGTTGCACATTTAACCAAAATCTGAATTAATCAACACTACAGCTGTTACAGAACAATGACAGAGAAATCACTCCTTTAAGCTGTAATCAAACCACAAGCTTATTCTCTAGGCTCATTCTAGTTCATACGAGCTGCAGCAGAGCAAACAGTTTCCACTCTATCGCAGTCATCTGCTGCAAATTTGTGCCTTTACTTGGGTTTATTTATCCATTTTTATTTTACCACAGCTATTCTGTAACAACATGTGTTAGATAACATCAGTGCTCAAACAACTTTCATCCAGAAAATGCCGTTCTTTTAGAGATATGGAGATATCTGGCTAATCTGTGCCACATGGTCATGTACACAAGAAGAATGGCATGACAACCCAAGAGAACCATTTTTAAAATCCCCCTCCACTCATTGATGCCCTTTGCTTACTGTAACTTCACTTGAATATTTGTGCTTCAGTGCCCAGAATGATGTATGAGCAGAGTTCAACTTCTGGATTTTATGACATTAAAGCCACTAGTATACATACAATAACAATGGACTTTTCAGTTAAGTAAGAGACACGTCGTGTCCAACAGCCTGACTTCTGAAATAAGAAAAAAAACATTTTTGACTGACTTCATTGAAAGTTAATTGATTCTGGATTTTTCAATGAAGGAAAAGGGGTAGGGACACTGCAACAACATGCATGGAACAAAACTAGAACAAAAATATCCCCTTGTTCAGGCTTCCATTAATACTTTTTCTTTAAAAACAGCACATTTATGATGTATGATGTGCTGTTGACCACTAGTAGCGCAAAGGAATATTTTTTTGCACCACGTCCCTGTTTGGTTCGTATCGTGAGCACAGAGACACAATTCACAATGTGCCATCGATTTCGTGCTCTTCTACTGATTGACTGCTGGCGGCAGTAATGTGCAAAGCAGTGTAGGAATTTGCCAACAAGGCAGTGAAGAAAAAAACTGCAGGCTAGCCAACATTGACTTAAAACAATGAAGGTTTTGAAATGTTTTAAAAACTTTGCAAAATGTAAATAACAGGACTAGTTAGACACTGATACACGCAACGTTTTGGTGAGAAACACTGTAACCACCACAAGAAAACAGCACCATGCACCTTTAAGTTTAGTTCTCACAGCTGATATCTGCAATGGGGACTGTAAGGAGACTTATTAGCAGCTCTATTATGTTGATGCTGCAGCTCATAAATCACAAGCTTGACAGAGGCATTAAGCAATAAAAGGTGAATTACACAACTGAAATTTGACGTTAATCTACAAATACACACACATATACAATAGTAGACTACAGATAGAGGGAATTACATGGTCAAACTCTCACACACGTCCATCTGTAGGTCATGGATCTAGCTGTGCACAGACACAAATCAACAGACACACAGCATACAGTAGATTTCTACACTACATGCACACAACCTTATCCAAAAGACCACAAGTGAGTATATGAATTCAATTTGTCTCTCCAACAACACACACCCACGCATGAAGACAGGAGCAGGAGACACTTACTGATTTTCTCCTCCGTTTGGGAGAAAGGGAAGCAGCACAGTTGACCCATGGCGCCTCCTTCCCTCTCCTCTGGCTCTTCTCTCCACGCTGTTACCCCTCTTTTTCTTTTTCCCCTTATTCTAAGGCAGATAGAGTGAGAGCCCTGTTTCTTGCCCTTTCTCTCCCACTCTTTCTCTCCCTGTCTTCTCCCTTATGTGTCACTCTTTCTCTCGCCTTGACAGAGAGACGTACCCAGTGAGGATGGAGGCAATGAAAAAAAAAACCCTCCCTTTCCCTCCGTGCAGCCAGAAGACGACAGAGCGAGGCAGCAGACGCTGAAAAAAAAATGAACAAGCTCCCTGCTCTCGCTCTACTTTGCACTGACACAGGGAGGAGGGGTGTGTACGTGTGTGTATCTATGAGGGAGTGAGAGAGAGAGCGAGAGAGAGCAGGAGAGGGAGGGAGAAAGAGAATTTGAGAGCTGGAGTGTGTAGGAAAGACAAAAACATAAAGAGTAATTTTTCGGTGTTTGAAGTGGTGAAAGCAGAGGAGGTGTGTGTGTGTGTGTGTGTGTGATGGGGACAGAGGAGGAGGGGTGTAATATGTGAGCAACCTTGAGTGAATGTATATTAAATAAAGAGACAGAGTGAGATACCATGCTTCAGAGATGTGGAAGTGGAAAGGGGAACGGTACATATGAGGAGACACCAGACAACAATGTTGGTGTCTGTGTGTGTGTTTAAAGCGAGGGGGGGGCTATAGGCTCCACCTCTTCTTGTCACTGTAGCTTGAATAATGGTTGTTGAGCAGCCGCCAGCTGCAGCCTGCTACTGCATGTATCTGTGTTATTTATGAGACCTATAGTGATGTTTTTAGGAAGCCAAATATTTCCAAACACTAGAAAAAAGCTATTAAGATTGATTGTTAAAAATAGGTCAATTCCAAGGTTAAGTATGGATTACAGTTAAGAAGATGATCAGGAGTTAAGACAGATATCCCAAAGTGAGGGTCAAGGGAATATGGAAACACATGAGGGCATATCAGCAGCAGTACTCAGAGTACAATATATTCTATTCTGCACTCATTCAAAATGTAAATGTTATTACTAATAGAGCTTGGATCTACACTCTGAACAGTTCAGAACCTCATTTCTTTAATTCCAACCTGTGTTTGTGCTTCATTTTGTTCACATGCATGAGTAAAACTTAATAGTTTGCTGTCAAAGCCTGAAAAGAAACACAATGTACTAAAAAAATATTTTGATTTACAGTATGTTGGTGTTATCTTTAATGCTGAAATAATTGACTGAAATTATTTGGCAACACGTAGCATCAGCTAAAATGCCACTTATTCGCTTGCTCTTTGAAGATGAGCCTGTGATGAACTTTTTTCACAAATTTTCCTAGGTCCTAGGTAGTTCTTTTATGTTTCTTTGGTATTACTTTATTCATGAGATATTATTCACTTGTTGATTCTTGTTTACACCGGGTATGCCACCTGTCAAATAGTCATCATGACACTGGAGTAGCGCAGCATTGTAAGCAAGCAAACAGCGAGTGACTGATCAGTTCCTCTCTCTCATCATAAATATGTATCACCATGCTTCAGTCCTTAGTTCCACTGCAGTGTGTTAGCAGCATCGCCTGAATAATTGTATGATAGTAGCTGAGCAATTTGAATGTAATATATGTTGTAGTGTCTAAAAAGGTGAACTTCCCTTCTCTCGCTTAACCCAGCTACAGCAGCGCACTCTGATGTAATGACCTCAAATGAGCGCTCACAGTCAGAGCTTGTAGTCTGGCAGCATGAGTTACTAAAGCTGATCGAAAGCTCTATTCTGAAAGATAAAGTAAAGTAAAAGATGTTTTACTTTACTTTATCCTGCTGTCTCATTAGCCATTACTCTACAACTGGTGAAACTGAGTCACAGTTTGATGAGTGTAGTATTTTTTTTGGCTGTGTGACAGAGGTTGCGTTGTCCTGTCTGAAACGTGTAATGCAAGTTTATACTCATATTCATATTTAACTTTGTCATAAAACTGGCCCTACTATGTAAAATGTATGATAATTATTAGTCATAAATGAATTGTCAAGTTGAAACTATGCTATGCTATATCTCGATATTGTAAAAGAATCACCTAAGTAAATGTTGGACAAACATTAATATTAATATGAGAAAAACAATATTAACTCAATAATAAATAATGAGGATGCAGGTAGCAAGGTGATTAGAGACACTGCTTTTCATTCCTAAGGCCTTAGTTCAAGCCCACTCGACAGCCGCTTTCAACAGATCTGCTGATGAGTCCTTATGCCAAACAATACATCTCCACCAGTTCTATGTATGCTTTCTGTGTAACTGTAACTACACACAGAGGGTCTACTTAAAAATATCTATGCGCTCCAGGGTTAATGAAGGATCACAAAGGAGGAGCTAAGGGGACGTGAGTGCGAAGAGCGAGCGGGAAACACACACAAACACACCACACGCATTGTAGTGCATCATGCGCTGAGCTCAGCTGTGTGAGTAGACAGTGGCGCCCTGTCTCCAACAGCAGCATTCAGCTCACAGCTGCCACTTTACTGAGACACATGCACACGCACACGCACACACAAACTGCAGCTGTGATGACAGCTATTTGTGGAGTATAAGTGTTGTCACTGGCCCAGTGGCGGTTGAGTGTCACTTATACTAAACCCATATGTGCACATGAACACCCACCAATCGTCCCAGTATAAACCCATATTTGCGCATTATATTGGTAAATAGAAATCATGTTATTGTTATAATATACCCAATATATATATAATAAACCCATTAATCAGAAGCAGATATGAACTTTTATAAACTACCTGTAACGTACAAATAACACCTTTTCCTGCAAACCATAAGAAGCTTAGAAAACTATTCAACACAATTTGTTTACTATGTTATATGCTGTAATACTAAAGTTTGAGTACCTGTTTAAACACACCTTAATTTAAGCCTTAGAAAACAGAGAGACAGACTGCAAAAGAAAACACTGCAATAGTGTTGACTTTGTTCAGCTGAAGGTCAACTCATGGTGCCTCAGTAGTTAGTCACAAGACAGGTTACGCACACAAAAAGAAGACGACAACTGCACGCTGAAGATAACAGGGACGTCAGACTGCTGTAGTGATGTGGCTTACTGTTTATCATAATACTTACATGAATGATTAACTATAGACGTGCTAACTTACCCATTACACACACACACACGAACAATGTTAAGACCATGTGTGATCTTCTTGGTATTTTAGCGTTTCTACTAGACATTTTTTCTTTACATTGCAAGTTGGTGACACCAATTAAACAGCTGTGACCATACAGCACAGTCTATATGTCCAACAGTCAGCTACACAACCAACGAAAGCTTGTACTGTATATCTATCCATCATTACTACAATATATACACACTGAAAGTCATGCTTGCTATGTTATGATAAACTACACATGGGAAACACTATGTGCCACTACAACTGCTGTTCCTTTACTTCCCTTTATTTCATGGTTCAAATGGTCAACTCTGAGCTGATCAGATGTATTTATCACAGAAGTGTAATATTCCATATAGATTACTGCTCATCTCTTGTTGTTGCCTGGACTAGAAGCCTGCCATTTGGCTGAATATTTCACCATACAAATTATGGGACACTTAATCCATGTTGCAAAGAAAAGGATTATTTATATGCATCACACACTTCAGTCAGCATTTAACACAAAACCAGCTGGTAAACAAACACTGTAGCATCTAATGTGATATTCCACTGTTGGTATTTTGAGGAATTCAGCAACTAAAGGCCAAACACGATCCCTAACCTAAACCTAATTCTAACCTTAATACTAAAAGTCTTTATCATCAAACAGCACTTTGACATTGTGCGGAGCAGGTCCTCACACTGATGGTATGGAAATAAAATGTAAATAAATAAAATTTACTAGAGACTTGTAAATGCACACAAACAGTGCACACCACATGGTCTGTTGTGCCGTTCGCTGGTTTATTGTGTTGAATCAATTTGGTGAACTTACTGTAAAGCTGTATTTTCCACGTGAATTCACGCTCAGTCAGCGTTCACTCCCCCTCCAACAAACAAAGTGACCATTTAGTTCAAGATTCAAGATTCAAAAGACTTTATTGATCCCAGAGGGAAATTATTTGAGTTACTTGGTGGGTTGAACATGACAGCTCTGTGGGATGGTTCAGGTTGGTAAGGCTTCTCTGACTCACTCCCACAGTTTAGTACTGTGGGTTTGTGTTTCCACGACATCTTAGGGTTGATTTGCATTATATTAAATTGCTTTCTTAATTTGATTTGAAGGTTCCTATCATTGTGGCAACCAGATCTGAATCAAAGAGTAAACTACGGTGACAGAACTAAATACATTTTCAAAATAAGTAACACTAGAGTGACTATTTGTTTTGTTTTTGATAGCCAGACAGTAGAGAAACAGATGGAGAAAAGATTTGATCGGGTTTTGGTTGACAATCCTAACATCTGGACAGTTCTACCTTTCTGAACCTCTATCCAATCTTCCTCTGTCTGTCACCCTGCTCCACTAATATCTCCTCTAATTTTCTTTCCACCACACCGTCTGACTTCGTCGCTTGGCCCACGCTTGTCTCCTTCATCCGCCCTTTAATATCAAACCTTCAATTCGCTCGTCTGTTTAATGTCATGTTCACTCAGACTTTCAATGGTCTTTTGCCGTGTGTCTGGCCACCATATTCGCTCTTCTCATCTTCACTATCTGCTTAATTCTACTTCACCTGCAAACCTATTCGCTTTGCCATTGTCTCACCTTTCTTTTCCCACACATTAATTTATCATTGATGTTTAATCTCACTTATTCCTTGCTCTGTACTCCACCCTTGTCCTTCCATTCCTCTATCTGCTCAGTCTCTGTTGCTGTATTTGCTCCGTTCTTCTCCTTCTCTAGCTCACTTCTTCCTCCCTTCTGCCCTTTCTTCTCTCAACTGCTTAATCACACTCCACCCTTTATTTTATCCTTTTAGCATTCACTACTGCAAGCACTAAGGCAGGTGCTTATTGTTTGCTGGAAACTACTGTATGTAGCTTTATCCAAATAATAAAAACCATCTGATCATAGTGAGACTTGGTATTAGGCAAATACAACGTCAGACGAACAACAAGATATAACTTTTTTCACTGTGCCATTATTTATTTAACAAATATGAAGCCAAAAACAAACCAAAACAAAAAGCTTGTGGATCTACCTTTAGCAGGCAATAACTTTTTAATTACCATTCACTGCCATTCTCCTTAAGGTCCCGCCACTTCAATTGGGTTGAGGTCTTGACTCTGATTAGGCCTTTCTGATCTAAGTTTACTGCTGTGCTTTGAAACATTGTCTTGTTGCATGACCCAATTTTGACCAAGCTGTAGCTGTCAGACAGATGGCCCCACTTTTGCCTCTAGAATACTCTGGTATAGAGAGGAGTTCATGGTCGACTCAAGCCTAAATCATCACCCTCCGCCGCCATGCTTGACAGTGGGTATGAGGTGTATGCTGAAATACTGTGTTTGGTTTTTGCCAAACATGGCATTCTGGTCATTAAGGCCAAACAACTGCACTTTGGTCTCATCTGTCCATAGGACATTGCTCCAGAAGTCTGTTCAGGTGCAATTTTGTGAACCTCAGTCATGTTTTTTCTCCTGGCAATCCTTCCAAACAAACCATACATGTTCATTCATCTTCTAACTGTGCTGTCATGATTTGAACATTTAACACGACCAAAGAGGACTATAGGGTGTGTGACATATGTTGCTGTTCAGTTTGAGGTTGCATTGCCTAATACCGAGACCAGCTACGATCAGATGATTTTTGTTATGTTATTACACAAAAAACATAGAATTTAAAGAGGAGGGTACTAACTTTTGAACATGAATATATGCTTCAATCGTGTAGAAGTGCCATAAACAAACAAACTTTGGCAACAGTTCTCTGGTGCGAGATGGAAAAAAAAAACATGCAACAATACAAAAGCCCCAGTTCAGTTGCTCTCTCTAATGAATTAGATGGAAGAGGGAGGCAAAAGAAGAGAAATTACAAACAGTTACGTTTTATAGCCAATTCAATACAATGAATTATGAGAAACAGAAGTGATGTGCCAGTCTTTCCACAAGGAACATCACGCACAGGAATGTTGTCCTTTTTCAGCTGCAAATGCAACATGGATCACTCCTGTTTAATGTAAAGAGATCCCCTTGCAAAAATTACAGTTTCTTGTAACAGGAGTAGCAGAACAAAGCAGAGAAGAGTAGGCACTACTATTACAACCACAACAGTGTTTGCACTCAAATGGTATTTTTAAAATCCTGTTTCAAAAAGAATTGTTTCTCCGTGAATAGGTAAAATATGTGGCAACTGGACTTGTTTTCTCAAAGGATTCCACAGGGTTTATAAACCTGCAACTCCTACCAGTCAGTCAGACTTGAAAAAGCCCTCTGGAATGGAGGGTG
>JAUMHL010000017.1:8147740-8197933 GCA_032362345.1 Sandelia bainsii
AAAACAAGTCCAGTTGCCATTGAAAACCGTTTTTTGAGATAACCATGACCTGGATGACTGAGAATCTCCACAGATATGTAAAATATGTGCCATTCTTATTTTAGCAGTAAAAAGAAAGTAGCTATTATTCACAGTATTATTAAAAAATGTATTATATCTAACTTTTTTAGTGAGCTCTGTAAACGAGAATGTGCACAAAAATATTTAGATTTTGTTCAGTGCTTTTTAATATTTTACATTTAAATCTTTAGAAATCCCTGAATATTGTTAAACAGGCTGTTACTAGTAATTTTTTTGTCTTTCAAATGTTGCAGACTCCCGATTCAATATTTCTCCAGAGAGAAATTAGCCCACTTAAATGCAAATTAGCACACTGCGTCATCTGGCACTCATGGCTGTAAAGTGTGCATTGCCAAAGACTTGTTTTACAGGAAAAAGCCACTCAGCAAAGCCTGTACAGAAGTGAGTGATCTTACCTCAGTAAAATACCAAAAGGTCAGAGAGCAACAAACCACCGTTTGAGTGCTGTGCATTTGTCTTTGTGGGCTTCTCTATGTATATATTTATACTTATATGTTTGTGTATGTGAAGCTGTGGGTATGAGTTGTGTGATTTTTATTTTGCTGTAAATACCAACAGGCCATGACAGGAGCTACAGTATACCTAAATGCCAACTGAAAAAAAACATTATGTCCACTTTACAGATAAACTGAAAATGTTACACTGACCATTTGTTTGTGAATAAAACAAACATGTGTTTCTAAAGTGATGACATTTTTGGAATTTCACACTCAGTTCTTTGGCCTTTCAATTATCCACTTCCCGCAATCTGGTTATTCACAGAAAAGAATATTTGCAGGCTAACTGAACATTCCTCACAATTTTCTCAACAAATACCTTCTGCTGTGACACAAAAAGCAATGAGGAGACTTTCATCACAGCATGGAGCTATTATCTAATATATGCACGTTTCAGTCATTTCACCACTCTTTTGGTTACATTAACATCACATTCCAACAGAGCAGCGTTTGTAAAAACAAGCAAATGTGTGTTTCTCATCAACCTTGTTCTGAATCATAAACCTTCATCCATCTGTCTAAACAAAAGTGTCAGGGTAATAAAATATGACTAGCTTGTGAACATAGTGGAGCATTTAGCAGCTAAAGACTCACAGAGTATTTCCCTCAAGAGTTGGTGGAGACCAAAGCCACAGCTATTAGAAATCACATAACAGAGAAGATTAATCAGAAAGCATTAACCTGACTCTTGATGATGTTGCCCTATAAGTGCTGAGTGTGTAAATGGTAACTGTTTGCTAACAAGTGAGGTCACATATTTTCATGAAAAACTACTTTATGGTCTGTTTACCTTATCTATTCTCACTGCCTGTATATTCCGTCCTCCCCCCTTCCCCACACACACAAACACACTCTATTGTGATGGGCATCAGTGGGCCTGTTGCGGATTATGTTGTACCTTGGATTATGGGATTAATGCACACATACAATGGCCGCTGTGCACCAAGAGAAAAGGCACTGTGAACCTCAGTGGTGCCCTTTGAGGAACAGGAATGTGAAGAAGAATAAACCCAGGTCAACAAGAATATGTTTCACCAGTATCACTTTCTATGTAATTTCCAGTTTGACAAGATGATATAATTTAAAGGGGCAGTCCCACACTCATGAAGCAACTCTCACCAAGTCTACCAACCACACATTATGAACGCACTTTAAAACAAGATGTTATTTATAATTAAGTAACTTGTTTATTAGCACTTGCTGAAAATTAACACTATCCAATACAACTGCCTGCTAATCTCAATTATTCAAGTTATTACCAACTGTCTAAGTGGAAACTGTTGAATTGTGGGTGAGAAGTCAATTCTTTACTCCCTGCTGTATGAGTGTCTACACTGAGTAGTAAGGCTGCTGTGTGCCGGCTGAGTAATTGCTCTCCAACAGAGACAGTGATACCACAATCTGCTCATCACATGTTTTTAATGTCAACTATAATGTGGATGCTGGACATTCACAAACTATATGTCTTTAGACAGGCAAATGTGTTTTCTACCTTTAATCCAGTCACTGTTTTAACTTCATATTGGTCTGTTGTGAAAGTCCAAAAAACTTAGATAGGTTCTGTCATAATGAGTTGTATTACTGGGAGAAACGCATCAATCAATCTAAAAATCTTGTTAATATGTCCGTCCATCCATCCATTAGCCTAACTGCTTCTCCTCTCAAGGGTCACAGAGGTGCTGGAGCCTATCCCAGCTGTTACTGGGTGAGAGGCGGGGTACACCCTGGACAGGTCGCCATATAGAGACAGACAAACATTCACACTCACAATCATATCTATGGGCAATTTTGAATCACCAGTTACCTAACTGCATGTCATTGGACTGTGGGAAGAAGCCGGAGCTAATGGCATTTTAAAAATATTGTAGGTGTATGAGATTGGTTTACCTCTCATCTTAGTGAAGCCGTAACACTGTGGCCACTGTAAGTGCGTGTCTATTCACATGAAGAACAGATTTGTCCCAAGTAACAACTCTAAGGATAAATTAATGCTGCATTGATTTAGCAACATGCTGCGTGTGTATGACCATTTCTCAGAGGAGCTGATTTTCTTATTTCACATCATCTGTGACCTGGTGGCAAAATGACAAGTTCAGCAACCAGCTGTAGATCTTTTGGTCACTAGGTGCTGACATCCAGAATATTCTTAATGAAGACCACGGCTAAAAAACGTCCGTGTCCTTCAAGCTGCCTCGAGAGGTAGTGTCAGAGGCAAGGCAATATGTCCCACCGTCTGTATAAAAGAGCCGAGGTGGTGTTGGGTGTGAAATTTTAGGTACTGGGGCTGTTGATGGATGATGTTTCTTTTTATGGAAAAGGAAGTGTTTATGACATGATTTGAACTCAAGCACAGTTGTCATACATTCTGTTCAGTATGTTAAAAAATTCCAGTTACATTTGGCTTCATTTGAAGCCATATGCCTATCATCATGTGTCTAATGAATCCAACTTTTTATTTCTACAGAAAATGGTTATGTTGTTTCTTCTTTAAGATTTTACAGTCTTGGTTTAAAACCTTATGTGACTTATAATTACAAAGGCTGACAGACACTGACATCAAGCATTCTAACTTTGTATTTAAACCCTCTACCCTGCACTATAAAGAATGTGGTAAATTTTACCTTTCATGCATTTTAAATATGTATGTATTGTTGTGGAAAAACACTTGACAAAAACACAAGCTTTTTAATGGTGAGAAGTGTGAGGTAAACATCCCCTGCTCTGTCTCTCACTCCCACACACACACTGTCACCCTTTGTCTCATGCAGACAGCCCAGTGATCCACAAAACATTGTGACAGCCTAGTTATACTCATGCTAAAAACACGCACACACACACACGCACAAACACACACACACAGAGCAATTAGTGTACCTACTCTACAGTGGGACTTAAGGAGTCCCTGCCAATCCATTATTTACAGTTTTGTGTACTGTATGTGCTGATGTGTACTTGGTGGTATACATTAGTCATATTAATGCCACAGGAAACAATGGGATGTTTTTGTTTTCATTGTTAACAATCCTGAAAGACAAATGAACAAAAACATTTTCTTAAATATGATTTAAAAATGGTACATTTAGTATGTTTATTTGTTTTCTCCTTTGACACTGCTGCATTTAAACAAATTCTTATATAAACATGTTTTCACTTTGTCATGATGCATTACTGAGGGTAGATTGATGGGCAAAAATTTATATTTTATCCATTTAAAATGAAATCAGAAGTTGTCTGAATATTTTTGGAGGTGACTGTGGGTCTTACTACAGCACATGCATCTTTCAATTATAACAAAGCTGATTAAATAACTAATTGATAGTACAAACAATGATTTTTACATCTCTTTCAAAAATCTCTCTGTAGTAAATAAGAGAAGTTAAATTTATGACACCCGTTGATCTTGGCTCACAATAGTCACAAAGAACCACATTTGCTGCATCTCAAATCTGTGTGTGGTGTTTTTGCTGTAGGAAAAATGGATGACATAATAAAGAGCGGCAGTGGAAAATTTGATTATGATAAAATATTTTATGTAGAGAAAACTAATCCACTTATAAAAGAATCCTCTAAAAGCCGTTTTTCCTTCAGATATAAAATTCCCTGTTAGCTCCTAGAAAGCTGTTACAAGACTCTAGCATTAGCTAGACACAAGGTGCACACAGACAACGCCTGTGTACATCCCAAGTCCCACAGTGTTCAACACTGCCATCTCAAGTTCATGTGGCACTACACAGTAACAAGCTGCTCAGTAACAAGCCTTTTACAAGCTCAATAACAAAGCAGCCGGAAACACACAGTATAAAAATCTCTTGATCTAATTCTGCAACGCACTGATTTGACTCATGACACATGTTGAAACCACTATGCAGTGGGACACATTAAACTGAGCACTGCCTCTATTAATTTAAAAACTGTAGACCAAAACAAAAGTGTATGTAATTCTGCCAACACAGTCACAATAATAATAATCTGTCCACATAAGATTGTAATAAAATTTACCTATTTACTCCCCACTTCACTAATACACCACAGGAGGTGCACTTCAGAGTACACAATGCATACTGTATATGTTTTACTTATAACCCATTACTGCAACTTTACTGCAAGATAAAAAAAAACGTAACTAACTAGCACTGTTATAATGTCTAAACTTGGCAGGAATGTCTAAAATGGAAATGATCTTTTTAGTATCCTCACTGTGGTTGAGGCCAGCTTGTCTCTCTTTTAGTTTCTGCTAAGCATGTGATGCATTAGATTAAAACAAACAAAAAACAACAAAAAAAACAACTATTATGAAAACCCTGAAAGTTATTTGTAAATCCACAGAAGGTTTGGATATCCCAGTGAATGCTCCACTGCTCCAGCAGGCTAATTCATTCTCCTTTAAGACAGCTCCCTCTGGTGGTCAATATTGCAACTGATAGACAGATAGCGTACACAATATGGTTCTGCTTGTGCGTTCACTAACCAAGTAGCAGGGAAGTCTCAGTGTGGTAATATCCATCTTGTTGCTTCTTTTTCAACATGGAACAAAGATCAACCCGATCCACTGTCTGGTCTCCAAAATACCTGAGCATGAGTGAGAGAATTAGTGAGTCTGAGAAAGTGACTACCCAACACTTCACTATATGAAATAAAACAACAACAAGCACCTACTTGTTTGTATAGCTGGAGTAGAGAGCTGGGTCCATGCGCTTTATACCCTGTGAGAGACATAGAAAAACGCTGTATATGTCATGTTTAGAGCACTTATTAGGACACAAACAATAAGAGTACTCCAACAGTATTGGAACAGCAAGGCTAATTCATTAGTGTTTGATCAAAAGATGAAAATGAAACAAAGTTCAGCTTTTATTTGATGGCATTTACACCTCCATACATTAAACAACACAGAACCTTTGTATCAGATCACCCAAATTTTAACTGAGCAAGATGATTCTTTTGCTCAAGTGTGTCCTGTGTGATTGAGTTTCAAACAAACAGCTCAAAATGACAACTCTTGGTTTTAGCCTTGGGTTTAACCTGTGACAACTGTTTTTGCTGGTAAAACGGACACATCATTATGAAGACCAGAAAGATGTCTACAGGATAAAAGTGAGCAATTTGTAATCAGACAAAAAAGGGAAATCAGTCAAAGGGATTGCATAAACTCTTCATTCAGAAGACTTCATGAACAGAAATACAGAGGCCATACCACAAGATGCAACCCCCCTCATTACCAGTAAGAATCAGAGAGCCAGGTTGGAATTTGCAAGTTGGAAATTTTATGGGCTGATGAAACAAAGATTAAGCTCGACCAAAGTGATGGAAAGGCCAAAGTCTGGAGAAAGAAAGGATCTGCTCATTATCCAAACCATGAAAGCTCATCTGTGAAGTATGGTGGAGTTAGTGTCATGGCTTGGGCTTGCATGGCTGCTTCTGGAACATGCTCACTAATCTTTACTGATCATATAACTGATGATAACAGCAGGATGAACTCAGAGGTGCACAGAACCATTATGTGTGTTAATTTACAGAGGAACGCAACAAAACTAATTGGGAGGAGCTTCAAGAAGATGATCCAAAACATGCTGCCAACTCAACATCATGACTTCCCCAAAGGGAAAGAGTGGAATGTTTTAGAATGGCTAGTCAATAACCAGACCTTAACCAGACTGAACATGCTGGAAAGGAGATTGAAGGGAGTGCTTTTGGAGGGGACTGTAACACAGAAATACAAACGCAGGCTGAGGAAGACATGAACGCCCCTTTGCAGGCACCAGGAAGAATAAGACGTCATCAGGTGTCAAAGGGGAAAAAGATGGATGCTGTCCTTCCTCTGTCTCTCCCCTCTTGACCACTGCTCACTGTCTTTACCGTTCTGTCCTCTCCACCCTTCACCCCATCTTCCCTCCTATTTAAATCTTTATTAATTTCGTACTCATTCCACCAGTCACTCCACATTTTCTCTTTTCCTCCATCATTAGCTTCTCCTAAGTACTCAAATTTTCTTTCAAATATTGCAGTAGGCACATCATTCCCACTGGTAGAAGCCAAAATTTGGCAGCTACTGTAACTGGTAGATCACACATTTTACAGCCACTCAGAGGTGAGGGAAATAAAAATATATGGCCAGGGACAAAAGGGCAACACTGCAGCTGTTTGGCAGTACTGTCAAAGCAAGCAAATCTGGACTGAGTATTAAAACATAAAAAATATATTATGCATGTTTCAGGAGAGAATGAATATGTATCAGTTTGGGCATAAATGAAGAAGGTAACACTATTCTGACTTTTTCTTTTAAAAACAAAATGTGCCTGTGCATTTTATGTAAGCAAAGCAATTGGTGAACATATAATATAACTTAAGGACTTTGTTACTACTGTGACAATTATTTATATTTTATAATTAAATGCTATTACTGCATGTGTATACATTTTGCTTCTACGAAGGTACACAACTGTCTAAGCAGTGAAAAGTGTTATGGGTAACTGTAGGTTTCCGAGTCTCGCCGAGGAGCCAAGGTGCAAAGCTCCCAAATATCAGCAACATGCTGTGTGGAACTGTACATCAAGCAAGCTGATTGGTTAACTTCAAAAAGTTAAGAAGCAGGAACAAAATAGAAAGGAAACAGAAAGAAAAAAATGAAGAAACAGAAATTGAAACAAACACAGAGCAGCTTGAATAGTGGGTCACAGACAAGGTTGGAATATATAAACATTTATGAGACCGCTCTAGCCCCCATTACAAAAACAACAAAGTAACAACAAACTCTTGGCAAGAGATTTAAATAAAATTAAAGACAGAGGTAAACTAAAGACATTATTGGGTTGGTGCACATGTGTACCTGGGAACGTAGCTTTGATGCTCTGGACAGCTTCATAATGGTCAGGTGAGGTTCAAACCCACGACTGTCTCCCTGCAGAAGACCCTGTTCCCCGAAACGCTTCCGCAACAACTCTGCAACACACAATTTTACAAACACTGAAAGTTAACCAAGTTACTATATTGATAAGGTAAAAGACAAAGGCTGTAAGTTTGCACAATGCAAAAATGTTACTATGTGGAGAAAAGAGAGATATGTCAGAGGATATGAAGTAGATTCAAACCTTCATCTTCATCTACATCCATCTTTATTTCCCTACAATAAACCATTTCAAATTACAGACTTTTATAAAATGTTGTCTTTCATTATACAATCTATAAGGTAAGACAACGTAAATGGCTGAGAATCTATGTCAGAGGATGGAAAAATGCTTTTTGCTCAAACACAAGGGCACTAACACACAGATAACCTGCAAGGACTACAGAGGAAAACCATAGAGGTATTTTTAGAAGTGGAGGGAGAGGAAGGTTAGTATATAATCAATAACAGTGTTGGAGGGAGCAGACAAGAGGACAAGACAGTCTGACTTTTGTTTTCCAGCAATAACAATGTACATGCTTTCTGTTTATGATCTTTTCTGGTCGTGGACTCATTTTTCATGTCAGAAATATAAATAAAACTTTGAGTCACACAGAATTTACAGAAATGCTGATCCTGAACAGTGAATGCATTTTCAATGTTTTGGGTACAACATTGAAGTCTTGGATTAAATGAGTAATTAAAAGGCACAAAGTGATGACAAGAAAATCCCAATTTATAGGTTTTTAAGATCCTCTTAACAGACAGACACATGTAAAAAAGAGCTCTGACAGCAGAGGTAATTATGTAGAACCTTAGGTCTCGTAGTTCTCCCTCGCTAAAAGATTAATTTCCTGCATTTCCCATGTTAGATCAGGCCCCCAGATGAAATCCTCTTGGGATTTGTCTCAGCTTGGCTGGCAGTAATATGCCAAATGTAGAATTTGCTTGGATCTGAGCAGTTAATACATAGTTAATACACATAAAGGAAAATCCAAACATGCTGCTCCAATATATTTACGAACAGCAGCAACTCTCCCAGGGCTCAACACAAAGAACACTTTGTGAAATATATAAACATTATTAAAGTCACTAATTTACAGCTGCATACATATGACTTTTAAAAATCACTGCTTATTTCCAATTTAGCTGACACTGTACAGTGAAAATTGACAGTATTAAGCAAATGTGAGCTTGTGTGTGTGTGTGTGCGCGTGTGTGTGTTGGTGTCACGAGAGCAATAGAGTGCGAATCCTCTTAAAAATGTTGGCTTAACATTGTTGCCAAAGGCTAAGCACAAATACAAACATGGAAATGGTTCTGCACACACCCCCACACAAGTATACTGATGCAAATGGACAAATGTAAAATATCACACACGCACAGGCAAACTTAAAGAATAGAAAGTTAAAAAGGAAAGGCACAGTGAAAACAACAAAACGCGTTATTTGATCAAATCTACAGTACTATGCTGTGGTTACTAAAAAAAAACAACATCATCAACTTTCAACGACTACTGCTTAAATACTTGAGCACACTGTGTGCTCTTAAACAGTTTTATACACTTATTTCAAAAACATTTTTAACATGCTCCCCAGGTCACTCCACAACAAAAATCAGGCTCATAGTACAGTAACTATGAACTATGAAATCTTACCAGTAACATATCAGACAGTCTCCTACAGTAAAGCTGTTCAATCTCTGACCTCCACTGTGAAGCCCCACAACAGCAAACAACAAACCTGTTCAAGTGTCCTGAACAAAGACAACAAACGCTCCAACTTGCTGCGAGACTCCTCAGCTGACCCCAAGTTGAGACAAGTACTGTATTGTGGCAATATTCAATAACACAATTTATCCTCTAATAGACTGCAGTACAAAGACCACTTATGAAATAAGATGTAATCCAGTATTTTCCTCCGATACATCAATGTGACAAACAAAACTGTTGGAGGATGCCAGGAGGCTGAAAGGCTAAACCTTTGTCACTGACCTGCCAGGCTGTCCAGCGTGTGTCTGTGTTGTCCGGGGGCCAGCCCAACAAACACCACCTCCTTCCTGAAGTGACTGATGCCTGAGAAGGGCAGCACCAGATCCCGCCCGCCCAGCAGCTCAGCCAATGACGGCTCGAACTGAGCCAGTACGGCTGCCGCACTAAAAGGAAATATACCCATGAATATACACAACACACACTGACCATACACATACTGACCGACACACGTACACGTCAATTTATGACGTAATCCTCTCTCTCCCTCCCTCTTATATTACATAACAACTGAATCTAGTGATTAATAATGACACAACCTTCTAGTTGATGTCGATTATGTGTCATCACATAGCGTGGCTCAGTCACTTCCAACACTCCTTTATGTAATTATAAATTCACCCTGAAATATTAATATTTCTGCACGGCTTATGTATTAGCACTGAATGTGGGAAATATTTCACTTTAGCTAAAATCATGTGAATTGTGTGGACTTTTAAAGAATGTTAGCACTAGTTTGTTTAGCAGTGTGTGGGTTAGAAGGGCCATTTTACCATAAATAAAAAATATGATGTTTCACGATAAATATAGGCAGAGCAAAAGTATTTCAGAAGTATAGACTAACTGAAGGTACCATAAATGAGACATTTTATTTTGACTGATACATTTCTATTAAATGAATTAAACATCTCAGTTTAAAGAAACCAATGCTCTGCAGCAGTATTTTTAAAGTTCACTGGAATCTAAACCTACAAATTTAGGTCCAGTTTTCCTGGAAGTGCTGAGAGGAAGAGATAAGACAGAATTTGCATCTAATGTGACATCCTGGTAATTAGTCATTGCAGAACACTACATCCCGGTCTGTAAGCGCTAACTTCAGTCTGTACATTGACCACTGCAACAGAACTTGATTTATCCATATGATCACTGATGAAACGATAATGCACAGCATCACAGAGAATGAATGGGATAGCATGAGAAAACATGGCTGTGCCTAATTTGATTGCACTCTGAGTAAATTTTTTTAGCTGTTTCCAAAGTCTTGGAAAAGCAATGAGGAAGATGGAGTAGCAAGAGAAAGGAGAAATTTCTTTTTTTTAATCTGTGTCTATCAGAGATTAGACACCAAACATAACCATCTACTGCAGAAACGTGTATATGTGCACATCCATTGAAAAGCTGATCAGTATTCACCTGCATCTGCATGGATAAATCAATAATGGAACCTATATTTATACTGTGATATGGTGTCAGTTTTGTTGATATACTGGCACCAACATCTGAACCCTGAGTTGTACTCATTTCATGTAGCCTGGCTTTTGTCAGTTAATGGTCGGCTTGGCATTTCAGTAATGACTCCTTTCAGTATTGTTGTTTGTGGAACACTTACAGTATGGATCCAATTCAGTGCAATTTGGTACACACCATTTAATTTTATCTGTCTTGAAAAATCAGTAAAACTGAAAGCTTATAATAATACATACACGTTATAATAAGCTTCAGTTTAAAATTATTTTTGAAAATATCTAAATTAAAAAACCACTTATGGGACACATTTTCCTCTTAAGCTAACACAGATACTGTCATGTAATGCATATAACTGTCTGTGCTGTAATGCCATGGTTTTTATTTGCAAAATATTGTGGTATTATAAGACCTAGTTACTATGTTTTAAGCCTATAGACCTTTTTCACAGTAGCTATTAAAAATGCTATAATTGGAAAAGCACAGCTTTAATTTAAAACATTAATGATGGCTGAATTTAATTTTGGTGGGCCAGTAGCAAGGCCCTGGAACTATCACTACATATACATTTGAAGAAGCTAGTACTAATAAAATCTGTACTCTTCTTATTATAAATCAAAAGGATGGCTGGGAAAAAGATCTTCTCATTGACATAAATTTACAAAATTACTGCATGAACACATTAAATTTCACAGTTTGCTGCACAAACATTGAAACTGATATTCTGCATTCCTGAGTTATCCATGTTTAGCATTTGCATTTCTCTCTCGCTTGTGTTTAATTAAGTGGCTCAGTGTATAACATAACAATTAGGATTTGGTACATGCAGAAATATACTGTCTATATGCCATGTTTGTATATGTTGATGTATACATGCACTCACAGATCTACTTGCTCCTGATTGGCCAGATGAGTGACTAATAGAGTGATGTGGAGAGTTGGGACGGAGATCATGGCTTTGGCCAATCGGGGCTCCTGCTGAAGCACCGCCTCTTGGACCTCAGTCACACCTGAGTTTATCTGTCATTGGACAAATAACATTTCCAGAAGAAGAGATAAGACAGAAACTGCAGGGCAGATTCCCTAGTTGGATCCCAATTCCCTTAATTGCATCCATGTTTCATTCACTTGCGTCTTTTCCTTGTGTCTTAGTCCCTCCCACTAAAGATACATGAAGGGATGCAATGAAAAGACACAAGAGAAGAACCAAGGAAATGGGGTTTTTGGAGACATGAGACATTTCCTCTGAACCATCATCTGCCGCGACATCCGTTTCTGATGACAGTGGATTAGCTGTAGATCAGCTGTCAGTTGGACTTCGAAGTTGTTGTGGTCACTTTTTTGGGCTGAAGTTTGGATTTGTCTAAAAACACACTGTCCAAATAATAATTAGGATGTGCAGTTACCACCGCCGTATGTACAACTTTGGGTGTGTTATGATAAACAGGTTTATTTGTTATTTGGATTATATTTATTGAGATTCTGTTTTTAAATCCATTCTTCATTAGTCCAGATTGTGATTATAATGATTTGCAGAAATGCAGTATTAGTATAAATATTTTAAACAAATGTAAATTGTAATGTATGTAAATATATCGCTAAAAAATAAAACAAATGAAAAAACTTGGGTGTGTTATATTGGTTCTGTTTTAATGTTATCAGTGTACTACAGTATAAATCTTTACTAGTGTTGTGATGTGGTTTCTGATCAGAGCGATCAGCTGCAGCCAATCATGAGCAGGTTTTCAATGAAGGGGTGTGTCAGTTTGGTAAAAGACTCCTGTGAAGGATCGTCTCATGTGTCCTCGCTTATCTCTCCTCCAACATCCCTCCTTGCTCCTCAGAGTGAAATAAGAGGCTTTGGGGCGTCACTCAAGATTGAGGAGTGGAACAACTTCTGGGGTGAGCGAGGATCGAAGAGCGAGGAACGATCAATTAAAGGGAAGTGGGATGTACCCGCTTCTCTTCCACCACAACCACTTGTCTCTCTCCAACAACTATCTTGACAGCGATGAGTAAAGGTAAGAAGATAAGAGGAAATGAACAGAAGAGAAAACTGTGGCTTCTTCTCATTTGATCTGCACTGCTGTTGATACACCCTACTTAAGATTCAGTGCTGCTGTAGAACACACCCATCCTCATTAATAGCTTCTGGTAATCATTGTAAAGCAGTCTTTTAAATTGAAACCGATTTTAATGGCAGATTTTTAAATTCCTTCTATGTAGTACCATGTTTAAGTGGTTAACAGCGACAATGTCCTGCTAATGAGTACTTTAGATTGGACAGACTCTGGTCCATGAACAAACACTGCAAGTGTAACTAACTTTACTGTATACTAGGCAAGGAAAGACTGAAATGTGAAATGACCATTTAAGGGCATTGATTAAGTGACACAAATTGTAAAAGAAGTATCTCCAATTGTGTAATAAACTGGGTTAAATACTAAAAAGTAGAGTATTTCTGTACCTGTGCGTTAGTGATGGGGATGGAGACAAAGTAGTTGGGTCGCTGGTTCTCTTTCTTCTTTTTCTTCTTGTCTCCATCCTCCTCACTGTCCACTCGATCCCCACTGTCACCTCTCTTCCTCTTTCTCTTTTTCTGAGTCAGCTCAGGGTTAGTGACTACAGAAGATGGGCAAATACAGTACACTTAAAAACTTACAATTGAAAAACATGAATGAAATCATAATCAGCTAGTCAATAATTCAGGCAGCTGTCCATTGCGTCAGGCACTACAGTGCAGCACAACTCTGTTTGTCACTAAATTTTAATTCATAATTCAAATAATTATTAATAAATAATAATGTATGTACAATAATAAGAATGTACATACACCCTAACTCCTTCCATGTGGTGGGGCTGGTCAAAGCAAATGGAAGCTCTAACATTAAACTGCCCACAGTATCAGCTGACTTGAGCTTTTTCTTCATCAGCTTCTTCTTCTCCCTCCTCATCTTCCTCTTTGTCTGCTTTTCATTTGATCTTGTAAGAGCTGCACAGAAAAGGGATGACAATGCAACAAACACATACTATATAAGTATGAGCATTGATTCAAAACACACAAAAAGAGTTCACACTGCGTTAATTATGGACATGGTTAAAAAACACACTCAACCGTCTGTGCAACTTTGTGGTTAATCACGTAAACTACTGATAAACAAAGTAGTCAACTACAGAGTCAGTGAACTGCACTTTAAATTAAAACCGTGCCACACCACACTTTTGGAAAATGTCTGACTATCTCTGTGTGTATGACAGCACTGTGGGCTGCTTCATGAACTGCTTTATGGTCATACTGGAGGTTTACTACTTTGATGGAGTAACTTTGTTTATGTTTTATTTTTTATTCATCAACCAACAGATATTCATATCTGGCAATTTATTCAACATTTCCACTTGACTTTCAATAAAATACAGTGAATACAGATATCATAAAATAAAGTTAATGGTAGAGAATTGGGGGAGTAGAAAAGCTAACTTAACTGCTGAATGTTATGATGTTAAATCTCTGCAGATTCTGTGGTAATAGTTTGTTGTAAGGACAAATAGTACTGAGGTATACTTGAATTCAAATCAGGTAGGTTTAATCATGTTTAACTATTATCTGTGACGTTAGAAGGCCTATGCAAATCTCATTCTAGCTATACTTAAGCTGTGCTCAGCTTGCAAATACTCAAGAGGTTTTGGTTATCAAGCTGTTCATACACATCATTTGGATTTTCCAGGTTACCCAATCAAATAGATTATTTGACAATTTAAGGAAACAGTCATTATTTCAAGCAGTCAGTTCTACTCACTAGAGGAAGATCCAGTGTCAGTCACCTCTCGCTGGACCTCCACACTGACTGCATCCACCTTGCCTGGAGATATCATTATCTTTTTCAGTTTCTCATTTTCTATCCTACTCTCCTGCACAACCACATCTTCATCACATTTACCTTCCTCTTCCGCATCCTCATCAAAGACAACACCAGTGGTTTCTTCTTTGCCACAGGAGGCACTGGCTGGCTGCATATCACGCACTGTTAACTGATACAGATAAGACTGTGTTATAGCCTAAAATAAAGAACAATTGCATAACCAGCTCACAATTGTTTAAAGCTGTGGAGTGGACTTTCATTTCATTACCTTAAGTCCAAGTCGGTGTGCAGACGGCTTGAGCTCGCTAACTTTTAGACAGTAACTGCTGGATAATGGATACAGCCACCGAGACGGTAGTTTACTAATAACAAAAAACTTCTGTGAACAAACACTTGTTGAATATGTGGATCTTAGGCTCAACAGGACGCGACCGAGAATCATGACACGAGTGTGACAAACTTCAGCTAACCTAACGCTACAATCAGATGGCTAGCGGAAGAGTCGTTACAGCTAACAATAGATAGCCTAGCCACAGAAAATAAAATATTACCCTACAGTTCTTTTCTCAACAATTACCGAGGAGAAATGTCTTTCCCTCCTCGTACCTGACACCTGTTGAAATGAATCAGCCATGCGGCAGAACATCTGTTGAGCTAGCCAACTGTTGGCTACCTAGCGTTAGCTGTTTCTAACGGAGTTGTGCTGTCTAATAGCAAAATTAACCGGAACATAATTTTAATAAATTGACCTCATGTTGGCAGTGCAAATAACTCGCTGAACAAAATCTCAGAAAACACAAATACGTCTCGCAAAATAACGTTTAGTGCTAGGCTGGTTTAGACTACCAACCGGAAGCGGCTTATTTGTAAACAATGTCTATTTCCCGGTGTAGTTTTTCAGAACAAAAGCCTGTTTATCTCCTTGATGCTTTTAGGCGGTTGGAAAACAACAAAATTGCTTGACTAACTCCGACATTTTATATTAGGCTTGTTCGAGATGAACTGCGCCTTCAGGCTGCGGCAGCAGGGGGCAGAGACCAGACGCTGCAATGCAGACGGACAGTTTCTGTCTTTTCTAGCGGCATTCAAGCTACAGTTTGTGCTGGGAATCACAAATACTCACATCCTGTGAGGTCGGATGCAGAATAACTGAAATGTTATATTGTGCTCCGTTTCCAGTAACTTCTGTTGTTACACAGGAGATGGTGTGTTTATGGTTTAACATATGTATAACTGAACTATTTCACATTACTTTGAAAGCCCCGGGGGCTGGTCTCGTCTCCTCAGCTTCCTGTTTATTGTTTAATTCTCAACTTCGTAGAAATGAGCAAGAGCTGCGACAAATCGTATTTATCTCTGTACACCTGAGCACTAAGCATCGCATCCCTGGGAGTTTACTTGTGTAGTGATCAGTCTCACTGTGAACTGACTTGGTTCCTGCCCAATCAGAAACAAAAGCTGCTCAATAACGTTTCTATATAGTTTAAATCCCGTCGTGTTTTCTGAAATGAAAGAAACTATTTTTTATAGAGTAAGCGATATATAATATGAAAGCGGTAGGGCCAAATAAGTTAATACTTCTGCCTACTCCTTTTCAAAACAGAAGAATGAAATTGTGTTATGTAATTATGGTGAATGTGCATATATGTTTGAAATAAACTACTACTACTACTACTAATGTTGTTACGTCTCCTCTTTTGTCTTTGCGTTTTCTCTTTTGTTGTGGTGTTTTATGTTTAAAAGTGAATACAAACTATTGACAATACATATGTCATAAAGCAACATGAGCCATGTTGATGGTGTTAGTTCTAAAAAATACGACACATAGCCTACATTAAAATAGGACAAGACACTGATTACACCAACACTTGCAATTTATTTAGTACAAGGTATAATTATTATCACATCCTACATGATTTTACAATAAAGTACAACAAAAATGCATATTCATGCTTTGCAGCAAACATTCAGCTAAATTGTATGATAATTATTTTATTTTTAATCTTAGAGATTTAGAGTCCTAGATCAATTCAAGTTCACCCTTTGGCTGATAACTGAGGCTTGTGGTCTTCACACTCTCATTGACTGTAAATAGTCGTAATATATACAGAAACTACTAACAGGTGAATATATCCTCACTATGATTCTAAGACACAGTGACAGTTGTTGCCATTATAATGTTGCATTTCAGTGGTTTACTGAGGTTTCCTTTGCAACAAATGTACAGAGAGAATAGTCAACAGAAATAGTTTAATAGTTTAAACGGAAATAATATCATTGTCACCATAAACACCATTTAAAAGTAACTGACAGTTACTTAGTGGTACTTCTCCACAGTCCTCGCAGTGCCAACATACCAATCATACTGCTACCATCAGAACCCATTTCATTACCACCATTCGTAACAGACAAACCAGCCGTGTCAGCAGCCATTCTCTGTGTATTTCCACTAGTATCTTTACTTTTTATAATGCTGTACTCAAGTAATTTCCTTTGAATCTCAGAGACAGCCTCATCATTTTGCTGACAGTTCAGTAATCCATGCATTGTATCATGGTAGAAAACACTGACATGCAACACAAGATTAGAGAAATCATCACACGATCTCACAGAAGTTGCGTTCTTGGCCTCGCGTGTGTGGTGCATTAGCACCAGAATGACAGGTTTATCACCTGCAGACACCAAAAGAGAGGAGTATGAGCAAGAGATACAGAGAGACAATAGGAGACAATAGTATTCTCACTGGCACCAAAACCTACAGAGATTTTGTGTCCGCTATACACAGAGCCGGCTCGACCCATTTTGGCGCCCTAGGCGAGATTACGAGTTGGCGCCCCGCCAATCTCCCCTCACCTCCCCGCGAGCACACACGGTCATTCCTAACTGTAACCCATAAATCTAAGCCTAACCCTAATTTTCTTTAATAATTTTTATTTTAATAATAATTAGCAGAATGTGCGAACAAAACAACATAAAACAAATATTTTATCAGAGCATCTATCCAGGTGAGATGTAGATTTACCTGTTTACCTGTGTAAAGTAAAACATGTGGCTGCAGCAGACAGAGACTTGGTGTGTTTTAACACGAGAATAATTATCTAGCTGTGATCAGTGTTTCCAGATCTCACGATAGACATAGAAACTTTGAATAACTGTTCACCATCAGGTCTGTTTATCTGCTGTATTAAATCTGCATGATGAGCTCATATTTCACACTTGATAAATCTGCAGAATGTCTTTGAGGTCGGACCCAGTCTTTCACTGCTTCTCTTTCTCTCTTTCTCCCACTCTTTAAGATATTTTTCCATATTTTCATCACTTATTCCTGGACATTGTCACTCTGTCGCTCTGTCAGGTGTGCGTGTCTTTGCGGGCGGGCGGAGGGGGGGCGCAGTAACTGAGGAAACGGGGTTGTGGACGGATCCTGGCTGTAAAAGGACTAAATAAGGCGTTTCACTTTATTGTGGAGAGCTGGGAGAGAATCATGAGGGGTTCACACAGGGAGCAAAGTATGGCATGTGATGATATATATTTACTGAATTGTATAAATAATAGGTTGTATTAATGGATAAGTAGATAAATTATCTGTGTTTTTGAAACACTATATTATCATTATCAAAATGAAAATAATAAAAAGTCTAATTGTAAACAAATGTGTTCTTTGGCATACAGTACATGAGCAGAAAAACCTTTTTCTCTTACCTGTAACCTTACGCATGGCTGCCTCAATGTCCGTCCCAACACGTGAACTAATAGGACAAAAGACAATAATGACCCTGTAATCCTGATTACTTGGGCTCTCCTCCAGATTGAGACAAACCAAGTCCAAATTCTGATTGTTGATGAACTTCACTTGTTCCAGTATCTGCACATGAGCATCAAAAGTTGTTCCAGTGACTATCGTCCCGCATATCACTGTGATAGTAAAAAATAAAAATAAAAATAAAAATACTGAAACAGTCCTGTACATCTAACAAGAGTGAGTGAATCTCAGTAAAATAAAATGTTTTGACTTCCATGAATTATTTAACTGTAAATTAATTTAGTCAATAAAAGGAACTGATTTAAGGTTGATATAAACAAAAGATTATTGTTATGCAGAAAATAAATAATAAATACCCATCAAACTATTATAAATAATTATTCCCAATTTGGCATATATATATTCATTATTGCATATAGCAATGCATGAGAAAGTATGTCATCATGATAGTGTGATGTGAAAGAAAGATTTACCTTGTTTTTGCTGTGGAAAGAGATTGTGATAAGGCAACTTCACTGGGCTGCCGATACCTGAAAACATAAAATGGCATTCAGCACTTGTCAATCCCAAAAATTAAAATATGAAAAGCAATTTTAAAATAAACCACCTGAGTTAAAATTGAATTTAACAGGAATACCACTTCAATGAGACTAATAGTAATACACATATAATAACTTAT
This sequence comes from Sandelia bainsii, assembly GCA_032362345.1. Lineage (NCBI taxonomy): Eukaryota > Metazoa > Chordata > Actinopteri > Anabantiformes > Anabantidae > Sandelia > Sandelia bainsii. The sequence continues at coordinate 8,166,736 of JAUMHL010000017.1, forward strand.
TTAATAATAATAAAATCGTGATACATTAGAAAAACCGAAGGTCATGACAGTGTAACGTGGAAGATAATGACATTTACTTTGTGGTCCTTGTGGATGTGGATTCCCACTATGTTGAAATTTGTAGGGCTCCACTGGACCACAGGTGCCTGAGGTACTTGTACCTGATGAAGAACCTGTTAAGTACAGTGGCATAATGAATTTACAGGTTTAAAATAAAAATAAAAATTGGTCAGCTGGTGGAACTAGAGAAGATAAAGAATAAAAATAAATAAAAAGGCAGCATCCCAGACTTTGCCGATGGCTAAAACAAAGCTTCACAGCATTGGCAAGTAGGCTAAGGAGATGTACTAGAGGCAGAAAGGCTAAAAGGGTAACCTGGTTTCCAAATAACCATCCAAGGTGTACTCTGAGCTACAGTGCAATAATACAGGAAGAGCAGAGCCACCAAAAGCAGGAACCAAGCGGTACTGGAAGAACATCTGGGAGGAAGTGAAAATATGTAAGAATAGATCAGAATAGATCTCCTCCCTCAACCTTGGGTCCTCTACTAAAGGCTTAGGAGACTGAAGGTTCGGCACAGTATCGTAGCTGTTTCTAGAAGTGCATCTGATGAACAGAGAGTGCTGAAGTTGTTCTACAGAATCTGTTGGAGTCACTTTTCTAGCTTAATAATCACAGGTCTACAATCACTGAGACCACTTTGGTCTTCAGTTTCTGCATCTTGCCCAGTTCCTCTTTCAACTATCATTGCCTATCTGCTTCATCAGGAACTGGTATAATGAGATTGAAAACAAAAAGTGCATTAAAACCTCTGTTGGGCTCAGGAGCCGCCTGAGTTTTGCTGCTGTTCTCCAGTAGATCAATATGAGCATCAAGGAAAGCCTGCACGTGATTCACTTGGGTCTTCATGTCCTTCAGGATTTTGAGGTATTCAGCCAAGACCCCATTCTGAGTAAGAGCAGCTTGAGGGAAAGTACCAGGTTGTGTGTGTTAGAATGTGGATGCCAATATAAACATGGTTACATACTGTATATTGCTTTGACCAGCACATTCCAAAATACAAATTAAAATGTCTATCACATGCAAAACCGAAAGCAGCCACTAGAGATGCTGTACATACCCCTGAAAGATTCATGAGGGATGAACTCTTTCATTTCTTGTAGGAGCAAATTAATTGGCTTCTGGAACAAAAAATAATAATAAAAAAAATCATTTTAACAAAGCATTTTACTTAGTTTAGTAGTATAGTGTTTATATTATTCATCTCTGTGTGTAGATCATAATCAGACTTGTCAGCTCACTTCCTAGCTCCTGCTTGTGCGTCTGCAGTATTACAGTTTGTGCCTCTCATATGTTGCATACATTGGAGTGTGTGCAGCGCCACAGGCTGTGACTATAGTCACCTGCTTGTGTATTATTTCAAAGAGGTTTCTTCTCAGTTTGAGTTTTTGAGGTTCAGGAAACAGCTCATGCAGCTCTTCTCGAGTCAATGACTGGATGTCCGAGTCAGTGCGAAAATCTGCTCCTGCAAGCAGAGGTGTGATGTTGGGCAAGAGCCAGGAACATTTTGTTTGTACATGTAACATGTTCACTTTCACTTTTAACAGTTGATTTTTAATCTTTCACTTTCAGCACAGGATGGACTAAATGCCGGATGTACTACCAAACTTGGTTTTGTAAAATTCTGACATTAAGCTACATAAATATGTTGAGGATCACTCCCTAAATACAAACACTTACGTTCCAGAGTCCAGGCTGCGTCTTTGCTGATGCGCTTTATTTCCTGCAGTAAAACTGACATGGCTTCACCTGAAGGAAAAGAAGACACGCAAACTGAAAAAAAGGGGGAAACGTGACACACACAGATTTTTTGTTATCTGACGTTTTACATGGATAAAGATATGGAAACAAACCTATTTATCAAACGTGGTTAAATAAAAAACATGAGAGAAAATGTTTCGGAAGAAAACAGAACTGACCTTTAATCCTTGCGACTCACACGATTGATGATTGATTGAAACAATCGGTGTAAGGTGTCAGGCAGAGGTTCACGGAGGATAGCTATTAAACCTTATTAAACAAAAAAAACTATACTGTAGATGGCATTTTCACCCCAGGTTCACGAATGTAGCTGCAGCGGTTCCCTTTTCCATCAACCGAAAGTGAAACTTAAAGAGAGATGCTGATTCCTCATCTGGTGACGCGAAGGGCGCAGCGATCATTCATCGCGAGAGTTGGTTTCTTCGGGTAACAAAACTATTGATATCGTTACTGTAAAGTACTAGGCCTACAATGGGATGCCCTGTTGGCAGAGAGTGAGGACAGGTGAGGTCGATTAGGTGAGTGCTGACACTGTGTGAGAGACTGATTGACAGAGAGAACAGGGAGGGAGTGAAGAGTTTAAGGCAACACAGCAATATACTCTGTGTCATACATGCATCATGCCAGACTTTATTTATAGCAGAGTATAGATACAAAAACATATAGATATTACATTTGCACAGCAACACACACTCACATTTGAACACATTTCAGTTTTTCAAATATCCTGCACAATCACACACCTTCCTGTCTAGAGAAGGTAAAACTATTTTTCTTCTCTATTGCACATCAAATTATTCAGGTTTTCTCTAGCTGGTACACAAAAGTCCCTTTGACTTCCAGGCTGGTGTTAATTAGAGTAGTTTTGTCACTGTAAGTTCCTCCTGCTGTGCTGTGCCTTTAAAAATGTAACTCCGTGCCAGTGACACAGCCAGTGAAATTGAAAACACAGTGTTCACATATGTGGTAAAACCACCAGGGAGCAGCACTGTTACAGCTATTCTTTTTTAAAACTACATGGCAACATCTTAACCTGTGCAAACATTTCACTACCCCAGGCACATGCACACTGTAATCTGTGTCAATTTGTAAAATAAATTATCGTTCCTGTATGTGCATTTAGGGATTTTTGATGCAATAGAACATCAGTGGTCCTCTGTCAAAAAACAAATCAGCACCTGAATTACAAATCAGAGGACCAAAATTAGACATTATTTTCAATGTCAGCTTATAGTGTGTAATGTGTACCGTTTAATTTGTGGTTTTGCATCCCAGGACAGTTTTCACCAGTGTGGAGATTGAGAAACACTGAGGCTAACCTCAACTCCAAGTACTGTTATTCACATAGTCATTGTGGTTTAAATAAAGTTCAGTAACAACAATAAAACGTTCCTGGGTTAGGCCCAACACCAACTATTGATATCATGTTTTTGTGCATTTATTAGAGCATTTTATGTCCATAACAGTAAATTCATGATCAGAATTGAGAACACCAGAATGCAAACTCTAGAATCTAAGCACATTATGAGGTGTCACAGTCTGACACTGTATATGCTGTGGGTGTTTAGACTATGTGTGTATGTAATTGTTTCCCACCTGCTTGTCTACACATTTGGACCAGGGACTCAACAACTCAGCCTCTCAGAACAAGTGACACTAACAGCAAAGTATAGAGTTTGGCTTCAGATGAGGTTCTTTCTGGAGAAGCTGTGTATGCTGTTTCATAATGCTCAGTGTTGTGTGAAGTGTGGAGAGCTGAAAGACGAGATCATGAAACCAAAAGCAGCTGCATTTTCAAGTCTAATGCCATTCACCTGTTTGCCTGCAGGTGCTGGAGTTCCTTCTTGGAGCCCTGTTGGCAGACACTGACAGTAGTTTTTTTCTCTCCTGTGTCAGACTTTCTGCAGGCGGCGAGACAGCTCCTGGTGGCTCTGCTTAGTCTCTTTCATGTGTGATGGTGGGGAAAAAAGACAGTTCGGTGCAGATCTGGCTGTGTAACATAATGTTCTCTATGTAATGACATGCAAAGTCTGTTTGAGGCTGTGAAAATGTGCTACAACTCCTTCAACAGCTCAACATTTTTGATATTAGATTCAGTCTTTAAAGCCTTTTCAGTGGCATGTTTAAACAAAACACAAACATTAACTTTGACAATAGAGGGATTAAGCCTTATTTGCAATGTGCACAGCTGAAGTGTTCTAATATTTCTGGTCAAATTTAATGAATGAATAAAAGAATTCTGCATTTAACTGCCAAGCCTGTTCAGCTATCTTCACTATTTTTACAAACAGTGGCAAACTTTGGCCAGAAGATGGTAATCAGGTATCAAAAGTCCCTCTGGTTGAATCAGGAAATGCAGAAATCTTAATGAAAAAGAGCTGTTGGCCTCCAGCCTAGCCTTCAGATCATGCCAAGTCTGCACAGCATCAGCAGCCAGGTTTTAGGAGGGAGGCAACAGTTAACACAGATGGATGTCTCAGTCTTACCTGCTGGTCTTATTTATGGCTGTTCAGATTATATCAGGCATGTTTGTTTGAGTTCAAAATATACGTTATAAATTGTTTCACAATAAAATAAAAACAAATACAAGAACAACATTTAACAAAACAGAAATAACATCTAATAAAAAGGCAAAGAAACTAATTTTTTAAAAACAGCCACTGTAAGGAGGCATAAGATGGTGTCACATGGTCATGTGTTTTGGTTAAAAGCTCAGGTAGCTGACAAAGAAACGTTGCTACTCTCTTGGCAGATTTCATGATGTGATGTAAGAAGTAGAAGAAGAAGAACATCTCTTATCACAGATGAGTTGTATGCTCAGTCGATATATCTGCTGCCTGCTCGATATCGTCTGGTCAGGCTGGAATTTGGATGCTGGAGCACAGAGGCGAGTACAAAGAAAACTGTCAACTGTCAGACGTCTATAATATGATCACAAAAATCACACCCTTGTTTTGTTTGGACTGAGTCATGATAACAGGATTACAGGGCCCTCGTGTGAACTTCAGTCACTCTACTCAACAGCAGTGAAATGAAAACTGTAGTAAACAGGCAAACAGAGTGGGTTTGTGACAATCCTCAAATCAGGCAACACCTCCAGTCTTTTGGCAACAACTTAGACGACAAAGTAAAGTAGACTGATGTTTATCTTATAATATTCCTTCAGGAAAGAGGAACTGAGTTTCAAGAAAGTAAAACAATAGAAATTCAAGGAACAGACATTACTTTCTACCACTGGGTTGAACCATGGCTACCAGCTGCTACAATGGATGAATTCTTAATGATGTTGTTTAGGTGTCATTTATTTATAAAATTAATATGATTTATAATACTAATGAATGGAAACAGTAATTTCGCCATAAGAGCACAAACAATCCAAATAACAATCACAAATGTGCCTTATGAAAAACAGTTTTGTGTCTTTCTTATGCAAATTAGTGATCACCTTGCACAGCTGCCAAAAAAAGAAGAAATACTATTAAGCAACAATTACAGAAAAAATCCACTCTATCCAGTGTGCACATTGGATAGTGCAGATGTTGACCTTTATCTGCTTTAAGAAAGGAATGGATATGGGAAGACAATGTCAAGGGTGAAGATGAAATTGTTATGCATTTGGTCCTTGGCTATCAACAGCAGTGCGATAAGAGAAGATGAGAAGCTGCTAGGAAACAGGAAAGCAGTGGTGCAAGTCATGCTTCTTCACAGCAGGAGTCTGATCTTTCCCTCTTAACATGCTCAATTATCACACAATGTGATTTTCTATCATTGAGGCACAAGCAACATGTTAGATTAAAAGTCAAGGCTTTGTAGACACAATTTTTCTCTCTCACACACACATACACTCACTCCCAGTCACAGACATTGCCCTCAGCTATTATGCATTCATAAATCAAAAGGTTGTGACAGGAATTAATCTAAAATGATGGTGAGTGTAAGTCACCGGATGCAAATATGACAGCTTTATTAGAAAACTAGATTGCTTGAATTTGTCTGAATTAATGTGACACTTTTTTTGATTAAATAGCACCCCCCCTGCTCTTGCTCGCTAAGTTGGAAACAGAGTATAAACAGAGGTGGCTCATTTTCACTAATGCACAGTTTGGACCTGTTGTTACTACTTTTGAAAATACTGTTGAATTATGTTTTATAGAGGAGCATTCCATCCTGAATAAATATATATAATAATCATAATAATACTCATTCATCAAACTAATGGTTCTGTGATGTTTTGAGTTAAATGCCAACGTGTGCATGGTACCATGATGATGTTCAGTGTCAGATTTTAGTGTGTTACCATGCAGCTGTCAACCAAAACCAAAAAAAAATGTCGCTTTGGGATGTGTAAAATTGTAATGAAATTTTTTTTTACTATTTGAATAATTTTATAGTTTAAATGATCAACTTATTGACTCAAATTTTAATAAAAAGACTCACTTGCTCAATCTTTCACTCTACAAGATTTTATATGACAAACATGAAACATTTTTAGTCTCTATTAGTCACACGTCATAGTTCATATTACTTCATCTTACTGGGTTTTTCTCTTCCTCATTATGTCTCTCTCTCATGCTTTTTCCCATTCTCTTTGGTGCTCGTTTTTTATATGATATAGGCTAAGATAAGCAGTATAGTTTCCTCTGATTAAAGTTACCAGGAAGAAAAAATTAAGAATTTTAGCAATGAAGTGTTAAATCAGTGCAGTTGTGTATCTGTCTGTAAATTATTATCCCACGTCATGTTTTTATATAAGAGACCAGTTTTTGGGGTCATGATGAAAATGGGGAATGACTCTGCTGATCTGACTGAAGCAAAGTTATTTCACTTTTAGAGAGGAGGAGGGTGGGGGATGCGGCTGAGGGGAGTGATAACCAGCCTGCTGCAGGGAGAGAAAAGCTAAGTGGCAGGTAACGACAGAATGCAGATCACAGGCGTACGTGCACAACCAGAACGAGAGCACCAGAGTTTTGTATTCAGTACAAATGGCCTTGTGTAGCCAGTGGTGGGACTGAAGGGTGTGTGTGTGTGTGCGTGTGTGTGCGTGTGTGCTGGGGGAAGAAATCTGGATGTAAGGGCTAAAGCATACTTTGGGAATCAAGCCAGGAGGGATGTTGCAGCAGTCCTGGCGGGATGACTAAAGCATAAAAGGAAGGCTGGTTACAGTCCCTTGCGAGGGAGGAGGTGGGGGTCTGGTACAGTGGATGGTGTAGACTGCAAACCTGCCGAAGCACCGTTATGATAAACTGTTCAGTACATCTTTAGAACTAAAATTTGTGCATTGATGCAGGTTGAAAAGCATCATGAAACAACTACCTTCATTTTTTTTCTCTTATTTTCGACGTCTTAGCTGCTCCCTTCAGATCCTTCATATGCCTCTGCTGAATAAAATCCTTCTGCCTGTAAGAACCCAGCATTTGTAGAAATATTAAATATTTTAGGTTGTCAGCTGTGCAGACTTTGAAACCATATTGCTGGTGCAGCATGAGCCACGTCTTCATTTATTGCAAGTAAAATATGTTAAAAGCAACATTAGTGTTACAAGTTTTCATGTGACTGCCACTAAATGTCTTATAGTACTGGATTAAATGCAGAATAGTTACAAAAACAATTAAAATGTAAGAAAATATAGTAATTTTTTTTTACTGTCTCTGCAGCCTCAAATGGCGTGGGAGCTCCCTCTGATCACTTACTCTCTTGTTGGATTCTGCTGTGCGGCTGTTTTGAGCATTGTTGTATGAGTGTGTGCATCTGTATGTGTGCGCGTGTCCATTCTCCCAGTGCTGTCTTCACAGCGGGAGCAAAGCATCTTAAAGAAAACACCAAACGTCAAGCAGCAGTGTGATACGCTTTGAGTTTGTAAACGGACAGTAAGTCACAGTGTTTGTGTTCACGGACTATAAGTGCAGTATTTGTGTAGATGTGCTGTATCCTTGCATGGCTCTATGATGGTGTATGCTCATACTGCTTGTGACTGGGTGTCTTTGCATGTGTCTGTGTGGGTTGTTATGATGATGGTGTTGATAGTCATGGGAGTGTGATTCATTTGATCAAGACAGCAGCATGGAGAAAAAGATTCCCTTTCACTGCTGCAGTGACAGGAAAGTGCTTTCAGGTTGACAAACTTCAGCAGAAAATTTAATATCCTCCTCATTTCACCGACAAACACTGGACTGGAAGAAGTTGTATGTGGAATTATATTTAATTTATTTGTGAATAGAATTCTAAAAAATGCGACAATACCTGTCTTATTATTCAATTTATGGAAACTAGTGAATACACTGTTGTGGCTGCACAGCAGTGGACTGTGTTGTGCTTACTACTCAAAATTCAGCACAGTGTAGTATGAGGATTGTTGGCTGAAAAATTATAACTATAGCATAGATGCTGGTAATATGACATTACCTAAACATGCCCAGTTTCTTCAAATTAAAATAACTTGGCGAGGAACATAAACAGCTTGTATTAGAGACAAATAAGACCCTGCAATGGAAGTGCGGTGTTATGCTTGTGTCTGTGTTTTAATAGAATATTTAGCTATATGCTGTTATTAAGATTTGTATTCAATACCTTCCTGTGTTGTGCTGTACTAAGAAGTAATTTATTGTATTGACTTAAAACTATACTGTAAATCCACATCCCACCTCACATCATATACGTACACACGAAAGAATGGATAAGGTTGTTATTAGTTGCTTTTTACATATGTTGATTCTTAAGAATGTATATCAACTAATAAATCATGGTATAATATTATGGATCAACCACTTGGCAGTACATAAAATGGTTCAACAAGCTCCTCATGCTTTTTTTGTCATTTATTTTTAAATTCATTGCTATGAATTTTACGCGTATTACGGAGCCCCCTAGGGGTCACGTAGTAGAAAAAAATATTTAGGTGAAATAAGTGGTAGAAAGAAAAAAAAATCAGACGATGTGGTAGAAAAAAAAATTCAGACGATGTGGTAGAAATTTTTTTCCAGACGATATGGTAGAAACAAAAAAAGTCAGAATCCCTGCCCACACGTTAATCAGGCCGGGGAATGTGACCATAGATTCGGGCATTACTGTGGCTTTAGCTATGGCCGACTTGGGCAGCCTCCCAGAGCAGCATGCAAGCGGTGGTGACTGGTTTCCTTTACTTCCTAATTAACCTTGTTGGATTACGTGCTCTAATTCTACTTTGTGAGCCGGTCAGGAGCTGCCTGACAGGCACTCAGATGTACTGTAGGCTTCTAGATGGCGTGGAGGTTGGGGTATCCCAGACAGAGACAGAGACTGATCTATTCACATTCACAGCTATGGGCAATATAGAAGGCACCACTTAACCTAACATGCATGTCTTTGGAGGGTGGCAGGAAGTCGGAGTACCCGGAGAAAACTCACACAGACACAGGGAGAACATACAAACTTACACAGAAAGACACCTGGCCGACTGGTGGATGCAAACCTGTGAAACAACGGCGCTATCTACCAAAAGTTAAAAGTTAAAGTTAAAGTATTACTAGAATATGTAATGGATGTACAATTTATTCCAGTTTATAATGCAATAATGTGCAACGTTCTGGACAGTTGTGGCTGTTGGCCAATGTGTTTACATCCTGCGGGTCTATGGTCACATTCACCAGCCCGTTTAACGTGTGGGCGGGGAGTCTGAATTTTTTTTTTCTACCACATCGTCTAAAATGTTTTTCCTACCACTTATTTCACCTAAATATTTTTTTTTCTACCACTTATTTCACCTAAATATTTTTTTCTACTACATGACCCCTAGGGGGCGCCGTAGAATTTATATTTGCCTTTGAAAGTTTATTGAACAAATACAGGCTACAGTTGTACATTTATGTTATCAACAGCATCAGATCCAATACTGTTTAGAGCACGCACATGTAAAGAATTTGAAATAATACTTCTACTTCTAGTGGAGTATTCAGGCGAGTACTTCAATGTTTACTTGAGTACTGAGTTTGTATTCTTGTACCACCTCTGCTGTGAGATCCCCAGGCAACAAGTGGAGTTGATGGCTAGTAGATGGAGTGGAATCACTCTTCTCATTTAACTCTTGGCAAGAAGGTGAATACGCTATACTTACAACCTTTGACACAACTACAACAAGTCAGCTATCAAACTTCCTTTAACTGGACACGTCGCATTTTAAGAAAACATTAAAAGGCGTTAGAACAGGCACCTCTCATGACTAACTGCATGACCAGTCCTTTAACATTGCAGGGTGCATTCACAGTTACATCAGTATTAAAACTGAAATGTATCTATGTATTGAATATTTTTGTATAATAATCTGGATACTAGCCATATCCAGTTTTGAAAAGCCCCCAAATTCCTGCTGAGACAGCAATAACAGTAGCAGCAGTGTGCTACTGTAACACTGGCCAGTGTGCAGGCTCCTGCAAACTAATTATCCAGTCGAATGTTGGCTTTTATGCTTTGTTCTGTGTTCTGTGTAATATTGCCGTCTAAAGGGTTATAAATGATAGGGATATGAATCTGCACGTATAGTAACAGCTTAAATGTAAGAACTCAGCAGGACTAACCAAAGTGTTGTAAACACTGTCTGTAAACTCACTCTGGACCTTTGGCAACATGAAACTCATCATGGCACAAGAGTGATCAAAGGCCAGTGGCAAATCTGTTTTGGGTTTACAGAAAACATTGGACATTAAAAAGGCTGCTAGCTCAAATCACAACTAGAGCTGTGGTTTTAAATGATATGCAGTGCAAATAAAAGGCTTATATTATCTACATGAAGAGGATGAAAAAATATGAATAATATATCATAAAGCAAGGCAAATCTCGGTAGCTATGTTGTTAGGTTTCATAGCAGAGAGTTCAAACTGTTCAGTGATGGCTCATACTGACACACACCCAAATACACACACGTTTCCTCATAGATTAAACTGAAATTAAATCTGAACACACCATCAGAAATTGGCAGCTTTTGCCACATGTTACATGACTGTTCCAGCAGCCTGGACCTGGCAACCAAACTAACCTTCAACAGCTGCTGATGTCTGATCTTGTCACCATGGGGGAGGGGTTGAGAACTAAATCTGGCAATCCAAAAGAAGTGGAAGAGCATGTATGCTGCTTGTTTTTGGATCAATAGTAAAGCTTCCATCAAATTTTGTAACCTGTAACCTGCCATATAAAATCTTGTCATGCACATTGTTCCTCAACTGTGGTTGGTAGCAGGGTGTTGAAAATTTATGTAAAACTCGATTGTAGTAAGTGTAACATAATGTGTGTGCATGTCCCACTCCTGGCAAGGTTTAAGTCTTTATAACACCCCCTGCCTGAGGGCTAGGGTTGCCAGGTTGTGTAAATAAATTAAAGCAACAAATCACACCCACTAGCTGCTTCATTAGGTACACCTGTACAATCCAATACAACAACTCTGTCGTGGATTCTACTTTTACAAGGTTCTAATTTCTCAGTTTTTATTAAAATTATCAGAAAGGTGATGATTCTACTTTATGTCTATTATTGAGGTCATAAAGGGTGGTACTGGAGTGCATTATATTAAGTGGTGTTTATAATGTTTTGGCCACCCTATTTTACAGTACATAAATGAGGGAGACTATATAGCGTATATAATTATATACCTTTCTGGCAGTTTTATTATAACCCTGTAACAGTAGAAATCATGGCAGAGCTGCTGTATTTGATTGCATTAGATTGTACAGGTGTACCTAATAAAGTGGCCAGTGAATGTATGTTTAAAAGCCTCTCCCTCGGGCCATGGAAAACTAAGATCCATTATTCATGGCTTATTCTGTCGGGAATCTAACAGCAGGTGTGTGAGTGTTTGTCAGCATTTTTTGTACATTATTTCAAGATTAACCACCCTTACCCCATCACGTTATCTCGTTGATGATACTGAACACCTCCAGTAATGAAAACCACAACGGTAGGTGGTAAAGCTCAGTTTCTTGCAGTGTGGTACACTTACAGGTTTTTGACACAACAGGTTTCCACAAAGTTTTATTTCAAAGCTCTGAGAAAACTGGAGGAGATATTTTTCTTAAAATCCAATTTGAATATTTGTCTGAGGGTTAAATGCTTTGTTGAAATTCAGAGTAAAAACCATGTATTTGAGATTTTTAATTGGACAGAGGCTCCACACAGGAGAGCTGCAGCAGTCCTTTCCAGGTCAGCTGAGTTATGATTCTGCCTGCACATTCTGGATCTCCCCCAGCATGTAGTTAGTACATCTCCAACAGGAACCTTCTTCACACATGACCACACCGTCTTGTCTTTTTTCTTCCCTACTGTGACTCGGTGGTAGACATAGAAATATAAATATTCATGTCTTAACCACTTTAAAACAAATGCTGCTTCTGCGACACTGCAACACTTGTAAATACCAACTCTAAAGCTCTCTAATCACTGTAATGTATATTATTTAATACATTTATATCAATTGTATTGCAACATAGGGAAGATAGAAAGACACTTAACATCATTCATATTCGTGTACTCCCCAAGAACCACAGGAAGCAAGTTGAAAATTGGTGAAGTCGACTATTAAGTTGGGATTAAAAGATGTGAGCCTAGCCAAGAAATAGTCTGGCACACAACCTCTATAAAACATTATTTTTGCACTTTGATGCGTGGTGATTGACCCAAGCAAGCCATTTCCTCCTGTTTTCAGTCTTTTTGCTAAGCTAAGATAGCTGTATGCTAAATGTTCACTCCAGCTTCATATTTACAAAACAGATATGAAAGTGGTAACAAATGTCCGACTCTTGACAAGCATCTGCTCCTTATATCCCAAACCTTGAACAATTCCTCTAATTTATAGAATAATAATCATTACAGTATAACAATGTAATCCAATTTCTCATACTGCATCAATGTCATTAATTGTATTTGTGCAATAAAGTGTAATTAAGTATTTCATCATTTAACCATAAATCCGTGCTAAATTTTCATCAGGATGCTGCTTAGCTCCCAAATAAACCATCACCAGAGTGGAAGCGGTGTTAATTTGCAGTTCATTTATTCAGCCTGTGATGAGCTGGTGTGTTGGAGACGATGGAGTGTTTGCTTTCACAAATAAAAGCTTCCCTCTCATTAACATTTCCACACAGACAAATAACCTTGTGATATCTTTATATTTTGAAGAGCTTTGTGTTTACGTTCTGCTTGTAGCAAGAAATATAAAGAAATGCACTTGGTCTAGAATTTGTTTTTTCACTCTCACTTTTATCAGAATGCCATTATATCAGAAGACTAGTGACTTGTTAAATAAGAAAATTATGTTGTATAATTTCATTTAAATGATCTTATTAAGCAGGGGCTGAATAGATGAGGATATTTAATGGAATTTACTAAATCAACTCCCTGTACATTCATAGAGATTTTCTGCTACACTGATGTGTACACTGCAGTGTGGTTAAAATCCATGAGAGCTGTGATATAGTTATGATTTCATTATAATTCCATTATAATTTCATTTTGCCAGGTACACATTCCAACAATACTGGTTGAAAGAATTGGAAAATTAAACAAATGTTTCCAGTTGAGGCTGCAGACAACAATTATGATTTTGAGAGATAAAGTGGCCAAAGCAGATGTATTCATCTAAACATGACATGGATAAGAGATAGTAGGGATGATGTTCATTCACTGCTTATCTCAAACCTTTGCAAGAGTTATAATGCAAATTTTGCCCTTATTCCTTTGCATATTCAATCATCACAAAAAGGCAAAAATTCTGTGGTTTGTTGTTGTTAAATCTGGTCAATATAATGAAAGCACCCACAATTTAACACAAAGCAGTAAGTACAACAACCAAACAACAGTTTGATATTTGAAATACTCAGCTAAGTGTGCAAGTGTACTTTAAATTGTTTTTTCTATGTCCAATGTTTGCATTAATTATTCACACAGAGGAACCCTGGGAAGTTATGACACTCACTATCAGTTAGAGTTTCTCTCAAGCATTTAGATAATATGCTACATTAATTAATTATTTAATTTAAATAAAATACATTCAATGTCAACTTTGCAGATGAATATCGAAGACCAGGAATCACCTGGTATCGAGCAGAGTCAGTAAAGTTTTGCCATTTTCATGTGGCTAGACTTGAATAATAATAATAATAATAATAATAATAATACTAACAGATACTTTATTAATCTCCTTGGGGAAATGCTTGTGGACAGACACAGACAGTTGGTATTGTATGTGTATGCAAGTTAAGTAGAGTACTGAAAAGTAATTTGCTGACTGTACTAATATTTTTAAAATATGATTCATCTCTACACTAAGGTATTCATATGCGTACTTTATTATCAATAAATAATTTTAATACTTAATTTAATACTAATTGTACTTGAGTCAAAAACAGTACAATATGGCTCAATATGTAGTAGACTTGGGCAGCTAAGTCACTGGGCCATTTACTGTTGAAATCTCAAAGCTTCACACACACACACACACACACACACACACACACACACACACACACACACACACACACACACACACACACGTCCTCTGTCTCTGTCAGAGTCTTTCTGTTTTTCCTGTGTTTATGTGGGCTTCTATTGGGTGCCCCAACAACCAAATGCATCCATCTTACTTTTTTGAAGTTAGTTTGAATTGATTTTTGGAAAATAAGAATGGAAGAGTCTTGCACCTGTAAAAGGAATTACAAATATATTTAAGAAATGATTATTTTAAGTTCTTGCATATTGAATTTCTAAGCTTATATGAGGCTGTATGAAGTTCAAATATCTTGCTTATGCTCAGACTTATTTTAGAGCTCTTTTCAGTCCTGTTTTCATTTAACTGCAGGTCACACTGACCTCCTTTTCTCAGCAAGAATTATGAATTTGCAGGTTGCTGTGTTCTCTCTGTCGCCCATCATCTACTTCTCAGATTCCTGTTGGAGTCACCTGGTCTGTTACTGACAGGGACCACTGCAGGGAAGGAGATCCTTATCTGATTCATGTCAGCTTCCTCCTGGCATTAACTGTTCATCTTCCTGCCCAGCAGGTTGTTGCTGTCACCTCATAACTTGCCTGATGTTGACTTGGGGGCTTGTTAGTCATTGCTCATCTCCAACTAAAGCCACCTGCTATGGAGACACAGGATAGGGAGGGAATGAGGCAGGGAGGTAAACACAGTCCTCTTTTTATTTGAGCTCTATGTTGGTTGCCACTGTGCATCACTTTTCTATTTCCAAAAAGGCCCAATGCAATATTAGTGGCAATGTGTACCTATGTACATTTACATGTGTAAAATGAGTTTATGTTATTATGTGGCTGGTGGGTCATATAAATGTGTTGTAAATATTCTGTGTTCTGTGCTAGTAATAATAACAATAACAGACAAGCAGCTGCATTTAAGGCACCAAGGGTTCAGGGGTTCAGTGTCTTGTTCAGAGACACTTCAACATGTGGCCAGGAACCAGGAGAACTGGGAGCTAAACCATCAACCCTGGGGTTTGTAGATGAGTATCAACTAAGCCACAGTTTTCCCTGATTTGAAGTCCTGATTTGAACGCTGAGCATTTATCATGTAAAAATTAGTATTTTTTTCATCTGTATGCAGTTTTATTTTTTGCAGAATGCTGTATTGTTGTTATTACTGAGCATATAAACAAATTTAGAAATTCCAGTGAACAGTGTGCAAAACTACATGGATAAAAACAGAAGGAAACTGGTTCAAATTAACAGTTTTTATTCATCAAATTAACAACAAACAGACAGACAGAAAGAAATATTGGTGTTATATAATGTACATCATCTACTTATTTCCATATCTTTATATTATTTCTGCTACTTTATTCAGAATCCCTTCTGTTTCTGCCTTCTCTTCCTCGCTCCAGCTCTTCATACTCCAACCAGTCTTTTCCACTCTTCACTTTTCTGTATCAGAATTCTTCAGAGTGGAAAGCTGATAGAGAAGAAAGAAAAGATAACGAGGAGTTTACCTGTTTAACCATCACTATATTTAATATTTATATGTATGTTTAAATGTATGTGTGAATTCTAACAACAAAATGGGTCTTTACACGCAAATAACTACAGTAGTTTCTGGGCTGATGTTATCATATCTAGCAATTAATATTAGGCTGCCTCTATAAGTGAAAATATTCTTCTGTCTACTGTAGTGTTGACTTGGCTTTTCCGCTGTAAATTATCTGCCTCTTACAATATGTTTATGATGTAATAAATCTTACTAACATATCACTCTGCTCTAAATTAAAGCATTAAGTATTGTTGACGTATTGTGAAAAGTGAGTGCTTAAGTTCAAGTTTTTAATTTGATTAACAATATCTTAATAGAGCATTCATAATAATAATGAATAAAATAATTTAATAAAGAAGATGTGAGGTGACATTTATATTCAGCCTATTCAAACAATTTTGCAGTTTAAAGGGCAACATAATAATAATTGAAACTTTATTGATCCCCTTGGGGAAATTGTTGTTTTGGACAGCTGCCAAACACTGTAGGTGTCAGCGCTACTACAGGGTTTCAGTGTCTTGTCCAAGGACACCATGACATGTAGCTTGCCGGGACTGAGAATCAAACCGCTCACCATTGGGTTGGAAGACAACTGCTCTACCCACTGAGCTATCATGCCGCCCCAAGATATCTATTATATTACTTCATGAGTGATTACTTTCTGACAGCTCCAACATCGTAATTATCTGCACATCCTGGCTTGTCATGATGAGTACCTGCTTGAGAAACACCTGGTTTTAGCACATACTTGAGAAGAGTTAGGAGGTATAGTTTGCTTTTTAATGCATTTAAATGAGGGTTTATTTTCCTTATTAAAAATGTTTCATCCATGATTTTGTGCATGTAAATGCATTGTTCTGAACAAGATGTTAGATAAGGTAGGCATGGATGGATTGAAACAACAGACCCCTGAATCGGATCCACTCTCTTTCGACAGTTTACTTCTCTTTGTTGTTACTTTGTATGTTTGTTTTCATTTTACGCCTTGTTGAGGTGATTTTGCATCTCTTTGTAGAAGGCTGATTGACTTTCCAACAAGAAATGCTGACAGTCGCGTAACAATATTCATTCATCATCTAGCTAATTAGTGAATTAGTAGGAGGTGATGTTTTCTTACATGTGAGGGTTTCAGTTAGCTGATGAATACCTTCCTCCTCATCATCAGGAGCAACCAAACTTGCTGCAAAAGTCCAAATCATCTCCAACCAATCAGTGCTTTCCGGAGCTGTGACATCACCATTGACTCCAGCAAGACCTGATTTTACACCACCTGAACAGAAGCAAAATGAAGAAACAGAACAACAGAATAGAACAGAACAATATCCTGTAAAACAAGTAGAGTGGGATAGTATGACACATTTAGGTCTGAGATATTTTAAAGTCAACTTGATGTGATATCAAATATTTTTGGAGTAGACAGATTATTAGTTTCAGGAACACATAAACCCTCAAAAATGATGAAAGTGTTGAAATCACTTCACAATCACGCAGCTTGCATTAAAAGCCGTATGTAACTACATGTGTTTATATTATTTTCTCCACCCCATGCCGAGGTTAGAGCTCACACAGACTGGTATGGCTCAGATTATGTTTACAACTCAGTCTGGTCCCAGCCGGTTTCTGGAGAGTTTTAATGCTAATACTAGTACAAGAAAGTGAATGTGAATGTGATATGTATGATGGCTCAGACGTTTCTGCTTGCCTCTAGCCTTCAAACCTCTCTTAGTGCTGGCAGGAGGAGGAGGGAGACCTGAGGGGGAGACACAAACAAACACAGTGTTCTGTGTAGTGTAGATTAAAGGGAAAATAAAAATTGTGGCAAACGAAGAGAAGATGCACAACAGAAGAAAAAAGAACAGATCAGTGCACTTCATATTTTGCATTATTCACAGCCACATACAGCTTTAGATTTATTTTTATTGTTTTGTTTTGCTATTATGGCAAACATGGTAAAAAGAAAAAACATAACACGCACAAAACAAACTTTTCATCATACATAACATCTTAGGACTTGTCTTGATGATATAGAGCACGTGCTGAATGAGAACACAGCAAGACACAGCAACAGCACAACCAGTTTAAGAATTTCCCACCCTCTATTTATGAAGTAATGTTACTCAATATCATTTTGGTTTTCATTACAGTAGTGTGGAACTGGTTTTATTAATGTCCAGTAAATCATTTGCTGATACTTTGCCTAAGCTTTTTGCAGGTGCTTTTTCTGTCTGTCTTAGAAGACAGCTGCAGAACATCTGGAACATAATCCATATAATAACAAATTATTAAGCGCCCATATTATGTTTCCTTGTATTTTTACTGTACTGTGCAGTACCTTCACTGGTATGACGATTGGTGTCCATAATAAACAACGACAAAGTTCTAAAACGTGAGCTGAATGTATGTAGATGACCCTCCCAAAAACACTCCTAACAGTCACACACACAACCAATTATACAGTCAAGCATATCAGCTCAGATGTAGTTTTTCCACTCCACTATTCTGTTCAGTAATAGTTTTGTATGGTCAAAAAGTGGTCGTTTCTGTATGATGTGCAGAGAGCATCTTTTCAGTTCTGAAAGAAAATGATCTTTGTTGTCTATTCACAAAGACTACTTTGTTATTTCCAATGTTTTGATCAGTTCAAGTCACTTCACAACCTGCCACAGTATTAATTATTATTGTATACTTATCACTGATCATAGCTGCTGGAGACTGGTGATGTCAGGACTCAATAGCCAACAAGGTTATAGCTGACAAATGTAACATTTCAAAGCCATGCAGTTAGACAGTTAGAACAACAGTGTGCTGTCCGCATGGTTTTTTTCCCCAGTGACTGCTCTCAGTGCGTCTGCCTGTGTTTCACAGTTTCTTGTGCAATTCATTAAAAACAAATTGCTGCTGCACCAGTTTAACGTTGCATTTAATTGCAGAACTTAGTTAAAACAACATGCGCACAGTAAAGTACACTGTATTGTATTATTTGCTGCTGTATTGAGGGGTTGTGCTGCGTCTCTCTACATGTTTACTTCAGTATAAGCTTTGCTGGCCATGAAAATAATGACTCTGTTGTCAGGCTGCTGGTGTTTAAACAAACTGTGACCATATAGCAGCCTCTGCAGTGCAGGTGTTTTGCATTTTTCTCTCTGAGGAACATGTGAATTAGCACATTCATCGCACCTCTGTGTGAGTATTATGATAACCGCTGGCTCTAAAGTGCTAAATGCATTGTTTTGATTTTCTCGGTGGATCTCTTTAATTTTCTGTTTCCCAGGTGCAAGAAGCTTCCTGCCTGTTTGTTGCCCAGTGTGTAGGAGTCGTATAATGGATCCTCATAAACAACTGATTAATGCACTGACATTTCTTTGATTGGCACTCTAGACAGAAGGCTAGCATTTTCACCCCCCCACTCTCTTCTTTTCATTCATTCAGACTGTCTTCCATTAGATTTTTCTACTCATTTTCTTTCCTTCTGTCTGAAATGTCCGTCTTTTCCTCTTTCTCTAAGTCTACCTTGTGTCATAGTCTTACTTTCATGTTCTGTCATCTGTTGTCTTCTTCCCACTTCTCTCTACCTTTCCACCTTTGTTTTTCAGTCTGGTGTAGTTTAACAGCCACATCAAAATGATAAATCCCAAAGAAAAGAGATGAAAAATACAAATTGTGCAGCAGAGATAAAAAAGAAACCCAGGGGGCTCTGAAAAGCATCTCAAAAGAAAACAGCATAAAGTAGCTGAAAGAGACACATCTGAAGTGGATAACAGAAGCTAAGTGATACACAGTTCTGTTTGTCTTCTTTCCTTCTTTTGTTCATTGCGTCCTTCCTATAACTCTTTCCTCCTGTTACTCTTTGCTCTCTTCCTTCCTTTCCTTCTTTGTGCCCTTCTTTATTTCTGTCTTGTCTATTTTTGTCCATCACTTTTATTGCCCTTTCTTTTCTTTCTTGTTGCCTCCTCCCTTCTAATTTTGTTTCTTTCCTTCTTTCTCTATTTCTCTCTTTCCATATTTGACAGTGATAATGCATAGGGTACATGAACACACCATACTTCAGTTTTGGATCGCATCAGTAATATCTGAAGGACAAAATAAATCCTCCATGTTCCTCTTGTAACATTTCCATCTTTCTCAATATAAGAATAATCACATACATTATAAATGACTCCATTTGAGTCTCTCTGTCAGAGAAAGAAAGAACAAGGGTTTGATAAGGTGACTGATTAAACTGTCACTGTCTGCAGTGCTGCTTCTTTGTCTCTCCTCCACATTCTTCCCCTAAACATCTTTTTTCTATATGATCTGCATTTATTTCTTCTGAATTACTGTCTGTAATTTTCTATATTCCACACACACACACACACACACACACACACACACACACACACACACACACACACACACACACAATAGTTTATCTCTGCTCTTTCATGACATGGGGAATTGCATTTCTTCTTTATTGACAAAAAATGTTTCCTTGCTATTTCATTTACACAAACTGGCCTTTATTGAAATGTCATAGTGGGAGAAAGGCCTTGTGATTAAAAATGCAGCCCATCATTTTGTCATTGTAAACTTGCAAATATGTGCTTCAGAAAATGGAAGATAACTACAGGGGACACTTGGTTTGTAGGTACATTTCCTCCTCAGCTCAGGACTATGTGATAATATTATTATTAACAATGTTAATAACTGCCTGAAATGTGTGTGTCTCTGTGTGTGTGATTATTGTATTAATCTTAATCAAGGACTCTGTATTACATTCTATCTGTTTGAGTTTCCATCATGATAGCTATATCGTGTGTCACTATGGTGGCCACAAAGCATTCAAGTAGCAAAACTGCACAACTGATTCCAGCTGAAACCTCAGCAGACCTACAGATTTGTTGTTGTCATGGAACACGATAGTCACGGCCAGTAGCCTACAACCCTTAGATGTCTATTTTAAGCCTGCGTATCACATAGCTTCATTGTTACTGAGAACTCTTAGATGTTCCAGAGGAAACACAGGCACACATGCACTTGCACACTAGTGATGCACGATAAATGTTGAGCTAAGACTGAGAATAAACAGAGTGGTATTAAATTAAAGAAAAACCACAATGAATTACGGAAACATAACAAATGCAGATGCTTCCATACAGGGCACAAAAGAAGAGACAAAATAAAAATAATATGGGGTGGCACAGCAGTGTAGTGGTTAGCACTGTCGCCGGTTTGGATTCATGGGTTCCTCCCACAGTCCCAAGACATGCATGTTAGGTTAATTGGTGATTCTAAATTGCCCTTAGGTGTGAATGTTTGTCTGTCTCTATATGTCAAGCCTGTGATAGACGTGATGGCGACCTGTCCAGGGGGTTTGGCCCGGTGACAGCTGGGATAGGCTCCAGCACCCACGCGACCCTTAAGAGGACAAGTGGTTAGGATAATGGATGGATAGAACATTTATATGAATCATATACTGTCACTTTCCCAGTCACTAGATGTCAACACTGCACTTATGGGAGGATTTGAATCAATGTATTAGAGAGCACTCTCCACTTATCATAAGACACCAAATAAAGGAAAGTCTTTCTGAATAATGCTTTTCACACCTTCAGAGGACACCCAGAGCAGAACTCTGAAGCTGTTCTGGAGGCTTGTGTTTGGCAAACACTGTTTTAGAGTTAATGTTAGTTTTGTCCTCCATCAATTTGACATCCATCTGTAGTGGAGAGGCTTGATAAACACAGGTTGCACTTGATAGCGGACCAGAACAAGAAAACATCCTAGTGAACAAGCATTTCACAAACATGAGGAAACTGTTGTCAAAGGTTAAATCAACACTAAATCACAGAAAACCACACAGCGAGGAAAGTACTGAAGCCAAGTCAAAGTGCCAAAGTGCCATAAACAGCACAGTTCAACTGATGTGACTCCTTGGTGCAGAAAAGTGAATAATGTTTTAGGGCTGTTGATTGTAGCGTTGATTAAAAAGTCAAATACATCTGCTGGACACACACTAGACAGAAATCTTTTTTTCACTGGTTTATCACAGGCATTGTTCTAGTACAAGCAAGCACTGCGGACAAACTGTTAGTGGTTGTGTTGTTGCTTTTACCAGGAGATAAACACACGGGGTCGTCACAGTATGATGTGTACTCTTTGGATGGGATGGCAGGTGATTGACAGCATGAGGGTTGAGAAAAAATGAAGGGATGGGGGGGTGAAGAAAGGAGAAGAGTGAGGAGAGGAGTTAAAGATGAGTGTGTTGGATGCGTGAAGCCGGACTATTCTTACACTGTAAGATAGTCCAAATGTGTAGTAGTTGTGGAAGTCATTGGGAGCAGATATGAGTAGAAATGAAAGGACTCATTTAAACACAAAAAAATATGAATTACTTATTTGTTATAAGTAAAATGCTGAAAACTGTATTTTTTAAGACCTGATTCAGAATCTCACTGCATAATTGTATCAAATATTAAAGGCTAGATTAATTTTTTTTCCCATAAATTAATCTCAAAGCAAAGCTCAAATGCTCTACAAACACTGAAAGCATGATTGGTGGCTGTAATCTTCCCTCCTGTTAAAAATCCTCTCCTCAAGCTACTGCAGCAACCGATAACGTTCAAAATGTACAGGTGTGTTTTAAGGGTTACATGAAAAAAAAGTCAGCTTCAATGCTTTAATTTCCACATCAGAAATAATCTGAGTATAGTATGAGAATATTAACATGCTAATAATTATTAAAAAATTGATCTTACTGCAATAACTTAGTTAAAGCAATAGAAGTGTTGAAACTGTTTTTGAAAAATATACAGTACATTCATAATCTCATTACAGCTGCTTAAGTACTTGATAACTGCAGAAAATTCACATTAGGACAACTACTGTATGTTGTTGTTCACTCTCTTGATTTCTGGGGAAATCAACCCAGATGCTATGTTTACAAAAAGAAGACAATATGCTGCAGCAGAGCGTGGAGACATTTGTCAGAGCCAGTGTTACTCTTTGTTCATCCTGTTCTGCTGGAATCAGACATTTCTCATGTCTGACTACTGCATTTGTATTTTAATCAGTCAGTTACATACTGTAGCTGTGATTCATTTTCTGTTATCTTATTAATATGAAGTGTGATCACAGAAAACAAAATGTGATCACTCAAGACAATTGAGTCATAAGCTGGAGATAACAGGAGTAAAATATATGAGGAAATAAAGCTGATCTATGGTTCTCTGGAGCATCAAAAGGCAATGCATAGAATTTTTAACCATGTCAGAAAGAAATAATTTAACTTTAAACAACTTAATGTTTAATCAAAATGAGAACTGATTACCCCCTGTGACTGCTAGTATGCATGTTGAATCTATTATTTGGGTTGAATTTATGAGTCAGTGGATAGACCTCAGTATGTACGCAGGTGTATTCACACTGGTACATAAACTGTCAAATGTTAGAGCCTAAATGAAAACGTGAGTGTGAGGAATGTCGGTGTCATTTTCATTACACCTGTGAAGTAACAGAAAGCACACCATGTGAAACTTTAAACAGTGTTAAAGCAGCACAGATGTTGAGACATTGTGCTTTGTGTCCCATAGCTTGACACATGCCTGCATCAAAAATGTCTCTAAGGTTGTCAAACAATATTTAGTAAAATATGGATGTGTAAATGAAATGTGAAAGATGGGTAACGCATGAGTGGCTCATTAAGTCTCATTAAGTATTGTAAAACATTACAAAGATATTTATGAAATGGTAAATAAAACTTAAAACAAAAACATTAAAAAAATCTGTTAAAATGTAAAACAATTATAATTTATTTATTTTTGTTACCTGCTAGAGTCTTATAATCAAGTAGATCAAAGAGAACTATGGCTACTCCTGTCCACGTGATGATCAGAGCCACAACCAGCAGCCAGGCCATTGGTGAAGTAAAGGTTAAAATAACATCATCCAAAAAGGTCCTCTGATTGGTCCGAGCTGAAGGGACCGGTTCACCGCCGTTGGCCTGACTGCTCATTGGTGAATAGAGCTGGGGACGGGAGGAGGGAGGAAAGGAAGGAAAATAGAAAAGGTTCAGTGCTTGGATGACTAAGAGAAATACTTTTCAATTGTCAAATAGCAAATTTTAAGAAATGCTTTCTGTTTATTCGAGACCAGGCTGAAATAACTCTGATGCTATCATCAAGGTAATTTTTTTTCTTGCAGTGTTTCACACTAACTATAGAAACATTGGGAGTACTTTGGGGGTTGAAAATCTCATCTGCCTTGAGGCATTTGGTACCAAAACTGAGTACTACACAGGCTTATAGTGATAATTTTACTATAAGCTATAAGTACTGTAAGTAAAATACAGTGAGCATGACATGAATTTACTTTTGAGCCCAGTCTGCAGAACTTTAATCTGTGCCTGACATAGAACAGTATAGTATAATATTATATGTATATAGTATATAATATCTATACAGGCACATCTGTTATGATTGCATTCATATTACCAGTTCTTTTGACTGATGCAAACAGCGACTGTTTATTTACACGGATGTAAGTGAATAATTTAAATATGTTCTGTTAAATTCTGTGTGAAGACAAGAATGAGAGATACGAGGAAGAGTTGAGCAAGACGTGAACGAGTGGGAGAGAGCAACAAGTGAGAGACAGACAGAGATTACCCGAGGTGATGAGGAGATTAAATTCTATCTCACTTTGAAAAATCTGCTCTACAAGACAAATTACTTCTCTAAAGGAAATTTTCATTGTGTGGCAGTGGGGCTATGTGATGATTTATTTTTCTGTTTCTCTGCCTCTCACACAGCTTATCTGCAAATATAAAGTGATAGTTCCCCTGTTATGGAGAGTTGAATTAGAACAGGAATGACTCATTTTGAAGAAATTTGTCCTTCTCAAGGTTAATAATGAGGCCCTGAAGGCTGCAGATCTATATGAGTCCTGTATGCTCTGTGCTGGTCCACCTGAAGCATTTAACACAATTCATTATGACAGACTGGCTGACAGAATTAGGCGGTAGTTTGGACTCTAATGGTCCTCATCTTCACTGAAAATTAAAAGAGGATTGGTGACAATATTCTTGCTGTCCTCTCATTAAATAATGTACCTGAAGGTCCAATTCAGACGACATTTTTTCTCACTATGCTGTATATGCTACTGAATACTGAGTAAAACACTTGAGAAAATTGGGCATATTATAGTCTATTATGCAGCTTGTGCACTCAAACCGAAAATAAGGCCTACAAGACTGCACAGGACAATGAAACAGAAAATGCAGCATTAAGTACTATAACTTGATGCAAAAGAACAAGCACTATGGCACAAACGTGTTAGGAGACCTTGGGGTAAAAAGTAGATGTTGAGCCCTTATTAAGCCTTTCACCTATTTTCTGTGCAGTAGATATAAAGCACTCGGGATGATTGTCCAGTATAGTGTGAGGAATTGATGTGTTTTGATTCAGTAGGTGGTCTCAGGTTGACCTTTATGTTGCTGCATTCAAACAACAAACTACAAAATCAATTTAACATAATTCTGCCCACACACATTCAATTCATTGTGTGTGTGTCTGGTCCAAGAAAGCTAACCGATCAGGTGAACAACAGCTAGTGTGTGTGTCATTTCAGAAGCAGAGCTGAGAGTGCCTCTGTGCCTGTGTGTGTGTGTATGTATGTGTCTCTCTGTGTGTGTGAGTTTGTGTTTGATATAAAAGCCATTGATCTAGTGAAGCCCCAGCAACGGCTGGTCAGGCCAACGTATTGATCTGCAGCCGGTAAAACAGTCACGATGCTACAACGACAGAAGGCTGAAGCACATTGGAAATGTCGTACAGCAGATAGAAGAGGAAAAACTGCACTGTGCAATCATCCACTTCGCCATTCTTCTCTGAACCATGTAATTACAGTATGTTTTATAGTTTCTGTCAAACTATGAGTCACAGTCTGCAAACATTTTTTCCTTATGTGTCTGTTTTCAAAACCAGATGACCTATCCCACCTGTTGTTACTATCAAGTGCTGTGCTGAGCTCCACACACACACACAGGACACCAACTGCTGCCGTCTCCTCCACACTAAAGGAATGAACAGAATTAGAACGACGTGGATGCAGGTTACAAACTGGCATTCGAGGGCAAATGAAAGTCAACAAAGGCATGGTCCAGTCTGAGTCATTAAATGCATTTAAATACATTCTCCTTCATTAGGAGTGAATAGACATGGCACTGCATGTAAAATAAACTTGCTGGGCTGTACTTATACAGTATTACAGTTTTAGTTGTCTTATTTTATTTTATAAAATTAAACCATTGGACTAAAATACAAAAAGCATAAATACAATACAAATCTATAGTAGCTCAACCTTGACTGGCTACAACAGTAAAATGTAGTTTACACATGGATCAGTATTCACATTTATGGGGGCATCGTCCTGTAGAACAAGTAATACTTTAAGTAATACTTTAAGTACATTGTACTGATGTGGAATATTTTTACATTGTTGTATAGTTAAGTTTTCATAAGTGAAAGATACAATTACTACCACATCACTTGTTATTTCATTATTGCACTTGATAATCACAATATCAGCTTAGATGTTAGTACAAGCTATATATTATGACCCATAGTTATATTGTTGAGCTACATTTAGTGTGAGTCTTTTTGATACAGGCCTTCTTGTAGTCATAGTAAATATGACTGGAGAACAAGAAGAACTTAGATGATGTTGCTGCCTATGGAGGGAGGAGGTTGGGTGGATGTATGGGCTGGCAAAACAAAGGACTTTAACATTTGAGACTTGATAGTTAAAGTTGTTAATTTTAATAACAAATACTCTTTACCATGTGTTCTGTACTATTCTTGTAAACATGACGACAAAGATCCTATAAATTGACTTATTTGAACAGAAACTATAATCTTTCTTTAATGATGTTGCCAAAACCTACTCAAATCACAGCACCATCTATCACAAAAGGCTTATTTTTATTTATTTATTACATTTTTTCAGTTTATCTATGCGATATAACTCAACTCCAGGGACAATAAAATCTGTTTGAGGTTGGACGTGGGAAAGGACTTGTCATGGCATCAACTTAGAATAAAATTCAGAAGCTCATTACATTACACACAGAGAAGCACAAACCCAACAGCTTAACAGAATAAGCTAATTAAAAAATGAAGACACATTATTTATGAAACCAACAACTCAGTCCCCACATGTGTTAAATGGTGCTAACATCACAGATGACGAAAGCAGTGATTTACACGTTAAACGTTACACGTTAGAGAAGAAATGTGAAGTAGGTGATGTGTACTACAGCACACTTCAAAACACACAGGAGGGGACGATGAGATAATTGCTTATTCTGTGGCTGATAAGGAGAATGTAGTACAAATTGTCATTATTTTAGCTTATTTGGTCAAAACATCACAATTCCTTAAACAACATATACAGCAATTACAGTTCTTTTCCATATAAAGTTTACCTCACAGCTCATTTATAATTTTAAATGACTGTGAGAAAAAATAACCATGTGACCTCTAGCATTCAGTAACATTGACATCAGATCATTACTATAAAATTCAGCCAGAGTGAAATAGATTTTTACAGTACCTTGGACTTTGGGTTTGTTGGATGTTCAGTGATAACCTTCAGTCCTTCAAAGGCTCAGGAAAATTCAGTGTTACCATAGAAACAAGCTTCTAACTCCTTCGTTAAATCCTTTTTGGATCGTTGATTGTGAGAAAAGACGATGGATGCAACACTCAAATCCAGCAACAAAAACATGCACAACAATTGTGTTAAGCTGGATCACACCGGGGTCTAAAAATACCCTAAAACCTTCACCACTGGAGAAAATGGAAGGAAATCCAGTGAGCAGTTCTTGTGTTTTTAATGTGTCTTGTTTTTTGTCAACTGGTTCTTGAAGGTTCAGATTTTTGTCCAAGAAATTCTGGAGTCAAAGTTTTTAAGAGTTGGTTTGAATTTCTGGAGAGAGCGTCGGAGAGAGAAAGAGGCAGGGAGAAAGGTTTGAACCACTGAGATTCACCCTGCCCCCTCTGAGGGTCCAAAATAGACAGATACAGAAGTGTGGGGAGGGGAGGGAGGAAATGAGGGGCAGATTTTAGAAGAAGAGAGAGCATGGATGAAGAATAGAGAGGAAGAAAACGTGGTGTAAAGGAACAAAAGATCAGGCGATGGAGAGCAGGAAGAGAAAGAATAAAGTGAAACAATAAAGGTCTAAAAGTCCCTGTGCTGTGTCTCAGCAACACTGAGCTTATTAATCATGTTATAATGATGGAGGCAACCATAGGCAGCTAACAGCAGATATTACATCACTGTCTCCTCCTCCATGAAGCCCATTACTCCCTTCCTGACCTCACCTATACTGACTTCCTTACACGTCTAAGGTGAACAAAGTAGTCCTCCCATTTATTTTGTTTCATTTTATTATCTGTCTGTAATTTGACTACATTAAATGAAATAACAACAGTACAAGACTTTGTCAAGACGCCAAACATAGGCACTTTTTTGCCCTTGACAACAACTTCAGGAATAAAGAACTTTAAACTTCTCATTCTTCCAAACTTACTCGCACTTCCTCCAGAGGAGGCACATTTCCTCCTCAGTGTCTGGCCTTGTCAAACGGAGGTCAAAGTAAAGAGTAAATAAGTGAATAAATATCTGGTTCTGCCCCATGTGAGTTTTTAAGCCCTGTCAGAACCTGTTTTTGAGGCCCACTTTAATCAAGTGTGTGTGTGTGTGTCTATGCGAGAGAGCGGTGGGAAGGAGTAACCTGACCCCCAGTCTTGCCCTGGGAGCCTGCTGCAGAGGCTATAATTAGAGATACAGACAGCAGCTGGTGTTAACATTGGACTGGACTGCTTTATATGTAGGGCACACAGAGGGAACTGAGGGCTGCAGGACACAAACACACACACACACACACACACACACACACACACACACACACACACACACACACACACACACACACACACACACACAGGTTTTAGGTTATAACTTCTGTGAGACCAAACAGTTAGGGACTGTAACAAAGGCTGTAACAGTTCGAAGTCAAAATAAAATAACAATAATGAGTTGGTGCAACCCATTTCACAATAACCAATTGTGGTGATGCTAAACTTTACACTAGTGTGTCTTATTATTTCATGTTTCAAAAACTTGTTTTTCTTTGAGTCCCTTGGTAGCGTCAGGGTTACAGTGCATGCCATGTAACTGCAGTGTCCCTGGTTTGAGTTCGGCTGGAGACCTTTGCTGTACATCATACCCCATCTCTCTTCTCTCATGTTTCTTGTCTGCCTCTACACTAAGTCTACCAAATAAAGGCAAAAATGCCCAAAAATATTGTTTTTCTTGCACATATTTTCCCCAAATTATGTGTTTAGTTAAAGCAATGCATCGTTAATCTTTGCTTTTATTCAGTGGTGGAAAGTCAGTAAGCACATTGGGATTTGTGCTTTGATTAATGTGTTATTACAGAGTGAAATTTTGTGCTTTTACTCTACTATATTTGACAGCTTTAGTTGTGGTCTCTTTAACATTTTATACAAATAATATACTATAGAATTACTTTTCTTAGTTTTGTTGTATACAGTATATAAAATGGCCAAAATGACTCCCACTTTAACCAACTACATCAGTAAAACGCTAAATGCATGTGCACATTATTACATCAGATATAACAATTAATTCAAATCATTAATAATATGTATTAATTATAATTTTATATATAATAATACTCATACAGACCCTTATTAGCTCAGATTCCCATGTGGTCTACAGGTCTATCTGTGTCCTGACAAACACTGAAAGGTTGGTCCTGGAAAAAGATCATACAGTCACACATTTCGCTCAAATGTTTATTCTGACTGGCTACATGACTTCATCTCAGCTGCTTAGTAAATGGTTAATGTTGACCATGTTTTGATTTTAATTTTGATTTTTAGTTACGTGTCATTTCATTTTTTTGTTTTCTTGCAGATAGTTGCCACACTGTATACACACCCAAATGCGCACACCCATAAGAGATGTTCTGATGAAACAAATCATCCAAAGTAATTCTGATGAAACTAAAAGCAATCAACAAGAACAACACTCATGTCTGTACCACAGTACTGTGTGTGTGTGTGTGTGTGTGTGAGAGAGAGAGAGAGAGAGGGAGAGAGAGTGTCAGAGTGTGTGCTGATTTGACAGAGAGATGCACTTACGCATCCTGAACAATTCTTGCTTCCAGCTGTAACTCAAGATAATGAAGAGATAACACACAGAAGCATCCTGGCAACTGAGAGTTTGATTTTATGAGACTATTCTTCAGATCTTCACACTCACAACTGAAGAATATTTTTGGCTCTAGAATCATCAGGAACAAAAACCTGGAGAACGTCAGACTGCCTCAGGGTCTGAATGAGGTTCAGAACCACAGACAGCGACAGAGGAATCTGGTTCTGCTCGTGCCAGTTCAGCACTTTGGACAGTAAACAAGGACAAAGTCACACATGTGGCTACAAGGAGACACATCTGGAGCTAACCGACTCATGCAGACCCAAACCTCTAAGGTTCTGCATTGTGAACTGTAGCTTTCCACTTACTTTGTGTCTTTCAGCTTGTTTAAGCTTTTAGGTTTTAGTATTACTCTATAAACTTCTTTAAAGATAACCCCCTATCTTTAAAACTCCAATTACTGTCACATACAAAGGTCAGAGACAATCAAAATTCAAGAAAATCTAATTGAAAATTTGGTTACATGTATACAAACCAAGGCCAAGACTGTCTTATATTTCTGTTGTGTTTCTGTCCGTGTTTTTTTAACATGTGCTCCCTCTTTAATTTCTTCTGACATAACCACCTTTTCAGAGTTAACACAAATAAAAAAAAAAAAACCCAAACCAACAATTTGCTAATTTATCTCTAAATTGTTTTTTGTCCTTCATACTCTGTTTGTGGCATTCAACTCCAAATCCATTCATTCCACCTGAAGACACAAGTCTGGTGACTTAACCCTACACGCTACAAGCAAATGTTAGATAAACAGAAATAACACTGGGAACATTGAGGGGCGGCAGTAAATCAGGGTCAGTGGTTTGATTCCTGGTTTCTCTTGGCTATATGTCGAGGTGTCCTTGGACAAGACACCCCTTAGCACTGACATGTACTGTCTAGCAGCTGTCCAACAACAATTTCCCCAAGGGGATCAACAAATAATGTATCTATTATTATTAATTTACAGTACCAGGACACTGTAGACTGACTCAAAATAAACTACAGTGCACTGCACCAGTTGATCACTGTACACCACAAAGCTGATAAATCCAAGAAATTCAATAAATTCCTCTGTTTGACTTGTCACATATTCTGTGTCAGCAACTCCTGATTTAATATCAAGTT
>JAUMHL010000017.1:8198033-8226511 GCA_032362345.1 Sandelia bainsii
GACCCGCCCACTGACTTTGATGGGCAAAGTTGACAGATAAAATAAATTCATGATGTGCAGCAACACAGACCATGAAAGAATTAAATAAATAGTGAAATAAATATATATACTTTTTAAAAATGAAATTAATATATTTGGTAAATTATATATTTCATAAATTATGTGTGAATTAATTTCAGTATTTAATAATTTAATGACACATTTAAATAGTTATTTGAATGCTTATTATATTTATTGTATTGCGGCACTCTCCACGCTCCATACATTTGCACCCGTTCCAGAATAAATTAGACATTGTGGGTTTGCTTTTCCTGCTATGACAAGTCAAGTTGTCTCAAATCAATAGTCAAATTGACTTGTCATACCAAATAATTTACAGCTGCCTTCTGCACAATAACATTAATGGGAGTGTGGCGAGTCATTTCTTACAGGTAAACATTGAATTATCACTGGCAATAATAAAAGCCACATTTGTCTTCACTTGTCTCATTAAGAAATGTATTTATATTGAGTGCACAACAGTACAGTTCATAACTTGTGTGTGACTTTAAATTGTTTTGGCTCCACAGGCTGGTTCATTCACTGTGTGGTGTGTGTTAGCACACCACACAGAGCCTGCCACCCTGCCACAGAGTTAAAGCTACTTGTTTTAGACTCACAGACAGCTGCAGGCCTTTAACCAGCAGAGGACAGTGAGGACACCAAGTCTGATATTGAAGTGGAAGTGAAGTCACAACAGTCACACGTCAACCATATGTCTCTGTCTCTTCGAAATCCCCTCTGCTCCTTCATTACTGTTTGACTCCTTCACCTAGCCACATGCTTTGTCTTTTTCTGTGCTTCTGTTTCCTGCACCTTTCTCTCCTTCTTCCACTCTCTCTCTGAACTTTTTTTCTGCCTTTATGTCCTCTTTTCACCCTCACCTTCAGGTCCTCTCCCCCATCTTTCTTTCCCTTAGTCACCTTTTCTGTCCTCCTTTAATTTCTTTCCCAGCCTGTTCTAGTTACAACACTTTCTTCACTCCCTTCTCTTTTCACATCTTATCTATCTCTCTCTACTTCACTCTGTCTTTCACCATCTTTGTTTCTCTCCGTAATGCACGTGTGCGTTCACACACACACACACACACACACACACACATACTTCTTATTAAATTAGTAATAATGTCACCATGCTCACTCCCAGGAGGCTAGTGTTATTGACTTCATTATGCTAATGTAAACCAGCCCAAAGCTATACCACTGATGGGATACGACATACACACACACACACGCACTGTTTGTAGGCCGAGTGAGCTGCCCAGGAAAGATTTCTTGCTGTTTCAGATAATTATGTCAACCAGTAGAGTTGATGTGTATATTAGCATGAAATTTGCTCAATCCAATAAGCCCGGGGCTTATTATCTCTGTCTTGGAGTGACAACATGATAGAATAGAATAGAATAGAATAGAATAGAATAGAATGGCAACAACATCACATTTGTATTATTAAAACCAAATATGGCACAATATAGCATATTTCTACCTGGGCATCCAGTAATAAAAAGGTTAATAGTTTGTTTCCTGCTTTCTCTTGTCCACATGTCTTAGTGTCCTTGAGCAAGATACTGAACCTGAAATTGCACAAAATGTGTAAAAAATGATTTACTGTTGGCTCTTTGCTATGTGGTTCATGCCAGGTTTAACAAACACATTTGGCATTCACATTTGTGACCAGCTCTTCACAGGAAACAGACTGATGGAAAAGCGGGCCAGGTGGATGTACCCGACAAGCACCTGAATGGCCTGTGTGCTTCTAGAGTAATTGTGTCTTTGTAGCTTGGCCAGGAACTGAAAGTCCTCTCGTCTTAACGCTACTCTAATCTAAAAGGGGTGCGGCTCCTTCCATCACACTGGCAGGTTCTGGTTGCAGTTTCCAAACCATGCTGTGTCTTGACACAAGTTCACAAACCTTGAAACATACTGGAAAGTATACAGTAAACACACACACGCACACATATACACACAAGCACACACGTGCTGTCAAACACAGTATTGGCACAGCCAGGCATGACAGATGGAAAGACAGCAGAGAGCAGGGAAGGAGGTGGAAATTAAAGTCACAGTGTCAGGAAGAACAATTAGAGCTCAGGGAATAATGTTACATATACTGACCGACTGAATATTAGCTCGCATTTTAATAATATAATGTAATATTTGGTATTTTTATTATGTTGGTTTATGCACCATTGTGGCCCAAACTGAAATATCTCAAAACTTTTTGATAGATTGTGAGGAAAATGTGTATTTTATTCAGTTCTTCAAAGTCAGTGAGCAGCAAATAAGAAAAAATGATTTCAAGCTTCCAGGATGACCTTGTAAACGGTGAAATAAATGGATGGGGTATAATTCCTATGAAATTAAAAACAGACCATAGATACAACATAAAAATAGAGGATGAGGGGAAAGACACAGTATTGCCAAACAAAAGGTATTCTTTCAGTTTCTTTACCACTTTTTAATAATTACTCTGAAATCAACACAGTTTATTGGTTTACAATTTGATACCTCTGAAATGTACTTTAAAAGTGGCTTAACCACGCCAAATAATGAATTTAATTATAGTTAAAAGCTTAGTTTAGGACTACAAAGAGCCTTTTAGAGGTGAAAAAAACAGACAAAGAATTCCAAAACTGCTAAATTACATTAAGAGCAAAGTTGAAGAAAAACAGCAACAAGGCAAAAATCAGAAAACACCACAGAAAAATGACTTGAACCATCTAATGAAACAACAGTTTAAAGACTGATTCACTGACCAGAGTGCCTGAGAGGACGACAGACCAATCTGACAGATTAATACCTCAGTTTACACCTACTGGAACGAGCTCTTAGGCGGACAGGCATTCATCTTTACTTACCTAATCTATTTACAGATTCTCTTTCAGTCTACGGAGACAAAGAAGGTAAACATGGCGCTGCTATTTCAGCATTTAAGATGTGAGGTACTACTTCAAACGTCTCCCTGTAATTCATGGGCATCGAAGCCTTTTACTTTGAAAATAGGCTGCCTTTAACACTTATTCTTCATTTATTTATTTTTTCAAAAGATTATGGAGTGACTAATTTATTTATTTGCCTTCTTCTTTCACTAACTAATGTTTCCATCTCCCTGTCTAAGTCTGACTAAACGAATGACTCACGATTCACTACAACAAATGATTTAAAACAGCTATTAAGCATAGTTATTCAGAGAGATGATGTTTTACCTTCAGACTGTCTGGTCATAAGGCATTAGAAATGAGGAGCTGTGCACCAGACACCTCATGCATTTTTAACCAATCAATATCCTCTTTTCTACATCTCTCTCTCCATTTTCCTCTGCTTCCATCTCTCTCTCTCTCTCTCTATCTCCTCTGTCCCTTGCTTCCTTTCTCTCTGTTGTCAGTTTCTGTGTTCTATAGTTGTTTTCTTCTTTCTTTCTCTGTTGTCTTTTCTCCTTGAACTGCTCTAAAGTTTCTTCAATTGTCTCATCTCTCATCCCACTCTGTGTGATCTTTCAGTCCATCTTGAGCGACAGTATCTTACAATATCGCTATGATCTCTTTCTTTGCATCATAAAAGACTGGGGTTGTAAATGCTCTGGCCCATTTGACTGACTTTGGAAATTATCTGTCCCAGTTTACTTTGTCTTAATTAGAGTAAGAAGAACATGGCCTGAACATCACAGCACAGACCCCAGAGTCTGTTCTTAGGCATGCAGACTCACACTGTCAGCTTCTGCATTTTAATGCACAAGTACACAGAATATTAAAGGGCTGGTTCACCAAATTACATAAAAAGCTCTCACATGGTTGAAAAATGGCATGCATTTATTCTTCCCTGAAATAATTTCTACTATAATCTGCTAATCAGTGATACTATAAAAAGATTTTGATCTGATGCCAAGTAATAACAGGTTAATTATCACTAATATCAGTACTTTTTGTCAGATGGTAATAGTGTGATTAATATAATGTGATATGAATTTACAGACTACTTCTGCATATACAGTATTTTAATTACTACCATATAATTTTACAAACATAAGATTTTATTTTTTAATAATCTACAGTATGTTAGTTACTCAAATACAGACATGTTAAAAGAACAAGCAGAGTTGAGCACTTAAAACTATATGTCCAGAATGCAACTTGAGATGGTGTTGCTTCTACTGAGGCTGTTAATGATAGTCAAAACAAGACTAATATTATACCAGTAATCTACAGACATAAAGAGAAGATAGGCCCTATGAAAAGTAATGACAGGGTGTTCTGAAGATTATGATTATAAGAAATAAGGAAATCTATTCAGAAAAGTGCTGCTGTTGATTTTAAATATATATGACTCTGAACCTTGAAAAATGAAGAAGAAATGTGATATCTACATAAATGTGCAGTTTAAATTTGTTCACTCTTCACATCTTGCAAATATATAAATAAATAACCAAAAATGTGGATTCCTGGAAATATTTTATAAAGGGCTCTTCAGCTCTTAGACTAATATATAGTCTAATATAAACACACTTGGTTGGAAAATGGAAAACTGTAAAATGCTTACTGCTATAACCCAGCTTTAATAATTATTGGGATAAAGATTTTTTTGGCTGCTGGATCACTCAGGGATTCTGCATGCTTCAAGGCTAATGTAATAATTATGAAATTAATGACAATCATGTCACAAAGCCTGAAGCAATGCTTCGCCACGATTGTAGATTAAATTCATTAAATGTATCCTTTAAATGGTATGTTAACCAGATTACACTTGCACTGTGGAAATCAAAGATGCAAAAATTATATATATATATATATATATATATGTGTTTTAATCCTTTCCTGCCCTGAATAGGTACAAATTTAGAGTGTATTGCTTGCATTAAAATTATTAAAAAAATAATTGTTATATATTTCAAGATATTACAGTACCATTTATTATGACACAATGATGTGGAAATTTAGAATGATATTATAATTATATTATTATATAATTATAAAAACAGCGTCAACGATAATGTGTCATACAATGATGCTGTATAATCATGCCTCAGATGTTGTTTATGTGTCTCTTCAGAGCTTCTGTGTGAAATATAATATTTTACACATGAACAGCAGAACACTAAACTGACCTGAACATAAAAGATTATTTGTTCACACTCAACACTCCATACTGTGACTTACTGACTCATCTGTATTGTCATACCTGTCCATACTGCTGATGTAAATATAAAAAAATGTGTCTCCTCCTCATCCTGGATGGTGTTGCGTCTGTATCTCCCTGCTCTGTCTGAAATCTTTTTGTCATCTTGCTGACACTGGGCTACAGTGCAATGGTTCAGTTTTTCATGACTCTGCTTTCATGACAGCTTTCTCACTTTCAAATATCCCTTATTAAAATGCCTCCCTATCTATCTTTATATATATGACATTTTTCCATAGTTTTACGATAAATATGTTAAAACTTACTGTGAAATACTGTAAAAAAATATCTATGTAAAGACAAAACCTTTAACAAATACAGTACTTCATTCATTGCAGCACCAGTGGCAGCAGTCACTCAAGAACCCCATGATTGATGTTTTGATTCCCAGTTCCTACTTCCTCTTGGTCACATGATGTGCAGCTGTCCAACAACAATTTCTCTATGGGGATCAAAAGTAGTTCAAGTAAAAAAAAAACAATTCATTAAACAAAATAAAATGGTGTTTTCTGCCTCTTATCCAGCCATTTATAGGTAAGACAAATAGAAATATATACCAAATACACCAAGTATTGTACACAAAAAAATAGATGACTAATGCTACTGCTATTACTACTACTACTAATAGTAATAGTAATAATGATAATAATAATTGATACTTAATTGATCCCGATGGGGAAATTCTTGGATGCATTTTTTTATTTTGCACTTGTCTGTGATTGTACTATTCATACCTGATTTTCTTCATATGTGCAACTTGTGGAAATCAATGGAAATGAAGCAGTTTTGCAACTAGCTTTTTAAATGTACTATCACTACCTCAACTTTCAGTTAAGTTGGTTTGTGGTCAAGTGTTGCACCTCATGAAAAGGCAGCAATTAAACAGAATAGCCTGCAGGGATTCTGCTATGCCACAATCTGCTATTTCACTCAGGGTACATGTTTTTTCTTACAAAAAGCAGCTCTTTCTTGTGAACACAAACTTTTGCACTTGGCAAAACATCAGTGAACTGTAGTTGGTATACTGAGGGCCACAAACAGGATGCACCATTCACCCTTTGACTACATACAGCTATTATTCAAAACAGTAATTCAGTTTGTATTTTTGCTTAAAGAAACTATAGCATATATTATATACTGTAGTGTAGTTAGTATATGCAGTATTTTAATAGCATAGGAAGAATCAATACAGATAATGAGAAAATAGTTACTTCTAGTGATGAAACCACAGAAAAATATCACCACTCTGCAGTTCCTTTCAACTCTATGAACCATTTTATCTCTTTTCAACGCAGTGTCTTGGCCCGTAACTTTAGTGTCACTACTCTCATCTTTGTTGTTTTTGGCCATGGGCCCTTTTTTTGTTTTCCACTGAAAGCTTTGATAAAAATCACTGTATCCTGCCTGCCCAGGACCAAACTAACTAAAGTGACAAATTAGTGGAACTATCTCGTAAGTGCATCAACTAGTGATTGAACTAGCAGCTAAATGAGTTAGTGGAGACCAAAAACAATACTAAACTTTATTTAAATAACAAGCAGACAAATGTTGCTTTGTATGTGCTTGACGTTTACATAATTTAAAAGGTGGTTTCTGCTATTATTGGAGGTTTAACGACATTTAATAATAATTTAATAAAAGTACACACACAACTAAACACCTACTACAATAACATTTAATTCAAACAACGTACTTCAACTGTCTTTCATTATCTTATATCCACAAAACTGTTTGATATTGCTGTTACCATTATTGCTTTCGATTTTCTTGTGACAGCCTGTCAATCCATGGTGCTTTATCTTGGTCTGCAGTTGTGTGCAGACACTTCAGCATAGCTCAGTACTTATTTATAATAGTTTTTCTGTTGCTATAATCTGCATTTATCTCCTATTTTAACATGAAACCCTTAACATGGTGCTTCCTTCTTTCTAAACAACACAGGATCCACTTGTGTTTCACTTGCCCTTTTTTCCTATCTCTGTTATTTTGCTTCATTTTGCTATCTGTAGCTTCCCCTCTCTCTTTCTCTTTGTCCACGTCAACTTGAATCTAAATTCTGTCTATCTTCTGTATTATAAGGGGTAAACAGTACACAAATCTTCAGTGGCTCAGTGACTGTAAATGATATTCCACATTCATAGGCTGCTTTCAACTATCTGGGTCTGCACTTAGAATGTTTTCAGATAGGACAAGGTGTAGGAGGTATAGCATGTCAGAGTGCCAGAAGGCCTGTGTGTTTTTACCTTGTGTATATGTGTGTGTGTGTGTGTGTGTGTGTGTGTGTGTGTGGGCTGAGATAGGCTGGCAGCAGCAGACATCTGGTGACATCTGGTCCAGACAGATAAAGTAATAAACATGTACTATCTCACTATCTAGAAGGAAGTGTAGCCTATCTCTCTCTCTCTCTCTTGCTCTCTCTCTCTCTCTCTCTTTCACTCTCTCTTTTTCTGTCTGTCACTCCTTCACTCTTGTCACGTCACTTTTTCTTTCTGTCAAAATGAAATTCAAATATGCTTTAGTGACATGGCAGTAAAGCAGCATATGTTGGCAGTGCAGTAGACTATAATTTGACTCAATTCAACTGAGTTAAGAAAATGCAACAATAGCTAATGAGAATAAATAAATAGTGGCCTAACATGGACTAATAACTCCATGTGCTGAGGAAGACTGTGAGATGACACAATGCTCTGATACAGCTAGTGGTCCTTTTGGTTGATTGTTGGTGTGTTAGTGCTGTTTCCAAGGTCAAGAATGAACATTTCAATCATGACTGCTGCTCTCGGTTCTTTTTCAGTTGTGGTTTTGTGACTCGAAGCACCACCACAGCAGTTACTGTAAGAATGTTCAGCCAAAAGACTTGTGATTAGAAAAAAAAGAATAAAAATAATGACGTGTCAGAAATGCAATGGCAGTAAAACTCATAACTGTCCAGAAACAATGACCACACAGTCAGACAGGCTCCCGGGCTTGTGTCATTTTATACAGCTGCCACCATCCACTTACTAATGCAGCACCTAACAACGGTTTTCATTAAATAGCAATCATCTGATAAATTCTTTGATAAAACTAATGTCAGAAAATAGTGAAAAATGTTTACAGAGCCAGGAGCATGGCCAGAGGGGTGACCAGAGGAGCACAGACCTCTCCCCCACAACAATCCGATTGTCTACTGCTGCTGCCAATCCTGCAGGGGTCAGAAGCAGGTCTTTGCATCTCTTACAGAGAACAAACACTTTCATTATTATTATTATTAACACACAGTTTGTCATCTTCTAAAAGCAGAGTGGAAATTCGATATATAACACCATTTTGCTCATTTTCCAAACGCGCCCCCTTCTTTCAGTGTGTGGGCTTTAAAAAAAGTTTCTGCACAGAGTCAAGATGACAACATGACATTTCTTTTTTTGGCAGTCCAAATACCCAAAGATATCTGACTTACTATCAAGACCATAAAACCAGGGCGACCGTGGTGCAGTTGGTAGGGCTGCCTGCAATTCCCATGGTTGCTGGTTTACTTCCCTGTTCCACCTGATTCCTGGCCACAAGACACTGAGCCCTGAACCTTTGGCCCCTCAAAGGGGCAGCCTGTTTTTCCCCAAGGGGATTAACAAAGTATCAATTATTATTATTATGCACATTTAAAGAGCTGGAACAAGTTCATTTAGCTTTAAAAAGCTTAATCAATTTGTAAAATTGTTGCTGATTATTTTTGACTGTTTCTGTCTGTAAGTTATTCTAAATTTCTGCTAATGCTTTGTCATTAACTCTTGTATTTGCTCAGATTTGCGTACAGATATACACACAATTAAAATTTGTAATATTCACCTCAGAGCTGAAAAAGCTTCTGATCAGCCTCATCCTCCAGTGACCCAATGCCAGGGCCTCAGTGTCAGAGGCCCCTGAGCAAAGACCCACTTGGCTCGATCAGTAACCTTCGTGAAAGAGCAGATGATATGTGACACGATGGAAATTAGAGAGACTGAATCTTTGAGTGGCTATTAGAAAAAAGGCATAAAATTGAGTGAACTGAAGGAGAGGAATAGTGGATTATATAACAGAAAGATGCCAAAGATAAAAATGAAAGAGGTTGAGTGGAACTATGGGCAGATGGGGCAATAGATGGGTGGCTAAGTAGGTAAGTTGATAAATAGAAGAAAGGATGGACGGATGAATGGGTGGATACTTTGACACACTGCCCCAGGGAATCCGCCATTATACATGCGAGTGTCACTCAAGATTAGTGGCATAATTAAACTCCTGTCGCACTGTGTGTGATTCGAATCTGTGCACGTGTGTGCATGTGCATTTGTTTGTGCATGCGTGTGTGTATCCCAGTGTGTGTGTGGGAGGAGTTGACTGTGACAGAGATTGATGGTGAGGGGAAAGCAGGCTGTTATGTTGTGTAGCTAAAGGATTGATAGCCTCTACACCCCTGTGTCTGTTTAAACTGCTGACCGTTTTATAGGCGTGGCACAAGTGACCCCACAACACATATACACACATAGACTCTCCACCTCTAATTGGAAGGAAGCAGCTTGTTTTCAGGAACATTTTGTTGCTTAATTTGGCTGTTTGCAGCTGTGATGCCTTCGCTGAACTCCACTCACTGTGGGAACAACACAGAGCTATTGAGCTAAATTAAGTGTCATTCATAAATGAGCCAATCACCCTCTAAAGTGTTAACTCAAGGCTAATGGATAACTAATGGATAGTTGTGAACAATTTTAATACGCTAGATGAAATTTTTAAACACTCCGACTCCTTTTTTTTTTTTTTTTTTTTACATCTACAGCCTTAATGGCAGGTTATCAGAAAACCCTTCAGCCTTC
This sequence comes from Sandelia bainsii, assembly GCA_032362345.1. Lineage (NCBI taxonomy): Eukaryota > Metazoa > Chordata > Actinopteri > Anabantiformes > Anabantidae > Sandelia > Sandelia bainsii. Next base: position 8,208,073 of record JAUMHL010000017.1, read on the forward strand.
AATTAAGTCAATGAGAAATGAGGATAAAATGATTATGTTGACAACTCAGACTGGACTCCCCACTGAGAGAGAGAGACAGCTACATGGAGAGAGAGAGACAGAGAGAGATAGCGCATAGTCTCATTCATTATAACTGTTGAAGGCCATGTTCCTAAGCAGCTGCACACCGACCAAAGCTACATTTCTCTCTGTCTATGTTTGTGTTTCAGTGAGTGAAAGAGCCCCGCCGCTCCCCTGCCGAGCGGAACATCAGCTTCATCAAGTCAGCCACAGCCTGCTGCAACAGGGATGGATGTCGGACCAAGTTGCCTTCAAAATAAAAGCACAGAACATCCCTCTAGCAGTACAAAGAAGGAAATATTCTGATGAATACAGGAGTGAAAGAAAAGTCATTTAAATATTCATACCAAATGCTTATATAATTGTATAAGAGTAAGATGATTTAATGAGAATAATTATATACTTATGTTTCCTAATATCTAATTTGCAGTTTTCAATAAATATCAACATAAAAATCAGAGTAGACCAAACAGATACAACAGAAAAGCTTTTAAAAGCACCAGATACCACCATACTAAAAACAGTATACTCGATTGCATCTGTTTTGTAACTTTTTTTCTGGCCAGCTTAACTTATTCTATCAGTGGTAAAGTGCTGAAGTATTTATGGGTCCAAAATTGTAAATTCATTTGAAATTAAACTGTATGTAACCAAATCTAACCCAAAATATTATACATATACTGGATTTTTATGTAGACAAAGACAGTCAGGCTTAGTTTGACACACTCCAGCTTAGATCAAAATGAGGTTGATCCAAACAGCCCCAAATAAGCAGGGAACACAGCAGTGCCATAAATTAATTGTTATGATGATGATGATAATGATTATTATTACTGACTGTCCCATCATAGTGGGCCCCATTTAGAAGGCTATTGGGCATACCGACAGATGCTACCTGACTTGGTTACTAGCACCCCAGTGGATCTGTGCAGACCTCTAAAGCCAGCAGAAGCAACTGATGCTGTAGCTGGACATTATTACGTGACAAATGTTACAATATCAGCTGTGCCTGTCAAGTGGCCCACTGTCTCGTAGCTACTCCATAAAAATGTAGGCTACGTGTTAGTTGGACTTGCTTGGATGTTGGTATTGCCAGATTAAGCGCATACAGGCTTTTATTTTGAAAAGCCCCGCCGGAGCAGCTGTGTTGCTGCGTGGTGTTTGACTTGACAGATGGCAGGCGAGAGACGCTCCTCTCGGCTGTCTCTCTCGGTCCGTTGGTCCATCCCGGTTCCCATTGTCTCCCCTTTTCACTCCTTGAAGACAAACCCGAGACGACAAACTAAACTTAACCGCTATTCCGCTCTTATCCTGTAGCTTACGTTTTGAGACTTACCTAGACCTGAAATTTTATCCTTACCTCTCTCTCCGAAACGTGGACATGCTTTGCTGTATTTTATTTTTTTTAACATTGTAGAGATCTGTTCGCTGTGACGGAAGAGACTGTGAATGAACCGACCAGCAGCTGACGGGGCTGACAAAACGGTGGTTGTGTTGTGGAGCTGATGGGGAGATGAACCGGAGGAGGAGGACTTATTAGTCAACACAGACACCGAAATCAGCTTTCAGTGGCTGTTGACATATCACAAACAACCTAGCAACTAATTTACTTATCATCTTCTTTATGTGGATTAAACACAAAATTCAGAAAACAAACTGGATTACAGTCGGAGGTTTGGCGACAGACGCGCTGTGTTTGGTTACGGTGTGAATGATCCTTAAAGGATGTTGGCGATTCATCCTCGTTACTTCCCCTGAGAGCACAGGAGCTGGTCTATAAAAGGAGGCAGGGACCACTTTCACTTGTTTTCTCCACCCTAAAACAAATTAGGCTGTTTCAGTAGGCGAAGTCCAAGTGGCGCTTAATCGGATTATGAAACAAGAGAGCATTTAATCTGGGGAATATCAATCTGATCTCACAATATCTCGTTGCTTGCTCAGTTTTTCTCTAAGTGGTTACTGTACAGGACCATGCTAAGGATGCGACTAATCGACGTGGCTGTCGACCTGACTTTCTAGTTCGTGTGAACCCTGGACGTACCTGTAACCTTTGTTTAATGCAGGAGTAGCCAAGATAGTTTATATGTGTCACAAATCCGGCTTAATTCTGATTGTGCCCAGTCTATCAAAACGCATAACACCGCCTGATTTATCTGACTACTAACCTGCCTTTAGTTGCAGAGGTTTGGAAAGGGTGCACCTACATAACCAAGCTCTGTGGACGCACCAAGAACAATTTGTGGACTTGAATCATCACCAAAGTCCGCCTTCCATCACTGATCCCTGACCCTCTCTTTGTTGGATATCCAAGGGACCACATTTCAGGCTGTTAACCTGTCAGCATCCCCTCCATCTGAATGAAGTATTAGCCTGTTATTCCCCTGAGCTCCTGTGGGTACAGGGGCCGAGCCGTGTTCTCTGAGGCCAGGCGGCAAGCGCCTCTACCTGGGCTGCCAGCCAGCCAGCCAGACGGACTGACCAGGGCTTTTGGGGTTTGAAGGTCCAGCTGGAGATTTGGGAGTTACCCAGAGTGTCTTCACCACGTGGAACACAGGAGAGTCGGAGGAGAACAACATGGGGTGCTGTAGTGGCAGGTGTACCTTGGCCTTCATCTGTGGCATGCAGCTGGTAAGTGTGTGTGTTTTTTAGTTTTTAAAATCTTGTAAGGTTTTTAAAAGATTTTAAAGACACGTCTTTACTTGTTGACAAAACTTGGAGCAGGGGATGGGGGGATAGATCAATGGATGGAAGGAAAAAGATGGATTACTGAAAGGTCATATTTCAGAAGTTAATGGGTGTGTTAAAGGTCATGATACATCGTAGGATCTGGTTTGAGGGACGGACTGACAAATAGGTGGATTAAAAGGATGAATGGCTGTTGGCGGGAGTTCTGAGACAGTGCTGAGAGTCCTGATAGATGGATGGAAGCAGGTGGTGATAAATAGGATGCACCAAAGAAAAAGAAGGTATGGGCGGCTGGGTGGCAGATGAATAGATGTATGGAGCAGGTATACATGATTGATGGAGAAGAATGTGTGGATGAAGGAAATAGGAGGAGCAGACATGATATAAAATACCATTCTCTCTCTGCCTCTCTTTGGATCTCTCCTTCTCCCATCACCATCTGTGATAATGGAAACTACTGCCAGGCAAGACAACAGGGAGGGAGGAATCAGTCTGTAGGTGTGTCTATGTGCATGTGAGGATGAGCAAGAAGGAGCATAAATTATTTAATTAGTTCAAACATGTAAATTGTTCATAATTAAAAGAAAAACCACCCAAAGACATTAAGAGTGACTGAAGCAGTAAACAACACGTTTTCTTGTTTCCTACAGAAAAACGGCCAAATGTAGGCGATCATCTGAACATTTGTAATACAAGTTTCACCTGGAACATTTTTTCAGCAATGATTCAGATAGAAATCCAAAGCAGAAAAAGAAACTAAGCAGCAGTAATAGATTTCTTTGTGTAGGTGAAGCGGAAGAAGCTACAAAAATAACGCTGACGTATTTTGATCTGACAGAGTTGACATGCGAAAAAGTTAGAAAATTATTGTGCGCTTACTGAAAATTCGAAAACTTCATATTTATTTACAAACCCAATTTCCCATAAAAGTTAAAAACTTTTCTAAAATGCAATAAAAACCTTTTAGTTTTTGTGTGAACCTTAATTTTTTGGACAAAAGTACTTAACTTAATTGTATTTTGTACATAAGCAAATTTAGAGTTTGATGGCTGCAACAGAGAGTTATGTTTACCTCTGTGTTACATCACCTTCCCTTATAATTATAACCTTTGAATTGTTTGTAAGCTGAGGATACTAATCGTCACAATTTTGCAAGTGGGATATTTGTCCATTCTTGTTGGATATAAGACTTCAGCTCAACAGTCCATTGTCTGATTCACGTCATCTCTTTTATGCGTCATGCAAAATTACGCTTGGCTTTGTCCTGTTGTAATATACGCTGACTTCCTGGGAAAATATGTCTTGACGGCAGTATATGTCTCTTTAAAATCCCAAAACACAGCTCTGCGTCAATGCCATGGGCACTGATATACCTCCATACCATCACAGATGCTGTCTTTTGCACCTTTCGCTGATAGCAGTTCAGTCTTTTTTGTAGAATGGAGAACCCAATGCCCTGATCACAGAACATATTTCCACAGTTTTTTCAGTCCATCTGACATGAGCTTTGTCCCATAGATCTCTGTTCCACTTCTGCACAGAATTGTTATATGGTTTCCTCCTTGTTTCAGCTTGCATTTCCGGATGTAGTAGCAGACTGTGTTAAGTGACAATGATTTTCCAAAGGTTACAAACATTCAACAGTAGTTTCTAACCTTGCGTTTTACACATCCCCCTTGATTAGTTGAGATTTCCCTGGAGTCCCTGAATCTTTTTACAGTAATTTGTGCTGTAGATGGTGAAGGCAAAACTTGAAAAACTTCAAACTTGCTTTGAAAAAAATTACTTAATTACTAAACTAAAATAATTATAAACTAAACTAAATTATAAACTAAACTTATAAACTAAAAAAATTACTAAACCTGAGGACAGTTCTCTTGTTAATCTTGCACAAAGTGAATAGCACCAACCCATCTTTACTTGCAAGACTCAGCCTTTGGTGGATCCTCCTTTATACCTTATCTTGATACCCTCACCTGTAACAATTAACCAGCTAATTTTGGAATCAGGTTGACATCAGCTTTTTTGAGTGTGAGTCTATTTAACTTATATTTACAATAATAATAATTGATTCTTTATTTATCCCTTGGAGGAAATTCTTTGTGGACAGGCTGCCCCCTTAGGCACCAAGGGTTTGGGGTTTAGTGTCATGTCCAGGGACACTTTGACATATGGCCAGGAATCGGGGAGGCGAACTACCAACTTTGGGGTTCATAGAAAGGTGACAATTGCAGAATGCCCTACCTACTGCGCCACTGTCGCCCCAAATGTTGGTCAGTAAAATGCAGTGTTTAGTGAATTTATCACATATATATTCTTTTTGCTGTAAACAACTCTGTGCTTTTACCCACTAAAGCTTTTGCGTGCACCTCTCCATTGTCACATGAGACTTCATCAACGAGACTAAAATGTTTGGTAAATTTGGAAGGATTCGCAGACTTGTGTGAATATTTGTGGGTTTGGCACTTTGATCATTGTGTTTCACATTACACATAGTAATTTGACCCGTTATTTATGTAAAAATATTAATTAGTGCAGCTTTAATAAAATATAATACAAACAGTCCAGGGGACATTTAAACTGAAGTCATGACTTTTTCCCAGCTGTAAAAAGTTGGTTGTTATTGTTGCTATGTTCAGAATAAAGCTCTTCATCTTGGCTACATGTAAAAAACACAGGGGCATTATCACTGTACATTATATCATCAAGACAAACAGCAACAGTAGAGGCAAAGCACAGGCATGATTCTCTAGAGGCTTCCCTGGGAAATGAAGGAAGTCGCTGCGTCAGATAGAAGCAGAGGAGAGAGGTTTAGTCAAAGTGGTAACACTCATAACTAATAAATCTGAAATTTCTCAAAACCTCGTAGATTGATCATTTATGACAGTGTAAGAGGATTTTAGGATGGAGTTTCCATGCAAATTTGTATAGAAACTAAAGATGTATTGTGATAGAACATAGTGTTACCTGCATCTGCACAGGTGGATAAACATGAGTTGTTGAACAAGTGTCTCATAGAGTCATTTATAGTGAGTATGTGCAGACTGAACACCTAGAGTTGAAAAGGACATGGTTACACATGGATACCCTGTGCGTGTGTGCGTGCATATGTGTGTATTCAGTACAAAAGAGCATCATATATGAAAATCACCAAATTTAGCAAAGGATGTTAATATGTATGACCATCATGTGTGAGAGTGTAGTTGTAAAGGGTTGATTGTGCTCTGTAAAGAAACATTGCTGTGCATATTTTCATTCAGAAAAGTAACAACAGCTGCTACAGTAGAATGCCAATGAGATGCTGCCACATGTGCTGTACATGCATGAAACACGTTACTGTGCTGTAAATGGGGATGTGCGTGTGTGCGTGTTCCTGTTGGTGAAACAGAGGCAGGGTGTGTTTGTGTGTGTGTGTGTGTGTGTGTGTGTGTGTGTGTGTCTGTGAATGAGATGCTGTCACAGTGACAGTCATTGTGTCTAATGTGGTGGAACTAATGCTATGCCATAGTCAACAACATGTTTTGCTCTGTTAACTGTTGTAATAGCTAAGCCAGTTGATACCACCACTAGCTGAGCTGGAGGTCTAACACTGTAACTGTATGTTACAGTTTGGCCATGCACACTTAATTCCATTATAGTTGAGAGCATGTTGACACAAGTCTCCTTGTTGTGTGTCTTCAAAAAAATCACAACTTTTCCTTATTGTAAGGATGCAATGATAAGGATACAACAGTATATTTATCTACAGGAAACCACTCTGCCTACAATCTTTGTTGTTAAAACCAACCTAATTAACCACAAATTAAAAGACTCTGTGCTTCTCTGCAAAGACCCTCTGCTAGAAGTAATTGTTTTTGCTGTGTGAGCTTCTGCCTAATAGTTGACCTCACAGAGTAGAAAACAATGCTGGTCAGTGTGTCTTATGTAGTGGAACTGATGTCTTAACTCTTAATAGCAGTTTTCTCGCGCTTCATTAGATAGGTTAATTGCTGAGATAGCTGATGTCAATATAGCTGAGCCGAGATCAATGATCCAGGTTGGAGATATGTCTACTTCACAGCTGATGTCACCATATGTCAAGAATAATTAGTCTCACCAGGTGATATTCTACCAGCCTGTGAACTAAATTAGAGTAAAGGTAGTATATTCTTCTGTGCAAAGATTGTTAGTTACCTTTAAGGTCACCAGTCAATTCTCAATAATTGTTGTTTTGCTTTCCTGCAATAGCTATTGATTTCAGTTCATTTCAGTGAGATGCTCTCTCTCTTTTGCTTGTATGACAACCCTTTGAAAAGTAGGACTGCAAGTGATGATTGTTTTCATTATTGACTAATTTCCTACTTATGTTCTTCATTTATCATTTGAACAATAAAATGAAAAAAATATTAGCTCATCAATAATTCCTTAAAAAAAGCCTAATAATAATTTTAAGATGTCACCTTAAAATTATTTTTTGTTTTACAGTTCAAAACTAAGAGATATTCAGTGTCAGTCAGAAAAACTACTTTTTTTGTGATTGATTGTTATAACCATATTTTTTCTGCCAATCAACCAGTTTAATTAAGTGTTTGTTCTAGAAATTGCCAAGGATATGTTGACCCAATAAATAAATATGTATATATATATATATATTTTAAGGAATATTTAAAGGAATATTTTAGCATTTCTAGAAAGACACTTTCTTTGCTAGAGTAATAAATGGTTGTGAGGTTGCTGAGCCATAAATTTAAATCCCAGAAGATTACTGTGCCTGGCCGAGAAAGTTTAGACAAAACAAGTAAAAAAATATACTCAACAAAATTGTGAAAGTTTGAACTATTTAAAAAAAAAAAGGATATTTAAGTTCCTAATGTGTTGGAAAATAAGTCTTTCATTATTCAGTAAAAGTAAACTTACAAGGATCTCAAAAAGCAACAGCAATAATACCATAAAAATGATGAAACACATAGAAACTTTAGAGAGAAAAACATATTAAAGTCGGATGACACAAAACAGAGCAAAAAGATCATAGCTGATCAGATGGTGTTTTTACCAACATCTTTGCACACACACATATGCCACTGGTGACTCACTTACTGTGGCACTGGTTGCAGTTGCTATATCAGTCCACACACCCACCAGCTGCTGTCACAAAGATGATGACTAAATCATCCAATGGCGTGATAGGTAAAAGGATGGCAACTAGTGGCCTCGCTCCATTGGTTGGTTCAGTGGAGCCTGTGCAGACAGTTTGTGGGTGTTAATGTTGATGGGGCATTAATTATGTTGTTGTTGTGCGTTAATTGAATGGAGTGAATGGAGTAGAATTACAGTCTTGTAAGTCAGTGTAGTGAACAATTACAATTAGATAATAATTCTCAATCCGATAGAACAAATGTATAATTGATATTTAAAAATTAAAACACCAAAGAAGACACTCTCAGACTTTTTTCAGAGCAAAAACCATTTGCTACCCATTCATTTGGGTTATGACCATCTTCAGTCATAAGTCAAAGATGTATACATGTAACAAGGTTGGACATGTTCAGTGGCCATAGCCTATCTAAGACAGTGTCTGTGGCAGTACATGCCTGTGACATTTCCACCACTGAGGGCCATAATGAATAATTTACCACATGGAAGCTATGACATGAATGCAGAAGTGGTGTCTCTGCATGTGTTACCCGATTGGAAAACAGTGAATGTGCAGTTGTTCAAACCCAGAAGTCAATATTTGTTGAAAAGTTGTTTTGGGGGAGAAAAAAAAATAAGATAAGTTTATGTTGATATGTTGAATTTTCCAGAAACACATTTGAAAGTTATTTTGACTTCGAAATTATAGGCAAACGTCAAGTAAAAATGAAATAGAAAACATTTACTGCTGATGTTGCTTTAATAATTTCAGTTGAATTGCTTTGCAAATTAGAATAAATTGTCTATTTAAATTCAGATATTGCAGTTTTGCAAAAAAGGTCCTCCCACTCAATCTGATTCTAGCTCAACTGCCATATCCTTGTATTTGCAAAATTCATTTACTGCTATTTTGCAAATTATTATTTTATTATTTTGTTAATATGCATCCATCTCACACTGATGCTTTTTCTGCATTTCGAAGCAAATCCACTTACAGAGTATTTTGAGCTGAAAGCGAGTGGAGCTCCTGCACTCTGGCAACCAACATAATCTTCAGACTTTCTTTCTCATCGCCACAACTCAGTGAGATAAAGAGGCTTTGCTCTCCTTTATGTACAGCACCACTTTCAAGAGGGCCACACACAATCTCAGCACTGAGTCTATGGATTTCCTGTCTCTCTTTCTTTGTCGCAGTCTCTAATTTGTCAGTCTCTCTTCCCCCAGGTGCCTCTCTTTTTATACATGCCCACTCCTTCTCTGTATGTCTTTCTTTTCTTTTTTATTTCTTTAGCAGTCTCCACCTCCTCTCTCTTTCTGTCTATGGATGGAGAGATGTTGCCATAACACCTTGGCCACTGCCTGCACTGCCAATTCATGTGATGCATTCAATATAATCTGTGCACACACACACAAACGTTCTGCTACTGGTCCAGTTCAGGTAGTCTCATTGTGCCAAATAAGTCAGACGTCAGACCTCGAGCCTTGTAGTTCAGACCAAATTGTATTCACATTGGTCAGTTTATTCTTGGTGAATAAGGGATATGGTGGGTTTCCAGCTTTTAATTGTCAAAAAAAAATACTATAATTTTAACTGGCCCCTTTACTGTTGCCTTAGCCAATATGGACTGGCTACTGTCCCAGTCATGTCAGCCTCCTCAACCACTGATGATACACAGAAGGCATGAAAATAAATGAGCTGTGCTGTTTATGCATTGCAGGGAAAGGCTAACTTTAATATTGATAATATAATACTTACAGTTTAATATAACACATTAATGTACCTTTGTAGTTTTGTTTTAACAAACAGAAATAAAAAATAATAAATTGCAGGCACACCCCAGATGTTCTTTTGTATTTTCTAAGTGAAAAAGCTGTCAAAGATGAAACATATCTGTACCATCTGGGGTTGTGAGAAACAGTAATATAACACTGTACAAAAGGAAAGTTTAACTGGTTACTTACGTATGCAATTTGGCTGTAAGCATGGTACCTTATTTGTTGTGCTGAAAATAAAAAATCCATTTGCTGAAGACGTCCATCAGAAAGCTGTCAGCATATGTTCTGCACAGCACGGTCTCTTCAAATTCAGTCAATCGGTTAAGGTTTGGCAAAGGACCAACCTCTAAAATGGAGAATGTGTAGTAAGTAATAAGGTGTATTTTATGCTGGGATGTGTCAATGGGCTGAGTAGGGAGCCTTCATTTGACTGCTGCTCCTTGGTGACAAGGTTTATCATGAAACATTTGGAGGTGACAGAGCTTTTCTCCCATGATCCTTCAGCTATTGATCTCTAATGGTTTAGATACAGTAATATTAATTACTTGAGTTTCATTTTCAAGCCAGTGATTTGCTTGTGCTACAGCAAATTTTTCTTGGCTAGCCAATGTTCCATTAGCATCTGTTATTTTCTCAGACCGAGTTTTCTATTTTGAAAAGATGTCCATGTTTATCTTTGTGGAAGATTGTTGTAGGGAATTATGACCCAAACCCAAAAGAAGATTTGTTTTCTCCAACTTGTCCCAAAGTTGAAGACAGGTTACATCACGTGGGTTTCCAAAAGACACCAGACCCACTGCAACACTGTTACACCTTTTTTCCTTGGGAAAGCTTTCTCATAAACTGTGATTTTCCACCCTAGATGTTTGATTGTAAAAACAACATAAGTTGTTCTCCCAGTTGAGATTGTGGCATGCCTTGTAAAAGCACTCAGAAGTTCACAGAAGGGTGCAAAACCATGATACTGTGTAAACCCATGCTGTCATCGTAAAAGAGTCTGTGAAACTGTGGGAGAGTGGAATCAGTAAAAAGCGAAATCTTTTTGTTCGAGTAAGAGACGTTGACTCAATCTATATTCCTCCACAGCTCGGTGGAGGCTTTAAATTGAACCTTTACACAGATTATTTGTTCTATAGTCTGAGTGAGACTGAAACACCAACTGTGAAATCACATCCAGTGTATAGATCACTTCCATATGTGCTACTGCATTGCACTGTAAAGCACAGTGTTCTGATCTGACAGCAAACACTGATAGTTATCACTGAATGATATGATTGCAAAACTCTATTAGTTTAGACAGACAAGATTTTATGGAGCCAAGTATTTTATGTTATTTTGCCCAGATATCTAAACCACTGTTGCTGCAGTCCCTGCATACAGAATATTTTGGTATTTATATCTCTCTACATAGAAACACACAGGTCTCCAGGACAGCCCTCGGCTTACTTTTTTTTCTTATGTTCATTTTTTTCATTGGTTTGGGATGATGGATTCTTATAAATAATACAATAACCATAGACCTCATCTGCTGCTATGAATAGGAAGTCACAGGTGCCAATCAGAGTGGCAGAGATTTGAAAAGGCTTCCAATTGTGAATAAAACCTGGCACATAATCCAAAACTTAACTCATTTAAGCTGCAAACTCTTAACAACAGTTTTCTCAACAGACTAATACAAGTGGGCATTTTTCACTGAAAACATTTTAAATTGTCAAAGTTGGAGAATGGATTTGATAGCATTCTGTGAAATTCAATTCCAGTATACAGTCCACTTATCAAATCAGAAGTTTTTTAAAAATCCTTCAGATTTATTATTGCATTACAACATCTGCAAGTAACTATGCCTAATCACAGTTTGTTGGCTCAGAAGACAAAACGCTACTGTTTTTAGTGGCAAAACTACAAACACATACAGTATGCTGGTGGTTATAGAGTAGTGTTATAGAATCATGTGTCTTTTCCTCACAAACAATCTTTGGCTGAATACAGACAGCAGCTGGAGAGAGCAAATTAACCAGAGAACAGGCAATTGAATTGAATTGGCAATTGAATGTGTTTACTTAAATGCATTTAGAGTTAAAATCTCAGATTATGTACACAGGCTTGTATGTTTGGCTTTTTTTTCTGAAAGAAATAGATATTCTCTAATGCGATTCTTCATCTTTTGTACTGATGAGTCAGCTGTGAGACTCTGTTCTGTGAGTCACTTCTTATTGTGCATGGAGTAAATTAATCAGATTTGCCTGAAAAAAAATCCTCCCAATTCACAAGTCATTAGTGTCCACCACCTCTCATGATTTGTTTGGATTAAACCATTCAAAGCATTCTTTAAAAAGTGAGTATTTTCATATAAATACTTAATCTTTCATCACTTCATCCTATCCTCAAAACATCTTTCATCTTAAACTGCAGCTGTGGAGGGCACTGACAAAGCTACTGCAGCCAGTTAAATCCCCACAGGCCTGTTTCTCTAGAGCAATCTGGTGGTCAATTTCAATCTTCCTGCAATCATATTCCCAAGTCCTGACCCCATCTTTGAAAATCGCCACCAGTTTCCTATCGACTCTCAGCAGTGGAGCGTGAGAGGAAAGTGAGGCGACGACATGAAACAAAGGTCATGTACTGGATTTGAGCGAGCGATACCACAGGTGCTGAGCTGCTAAGATGTGCGTAGATGGTGGTGGAAGCTGACCTTGTACGTGACCACTGCTGATGGATTAGCTGAGATGGTGTTAGGCCAAATACTGCTGCCTCAATATTTACACACAGGCAGACAGACATAAAGGGCAGACAGACATACCAAACAACAGACACATGCTTTTCTTTCAGTTTTATTTTAATACACTTCAAACTATTGTGCTGCTGACTTTTTGTCGCTTGCTGCTCCTGTATTGTTATTTATCCCTCAAGGTGAAACACTCCCCTATTGTTCTCTGAGAACTCATATCCTGTTGATGTAGTTGTTGCTATTGTTGTTGTTGCTGCGAATCCTGATATTCCGCCTGTGCAGTGGTTTTGATCTTATTACATCAAAGGAGTGCTTGAATTATAATGGCGAGCGACTGCAAAGCAATGCCTCGAGCTTCATTACACATAATTATGAGATGGAGAGATGACTGGTGTCAGATGAACACCTACTATCTGGAGAGAAAACAACCACATTTTCAGAATGACACTGATATGTTGTTGAGTCTAATGGATTTTTGGGGGGCTGGGAAAGTTGCTCAGCACAGAAGGGAGAATAAAGTTATCAGCATTTCATATTTAGCTGAAAAAGCAAAAAAACAAAAAAGCGAGTAACAAGATTTCAGGTGGGAACAGTTGTACCATCGCATTTTGCTGATTTTTTTGCTGTTTGCTACAGAAATAAATTCAATTTCTACTAATGGTGTAAGCATCCTCCCATCAGCAGTAAACATACTCGCAATAAAATGTCTTCTGAGACAGTTTATAAAGTTTATCATATTGTCTTCAGTTACAGAAACATGGTCAGAAACTTGCACATTTCTGTTATGTCTTTTTTATTCTATTCACCATGTTTCTTTTCTTTGATTTCTTATACTGTTCCACCATATTTTTCTCTCTGTATCATTGTTGCCCTTGTTGCCTTGTAATCTTTCTCACTGCGCCTCTCAATCTTTCTCTCAGGCACGCTTTTTCTTTTATTCTCTCTTTTGCTGCTCTGCACAGTCTCTCCCGGGCCATTTGAGTTGCTCAGGGAGCTGTGAAAATGATGTCTGTGTGTCTTTGCGTCCGCGCGTGTGCATGTGTGTGTTCACGTGCAGGGACAGAGGAAGTAGTGGAGCGTTTTAAGTCTTGCCATAGAATCATTTCAACTGGGATAAGGAGCCAAGGGAGGAAAAAGGAAGGAGGGAGGGAAGGAAGAACGGATGGTTAGATAGATATATTCATAGAGGATAGATGAATGTCTGTGTGTGGATCAATACTGAGATGGAGGGATTGAGATTTGGATGAATGAACGGAGAGAGGGCTGGGAGGGATGAGTTGGGTAAGCAAGGGAGGGGCAGATGATAACAAGAGAGGACGGATCAATGATGGATACATACCCAAGATGTATGGATGAACAAATGATTAATAGATGAATGGGTCGTTTAACACTGCAAAGTTATCAGTAATGACCGCAGATGGCAGGCAACGAAGAGAGAGACAAGCATGTACGCTGTAGACTTTGTGACAGTGGAGCAAATAATGTGTATGTGCTGTGGTCTGACAGGTGACACCACTACTAATCTACTCCTATCAAAGCCAAATGTAACTCCTTGGCTTGCATGCCAAGCACCACAAAGCAATCTAAGCTCAAAAATCTAAAATCACAAGCATTACTTCTAGCAAGCTAAACTGCATGTTTAGTGCCGTCTTGTATCAAAGTCTGTTTTTCCGGCATTTTCTGTCTTTTTACTAATGTGGAATTCAGTGGTTCGGTGGTATTGTGAAAAGAGCTGATAAAGTCTTTTGCTTGGTCACAGACGAGCACAATATCAAGACTATTCAAGTCAATTCTGTCTATAATAAATTGAGGAATGCCACAAATAGTTCATTTCTCTAATAATCATCTTTAGACCTTTGAAAACAGTTGCACTGATTCAAATAGCTGAAATAAAGTACTTCTGTGTTGAAATTAACCAGAGATGAAAGAAGAAAGAAACATAGCAGGTGGACTAAGAAGCTCGTTTTCTTTTGCTTGAGAGAATTTTATATGATGTACTTCAAAATTATAATCCTGCTCATGGCTTCAGTTGTTTGTTTTGGTCACACAACTCTTGTCTCCATCTCTTGAAAGTTCCATTTGACATTGAACTTTTGTTTATAGGACTGGCTCACAGTCAAAGGGAGTGGATGGCAGCCAGAATGGGACAATATTTGAGAACAGGCCAAGACCAAAGGTTATTATCTGAAAATGCTACTGGCCAATATGGTGTGTGACCTTTACTGATTTATCTACTAAAGATTTTTAGACATCACCTGGTCAGTACAGACTGTTCATCAGGACCAAAGAACTAATTTTGAACCCTGGCTCTATTCATCCATTGCAACTACATGCAGTTTTATATGTTGTCATCATGTCGGCGACTAGAACAGCAGCATCTGTAGTGATGCAAATGTTTCTGCTCTTGTGAAAATTATTAGCAATCATTTCAATAACCAAAGCATGAATAACTTCCACAAAACTTTTGCTACTGAGTGCATCTAGTCTTGATTCCCAAGATGACAAGAAGGTGGTTGCCTAAGGCAGTAAATAATTTACAGAACAAACAATAAAACCAATAAAAACATGTTGCTCTTATATTTTAAGTATTTTTGGAACTTCTTTGGGCTTAAATGCAGCAGCATGACAGGGCCAGCATGCAATCACAAGGCATTGTAGCACCATGTCTAATGTGATCATAACCAGGACATTGTCTCATTGCAATGTTTATTTTTTTTTGCAGATGTTTTTATATCTTTCGGCTGCTCCCTTTTCGGGGTCGCCACAGCGGATCACTCTGCATATTTGAGTTGGCAAGGATTTTATGCCGGATTTTAAAGATAAAATCATATATATGTACTGAACACTGAATTTTGCTGCATATTGAGGCTGCAAGCTGTGTGACAATATCATATTCATGACAGCTGCAGATCACACACAATCAGGGAATTGCAGCTCTCTAATTTCAATTTTTGGTGAAGCAGCAGTGAGATGGTGCATTTATTGTTAAGTGGAAATTTGATAATCCTAGAAACATTATATTTAGCAATAAAATGATCCTTACATTGGTGAGAGCTTTAGTTAATTCGACAGGCTGTTTATCTGCACGGTACTGCCATCAACCTCAAAACATCTTTCAGATTTCAAAATGTTTGATATCTGTTGACATGTTTCTGTGCCAGAATGCCTAAAAACTACAGCTAAAGTCTCAGAACATCTGTCCCAGAGTTTGCTCAAGCTACTACTCTACAACTGAACTTGTCATAATTAGGCCAAAAAGAGCCTCTAGTGGGAGGACAATAATATATAAAAAGCTAAAATGCTGTTTATGTCTTTTTGGTCTCCTTGCATAAAGAATGGTCAATTTATATGTTAGCAGGAATATTTACATGTTTCCATGTGATTGTTATATGATTGTTTCCCTCTGCTTTCAGTGTTCATGCTAAGCTAAGCTTATTGTCTTTTTAATCTAGTTTAATACCTACTTAATTTTCTTTTATGTGAGTGTTATCAATCTTCTCACCTAACTCTTGTCAAAATGTATATTCTCTGTTTGCTATATTGCATAAATGAAATAATACATTAATAGATTGATTGGTCTAAAAACATCAGCTCTAATTTCCATCATTAAGAATCATAACATCTTCAAATTATTATGTTTTGTCCAATCTATAGTATTCTCCCAAATCTAAAATGATTCAGTCAACAATTAAATACATTTC
The DNA here is from genome assembly GCA_032362345.1 of Sandelia bainsii. NCBI lineage: Eukaryota > Metazoa > Chordata > Actinopteri > Anabantiformes > Anabantidae > Sandelia > Sandelia bainsii. The sequence goes on from JAUMHL010000017.1 coordinate 8,224,135, forward strand.
AGATTTCAAATGCAGGAACCAAGGAAAGTACAGCAATCTCATCTGCTTCATAAACTCTTGCCAATAACTTTCTGAACCTTGTCTCCTTTATTCCACTAATACACCAAAACTCCCAGAGTCAATGAAGTCCTCATTCCAGTTGATTCTGTTTCTTATATTTATAAAACTCTTGATTAACAAGTATGTAGATCACCTCCATTTTGACAAGTGAGAACAGAAGATTAAGCACCATCATTTGACAGCCCTGATACTCGTTAGCATCTGTGTTTTCATAGCATGAAAAAAATTGCTGCAACTGCACGAAAGGATGTTTTGACAAGCTTTCTTATTTGTGCTGGGTCACATTTTTGCTCCTGCCTGCCAAGGTCCTCTGTCATGTCTCCAAAAGCTGCTGTTATTTTGATCTATAAATATATTACATGAGTCTTTGTTTTCTCACGCACACACAAATGAACACACTTTGTCATGCAATGCACAAATTTATATTCATGCACTGCCAGGCATGCACATGCTGACGTAAAGATGTAGTCTTGCTCTTCTTTGCTCTGATACCTTGCAATATGGATCTAGAGAATCCTCTCCTACTAAAATGGTCCCTGAAGGCACCAATGAAGAGAAGCTTTGTTTCAGTTTTGAATCCCTTTAAGAACTAGTGAAGATATTGGCTGATGTGTGAGAAAAGAAAGAGCTCAACATTACACTTTCAACTTTACCTGTAATCATTTTTTCTTTCACCGCTCATCCCTCTGTCATGCCCTCCTCTCCACTCTCTTCCTCTCCTCCTTCTCTGCCTCAGTATGAATTGATTCAGTCTTATTAGCTTACATACCTGCCCTCTGGTGTGGCTCCGCTCTTATCGCTCTCTCTCTCACATAGACACACATATACCAACTACTGCCTTCTATTTTTCTTCCTGCTCCCTCTGTCACACTCACACACACAAACACACACAGACACAGTAATCAGATCCGGCAATCTCTTGTATGTCTTGTATTTTTGAACTCGGCAGATACAGTCTCAGCTTACAGATACAGTCTCAGCTTTCAGCATGGCTCCATATCAGCCAAACTGTAGTCACGTCTCACCAAAATAGAAGCACGGTATGTTTTTGAGTGTGGGAGATACACTGTAGTGGTGGCAGTGGTGTTCAGTGTTTGTGCATCTATTTGTGTGCCGAGGGAGTCCATAAGTAGTTTTGTGTATTGAGCAGCACTGTGCCCCAGTAGCACACCATTAACACTGCCAGGGTTAGGGTTTTAATTCCCACAGTGCCACCTGTATTAAAACTGGACACATTCATGGCATCATGCAAACAAACAGAGACAAAGTAGAAGACAGATAGATAGATAGATAGATAGATAGATAGATAGATAGATAGATAGATAGATAGATAGATAGATAGACAAGACAGATTGTGAGGTGAATTTCTTTGGCGATGCAAGCAAAATAAGTGGAGAGACATGAGTGGGCATGAATTTGCTCAGAGTGGCACAAACAGAGGCAAAGACTCGTCTTCACAAGTTGAAAATATTACGGCTCAAGCCAAAAATTTGTGCGTGTCCGTAGGTTTTGAATGTTTTTGAATCCGGTTAATAGACGTACAGAGATAAAAGTGAAAATAAGAGACTGAAGGAAAATGAAAGAAACAACTAGAGTCACTGGTGAGTTCAGAGATCTGTCAAAAATGTTCTTTGCTTAAGGCTTAATTTAAGACTTAGTATGGCATGAAACCCATTGAATGAAACCTGGCTGAATCATCATTAAAATATGAGCAACTGTGTAAATATTTGATTATTTGATAAAAAAGGTACAACATTTCCATATAATGCCCCTCTGGTAGGTCAAAGATAAGGATTACAGTTGTTTTTTATTAAAGTAGTAAAGAGAACTGATTTTTTCCCCAATCCTGGGTCAATTTAGGATGAATTCAGCACCTTTGTTCCAAACTTTAACAACTATGTATTTTGAATTTTCTGTAACTTTTCTATAAGTCATACCTCTAACTTCTTCGTCATCAGGAAGGTTGTCTGAGGCTCATGAGTAATGTGCTATGTCAAACTGATGGTGATACAGTCACCATCACTGAGTGATACAGTCATAGCGGAGCTAGGTTTTCATGGTGATTCCATTATACACTTCGTTAAGATTATGAAATGGCCATGAAGGAAAGTCTCAATTTATTACCTGACTTTGATGGTACTATCACAGTAGATTGTTCCTCATTTTATTTATTGTAGAATATGACTAATTTAATATTGAACAAAGACATTTTTTTCAAAAATAAATATACGTGTAAAATAACACAAATTTGGTTTTGGAAACTCTTTCATAAACTGGTTAAAAATATTATATAGTTCCCCAACAGCATGTGTCAGGA
>JAUMHL010000017.1:8226611-8270562 GCA_032362345.1 Sandelia bainsii
CCAACTTCTCTTTTTTTCTTTCTTTTTCTTTTCTGTCCCCCGGTCTCGTCTGTCGTGATTGTAATAAGTTAAAATAAAAAATGTTATTAAAAAAAAAAAAAAAAAAAGACTGATGACAGCACAGCTACACTCTCATGTGTCATCTGTGTTACTGACAGGCCGAAAAAAACAAAGAAACAAACAAACAAAAAATATTACAAAAAACTTACTGTTACTATTTAACATTTTAATCAAACTTTTTAAAGAACAACTGAACACAGAACCACAGCAAACAAATCAAATAAATAAAGAACAAAGTCTTAACATTATGACACTTTAGACAAAAGTATTTAGTGCATGTTTCATTCAGAAAGTCTCTCTGTCACTCTGTGTACCTGGCGGAGTGTATGATGGTATGATTCTAATCTGTATTTCCATGTGATTGGCCGCATATTGGGCCGATCAAAATAAACTCCTGCCCCTGACTGCATGGATTCTCAGCAGAGCTGAGAAGGATCGGCTGAAGACTTCCCAACGGGAGTCGGCTCTTCTTATTGTGTGTGAAGATTCTCAGTCGTCCAGGTCATGGTTATAATGGTTATGGGTCATGGTTATCCCAAAATAATGTTGAAAAGTCCAGTTGTCATTGAACAACATTATTTTGGACTTTTCTCGTCCGTTACAAAGCATCAGCTCTTAGAGTCAGCTCGTTCGTGAACGACACATCTCTTGTGCTGTGAAAGAATATTCAACCTCCTCTTGATTCCTTTTTATCTGAGTATCTCATATTACACTGTTTTCAAACCAAATCTAAATAAAACATAAGCAACCTGAACAAACACAAAATATAAGTTTTTGTTAGTTTAGTAAAATATTAAATGATTTGCTTCAAACATTAAGAAGAAGATTTGGAACAGTAGTGAACTTTCGCAGAAGTGGTCAGTTGGAAAAGTGGCCAGTGTTTATTCCTATCGATGACTGTTTGGAAGACAGGGGTCACATTACATCTGTTGTAAACCAAACACAGAATTCCACGAAAGGACACTATACCTACAGTCAAGCACAGAGGTGGCAGTGTAATGTTCTGGGGATGTTTTGCTGCTTCATGATCAGAGTGGCTTACCATAATTGAGAGAAACATGAATCCAGAAGGATATTGTCAGGTCACCGGTCTGTGAGTTGAAGCTCAAGCACAACTGAGTTATGCAGAAAGTCATCCCAAATATAATAGTAAGTTGACCTTCAAAACATTTAAAGGGAATACATTTAAATGTTTTGGAGTGGCCAAGTCAAAGTCTGATCTCAACAAGCTGTTCAGCTAAGTTTAGGAGCCAATAATTTTTTCACCTTGGTGATAGAAGGTATCAAACCTTTTTGCTTCCCAAAATACAATTATCACTTAAAATGTTTTTTAAATATCTGAAACAGTTAATTATGACATAACACAAAAACAGAAGAAATCGAGTGAAGGTTGAATATTGTTTCACAGTACTACATATATATATACATTTCTTCCCTTTACTGGCATTTGTTTTATGGGAAATACAAAGAACTTGGAAACACTTGTTGATTAACAGAACACTCTTGTTTATTATTCCAACGCATTTGCCACAGGGCCATCAAAGTAAAAAATACCTTTTTCTTATTATAAGGACAGCAACTACTTGCTGATTCCAACAATAGTATTTTTGCATGGAAAAACATGGATTTTCCTTCCTCATACTTGTGGCAGTATTTCATTTTAAGATGATGGTTGATAAAAGACATTGCTTGTATTGCAGTTGTTGCTGTCCATAGTCTGCAGATAATTGTATATCCATCTCTTTAAAAGTAAACCAAGTCTACATTGTGTCTGTATCACTCTCTATTTTTATTGGCTTATGAATTACATTATCTACATTAGCAGCTGCACTTTGCAGTGTGACATTTTAAATCCATCCTATACTGGTACACACTGTATAGTTAAAACCTGTGCGCAGTAGTTACTGTACTGCTCACTACCACGCACGTCTAGTCAGCAAATGTGAAGTTTTACTAAAAGCACAAAAACACATAACCTGAACAAACATTAACACAAAACGAGTCTCTCCCCTGAATCCAACATAATCAGTCACCGAGTCTGATGAAAGCAAGCCAATATCATTTGGCAATCTGAAGGCCTTTTGCAGTGCAGAGAATATGATTGATTGAAATAAAGGGAGACAATGCGTAATGCAGACACTGTCAGCTGTCCAATCCCCAGAAAGGATTTTATGATTGATGGCAGGCACTTGCATTTAGAAGTCTCACACCTCTGCACTGCACTCTCAGCACTCACGGTGATTACATCTGAGAGTGTGTGTCGGAGTTAGTGCGTATAGGGAGACGTAGGAACAAGGCGAACAGAGCAGTGGTGTTTGTGTGGTGGCGTGTGAGTCTGCATGTGTGAGGTTGATTACGGCGGCAAGCATCTGCCTGCTTGCATGTGTTTGTGTGTGTAAAGGTGATGGTGCAGTCTGTCCATGTGTGATTTTGTGATTGTGTGCATGTTGCTGTGGAAACCAAGTGGTGATAATGAGGGACTAAGGAGGGAGGGAAGCAGCAAGGGACATGTGAGGATGTAGCAGAGAGAGATAGATGGAGGGATTGAGGAATATATAGGAAGGATAAGACAAGTAGAGGTGCTGCAGACAAGGTCCAACAAAGAAATGGACAGAGTGCAGGATGGATGGATAGTTAAATAAAGCTGCAGCAGATGGGGACAAAGAGACAAGGGGATGTGAAGGGGAGGGAGGGATGGATGGAAGGACAGAGAGATGCAGGAAGTAAGAAAGGGAGAAATGTTGGTATAGTTAGGTTAGAGAGGTAAGGAGTAACGTTTAAACAGAAATGTTGAAATATAGATCATATTGGAGTGGTATGCACAGACAGGAGGCGTGAAGGACAGGAGGGAATAAAAAGGTGAGATGAGGAAAGGGAGGGAAGGTGATTATGTGTGCTGATGGGTGTGAAGCTTTAAAAATGTGTTTACACAACTGGTGTGTTACTGTCTTTTACTACTTGTTTTGACACACACATAAATGACAAACGCCATTTAAAAGTGGTGGTTTTTGAGTTATTGACATTATTTGACAGATCATGATTTATCTCTTAGGTTATATGTAGGGTTTTTTATAGGTACTTTGGTAAGGTTAGCAGTCTTTTGTTGTCATAATAACAATAATAAAAACTTGGTTACAGTCATAGACTATTCAAATAATTATAGTCATGCTTAAAACAAGTTTACTATGGATTTGGCTGCTAAGGTGCAGTAAAAATTTAATACCAACGACTATAAAGCTCAATAATACACTTTATAACTCATTTCATTCTAGCAAAAACTTACAAGGACAGCATGGTAAAGTGTTTGGTGCTGCCGGTTTAGATCCAGGCTGGCTGATAGGGACCTTTCTTTGTAGAGTTTGTGCTTCTTCCTGAGCTTGCGTGGGTCTCTTCCAAGTACTCTGGTTTTCTCCCTCTGTCCAGAGACTTGCAGCTTGGCCAACTGTCCTAAATTGCCCATAGGTGTGAATGTGAGTGTGAATGGTTTTGTGTCTCTATATGTCAGTGCTGTGATAGACTGGCAACTTGTCCAGGGTGTTCCCTGCCTATTGCATACAAGTAAAGGTACAGCAGACCTAAACAGGATAAGTGGTGTAGATAATGGATGGATGGATAATGGATGATGGGAAAAAAGTATATAAACAAGTTGCTGGTTGTTGCTGCCTCTGCATATAAAGCTTTAGAGATGTTTGTTGGTGTACTTGAGACCCTTTCAAGACAGAGATAGTGGTTTATTGTTGTTAAATTGACCCTTCTTTTTGATGACTTTGCCTATTTACACTAAACTTTAATAAGCCAGCAAAATGCCGCTGCCGTGTTCTTTTTACACAGCTGCTAGGATCCCAGTTTTAAAGCCATGATGCTTAACACGAAATCCAGCGTAGGAAATACATTGGTGTTGCTTTCAAAATAGTAATGGCAGATTATCATGGTACTGATAAGCTTTTGTTTCTCTTACACATGAGTCCGACATGATTCAGACTCATTGTTTAGAACAACAATATATTAATGACTACGGTCATAGATTTGGTTTCCTGTGAGCAATGTGTTGGTGTGAAAAGACTTAGGCTGGAGGAGAAACAGGGAGACTCTCAAGAGCCACTTGGGAGTAAGACTTGCGTCAGGTTAAGCAATGAAACAAAACTGGTCGGGCTAACCTACCAGAAGTAGCTGGTGCCTTCCATAGCTACTGTTGTCCCAATGCTAGCACATCAGAGCCCTCTGGGAGTCTCTGCTTCCCCTCTAGCATATTCATAAGAGCATATGCACAAACACAGTGCTTGAATGATCCAAATCTCACTTTAATCATAAAGATGTTGTTTACAATGCTTTACAACAGCTTCAGTCTGTATCATATGAGAAATGCTGTTTCTCCTTCAATGTCCCCAAACGTTTTCTCAGTTTTCACAAGAACAGAGAAATAAAGAAAATAAAAACAGTCACGTGCCTCAGCCAAAAATATTCAATGCTCATCCAGTGATTATAATTAAGCTTATGTTCAGTTTTACTGAAAGCTGGTTCACACCCTCAAACAGACTAGTGCTTGAACTTTATTCATGAGAAGCTATTTAGCATATTTAATAGTTCAAGGTCCAAATTCTCTTGTTTTTGTGTGTCATTACAGCTGTCTCCTTGGATAATGAGACTGGCAAAATTACTGGGTTGTGCTTTTACAACACTCAAAAAGTTATTAAATGACCAGTCTTTTATTTTGCCAGTTTAAAAAAAATTGATATTGTGACCATCAGGGTGATTGTGATAAAGGATTTGTGTGATAAAGGATTTGTGTGAACAGAAGTGCCATCTTGTATTGAGATGCATTAGGTGTGGGTATCAGTGTGTTGTGATGTGTGTGTGCAAGTTTGTGTGTCTGTGTCATTGAGTATGGTTTCAGATGTAGGGTCAGTGACAGGGCAAACAGCAGGCTAATGGAGATGGGTGTATATGTGTGGTTTTCAACAGAGTCAAGAGGACACAGCAGGATAGGTGAGATGCCAATTGACTAATGTGTATCTGTGTGTCAGTGAGCATGACTGCCAGGTCAATGACTCCCAAGTTCCTAATACCAGGCAGTGCATACGGTGTACAGCCACATGTATGTTTGAACTACAAGAAGAAGTCACTTTGTAGTTCTGGGTGAGTTTCTTTTCTATTCCTGTGAGTAACCGATAAAATACATTTATTGTACTGACACTGTACAGAGCAGTTTATCAGGTGAAAACCTGTCAGCTACCTAAAGTTATTTTTACATACAAACTCTGGACAATATTGGGAGAATCAGGTCCGGACATTGTGAGACGTTGTGCTTTCAACCGTGTAGCACACAGCTGGAGATGGTCTGAGTCAGACACATTTCTCATACTGGAGAAACTCCAGTTGAATTTAGCCAGGGGCAGGGGGGCAGGGGCACCTGTGTAGAGTCTGCGAGAGGCATGACTTGAGATCACTCAAAGATCACCACTGTAAAGACAACTTGTTACTGGTCAGCAGTGCAAACTTGATGATCAAAGTTAATCAAAGTTGCATCTGACATCACCGTATATGATGTTCTGTTCTGTTTCACTGATGCACAGCCCCCTGGGCTTTTGTTCTACTGGATTTTATCAGTTAGCAGCTGAAGAGAAAATTTTCAATGCCAACCTGAAATGGACCCCTTTCATCTGTCTGAACCGGATGCCCAGTATCACGTCTGCATGCACCACATACAGTATCGTGGTTTGGACAACAGCTCCTCCTTTCTTTCCTTCATTAATGGCCTTCAGCCCTGATGTGTGGGATGCATGGGACAGGAGCATGCTGGCTTTGCCTCTTCTGCAAGTGGCTTCAGGAGAATCATTTTCAATAGGACCATTTTAGATTAAAGTTCCTTATACTAACCCCTAACTCTAATTCTTTATGAGTTAGGTTATTATTCTTTACCCAGAGGAACCAACCCTGGTCCTCAGGGGCCACTGTTTTCTGACCCACCGGTACTTACAGCTTCTGATTGGCTGAACACACCTGATCCAGGTAATCAGCAGAGGGTAGGGCAGGGATAGTTGGAAAACAAACAGAACTGTGGCCTTTGAGGACCAAAGATGACCTCCCCTGGTATAATGCTAATAATAGTTTGGAGCTCAATAAGAGAAGTCTACCCATGATCACATCATGTAGGTCCTTTGCAAGAAAGCCTGTTGGTGCACAGAAAGCGTTTGCATACTGGGTAGAGAAACATTTTACAATCTGCTGGTTCTTTTACTTTTTACTCTAACAGCCTCAGTGTGGCAGGGTTCAAGCACCTCCCCATAATTTACTTCACTAGTGTTAACTCCCTATTTCCAGGAAAAGAAATTAATAATCTTTGAAACTTTACAAGTACAAAAGTAGAGCCCAGTACTGCACCTTCAAATTAAATATCAATACCAAATTAACTTTGCTACACTTTGCTTTGCTGTTCAGTTACCTATGAAGGATGGACTATTAATGTTTTAGGAACCAGGTCAGCATTAAGCAGAGTTTATCTGACAAGAATTATTGGTTTGGGATTAGTACTGGATCCACACCGTCCAGCTCAACATGACAAAACCCACTTATCAGCAAAGCATGTGTCCATCAGAGCCTCTGTGGTTGGCTCACTGATTTTCTTTGTGCTTCAACCACATCTTTGTGGCAGCAGTAGCTAAACTGGTAGAGCAGTTGTCTATAAACCCCAGGGTCATTGGTTCGACTCCTGGTTCTTCCTGGCTACATGTCGAGGTGTCCTTGAACAAGACATTGAAACCTTGTAGCAGTGCTGGCATTTACTGGCAGCTCTTCGACTACAATTGTCCCAAGGCAATCAATAAAGTATGTAATTATTATTAAAAAGTGATTTGTATTTCTTTTTTGTAATTTGTGCTACTTTTCTGATTTATACTAATGTCAGTTAAATGTTGATCATCTTTCAGTACTACCTCTAATTTATAATGCATTTGATATGGCTGCAGGCTGGTGTGTATATTGCTGTAATAGTTTAATTGTTAATAGAAACCGAAAAGGAAAACAAGCCCAACAAACAGGCTAATGGAGAACTTAAATATTTCCTCTGAGCTTATTATAACTCTCCGATCCATGTTCCATACTCATACCATTTAGTGGTAATGACATTTTCATTTAATAACGTCCTACTCTGAGCCGAATTCCTAGCTGAGTGGTATTGCACATTAGTGATTCAGTCTTATTATGATTATTAATAGACGAAACTGAGCAGTTAGCAGGCACAGCGATCACCGTGATGGCAAAGATAGCAGTGAGAGTTTAACAACAAAGATAATGCCAAACCTCCCCCAAAAAGCAATGATTTTTAAATGGAAACATAAACCACTGGAAATAATGGTAATTGCATGAATCTTAAATCAGCAAAATTTGCCACCACATCGTGCCCACAGTTCTTATTCCAAATTGGCACTAAACCGTAGTGCTGAATCCCTTGTCATGTCATTAGGTTAATGAAAAACAAACAAATAGACATAAATACACACACAGTGACACACATTTGTCATTTCTCTCTTTCTGTGTAGAGAGAAAACATCAGTAGAGACTTTGTAAAAGCTTTTGTTTGGTACAATGCTGAAGCAGGGATTTTTGTTTTTGCAATATCTTTAAGTAATGTGACAGTTGGAGAGGCTGGTTGGCTTGGAAAAGATGGGCACAGATTCTGAAACACACCCAAAGAGACACACCCACACACACACACACACACACTTGATGGATTGAAATATTTGATAAATCACATTACAGCGAGATCACACAGAGAGTATTATAGGTAGACATTCTGGGAACAGGCACACAAAGACGCATATTGTAACACTTATTCAATGCGTCCAACAAAATTAACCAAATAAATAAAAAAGTGTAAAAGCAAGCAATACTGATAGTTGTTTCAATATGTATGTTTCAGAAAAAATGCCTTTAATTTGCTCTCTGCATGGTCTAAGATAGATTTGCAAGATTTCTCTGCTGTTTTATCTCCTTAAATTGTGTATACTGTAAATTCAATATTAGAGTTGCAATTATTTGCAACTATTTTATTGCTAGTGTTGTTCTTTTTTTAAGCAAAGGTGCCATATATATTTCTGCTTCTCAAATGTGAAACATTAATTCTTTTCTTGGTAAGTTATCACAGTAAACTAATGGTCAAATGAAAAATTACATTTAATGACGTCACTTTGGGCTGTGGGAATTTCACTATTTTATGGACAAACCAATTATTAAAAACATAACTGACAAATTCAAAAATCATTATTTGCATCCATACTAAATATGTTCGAGTTTTGAACTGCTGGCCAGTTAAAACAACAGTAACAGGAGATTATACAATAATAAAAACTATCACTGGTTGCAGCCATAATTAAGGATATGAGTTATTTATTCATACATCAAATCATTTTCTGTAAAGCTATACAGGTAAATTAAGGATTTGCAGACATAATAGATGAGCTGCAGGCAACCCATTTTGGCACTGTACTGGAAACTATTGTGTAAAGTGTGCTGGGAATCAGAGATCAGGCAAGTTTGGCTTAGTCCTGAACTGAAAACATGGCCTTATTGGAAAAAGCTTTCTGTTTGGCATGGAGTAGCAGGTAGCCCACTGATGGAAAAGCTGCAGAGGCTTCCAGATTTACAGCGTCATAAATGGCTTAAGTGCAATCTGCTCGTGGGCGTTTTTGTACAGTAAATACACAGCCGAGCCTTCATGTCCACATACACTGGGAGCAAGTGCTGGCTGGATGTGCTCCACTGACAGTGAATGGGCGATCAGCAATGCAGCCTCAGTGATAGCACCCAGAGTAATATTATGGAAATATGGCCACATTTTCTGCTTCATAACAGTGAGCAGGAGAAAATAAGTGCCCTGCGCCCATTGATGCTATGAGCGCTATGAGCACAATGAAGCTCATTTAAATAAGGTGACAAAGTTGGCCGGCAGTTCATTGTCAACTGGGACACCTCAGGTTCTTTTCATGTCTCCCATTCAGCCCTGGACACAAAGTTAATTTAGTCTTGGCCGGCGACCCAGACACAATAAACCACACTGATGCTATTGTCTCCTGACTTACTGAAGGAGCTGAAACATTTTGGGAAACAGCTTGCATTTACACAGTATACGTGATTGTTTTCATGATGCAGTAAGTTCTCAGACACAGTTTTATGTCATTTATTGACACAGTTAATCATTTTAACCATAACACCCAACACCAATTACGCAACAAACATTCACTTCCATTCTGCTCTTGTATATAGACACACATGCACACACCACAACCACCAATGATGTGGTTGATTTCATTCACCTCCCATGAGGTTATTCAGGGAGAGGGAGCGGGAAGGGAATATCTATTTACCACTGTGTGTGTGTGTTTGTGTGTGCGTGTGAATGAGTGTGCATGTTAATGTGTGTTCGTGTGTTAATGTGTTTGTGCAGTCTTAATGTTTCTTAGCCCGCTGGGCGTCCATCTGTAGGTTTTTCTGGTGTCATTTCCAATCCACATATCCCTCAACTTTTCTCTCACACACACACACTTCAAATACTAAGTACACTAAACACACACTACGTACACTAATGCATGCATTTAAAAAAATGACAAAACACAGGCTTGTAGAATGAACCACACACATTATACACAAACTAACACACACTGCCCACACAGACACGTGCATTTAACACGCACCCAAAACGAGAGCCCCTGGGTACGATAGAGGTGCCTCCAAATACTTCCTATTTATCATGCAGCAGTTGAACCCCCCTCGTTCCAACGAGCACACACACACACAGACACACACACACTCTAACACATACACATTTTATCCTCATAAAAGCACTGCCTGTATAGATCGGCCATTAAGATATAAGAGTGTACGAATGGAAAACCATTGGTGGGCTGATAATTCATTTACAGACTGACTGAAAAGGGATGCTACTCTGTGTGTGTGTGTGTGTGCATGTGTGCACGCGTGTGTGGGTGTGTGTGGTGAATAGTAACACAGAAACCGATTAAGTGAGGGAGGATGGAGGCATGGGGTGAGAGGAGGAGAGATAAGGAAAGAGATATAATGGAAGTGGAGGCAAAAAGAAGAGAGAGAAAGGCTGATACAAATAGGAGGAAGAAATGATAAGAGAAGAAAAACTAAGACAAAAAGTGGAAAAGACAAAAAGAAAGGAGAGATTAAGAAGAGAAGAAAAGAAAGAGAGGTGACAAGCAAAAAGACAGGAGAGAGGTTTGTGATTAAGGAAGGGAAAAAAAAGAGGGAGGAGAGCCACTGGGAGGGTGAAAAGATAAAGAAGGAGGAAAAAGGCAATAAGCAGAGGAAGTCCAGGCCATTAAAGAGCCAGGAGAGAAAAAGCAAAAGAGCAAAACTGTTTGCACAAATTGTACAACTCAGACATTTGTTTGAAATTACTGCAGCTATACTGCAAATTCTTGAATGTATAACCACAGGGTATAACAAGGTTTTGCCCCTGAAGAGCTCAAACATCTAACATCAGGTTTTGAATAATGTATCAGAAGATGATTTGAAATTTAAAGAAGCCGCTCTCCTTCTTTTTGGAACGAGTTATCTAATCTGAGCGATAGCTTCTATGAGTTTTGTCCGTCTCTGTTGTCCTCTACTCTCTTTTGTGCTTTTATCAAAATCAGATCAGTTTAGATCAAAGCGGCAAAGCAGATAAAACATATTGAGACAAATCTGAGCATTTCACTGTCTGATTTCTTCTGATAATGTCAGCATTTCTTTGGTCTGGTCGGCTCACAGACAAAAAAAAAGTCGGACAAACAGATTGTGCTTTCAAAGGCAGCAGAAGGGAGACAAAAAATGGACAAGCTTTCCATCAAAGATGTTAAAATTTACAATATATAGTTTGTTTAATAAGACAGGGAAAGAGCATCAGACAGGGGAGACAGAGAAATATAAAATCCAAGAGAAAAGAGGGAAGAGGTAGAAAAAGAGAGACACTGGAAGGAAGGCAGGTGTACTTCTTTGGATGATGTGTGTTAATCAGTTGGTCAATCATAGTAAATAACTGTAGAGTGCTTCTGCTGCAACCTACAATTATTACTAATGACACATTCAGCTCAGTATCACAGGGCCAACACAACACAACACACACACACGTTCTTGTTTGAGCCAGTGTAATGATGTCTAATTGATAGTTTGCAGAGAATGTCCCCCTTCACTGTGTTCACTATGTTGTTAGATTGTGTAGATGTGATGCGTCACTGCTATAAATAACCTTCTCTTTGTCTGCATTTTGGGATGGAGACATGTTATCACTTCTACCATTTGGAGGTTATACTCAGATCTTTGACAAGATACAGCTAATTTGATTAGGTGAATGAAGTTTATCACTAAATTTGATTTTATTTAATGTTAATATATATTTTTATACAGCATAGCCTAGTGTGTCCGTACATCAGTAGTAAACATACTACTTATATACCAGGTGTTTATTTATTTCCTTGCTCTGATAGCTCACCCCACAATTCTCAGGGAATCTTGAAAATTTGCTTGAAAGATTGAAAAATGATGTTATAGAAAAAATGGGATCCAACATTGCTTGGTGCTACAATTGTTTGCTATATCACTTCGCTGCATCTAAGATAACTAGTTTTGCTACCGAACAGTTAGCACAACACTTTACAGAGAATATGGAACCTGTAGAAGTGATCACCAAGCTCCTAGATCCACATATTTTGTAAAGACACACTGAGAAATTCTACTGTATCATTTTCTGGTGTGACCAGACCTTCAGCTATTGCTTTGTCCCACCCTGGATTTGAGCAGTTTTTACTGTGTTGCTCTGCATGTCATTTTGTTTTGTGCTTTAAATTATGTAAGTGCTGAGGTAACAAGACAACTCACTGTTAAAGGTGTTAAAATACCACGAAGGACAAATTTACATCTAATCCGGGTCAGTGCTAATGTTTGATTGCTGAAGTAACAGGATTTAACTTTCCACCTTTTGAGCAGAATACAAACTTTACACCATGATGGGTCCCAACCAGTCCCCCAAGATCAGGGCTGTGGTGCAGCTTCTGCACTGATCATGTGATGCACACTGGCCCAAAAAGCTTTTTGCCGCTATAGAATCATTGCAAAGGAGTGGCTATAAGTGAATAAAATTTTCTGAGCATCACAAACCCCGTGAATTATGTCTTTTTGTTATCACAATTTGATTCAGTCAGTCTAGAGGAGAATTATTTTATTTTATCCACATTCACATGTGTGGCAAGCCGATAGGAGGTAGCTAGTGAGCAGTTCTATGAGCCCATAAGTGTGGAAACATGAGGAACCTGTGGGTAATTTTTAAGGCTGAAATCTAGAAGAATGAGGATTCTTTTCAAAGTATGCCCCACTGAGCAACATCATAGGAGTGAATGGACAACACGTTTTGATCTTGAAGTTCCCTTAACACATCCATGGTCCCAACAGTGGATAACCAACATTTGTGTTCTTGTTAAAACCAGTACAAGTTAAGACCAGTACAAATATTTTGTATTAATGTATTAATGTCAATGGTAACTCTACGGCACCATGGTAGGTGGAATCTCCTAACAGGGTGATTCTCCAAAGTCAGTCAACTGATGCCATTGAAAAAGTTAATCATAGTTTACACAAATGCATTCAAAAGTGGTTTATGGTTTTAAAAAAATACAATAACACTGTACTGAATGTTTCCAAAATCCAAATAACAGATTTATTTTTCATTTTCATTTCACTGGAGAGAGAACAGCGTCCGGCTGACAGAAAACAAAAGAGCATCAGCAGAAATAGATAGAGACAGAGGGGTGGACAGTCACAGACAGAGAGGGAAGATCTATTGAAATACCAAACTGATTAGCTGGTATTTCTTGCAAGGGTTTTGCAAAATGGGGTACCCGAGAGCACACGAGAAACATGGAAGGCAGAGGAATTTAATGCATAAAGTCGCAAGAGGACAAACAGGAAGTCACCCCTAACAGAGGAGGGCTAAAGAGTCAAAAATAAAGGAAAGAATAGGGCGCTGATACAAAACAGAATAAATGGGGAACACAGGCCAGGGCAAATAACTAGAAACCAAACTCAGTTCATCAGCCGACTTGAAAATGAACAAAGAAGAGAGTCCTCAGCAACAAGAGCTGTGATTGACCAAGTCCAAGGCCAACCTACAGAACAAGCAGAGTCCAGGGCAAACAAAGAGTCAATAACACACAGGGAGCATGTAGGTAATCCAAGCAGAGCATGTGACAAACTGGGTGTGAGTGGGGTATCAATACTCTGACGTAATTATCTGATTGGCTGCAGTGTGGTTGAATGGTTGGCGGTGTCTGAAGGGGTGTGGCCAGGTGGGTGTGAGTGAACATGAGCATACAGGAAGGGAGAGAACAGGTAAACATGTGAGTGAGAGGGTGTGTATGTGGCCAAAATGAGGGGAAATGAACATAGGGCCAGAACCAGCCATGAATCATGACAGTTTCTGACATTTAAATGCCACATTTACATAGAGAAATGTTTCCCAGGAATATTAATCACCCTAGTTAATTCACAAGGAGACGTGAAATAAATCTATGGTGCTCATGGCAGGAGAGAGGGACAGCGAGAAGAGGTAGTAAGGGACAAATACTGAGAGAGCATTGGCAGAATGGTTATTGGTATTAATGCCAAAGCAACAAAAATAGGAACTATTGTAAGTTGAAATGTTACTTGAGGTATTGTATTATTATTATGTTACACGTCTTGCCATTCTTAGACAGAGAAAGATAAAAATAACTTGATGGTCTTCAAAACCCAATGGTGCTTAATAAACCATGATAGTGCCAGTAATACAAAAAGTACAAAATACCATTTATTTAATGGTTTTTATCCAAAGTACTATAAAGTAGTAGGAATTCCAAACATTTTCAGTATACAATAGGTTGTTTCAGTTTAAAATGAAACCTCTGGCAACGTCATCTTTTAAGTCAATGGTCCAAACATGGCACAGCCCATTGAGTTAATAGGTGAAATCATGTTGCCTTCCTTGAAACATCTTTATCTTGACTGCCAGCCTGAAACAGCCTCTCAACATGTGGCCCCATGTTCCACTTGTACTTGTTTGAAGTGAGCAAGAACTGAATTTAATCCAGCACTCAAACACTTTCCATTCGAAGCCAAGAATGAAAATTATAAAACAGAAAGAGACACAGGAAAAGTAAGGTAACTCCCTCCCTGGCATTTCCAGTTAGGTTAGCAGAAATAAGATTTATGCAAGGTCTATCTTCCTGTCTTTCCAATGACATTATATTTAAGTATGCTGGACGTCCATGGGACTTAAATTGAAGTTACAATTTGTTCAGGTGCTGGGGCTTATTATTGCAAATTAAACGAGAAACTAGATTTTGCCTGTGGGCCAGCAGTTGCTCATCATGTTTCTAAGTAGTCAGTCTAGACCTGTAGCATAGAGATGAGTGACCATAATGACAGCTTACGAGTGCTCCTCTACAGCAGAGCTTTCATTAACACACTGCCATCTTGATCCATCTTGGTTGTTTCACATGACACATCAGGGTACTCACAGGGTGTTGCTAACTGGCGAACACTGCCTCCATCCTCTCATTCCATCTGTCGACAGCCATGGCAGCCAGATATATAAAAACTGACATTATGACAGGCCAACAAAGTGCAAAACAGATGAACCAAATGTGTATAATCTGGACAGGGATCCGTGAGCTGTGACAAGTGTTGGGTTAGACTGATTTGTTGGGCCAATACTTATAATACCACATATTGACCACTCATGCAGTGTAATGTAATTATGATTGATGGTCTTCCTTGTCAGCTACATAAAACCAGTGTGTAAAGACTGTATAATCTTGCACATTTCATTAACTTTATGTATTGTTAAATTGCATTTTTATACATTGATTCTACTTAATGTAAAGGCAATAGTGTCTGCCATTATACTATTAACAGTACACAATTACCATAAGGGACCATTTACTGTCAAATCATTTCTAAAGTATCGGTTACATTAGTGTGGTTTGACTGCATTTTCAGTCAAATGCACATCTGAGCCTGGAGCATGTACAATATTACTCTAGCTTGTTTGGGCAGATCAGAACAATGCCATTTGAACTGCAGTGCATTAACTGCCTGAAGTCTCGGGTATCTGTACATACATTTGATCTGACTCATGTTTATTGCTGAACATACTGCTCAACTTTTGACCTCTTTAGCTAATCGTTTTTTGTTTTGTTTTGTTGAGACCTCATAAGTTAAACTGACCACTGCATTTACCACTTCTGACATCAAACTGCAATATAGCAAAAAAATATCTCCTTCTGTTTCTAATTGTCTTTCTTTGATGTTTTTAATAGATGATGCCCAGTTTCAGTATAAAACTGGCAGAAAAGTTAATTAATGTCTACGTCATGAAGATAAACCTTGGTGCTGTCTACTGATGGTAATTAAAACCAGACAATGTTACAGCATAACAACACTTTAAAGCATAACCCAATGCTTAAACATGTGTCAGATCTTAGTCTTTTTTCATTGGCTCCCCGTCAACTTTAGAATTCAATTCACGATTCTTGTGATAATTTTTGAAGAGTTCTGCCTATAATTAGAGATCTACTGCAGACTTATAATACCGGTAGATCTATAAGGTCCTTTGACCAAGTCTTACTGGGTGACCCTTGCTCCGGGCCCAGAACTATGGACACTGTGCTTTTGAAGTCCACCTTATGTTCAGGGGACATGTTTGAAAAAACATCTCAACATCCATCTGTTTAGACTTTTACACTTTGCTCTTTGAGTTAAGTGCCATAACCATTTCATTTAGATTGAATATATATAAATTCTGATACAAATTGTAATTCTAGCACAAAAACAGTGGTATTGTACTTTCCCAGAGGCAGTTTATAACACCCATATTATTAGAACCCCAGGGTGCCTTTCCAGCCTCATCTCAGCATGTTAAGCTGCAGAGCGACGTGATGAAATGCTGGCACAGAACAAAATATTAAAATATGTCTCCCGAAGTATCTTGACAATCTCTTTCACCAGCATAGAAAGCCCTTAAGATCAAGAAATTTGAAATGTGTACCACAGAGCGCTGAAGGAGCTTAACACAACTCTCTGGAAAGTTCAGCTAACTCATGCAAAGATATCACATCATCTTTATGAGTTACAGGTATTGTACCAGTATCTATTCCCATGAAAGTACCGCTATAAGGTTTATGACCACTGCTTTAAGTATCCCAACCTAATGGCCATCCTTTAATGTTAATTTAAGTGAGAGTCTCTGTTAGAGTTGTGTGCAGTCTATATAGCTTAATAACTAAGGACATTATGGCTATTACAGATATGATTGAATAGTTGTGATGACAATGAGTGGGACTGAATGGGGGAAATTGGATATTTAATGGAGTTATTTTCACCTCTGATCATCATTGTCTCTTCCCATTTCCACCTTCTTCTGATTCTTTCCTTCACTATTTGCTCCCACTCCTTTGCTCTACATCCTTTTATCTTTTCCCGTCTCGCTTTGCTTGCCCCATCATCCCCGCTGTCTTTCCTCTCTCTCCAAGCCCTAAGTAGCCACAAATGGTCCCTAATAGTCTCCAATGGAGATGAATTGATCGTTGTGTGAACCGAATCGATAAGAGATTGCTTTTGCTGTACACAGTGGGATGCTGCACAGGCAGGCGGCCTTAATTAAGTCAACAGTAAACCACGATTACTTTAGAGTTTTATTAGGAGAATGAAGTTTGTGATGATTACAAAGACAGAAA
Source organism: Sandelia bainsii (assembly GCA_032362345.1). NCBI lineage: Eukaryota > Metazoa > Chordata > Actinopteri > Anabantiformes > Anabantidae > Sandelia > Sandelia bainsii. The sequence goes on from JAUMHL010000017.1 coordinate 8,243,438, forward strand.
CCATTATGGGTTCAGAACGAAAGCTGAGGAGGAGAAAAGAAAGGGCACATATTTACCTTGATGCGTGTCTGATTTGCTTGGATGTTGCTACTCAGTTGTGATGCGCCCTGTTTGACTCATAAAGTGTTTAAGTGACGCTTTCTCACTTTCTCAACCTGTTTTTCTATCCTCTCGATCCCTGCTACATTCTGTACATTCTTTTTTTGACCACATCGTCTCGAGCTTTTTCTCACAATCTCTGTTACCCTTCCCTGTCTGACCTCATCGTCTCTTCTTCATCCCTCCCCCTTTTTCCTCCCTCTTGGTCGTGTATAATGGGATGAGCAACGGAATTTGATCAGCAGTTTTTTAAAGGTCACATAACCAAGCAGAAACTCAGCCAAAGAACCAAGGAAACTAGTGAGGGAAGGAAAAGACTGAGGAAGGAAGGAGGCATCTGAGAGCTATAACAGGCAGGAAGGAACAGGAAGGCGAGATTGAGAAGGAAAAGGCTGCATAGAGAGAAGTGGAGATAGAGACAAAGAAGAAGGATAAAAATGGAGGAACAGAGGGGAGGTAGTGCATTAATGGGCTAAAAAAGATGGAGGAAAAGAGGGAAGAGGAAGATGAGGTAATTTGCTGTTTTATGACAACAGATCTGCTAACAGATGAATGCATATTAAATATGTAGGAGACGAAGGAGAGCAGGGCGTGACGATGAGAAAAGAAAAGAAGAAGGAGGTAGAGAGGAAATGAGAAGATTAGCAGAAAGATTGGACAGGAGTGGAAAGATAGTAAGGAGGAAGGAATGAAGTGACAGAGGGACAGATGATGAGACATTTTCATTTCTCTTGCACACTGCCTCTGTCTCATCTTCTTCTCTTTTCTCTGTAACAGTCAGATCTTAATCACCTCTCAGTCTCTTCAGGCCCTGACATCAGATCTCTTGGCCTGTCCCTCTCTCTGTCCCTCGCCGTCTCATTCTGTCTCCTGTGTTTTCTTCTCCTATTTAAGATAAAATACACTTTTATCGCTCTGTAGTGTCTCGGACTGGGCACACAGAGCAGCAGTCTCCCTGTCTGGAGCAATAATAATTCTGTGATATCATTCATTATCAAATAGACCAAAATCTTTAGCAAACTCACTGAAGACTTCACTCTCTCCCTGTTTTCTCCTCTGCCTCTCTTTACGGTCTCTTTTTTACGGTCCTCATCTTTCAGCTGCTAATCTATTCCCAAAGTGTTTGAGTGTGAGTGTCTTTCTTTATCACTTCAGCTGTGGGGTAGTTTCTGTGATAGAATTGTTGTCTCACTAACACACGCAGAGGTTCGCGTTTTTCATCTACTAACCATAAATGACCTATTTCTGTCTCTCATAACATTTTTAAACAGTAATGAAAATCTTGTGATGTAGAAATGTACTTCGGGGTGTGTCAGTGCACGATAACATCACTGCTGGGTGTAAACACTTTACTGTTGATATCAAATAAAGTGATGACACATTTTAGCAAAAAATAGTTACAATTCTTGCAATTAATTATACAATCTAACCAAATAAAGGACAAAAGATGATCAAACTAATTGAAATGGTCTAAAGTCTAATGTCCTGACTTTATCTGATATCAGTAACATGATTGGTGAGAGCATATGCAGTGTATTTTTTATTACTCTTGGCCAGTGAACTGATTTCTTGTTTTGTTTCATGCACCTATGTGTAATTATGATTGGATGTGGAAGATTGTCAACAGCCATCTGCAGTGCACCTCAGCGCCTTCGGTAGCCTCTTTCTCGCCAGCATCCCCAGTGATTTTTTGACATATTAATGAATTAATAATTGCGATATTACCTGCTAGCTACCTAGCAGGCAGCTTGAAGCAAGACCACTTTTTGTTGGTGTTTTTAAACAGCAAAAACTCTAAGGCTACCACCCTATGTTAACCACACAAGAGCATTTTTGTTGTTTGGCCAGAATCAATATTAATTAGCAACATGTGGGTAAATGTGCTGGTGAAAAACTAAACCTCTCACCCACTACAGGTCATTAAGACTTGTAATTAAGTAAGTAAAATTGCAGCTCTTACAACATTGAACATTGCTTTTTGTAATCATAGAGGGGATTGGTGAGTGCCAAAACCCATGGCAACAAGAAGATTATTTCTTTCTTCTAGATTATATCTATTTTGACCTTTAAGAGCTGATACACAAGTACATCATACAAATTGAGTTGTGAAAATGGACAACAGAAAAGTGATGAATGCACTACAGCTTTCTGGCCCTCAGCTAATTTCTGGATTTATTGAAACTCTTGCTAACAAGATAACAAGCATCAGTAACAAAACAGTAGGTGGAATAAACATTTTTTGTCCCTAAGGGATTCTGTGCTGGCATTAGACAGATTGACAGAAGGCTGCATAGCTCGTCTGCTTGTTTTTTGTTTGGTGAAGCATACACACACAGAGGGATACATATTACACATGCATCTATACTGTAGATGAATTAAAACCCATTCAGTGAAAAGTTCACAGTGTTTATTTTGCTCAATGACATGAAACATATAACCACTGCACTGTATTATCTGCTTCAAAAAAGCTAAACACATTAAGATTAATGTGCTGTGTCCACAGGTGGGTGTTCAGTATATACCAATATAAACAAGCTACAAGTGAACATGCCCCTGCCCTTTCAGCAGCATCAAAGCCTGTCACAGCATATCCCAAAGGACCCGACTAGCCAGCCTGAAGCTCCACGTGTACAGCACAGACACTTTCATCAGCTGCACATATCACAAAACTGCTATATCTGCTAACATAGATGCTGCTAGCGACTATACTCTCTGCACATCTCTCCGTCTCTCTCTCCCCAGGGTCATAGTTGTTGAAAGGCTAGGTGATTTCGCACCATATCTAAAGCTTCTGTCATTTGACACATGCAAAGGATGCTGGGATTATAGCAGTGGGGGCTATCTGCATGCTTTGTCTTTTGTCTGTCAGAAGAATTGAGTGACTTAATTACAAAGACTGATGTACTGAGGCAGCTGAAGTTAGTTGTTTTGCAGCTGAGCCATGTAATGAGAATTTCACATCAAAGGCTGACTGTGGCGCAAAGGAACAGATGGTCTGGTTTTGAATATTGCTCTTTATTTGCTTCAACCCAGGTTAGTATAATAAACTCTAGCAAAAAAAAAGTTTCAGCTGACTGATCATTCAGGATCTGTGTTGTAACCAAGAGAAATCAACGTATTTGTTGCCTATAGTGAACAAAAAGTTATTTATGCCAACTATCACATGTCCTCTCCTCCACTTGTGTTCGTGTGATGTATTGTGTGTTTTTTTGGTATGTATGTCCCAGCTGGAGCGAAGACTGTTTATATTATTGGTGATGAAAGAGGGGCCCCCAGGGGCCTCAGTAATGGGCTGGGAGGCCTCTGACTTCTTATAATGGGCTTTGTATTAGTGTGTGTGTGTGTGTGTGTGTGTTTGTGAAAGAGGCACAATTGCGGCACTATATAATTGTCAATCGAGGACACACTTTTACATAATAAAATGAAGCCAATACACAATGAAGCAGAGAGAGAGATGGACCCTGTCCCAAACATAGAGGCACTCACACAAAAAAGATACACAATGCCTCTCGGCCTCTCTCTCTCTCTCACACACACACACACACAAACACACACTTACACATTGTGGTGCCAGCTGAGCCATGTGTGTCCAACAACAGCAGGTGCTGTCAAGTGCATGCACAGCAGACCTGCCCTGACATGGAAGCGCGCACACTGGTGGATGCACATGTCAGCGCACCTCACACTCATTCATACATGTTCCCCTTCTTGTAAACCTCACATTCAGTAAACATTCTCATATTTAAAACTAATGTCTGGTAGGTGTAGTTTATGCAAGGTTACAGTTTCTGTATGTGTTATACTGTGTATGTGTGTGTATTTGTGTGTGTGGGTACCTGCTATTTGGCTGTGAAAGGCTGCAGTGTAGCCATATGGTCTCACATTAGGGCACTCTGAACTCCCTTAATTTGATATGTAAGCTGTTGGTGTTTAAACATTTGAAGTTGATAGTGTAGAAGAGTAAATATCAGTCTCTTCTGCGACTAAATGAAGCTAATAATTGTGTCTGCTCTCTCTCTCTTTCTCCTTCTCTCTCTCCTTCTTTCTTAATGCACCTTTGTCTTTGTCTCATACTTTCTCTTTGTCCCTCTCTCTCCCTGTGTGTGTGTGTGTGGTAATATATTTAGCAGTGCCATATCATACGCTGTGCTGACTTCATTAACTATCTCAGCATGAGGCTCCAGTGACTGAATGATAATAAACTTGTGCACACACACATATGCCCTGGGAGCCTAATGCTAATGCAGATAACTGATCAGTTTACTTTGTTATAATTAAAGCACTAATTGTAAAAACATCCACTTTAACCCCACATATCCTTCAGTACTGTAAGTCCATGGCTTGAACTAAAATTAACTCTAGATTTTCAAAGATCCTAAATGGGCTAAATATACTGTAAGATAATTAGTCACACATGCTTTACTCAACTGATTAACTGCCTTAAAAATAGTTAAATTATTTAATTAGTTTCTAGTGTCTTAGAATTATGCAAAATGATATGTCAAAATAATATAAAGAACAATGCTCTTTATATAATTTCTAGCCAGTTTTATACACAGTATAACACACAGTACACAGCTCCAGTAATGAGTAAGGACTGATGCCCTATAACAAACCATGTTTTTGTTGGCCATGACCCTGAAGAATAATAACACAATCAGCCAAAAAGGAAATAAGGCTAAAATTTTAATTTGGATTAAAAATGTTTTTAAATCAAAAGCTTAAAAACGGTTCACTTAGCTTTCATATGTGATATTGTACATGGCACTTCCTCTTGAAAAATTACTTGATTTTGTGTTATTATCAATTAATCACAATAGTTGCATCTACATTTTCTGCCAATTTATTATTTTATTTATTATTAATAGACAAATAGTCTCATCTCTACATTGTCTTTATAAAACATTAGTCCTGGAACTGAATGTGCTCACATAAGTTGAATTGCAGGTGAATTGTTGTTGAAGTTGTGTGGAAGTGTTGGTGGTTTTCTTGTCGAATGTTTTATAAAAACTACAAACTGTTGTTGTGGGTTATTTGTTTCGTTTCACCAATGTCCTCCTTATCCTCCTCGTCCTCTCAGGTCAGTGTGTTGGAGCGCCAGGTGATAGATTTCCTGGGCTACCAGTGGGCTCCCATCCTGACCAACTTCCTCCACATCATCGTCGTCATCCTGGGCTTGTTCGGCACGATTCAGTTCAGGCCGAGATATGTCACTGGGGTGGGTATTGCACACATACACACACACAGTCTTTTGGCAACATATTTTCTTCTTTATAAGTCGTAGATTTCATAGCACTTCCATGAAAATGTTATCGTAGTTGTGTTTTTTACTGCACTGTGTGTAAGTACAGACCATAGTTATATATCATTTTTTTAAAGTTTGACAACTGATTCCCTCTCCTGTGTTCAAAACATTTCATTCATACCTAAAGCAAAGCTGTTCACGACCCGGTCCTCATTATTTATTGAAAAAATGCCCACTGGTGGATCTAAGATTGAAGCAAGACAATGTCCATTTGAATATATTATGTGTATAGTGAATAAAAGGTTAGAATAGTGACATGGAGTGGGAGTAGGAATAACATGCCAAGTTGATTTTTTCTTTCTTCTATCTCTGGCAGCTGTTGATAAAATAATTTAGATTTCAGAAAAACTTTGAGAAGTTCCCACAGAGGCAGCAGGCCTCCACGCAGCTCTCCCACGCAACATCCACCTTCCCAAGACGTTTGCACGCACACACAGACACACAGAAGCTGTTTTAGTGAGAAGATTCAGATAATAAAAGTTTGATCTAAGGGTATAAACTTAGCCTTCTTCCCACCATTCATTCATTCTTTCCTGCTGATAACTCCTTTTTACACACACACAGTCTTGCTTTCCATTTTCTCTCCCTGTCTGATTTGATTCAGGTGACTGGCTGCTCTCTTTGCTGTTGTTTTTGTTTCTCTGCATCAAAAGTGAGGCCTCCCTCTGTCTTTTCTCTCCATTTACCTCGCTCCAAATGCAACATACTAACATGTTTGTTTAATTCTCCAACAAAGACTTCTCAAATCTTGCCTGCCTCTCACTTCCCTCTCTCTATCTCTTTGCAGTATGCAGCCTGGCTCGTAGTGTGGATGACCTGGAATGTTTTCATCATCTGTTTTTACCTGGAGGTTGGAGATCTGTCCAGAGTAAGAAAGCATTTCCTGGGGTTGTTTTTGCATCCTTGTCTCCTACTGTACAGTATATACTCACAATAACAAGTAACAACCACTGTCACTTTGTTAAAACAGCAGTGCAAAGCAAGAGTGTTACACATTGCTAATTGCATGATTTCTGGAGTTAGCATAGATCTCTAAGACCACATTTACACTTGCACTTCAGTTGTGTCATATCAAAATTTAAATGCAAGAATAAGCAACATTCTGCATTGTTCTTCTAGTCAGCAAATCCCATGAAAGAGACCAACACCAGCAACAAACTGATTCTACCAAGCCTGTGTAGCATAAGCCAAAACCTGATATACAGTATCTTACTCCTCCATTCTTAAGACCCACAATGTTGTCCATAAGCTGTAAGCTCGTTTTCAAAGCAATTTGAAACTACAAACCATCAATTTAAGCTGTGAAACTTTTATTTTTTTAATCATACAGATTTATTTAACAATCAGAGAGACCTCATGTGCAGACACTCTTCCCTCCCCCATAGACTTCATGTGAAACCTGTGAAGGAAGTCACTGAGAGTGGACAAAGAAAGTTTAAGACAAACAAGTTTAGCTTTGGTGCTCTTCGCCGCACTGAAAATTGCCTTAGGAAAAACTATACGCTGGTTTTGGCGACACTAGTGTCAAAGCGAAACGGTGCAGTGATCATCTGGACCTATTTTGTTTCAAAGGAGGATACGCAACAGGAACAGATGCTGTTCTGACCATAGCTGTCTAAGGTAGTGACCATGTCAGGTAACACCACAAATCTCTGTATTATAACAAATGCATCTGCTGCAACTTCTTTAGTGGGTCAGCTACAAAGTAGGCCAGGCATCAGCCAGCAGGCATCACCGGCAACATGTGTGAGAGCACCACTGCATACGAAATTGTATTAAAACACCAAGTTTGCATCTCGCAACTGTATATATGTTTTCCCGTCTTTTAAACACCAGCCAACTTAGAGAGGATAGAGAGGAAGTCAGGGATGGAGATGGAGATGGAGAGAGAGACAGCACTGACAGGAACAAAGAATGAGAACATTAACCAAATTTTAAATAAAGATTATATTATTATTATTATTATTATTATTATTATTATTATTACTATATATGACTGCGGTATGCTATTGAAAGTTGGGTTGGTTTTCTTACTATAATCTGTAGGTTGTTTGCATTGAATATAATAGAAGAAAATTAACTTTTTTTAAAATGCATATTAAATTGCTCTAACACATCACAATTTAATTATTTTCCCATATTGTTCACCCTTACTGCAGGTTAGCATCTGCACTAAGAAAGGACGATTAAAGAAGCAAGAGTGGTGCCACTCTACGACATCACTCTGCAACAGCAAATGTTTGTGAACCACACATACACACATTTCTTTATGATAAAAGGTGTCTGTGAACTGACGCCCCTACATTCACCGCAGGTGCTGAAATCTCTTTCAAATGACTTTCCACCTGTCTCCTCTGACAGGAAGGGTCACATAATTTCAGTGTAATTTTAGTGTAGCTTCAGCTGCCATAATCACAGGGGCAAGAGTGTGTCACTGGCTACTTCCACAGCCCGCTTACTGATGCAGTTATCACTTTAGTGGAGTAAAGATTAGGTATGCAGCTTGGATAGATAGATTCATTTACAGCTTTGCAAAATCTAGATAGAATGTGAAGGCACAGCCTGAAGTGATTTATGCAATGGGATTGAAACCGTTCTTTGGTGCATTTTTACTGTCTTGCTATAGATAACTTACTGATTCACCCAAGTCACTAAGTGGCTTAGTATAAATAGGTTGTAATTCCCACGACTGATTCATATATATATATATATACAGTAATTAAAGTAGGTCAGTTCTTTACATTGCTCTTACACAGTCGACTCATAGGTTGACTTACACAGTCGACTCATAGGTTGACTTACACAGTCGACTCATAGGTTGACTCATTCCGCTCACTCATTTTTTCCTTTCTGCAATAAAATTTGTCAATTTTAAACACACATTATCAACTTGGACAATTAATTAGGCCCAATCAGTGCTTCTATAAACAGAAGAAATCAGTTGATGGGAGTGCTGATTATGGCTGATTAGACTCTCTGGCATGAAAAAAACTGTAGTTTTCCCACCAAAATCTTCTGTAAATTATTTCTATTGGACAGTTGTGTAACATATCTACTATCCATTTAATAAATCCCACAAAATGACATTACAATATAAAAGTAGTACCACTTAACATCTACCCTAAATCTCATCTTATTGATATTCTTAGCTTTTCTACCTCAATTACTGTTAGTTTGGACTTGGTGCATATTCTTCAGCTAGTTTTCCTGTTGTCCCTGTTACTGAGTTACTGTTTTATACACTCATCCCCTGTCTACACACACACACACACACACACACACACACACACACACACACACACACACAGACTTTGAGCCTTGTTAAGTTTTGTTGCCATCCAAACTATGGCCAGAAGTTTTACAGTGAGTCAACAGTTGTATAAAATCCCACCATCTTCTGTCTAGAAACCAGCAGCTACATTGATCTCCGATTTTAATGATATTTAACCTCTCATTTACCTCTCACTGTCCTTGAGGCCTAGTTTTAGCCACCGCAGCTGGAGCGAACTGAGTCACTCTGAAAAAACAACTTTGCTCTGCCGTTTTGCAGGCCTAGAGAGCAAGCGGAGAACATTTGGTAAAGCATGATATAAATGGGTATAATAAAATGTATTATATCACCACATTTCATCATTTATATTCCATTATAAAATTATATGGCTCTAATATTTCTTTTCATTTTATTAGAACAAAGCCGTTTTATGAAAGGCTTCATCTCTCCTGACCAAAATCAACACATCTGTTCTTAACGAGGGCAAAGCTGCCACTTAATTAGCGACACCTTTATCAATTACCCGCTGACCAATCAGAGGAAAGCATGCTCACCCCAGACGCTGAACAGCTTGTTTTTATGACCAGAACAGTCTGTGTGCACCTCGCTCAAGGGCACATCAACCTTGACCCAGTTACTGATGCAGAGGGGAGCCACAAACGCTTGCTTCTCCCCCCTGCCCAGATTCACCAGCTGTTGTACAATATACAAATCCATCACCTACCATTCCAGGGCTTGTTTACTGACCTGAGGGCTATTATTACACTGGACCAAATGTACAACAAGCGCAGCTACATCTCTGAGTGTCATTCACTTTGGTTTATGCTCTGCTGCACAATATCAAATTAAAAAAGATTGTTAGATTGCTGTCGGTATTGTGTCTTCCTTTGTTTTGTTTAGCATAACAAAGGGCATCATTTTACTTTAGCAGTACAAACTATAATGAAACATATTTCTTTCATGATGAAAACAAAATATATTACACAATCCGAATCAAATGAAGAGTAGACAATATTACTGAAACAATACTACAAATGAGCTCATTACTGTTATCTGCATAGTTTATCTACATGTTCTCTACATGGAATCTTGGTTAAATAGTGTCCTATGTTGCTCACATATACCTTCTCTTCAAATGTTTATCATGTACTTGACCTAAAACCCCAAAATCAGTTAGCATTTTTTCTTTCACCCAAAGTTAGTGGATTTTTTTTAATGGATTTTTGGTTAAATGCCTGAAATAAAATCTGTGGTTGACACAAGGTTAAGAGACTTTCACTTTTTATTTGACAACATAAAATACCACAATAAATACCCCACTCATGACTTGAAAAGGTAGCAGCCTTGCCTCAATTCTGGCTGGGGACCTGTCTGCCTCTCTGTAACTTAATATAAATAAAGGCAAAAGGCTGAAAAATAAATAAATAAATAGAAGAAAACTAAAAGGGTGGTTACTAACAAGTGGCTTAGTGAGACTACAGCCTTCTGTTTATAACTCACACACTTGCAACCTTTCATTCTAATGCAGTCTTTCTAACTTGTAGATTTATCAATTATTAGTATTAGTATTTGCTATTAATATAGGCTGTCAATCAACCACATCTTTTTACTAGATGTTCGCTTAAGGAAAATTACTATCCATATGCTGAACTTAAACAGTGAAGATGGCAGGCAAAATGAAATAGTACATGAAAAATTATGAAAAACTACACTTAAATGTAAACATTTTGCCAAATAAAGCTAAATGATAAAATCACTAAAGTCTGACTAAAAGACACTAGATGCCAAATTAACAACATACCACTTACATCAGACAGAACCAAACAGGTTCAAAGTTGAAATCTAACAGCATGGTGATTCAGAAAAAAAAACAGATGTAGGTCAAAGAGGATCAGAAATAAATGTTTTATATAGATATCAGAGTCAGATGTACCATAGTGATGTATTTTTCCTGCTACTTTTACCTCTTTTTATGTATCTTGCACACTGGATAACTTGTTGATGTTTGATAAGGACGGTGACGGTGTGTGCTGTGCTTCAAGAATACTGTCATAGAAAATCTCTCAGTCTCCCTCTCTTGCTTGCTTTCTGATGCCGCCTTCCTCTTTCTTAGTCTCCCTCCCACCCTCCCCCTGTGTCTGACTCTCTTCGTCTCTGTGTAATTCATCCCTCCTTTCCCTCTGCTCACCCTATAATCAAGTCTTTTTCATGTTGTTTTGCAAAGTGCCATGTAAATTTTGTCACAGTTAATTCATAATCATTTAGTCGTTCCCTGCTTGCCTTGTCATCAGTGACGTCAAATAGTTTCAACACAAAGTCGCAGAAAGCCTCCTCAAAACGTTGCTAGATTATGTCACATGGTAATTTACATATAGGTAACATACACTATATACTATATTTACATATATCCAGACTTTCAAGAGCTTTTCATGTAGACTGTTGTCCAGTGTAGAAAGGACTCAAACAAAATGAGCGGAGTTGTTTGTCTCTGAGCCATGACAAAAACGGTCCCATGCTCCTCGTCTGTCTTGCTCTTGTTCACCTTCTTGCTTCCCTTTTATTCACTCTCGTTCTCTATATTTCCAGTGTCAAGTCTTGAGGAAATGTGCCCCTGTCATGAAGACATTATTATTTATGGCCAATAAGAATTCATAGTGCAGAGCTTTATGTGTTGGCCAGCAGTGAGAGACAATTTATTACATTACTTTATACTCTCAGGCCATTACTTTGGGGTCACAGGACAAAAGTGATTGTGACAGTCTCCATTTTTCTTCATTACTAAGATCTGACATCTTTGTGTGTATGAACGAGGCAATGCATCAGCCTCGCTTTGATTTATGCCATGTTATCAGTGATTTTTGGATTTTTACTGTAGATTTGATATAATTTTACGGTGCCAGCACCTGATATCTAGTGCCAGCAGTATAAGTTTATTACAACACTGATCAGATGGTTAGGGAGGGAAGTGAATACTTGGAAGCCTGACTTCACCCTGTAAATGTGTATACTGCAAAAATTCCCAGTGGCAGTACAGCAGCAGATAAATCCAAATGATTGGGAGTATAAAGGTATGAAATGTGCCAAAAGCCCATGACATTTCTTCTTGATAAGGACAGTGAACCCTAGAAGGTGAGTGGAAAGGTGGGAGAGGCTGCGAGGAGGAGAATCACGTCAGAGTTTGTCAGCTCAGTCTGAAGTCCTAAAGCGATTGTCAAGCGGACAGACAGAGAAACAGATGGATCATCATGACTGAGATCATTGTAATTCATGACACTGAATTACCAGGACATTGTGAGTAGATGGTTGCATGTCAGTGATGAGTAACGACATTGTCTCAGGCACACAGTAACTCATACTATTCATACTACATGAGTATGACAGTTTGTACGTGACATTGGTAACAAGTGTTGACTAAACTATCACTAATAAATCATATTTTTTACATCAATACTGTACTAGCACATGTAATGAAGCACATGAATGGTTGGTAGTGTATCAGAAGGCAGTAAGGAAGATCAGCAGAGGACTCGAAACAACAACAACAATAATCCTGTTTAATAGTATAGTAATGTCCTTTGAGCATTTAGCAAAAGTAGAAGCACACTGAACAGTGTTGACAGGCAAGTATGTGAATATTGCCATTTGCTTGGGCTTCACTTTAGTTCAACTGAAATGCTTCTCATGTGGCTGAACACCACGTGAAATCCTTTCCACCTTTAAAGCACTGAAACTTTCTGTGTTTTTCAAACTGATCGTCTCTCTTAAGCTCTATTTTGTCTTTTTTGCACACAGCTACTTCCTTTAATCTTTATACAACCAAGTGAATGTCAGGGAAAGCCTTTGAGAAAGTGTGTACCCTTGTACTCATTTGAACACGTGCTTTCAGACATATTGCACTACATGTTGTAGTGCAATATGTAATAACCCTAATGTAACCCTTGCTTTTAGGATACAGTACCTCAGCCATTAGAAAAAACCTAATTTGGTGTGACCGGCTCCAAAAACAACTTTTATGTACATGTTTTGCAATGCTATAGTATATAGGGAAAAAAACTCATAATTTTAAGTTACTGAAATGAAATGACTAAAATTGATACTGATTTTGTTTTTGTTTAATGTATTTTTCTATCAAACATGTATCTTTGCCTTCATATGGCCCCTGTAGAGTCCTAGAGGCAAGATAAGGTGTATATCCTGTCTTGACAGTAATTTGACTTTAAACCCGAGATTCATACCATATATCAGTGTGTCACACTCCCATCCTTCCTGTCACTCCCTGCTGCACTATCTAATATAGCAGCAATGTCATAAAATTAATCTTTAAAAAAACATTTCTGATGTGGCATCACTGACATATCTGGAGAGGAGCCTGTGGAGAGAGAACTGTCACCATGTTGCAAACACACACACTTGCATATTCACTCTCTCGCTGTCTCACACACTGTCTTAGACAGCTAACTGTCAGTAGTCCACTGTGTCATATAAAAGATGCAGCCAGCCTCTGGGCGTCAGATGACACAGAGACAGAGACACAGATATACACATGCACCAGCTGCCAGTCATTTACTGAGTGGGTGGGGTGCTGTGTGGGAGGTTATTCCGCATGTTTGTTTTTTTTTGCATACTATGTGTGAAAATTTTGTCTGTAAGTGTGTGTGCATGCGTTGGTGTTTATTCGCTCTGCAAGTAGTTGGACAACCTGTCATTATATCAGTCACATGAAGTCATGAGGGACACACACACAAGCACACACACCAAATCCAAACAGTCTCAAAACAGTGCCATTTTGAATCCCATATCTGTCCGGGTGTTTAATTTGAGTCTGCAATGAAGTGGTGACAGAGAGAGAAAGAACTGACTGCGGGGAAAGTGGTAGACTGAGAAAGAAAATGAAATATGGAGAGAAGAGAAAGGGAGAGAAACTAAAGAAGACAGAAAGAATGGGGGTTGAGAAGCAAGTCATCAGGGGCAGACACAGAGATGGAGAGGTTTAGACAGGTGAAGGTATGAAAGGAACTGAATAAGATGACATGTCATGAGATAAAGCCACATGTGGATCAATCTCCCTTTCAAGAGAGGAAAGAGAGAAGATGGGAAGGGAGGACAAGGTGAAGTGAAGAAGTAGAAACAGAGAGAAAGTTAGAGCAAGAAAACCTCTTAGGAAGATAGGAAAATGTCAAATAGGCCCCTTTCATACCAATTTTATATCAACATCAGTAGTCTCTGTTATGAGTGCAAAACGAGTGCTTTAGTGCAGGATAAATTGTAGGAGAAATATGACAGTAAATCAAACTGCAAACCGTCCAATTCATCCCTGAAGAAAGTAAAAAAACTGATTGCCAGGGCCAGTTTGAATACTAATAGTCACTTAATTTCTCTTCCTTCTGTATTCATTCACCACCACCGATCGAGACGATGAATGAGAGGATCTCACACATTTAATCATAGACGTTCTAGTTAAAACATCCACCCCAATTCACGGAGTTAATGCATCAACCCTGGCTGGGTTTGATCAATGGATGCATTTGTTGAAATCATGGCATGAAATTGCCTTTTTTTTCAACAACACGTCTCTAGTGGGAGATTCCTGCCAGCCAATTTTATCATTTGAGCCCCGAGCTATTACTACTGGTGATTTGGTTTGATTATTCATTGTTACTGTATCGTTTCATGTACAGTGACAAGAGTTGGGTTTGACTTGCTTGTGCAGAACAAGCTGATTGAACACAGATTGGCAGAGTAGATAATGTATTTATTTGACTTGACTGCCTCAATTTGACTTGTTACAGGGTTTGGATGGCGGCTGGTGTTAATTTCAAGCCGTGATTGTAATGGGTTTAGCCTGACTGTGTTAGCAGTAATGATTGTTTTTCTTGCATATGCTAGAGGAAACTGCTAAACTGCCTGTACTTTAAAATCTGTTTAATGTGTAGTTCTTGGTCTAACGAGCTTCTTCAGAACAGAGGAAGAAAAGTGTCAGAAGAAATTCCTTGAATTGAAACATTAAAGGATAATTATAGTTTATCGCATCTTGTCTTTGACCAAGATGTAGAAGATAATTGCTGAAATCTGGGAACATATTGATGTTGTTATATCTCCGTTTAGGCTATATTATGCAGAATTTAAATTTTTATCCTGGGGCTGTACTGAAATTTGTTTTGAAAATGGGCCTTTATGCAGTGTCTGCCTGACACTGTTCACTTTATTTAGCTCCTGTCTCTTTAAAGTTCCCCTCACCTGCTCTGCTGTGAGTGCACATAAGGCCGACTTCAGCTCTTGTTTTTGAGCTTTCAAAGACCCATCATCAACAACAGTTAAGTTACAGTTAAAAATACAAAAAGACTCCTTTAATGGAGCCAAAGGATGTGAATGTTTGGAGCGAGTTCCAAACATTCAACAGTATCAGATCTGATGAATGTTTGGAATTGTTCATTTTACCGCTCACCTTTTGTGACCATGGTTGGCTTAGTTTGGGTTTTAGTTCAAATTAGTATGATTATCTGCCTATTAATGTTTCTTGCCAATCTGTGGCTGCAGGGTTTACAAAAACTAATTTAGCCATTTAAGCTTGGATTAGCAACCCCACATCCTTCATGCAGTTCTGGATAGCACCTGGGGTACAAGCAGAAGCACTTATTATTAGCCTATCAATCTGACAAATTGAAAGGGTTAAAATGTTTATGTTGAGGCATGTGCTTAGAATTGGTAATGAGTTTGGTGTGGTTAAGGTCAGGGTTGGGGTCTTGACTTCATCTCTTTTGCACCACCCCCCAGCAAATATGCACTCACACACACACACACACACACACACAGATACAAACAATTCCCTAACACCCTCAACTAATCTGATAGGAGAAAAGTGCTTTTGGCATTATGGGTTAAGGCCTCATATAACACCCATGGGAAATCACAGCAAAACAATGTAGGGAGATGCACCGTGACTGATGATATTGGTGTGAAATAATACAGAGCGACATAGAGAGAGAGAGCAGAAAGAGAGAAAATGATAGAAAAGTGGATGGAGCCACAGATAGAGATAGAGGTTCAGTTAAATAGAGTGCAAAATTGACTTTAGAGAGAATAAAGCTAATATTGTCCCCTTCCTTATTTTCTGCCCTTTAGTTTGATGATCTGCTGATCTTTATGGCTGCCTGCTAGACTAACTGAACGTCTGACTGACTGCTGTTGTCTGTTTCACTACATAACTGGTGGTGACTGAGCTCTATGTTTAGTGAATGTACAAATGTGTTAGAATGTGTGTGTGAGTCTTTAAGGTTTAGAATAGAAAAGAATAGAATATTATCCCACGAATGAGAAATTTAAGTGTTACAGAGCTCTATAACAGAAGGAATATAAAAGAAGAACAAGAAGTTAGCTATCTATATACACAAAATAACCCTATATAATTAAAACAACCATTTTTTTCTACAAGATGTACAGATATATGTACACAAGTGTGAAGAGGTGTGAATGATCAGGATGAGATATACAATGTACGAGCAAGCTGTAAATGAATAACAGCAATTAAAACAGATGATATGTCAATTAAACAGGTGATAAATAAAATAACCATGTTAAACTGTGTTGTAAAGTCTGACAGAAGCCAGTAAGAATGACCTGCGGTAGCGCTCCGTCCTACACTGCGGTTGTAAAAGTCTATTGCTGAACGAGCTGCTCAGTGCTCGTACAGTCTCATGCAGGGGGTGGGAGGTGTTGTCCATGATGGATGTCAGCTTGGACAACATCCTCTCCTCCCCTACCTGCTTGATGGAATTCAGCGGACAGTCCAGGACAGAGCTGGCCCTCTTGACCAGTTTGTTTAGTTTCCCCCTGCCATTCCACCACACCAGCAGACCACAGCATAAAAGATAGCATACGCTACCACAGTGTTGTGGAAGGTCCTTAAAAGAGTCCTGTTCACCCCAAAGGACTTCAGCCACCTTAGCAGGTGAAGACGACTTAGGCCCTTTTTGTAAAGTGCATTTGTATTCGTGGACCAGTCCAGTTTGTTGTTGAGGTGAACACCCAGGTATTTGTACTCCTCCACCGTTTCAATATACAGACCCTGGATGTTCACCGGTGTAATGTGGGGTGACTTCTTGCTGAACTCAATCACCAGCTCCTTTGTCTTGCTGGCATTGATACAAAGATGGTTCCATTCACACCAGGGCTCGATCGTGTTGAAGGCACTGGAGAGGTCAAAAAACATCACTCTTACACGGCTTGGACAAGACACCGGTAACCTGAACCCTTGGCACCTAATGGGGCAGCCTGTTTACAAAGAGTGGGACAAAGGTGGTGAAGTATGATTCTCTCCATGGACTTCATCAGGTGTGAGGTCAGGGCAATGGGTCTGAAGTGTTTTGGCTCCTTGGGGTGCGTTGTCTTTGGGACCGGCACCACACAGGAGGTTTTCCACAGAATGGGGACTCTCCAGGCTGAGACTGAGGTTAAAGATGTAAGTGATAACCTTGCAGAGTTGAGCTGCACAGTCCCTCAACAGTCTGGCGCTGATGCCATCCGGACCTTTTGCTTTCCCTTTAAAGGCGTTGGCATGAGGTGTGTGTGTCCAGAGACCAGATGCTGAAGCACTCAGGGGGAAAAACTGGCTTATGCCCATCCATCCGTCCACCCATGAGTATGTGTGGGTCTGGAGACAAAGAAGTTTATTATCTCAGTCTTTCAAGATTGATTTGAGCATTGTTACTTAAATAATACAGTTGTTACAATATCCACTCTAAACAAACAAAAAAATTATGCTTGAAAAACAGGGAAAGTAGATTAGAAAAAATGTTTTCTTAGTGTCACATCTGCTCTGATCAGAATTGAAAATGTGCCATTTTTGCCAGACTGTCTGTGTTTTTTTTATTTTTATTTATTAAACCACTCTCAGTTTTAGCTCCAGGTAGCATTAAAAGGGCATCATTCCTCCCTGGTTGACTATTAGACCATTAGAGGAAAGATCTGTCTTTATGGGCTCTTCCCCCTCCATCACCTCATCTCCTGGGAGTGGAAGACAAAGGAAAATAGCAAGTAAATCGAAAGAGAGAGAGAGAGAAGAGGGCGGAGGCAGAAAGAAAGACAGCAGTGGAGAGAAGGGTAGAGGAAAAACAGATGTGATCCATTGAAGCGGCACTAGCCCACAGTGAGAGACAAAGACCAGAGCGCATGAGTGCATGACCCTCAACAAGCACAGTTGAAACTGTTAAGTGTGTGTGTGTGCGTGTGTGTGTGTGTGTGGGGAGAGAGGGATGAGAGTAATGGCAAGTGAGGAGGAAATATTAGATTAACAGTCAGAAACGCTGCTAAGTAAGGATTTTAGTCACACACACATAGTTAGAAATATTAATTTAAGTTTAGCCAGTATTTTCAGTTGATGTTTCATGCCAAAGAGCCCATTTGTCACCAGACAGATTAATATTTGAAGATTATTTTTTAGATCCATGACTTCATTATCTTGATGGTGCAATGCTAAATAAATTCCACCATAACATCAATATATCAATGCCAGCACACAGCTGTGATTTAACTGTTTTGTATTCCTCTGGTGAATGTGGACTCATTAGCATTTTGCCTACAAATTCTTTGTTCAGTTTTTGAATACTAAAACTCTTAATTTTTGGATTATTTGTTATTACAAAGGCATTGTCTCTGAACACTGGTGCTATACTTAAGAAAAACAGACCTAATTTCTAATGCGTTTTTAATATCATATTTTCTCCATCTGTGGTGGAGTCGGCATGTCGTAGCAGCTCACTGCATCTGGATGAATAGAAAGGAGATAATACTACTTTTATTTTACCAGATTTGTTTCAGGCTATATTACAGACTGTATAACGTCAATGAACCCATGCACAAGCATAGGATACTCAGACATGGTTCAATGTAAAAGGAAAACAAAAAGTCTACCTTGAGTGTGTAGCTCTCCGTTTTTGGTTTATATTGATGCGGTTAAGGCAACAAAACTGGAAATCAAGTTGGAAATCTGCCGATATAAATATTTTTTCTAAAATAAAACTCAGCCAGCTTCTTTTCACTTTTATGTCTTTTCTTGCCCTTCTTTGTAGTGTACACTACTAGTTTGAGTTAATGCCAGAATTGAGGGCTTGCTAGCTTGCGAGTGTACCATAGTGACGTCTGAAACCTCAGTGTGAGGGTAGTAGTTAACTTGAAGTGCGTTGGGCCATCCATGATTGTTCAGATGGGTTAGCTTTGCTCAAAAACCATTAGAAGGAAATATCTCTGCTGGTTCGTTGACCCTGGGCCTCAATCACAGGATCTCCCGAGCCCCTTGGCCATACCTCTCCATATGTTTTGGAGCAATAAAAATATATGGAAAAATATTTACAATAGCTTTAAGTGTAACCACAAAGAGATTATGACATTGTACTGATGTTGTACTATGGGGTTAAGAGGAGACAGCTTTGATGAGCATAAAAGTGAGAAAAAATTGTAAAACGCTTAGTGGCTTTGTAGAGAAGTAAAATAAAAACAGCCTAGCAATCCCAGTAAACTCACTAGTAAAGCTTTAACCAACTCACTAAGTCCTGGCTTTAACTTCAGATGTACCCTACAGACAGAAAAGTAGCATCAATCTTCTCATCTAACTCTTGGCTAGAGGTGAATAACCAGAACGCTTATCATGTTCAAGTATACACTGGTTTAAGGAAATACTTTGCAACACACTTCTGAGAAGGAATAAGACTTTTGTTTGTATTTGTTCTTATTCTCTGCCTGACTATTTCGCTGGTAATATTGCATATACATTATTTTAAAACTCTTTTTAAAATGTTCTCTTTGCTGTTTCCAATAAATCTCGTGTCTTTGTGTTTTAAGTCTCTTTTTATGCCATTAAAAAAATGAGAGTATAGCAAAAGTAGTAGAAGTTCATCCTGTTTGGTCTTGATGATGTTCTGCCAAATTTGGCTTTTCGCTTCTAATTACTTTCGTGTTGATGTTGTGTGTGTGTGTGTTTGTTCGAGAGGCTCATTAGAAAAGCACTGATACAGACTGTACTGAAATAATTATTACCCCCTCCCAACCCCTATTTAACAGTGAGAAAGAGAAAGCAGCGAACGACAGAGAAACAAGAGCAAGAATGAATAAAAGAAACATAAAAAGAGAGAAAGAGGAGAAACATTTGGAGCGAGGCAGTCACAGAAAGAGGAGAATGATGGCAGAGAGGGAGCAAGAGACATATTTAGAGAGATTTTACTCATTAAAAAGAGGAGCACAACAAGGGGAGGTGGCATTAATCAGAGCTCTGTGCTAATGAGGCATTTACTCATTATGCTGAAGTAGAGAAGAAAAAGAAGGGAGAGAAGGAGGGGGAGAGAGAGAGGAAAGAGAGACCACATTATAAATGAATAAAGAAGAGAACAAGAAAAATTAAGTAATATTACTGAGGGAGGTTACAAAGTCAAGTGTGGATGTAGTGGGAGGATAAGTAGGACAGGTAAAGACATAGTGGACAGAAGAGCAGAGTTTCTATTTAAAGCTTGTCATTTATGTTTTCACTAGAATAGGTTCCTTTAAATAATGTCAGTATGGTTTCTGTTGAAAATAGGTGATTTTCTGTACCGTTATGGGACTATTTCTTTAGTCTTCTTCAGTTGTTAAATGTAATAATAATTCTGATACAGGTAATAATAATTTTGATACAAGAAAATGACACTCTATAATTTGTTTGATATCTTGGCAGAAAGATGTATCGCCACAGAGAGAATTAGCAAATGAGGTAAAAGTCGTTTTTGCTTTCATCCTGTGTTTAAAGAGCTTTTCATTCCACTAATAGCAAGGCACGCAAGAGCAGACACGTGTGTATCTGTATGTGATGTGCATTTGTTGACGTGTGGTCTGATAAATGATCTATGTCTTCCCTTGCTAAGTGGACTCATTAATATGTGCATTATTTAAAACAAAATGTCCAAACTGATTTATTGTGCATCTTTTAGGCTTTCACAATTAAAAGGTATGAAAAGGGAGCCAAAGCAGACACTATGCAAGTAGCAGTACATCAGTACAGTAGCAAAGGCCTCTGCAGAGGTTCATTACTACTGCACTGGATGTGGTCTTCCTGTGCTGTTGTGAAGTAGAACTGAAACAGCGAAAGACAGAAAAATTTTATTTATTTATAGTACTAGTTGTCAGTTGCACTAGACTTTGCAGCTTCTGGCTGTAATTTTAAGTTATCTTTGCCAGTGATGGTTTTGTTGATGCTGTGGTGAGCAAATAAAGAGAAGTCTTACATCTATTTTAGCACCTCAGTGAAGCTGTACTTAGACACAGCAAAATGTCAGCATGCTAACATGAAATTATCAACATGTTATTGTTTAGCTGATAATTTTAACCATGTCATCACTTTAGTTTAACATGTTAGTAGGCTGACATTTTCTAATTAGCACAAAATACGAACTGTAGCTGATGCTTAGCTAAAAATAACAACCTCGATCATGGCAGTCCTAAAGTCAGGCTATTAACATATGTAGTAAGAATTAATTTTCTGGAACCTTGAACATCTTCACAAATTGCAGTGACAATCCATATAGTATCTTTCAAGACATTTCAGGATAAACCAAGAGAACAAATCAGGAAAACAAATCATAACTACAATATGTCACTTAATACAGAATTAGTAACATTTTATTTATTGACCCTCTCATGATACCACAACACAAAGCATTTCCTCTCTCTCAGACTGGAAGCATCATGCAAGAGTTTTTGGTGTATAAGGAAATTCCAACTCAAAAGCTAAGTTATGTCAATCATTCATTTATGCCAGCCTTTTTCATCGCTTCCTTTCTCTCTCTTGCCTCCTCTCGTCATTCTTCTTTCTCTCTCCCTTATTGTCCTCAATAACCCTGTCTGTGTATGATTCAGATCTAACTTGAGTGATCCCATATCACTGGGATTATAAATCTAAGAACTATTTTTAGCTGAAGCCAAACCTTCTACTCTCTCTCTCTCTCTGTTTCTCAGACCTGGATATGACAAACTAGGTTGGTTTTAATTAAAACTTGGTTAAAACCTGCCCCAGCAATCAGCCTGCCTCTGCCTTGTTCTTGATCTGTCTTCTGTCTGAGGATGTAATTCAACTCACTTTCTGTCTGTCTCTCCTTCTTTGTCTTGCCAGGACTCTGACCTTGTCCTGACGTTCAACCTGTCCATGCATCGCTCCTGGTGGATGGAAAATGGCCCAGGGTGCAGGGTGACACCTATCACTCCTCCTCCTTCCTGGGCACCTGAGGACCACAGATATATATCTATATCTGGCTGTCTGGTGGATTTTCACTACATAGAGGTGGCTCACTCCTCACTGCAGATACTCCTGGCTGTAAGTACTTGAGCTAAATAAGTACTTTTTAGTATGCATTTTTGAACTGCACTGCCTGCATGTTGTATACTTGATATTACACTGGCATTTATGGCTTTAAAGAACCTTTTAACTAATAGGAGTGATCTGTTGTGTAATCTGGATCCTATATGCAGTGGTTCTAAACAGCAATTTGTCTTCAGATTTGTCAAATTTGTATATAATGTGTGTATATAATGATAATAATGGAAACATTGCTGATGTAAAGTTGGGTTGTGTAACACCAAAACAACTGAAAGACACTAAAACGCCAACAGGAACTGCAGAATCATGTGATAAATGGTCATGTGTTTTTTAATATAGTGATTTTATCCATACTGATGCTGATATTCCCCCAAGAAATCCCATAATAGTCAACTATTCTCTGGTGGGTTTTTTTTATTTTATTTTATTTTTTTTTTCTGTTTCTGTGACAGAGAGCGCCAGAGAGTCCTAGTTAAACATACTAGTATGTCTAGCTTAACTCATATATTCTAAATCGTATTACAACCATGGCGGCTTATTTGTTCGTTCAAATGGTTTAGGAAATTGTGGGTGCTTATACAACTTTGTGGTATCTGTTTTAGCATAAAGTAAAGCATCTAAGCTCCATTAAGGTAATAACTTCATACCCTCATTAACATAGAATGGGCTAGATAAGCGTCTTTGGAGACTATTTCTTGCTCTCTGCCTTATTCCATTGTTGCAAAAACAGTTTCCTTCCCCCTGTTTCCCTCTGCCTGTCTCTTACCCTCACCCTCTGTATTTCTTCTTCTCCCGCACTCTCAAACTGTGATAATTAGTAGGATCAAAACAGACAGCAGAGAGAGAAATAAAGAGCAGGGATGAGGGAGGCCTGTCACTTTTTATTCCAGTCTCCTGTGTATTATTATATGGGTGCACACACATGTATGAATAAAGACTCACAGACAATAAACAAACCTGCCATTTAATGCGAATGCATGCATCATTACACCATTACAGACAAAGTTCAGTCTGTCTGCCTCTTTTTTTTCTGCATCGTTCTTGCTCACTTATCATGACTGTCTCTCACCCACTCTTCTCATGCACTCTCTGTGTCTCTCTGTCAATCGATAGTGGTACTTATAGTGTGGCTGAGTGCCAAGCCACCACACAGCTGTACTACTTTTTTGCTGTAATTGGTGTGTGGAAACACTGTCATGCTCCATGAGCACACACTCAGCAGTCTGACTGGTTCACTGGCTGACTTGCTGGCTGATTTACTGTAATTGGTGGAAACACTGAGGATCCTTAATAGCGTACAGTACACTCAACCAGTTGTCTGGCTGATTAAGTGAGGGGTTATGGTTTGGTTGAGTTGGACTCTAACCTGACTGGTTATGTGCATGTTTACTGGTTTAGCTGACTGGTTAACTGGTAGTTATAGGTAAATAAAGCAAAAGGGGACATTTGTGACTGGTGAGGTTGATGATTTCCAGCACATGTCAGGATAGTGTGTGGAAATCAGAATAGCCACTTTAGCATCTGCAGCTGTCAAGGTCAAAGAGCATGTTTTTGTTTGTCTGCATGGCCAGTTGAGTGTATGATGGGCTTGTTTGCCTGTTTACCTCACTCATTGCCTATGCAAGTTTGTTTCTGGCTTACTGAGTTACAGATTCATATGATGTTCAGATCTGACTGCACACCAAATTGTATAAACGTCTTCTTTATTTCTACATTAGATAGGTTTATCTGGTTAGCAAATGACCTTTGACACCAAGCTTCTTCTAGGGTGTTGCCTTATGGTTAACTTGCTGCCTAATTGCCTAAACTGATTAACTGACTTGTATAAGTTGATTGTTTGCAGTCTAATGTATTGAAGTCTAATATCTGAGCTGAATCTGAGCATAGGGCTTCTCCAGGGAGATTCAGACACTCCTTAGTGAATTGTGCCATCACTGCCGGACTGTGGGTGAATGTGCAAGCCTGGGATGATTTTTTTCAGCTTTATATTACCTGAAAATAACACAGACAGATATTGATAATTAAACAATATTTCACACCGAAAAAAATACTGAAGTGACACTTCTTGCGGGGTCAGTGGTGTAGAGTGCACGTCTGCAGGTAATTTCAGTGATTAGCATAACTTTAACTAGAGTGGAGCAACTAATCAGTGAACTCACCTACTGGTGTTTTGGTTGGAAAGAAAACCTGCAAACAATAGTAATTTGTTGCACACAGTGAACACAGTGTTACATGTTTCATCAATACGTAACAAGGTTGTTGAGAGAATGTGCACAAATTGCAATCACTCTAAATTAAATTATATAATGTACAGTACCAACTCCCGTCCCACCAATTCAAAAATGTTGTGCTCCAAATTGCTTCAAGTCCTTTGCATATTTCTTGTATAAAATCCAAATAGCCTAAACCAGCAGGCAGCATTTTGACAGCGATGACCCTTTGCTCACCCTCAGTCCTCTGGAAGTAAACTTTTCAGTTGCAGAGAATTGCAGGACCATGTTATTATGCTGCATTCACGTAATTCGGGAGAAAGGGAAGAACAGCAAAAAACATTTCTTATTCTGCCTTGGGGGTGTTCACTTATTATTCTAGCCCTAATGCTAACCTGTACTCACAGCAGATAAACAGCCTAAATTAGCTACATATTTTGTGCTGCGTATAAGAATGCGGCAATATGTCACTGGAAATAAATAAGTGAAATCTACTTGTTCATCATAAATGATTTCATTTAAAGCTCATACAACATAATCAAAAAAACTGCTTCTAAAACCATGTGAAACAAAGATAACTGTGAACCACCAGGTGTGACACCAATTTAGAAGAATCCAGGAAAAGTCTGTAGACTGTAACAGGTCTATCCTATTATAAAGATCAGTAAGATCATAGTGGTTTGTAATTGTTACAACTTAAAGAAGACATATTGTTGATTCTGAACCAAAATTAATTTTAAATCAAAACAACATATTTTTACTTAATTGAGAAATATGACTGAAACAGTTTCTAGGTTTCCTTGTCCATCACTGGGATTGAAATTGAGTCATTAGCATATGAAATTATGTTTTTATTTTCACTTTAATTAACTGAATTGAATGTGACATTGTTGTCATTGACACCAGACAATACTGTTAGTCATGTTAGGGTCAAATTGTATTCACGGAATCAGCACTGGGACCAGATTGGTTTTCAGAGCTGTTGTTATTCAAAGACCAGGGAGAAGGAAGAACAATTCATGAGAATTGAATGTCAGTCAACCAAGGCAACTGCTGTGCTCTACAGCACTAATCCTTATTTGCTGAATAAGTTAAACCTCATCTTTTTGTATTTGTTTTTTTTTTTTTTCAAATTAAAACAGGTAACACTAAAATTCTTCAATCAGTTAAACAAAAGCATGCAATAAGGGATGGCAGCTGCAAAAGAAGAGCTGTGACATCAAATGAAAACAAACATCCTTCGAGGGTGTGTGGGGTCAACGCTGGATTTCGCATAATCTGTGATTCATTTGTTGTTGCTGTAAGAGGTGTGTAGTTTTATACAAGCATCAAACAGCACAAACACATTTAGATGAAAGTGATTAGACATAATTATTGATTGTAGTAGTGCAGCACTTTTTCAAAGCAGCTCGGACTCGCTGACAAAATATTTTCATCACACATAATTTACACAGAGCAACAGGGAAAACTGGAGCAAAACATTAGTTTGAGTTTAAGCAAGCATCATGATCACATAAACAGATTTAATCCAATTTATGTGACACCCTCATCAAAGCACAATTTGTCTGCAGGAGAATGATGCAGTAGTAATGCATCTTTTCATTTGAGAATTTTTTTTTCATCGTAGAGTAATAACAGCCAACACCAAGCAAGATTAGCCAACAGAAAACTACAGTTTGTCATAAACAGTGTGAAGGCTGTGGGAATAAAGCCGCAGGAAATGAGACAGCATTCATTATGGAGCCACATCATTTCAAAATTGAAAATGTTGGTCAACCTTTGAGCTGATTTATATTCGTATATAGAGACTTTGAGGGAGGTGATTCAGCAGCACCAGCACCTTTCACTGCGTTTGCTTTGGCAAAATACATCCTCAGCTGGCAGAGAACAAACTGCATCACTGGGCACCGACCTGTAGCTGCCTTCCTCTGGCATCTGTCCTTGCTTTTCTAAAGGTTTCCTCCCATAATGCTTTCTCCAAGTTTTTGGTCTCAGGCTATGCAAATTACAAAATTCCTCCTGAACACCAGCTGTTTGACATTCAACAAATTTCCCCCTGTGTTCATTTGAAAACTTCCAGGTGTTATCAGAATCGCTGCTACACTACAAGAGCATTTATTACTTGATCATTGTAGGAGAGAATGATTATTCTGTTATCCTTTTTAAATTCAATGGCATTTCCCCATTGTCCTACACTTTTATTGGCTCCTTCATCCTTTAGGGCAACAGTGTCATCTGTAAGGTTTTTAGGTTTTTAAAGTTTTTTTTCTTCTGAGATGACACAACCTTTACTGTAAAAAACACAGACCAATTTAAAATTCTACTTTAATTATTGAATATCACTTCACTGAAGGATTTAGTCATCTGCAGTAACCTTTTGGCTTTTGTGGCTTTAAAGTGCATTTTCTACATTGTGTTATAAGTGTAGTTCTGTAAATGGCAGTGTCGTCCAGTGGGTCTGCTAATTAAGACAACTTTGTGTCGACAGCTACTAGGTGAAATTTTGTACAGACCTTCATGATCTCCAGAGGAAGAAGGCTAACTGACATTTTTAATCTGATTTTTCCTCTATCTCAACCAGCATGTTTTTTTTTTTCTTTTATCTCTGTAGCTACTGTATAAGAGTCACCAATTCACGTCTTTTGACTTCTGGGGGCCCAGCTGGCTGCGGGTTTGAACCTGTGGTGTGACACGCAAACACCCATTTACTGTAATTGCATTCACTCAATTCACTTAATTATTGTTAACACAGACAAATCTAATCTAATGCAAATTATTATTATCAAATTATCAAATACCTAAATTAGATAAACCTAAGAGACTGAGGTTTTTTCCTCTCCACCGTCGCCTAGTGCTTGCTCAAGTGGGACTGTTGGGTTTTCTATATAGTTCTGTATATATACT
>JAUMHL010000017.1:8280071-8341785 GCA_032362345.1 Sandelia bainsii
GTTTTGCTGCCTCAGGACCTGGAAGACTTGCTGTGGTAAATGGAACCATGAATTCTGCTGTCTACCAAAACATCCTGGTTTGGATTTTTTTTTACCCTTAATAATAAACACCTTCATTTAGAAACTGCATTTTGTGTTTACTTGTGTCATCTTTGTCAAATATTTAAATTTGTTTGATGATCTGAAACATTGAAGTGTGACAAACATACAAAAAAAGAGGAAATCAGGAAGGGGGCAAACACTTTGTGTATGTCTCAAAATTCTTTATTAGCACTTTTGGCCATGGTAAATGATAAAGGCATCTTCTTGAGTGTTGTTGGTGTGTGATGGAATTGACTTTGTTGTTTTGGAAGCCCTGATGTTGCTTCTTTGCAGAACAGATTTTCGTTTACATGTCGATTTCCTGATACTCAAACCACATTTTTCAGTTCTATTAAGATCTTCATCAATTCTTAGGTCGAATAATAAGATGACACCAAATGAGTCTCAGTCCAGAACACCTCTGCATCAATCTCAAAGGTCTCACTTTGTCCTGTGGAAAGCTCCAAGCAGCACAGCAAAGGTTACACAACAATGTTACAGACAATAAGATGGAATAATGGGGGATTCTACTGATATGCAGCAGACAGGTTATTGAGAACAGTTTTATTAGAAAAAAGAGATGGAGGAATTAAAATCAAGATGGGTGAGGGACGAGGAGAGGGGGCAGAAGAGAAACAGAGTGATAGTGATATAAAGAAGAAAGGCAATAAAGGGCTATTCTGTCGTTTTATATGTCCCCTGTGGAAGCCATAACGCAGATCATAAATCATCGACCCCCAAGATAATGGACGATTGCAGACACAAACACACACAAAGCTGCAGCGTGAATGCACGTACTCTATCTGTGCACACACAGATTCAAGAGCTTACACATAGGACGCATATACTCAACACTGTGTGTATACACACAAACATCCAGATGGACACAGTAAATGTGCTGATGGATTACTTGTGCACTTTAAGGTACACACGCATCTACAGTACTGTACATGAACTGTATATGCACACACACATATACTAACATCATCAATACGCTATCATTGTTTCCCAGCTGTTGTCCCTTCACTTTGGTGTTTATTGGCTCTGGCCAGAAGGACCAATAAAGAGCATCAGCTGTTTCACCCCAAGGGAAATCTCTCTCTCACTCACACACACACACACAGACATACACACACACAAAAATAGCTTCAATTATCGCCTCTTTTTAGAAATACGCACAAAAAAACTCTTAGATCTACTTATTGTTAACCTTTGATATTTCACGTGGAGTGTACCCAGAGTAAGAGAGTTAAGCATTATTCCCAAAGCATCATGACATTTACAAATAAGTTACTACTACTACTACTTCTATTAATCATACATAACTAAAACATCATATTCAGATAGTGATTTTCTTATCAATTTTTCTTATGTTTTACTTGTAAACCTTTTGTTACAGCCATATATTATATTTACTTTATTTAATCAGGTAGTCTTATTGAGATCACAATTTTCAAACTTTCAAGAGCCTAAGAACAAGAAACATTTATAGTCATTAGAGGACAATCAACAGCAAAATCTAGAAACATAAAAATAGCACTGATAATCCCAAAAAAGTAACAAAAAAAAAAGATCAACAGACAATGCAAAATGAACACAAAATGGCACATTTGGCACAACTAAGGGATATCCATATATAAAACTTCTGATTGCTAAGACAAATCAAAGAATCTAACTTAACTGTAGTTTGCCGATTATTCCCTTTAAAAGGTGCATAGTACCTAAAAGCGTTCCTACAAAGGTCAGTACACACATATGGTTGGTAGTTTGCGGCAGCAGTAGGTCAGTTGGTAAAGCAGTTGTCTAGGAACCCCAGGGTCAGTAGTTTGACTCCTGGTTCCTCCTAGCTACACGTCGAGTTGTCCTTGGACAAGACACTGAAACCCTGTAGTAGTGCTGACATGTACTGTTTGGCAGCTGTCCAACAACAATTTCCCCAAGGCGATCAATCAAATGCATGTTATTATTATTATTATCATTATAAATAGTTACTGGATTGCGTACTGTGGTTACAGGATATAAATGTGAGTTTGGGAGCTGTAATAGTAAGGCTCTATAAATGAATGTAATCAGATGATAAGTCTGTCTTGTCGTCAAGGAAGTCCAACAAACTTTTTCATATGATGAGTAAATGATTTACCATTAGCAATGAAACGTAATGCACAGGGATAAACAGTGTTCAGCTGCTCTTTTGAAGCAGCATTACAGTACAGATTACCTCCATAATCAAGTGCAGGCATAGAAGTTGACTTAACAATAGTTTTATGATTTTTAAATGTAATATTAATTATTAAAGCAACCTTTAATTCTCTAAACACAGCATAATTAATTTTTTTGATTTTGAGCCAAATTTTGAATGTGAATTTTAAATGACAGTCTTCTATCCAAACAAATACCTAAATATTTATAAGATGCAACACAACACATATGGTTCCATTTAAAGTTATTAACCCAGGAAACTTGTCATCAATATTTAATATGTAGAAGTTCATGCACTTGGTCTTCTCTGCATTTAGAACAAGCCTATAGTCAAGAAATGCCACGTGAAAGGCATCACAGGAGGCCTGGAGATGGATGGAGTTACAGCCACGGTGGTGGCGGCAGCTGAAGCATATTAAACTGTGTCATCAGAATAAAAATTGACATTAAAGTATTGATAGGGTAACATAATGTTATTTATGTGTGTAAAGAGTTTATGTGTTTAAGAGACTTTCTCCAGAAGTTTTGATATTGCATGATAATTGTTTAGTTCACTGATATCTCCACTCTTATGTAGGGGCATGACAATGGCAAGGATTACACCTGTAAGTCTGATTAAACATATGAGCTAAGTCAGAATAAATAATGGGAGCACTGAGATGAAGAAGATAGGGATCACGCTTGTCTGGACTTACAGTGTTGGAGGTTTTTGTTCTTATTAGGGCTTCATAAAACTTTGTACTAGTAATTAGGGTGAAGGAAATTTCTGTAGGTCCTAATTTCCTCTGTTAATAGGTTCAGTGTCTGATAGCACTTTAAAGAGTTAAAGCGCTATCATTTACTCTGCTGAAATTGGTTGTTTTGGTAACAAACAAACTGTTTTCTTGCCTTTCCTGATTCTTTCTTTCTTCTATAGTATACAGAATGTTAATTCATCTTTGTAGTGTTCTCGCTAAGCAACATTATGTTCTTCAGTTAATTACTTTATTAGGAATGATGCTGAGCAAATGTACCACTTCACATTTCACCATAAAACTCTTAACTTTCATTGTTTTCAAGAATAATTTCTCAAGTAGCTTTGAAGTTAAAAAAATCACATTGTACTGATGACATTATATCACATGCCTGCTCAACATGCTTAAAATAATGACTTATCAGCAGAAACTACTGCAGTTTAAATATTTATCATTATGGCAATACTAAAATAATAAAATGGACATTCTTCTGTGTAACCCTTCTCTTTCTTTCTCTTTTTCTCCAGGTCAAAGTAAACCCAGGATATACTCCAGGAACACTGCCTTACGAACCAACACTACTTAACACTTTATTCTTACTACTCCAACTGTCTTTTCATAAACAACAACCAAGACACAGAAAAGTAGACAGTATACAGAAAGCACTAAGATGATCTGTGATTCAACCTATGCTATAAATTGCCCTAGTACTTGGTTAGAAGGCTTCCCTGATCTGTCTTTCTGTTGTTTTTAATGGTAAGGCCTGTTCCTGATGAAACACTGACCTCATGTGGTTAAACATGGTACCTGTCGGATACTTGTTTTTGTCTGACTGAGGGACACAGTCAGGAGCCAATGACTTGCTTCCTCCTGTGCTGTTGGGTATCTGCATGGTGATAGAAACCAAAGGGATGCAAAGAGGCCACGACTCATCTGTGATGTGTTTCTTCAGGCTTCCAATGAGAACTCGTGGATTTCTGCTGTCAGCGAAACGTTAAGAAGGAGCCCTGTTGTGTCACGCTACTGCAAAAATCTGTTGTGTATCTAAAAGCTACCATGTGCAGATATGCCTGACCAAAGAATTTTTAAAAATCCCAGAGATACATCCATGTGTATACAATTGAGCCTGCTTAACCATCTCTGGAACGTTCTGCACCTGACAAATAAGACACTGGACTTCCAACCAAACCAAGCATCTCTTCAAAAGACTACCGATCAAGGAATGTCAAATATAATTTTGTCTAACCTTACTTTTTGGTGCATTTTGGTAAGATCAACAGCAATGATGAAGGCTTGATATAAGTCATCTGCTGTTTCATCACAAACTCTGAATGTTAAATAACAGTGTGATGGGGAGGTTTACATATTATCATCACATACTGTATGTGCATGTGTACAGGAAGCAGACACATACACAGGCATTTAAGAATGCATATGTGAATACACACATACGTACACACATAACAGATCTACAACCACCTAAACCTTTTTACTACTAATGTCAATCTTAATGTTTACAATAGAAAATCTGTAAGACAGAAAGACTGAACACTGACTGACAGATGCAGCAGGTAGATAGACATACTGGGAGATAGACTGTCTCTTTGGTCTCTTGCTGTCTAAATATTTTGTCTTCCATCCAAGACAGAGAAGTAGAGGGAGACAGCGACAGGCCATGAAAAAGAAAACAACCCATAGAAGGGATAGAGGTCATGTAATAGTTTCCCATCCACCTCAGTCCTTGTAGATACCTTACCCATTTTTCCTTTTTTGAGTTATATTCTTAAAATTTGCCCATAAAATGCCAATCAGGCTTCTTGTCTGTGGCATCCAGCTCTTTCTTTGTATTAAAGCAGCCAAAATCATCCACAGGCAGCACCTACATAGGAAGGAACACACTCCCTTGACAGAAATGACAATCACAGTCAAAGTGGCCTGAATCCCGTCATGGATTGGCATTTTTGTGTCATTAAAAGTCTCTGAGAAGTGGCTGTCATCATCACCACGTGAGAACAGAGAAACCTCCATGTTAGGTTATTTCATTAATTATTTTGATTCATGTATTGGTATTCCAAATGTCAAATGATTGGTGAAAGAAAGAGAAAGAAGGGCTGACACTGAATGCTTCCTCCCTCACCTGCAGACTAATGAGGACAAAAAAATGAAACCAGAGAAATGCCAGAGACTGAGCAGCTCTCCCCTTTCACCTAACTGTCCAGTTTTAATGTTGAAAGTGCCAACTGTATGAACACAAGAACGTCTGTAGAGCCTGGCTTTTGAAAACCACACACTGGGACCAAAATGATGGGGTCTCATGTTCACTTTGCGTGGGTGTCTATGTAAGAAATGCAGATATCACAAATAAAACAACTCAGAAATTCCAGACAGCCGGTAGGCTTTCTGGTTTATTCTGTTAAGAAAATATCAGCTGGAAAAGGGACTAAACACGGTGCATTTGTGTCACAATCACTGGACCAAAGGTTTGAGGCCTTCTCCATCTGCAAATGAACACTTCCAGGGGGAAACAGTGACTTATCTCGACATAAGGACGAACAAACAGACTATTTCCCTCTACAAAGTGATCTTAAAGTCAATTTCCACCTCCCTCTGCCAGTTATCTTCAGCAGTTTATCTGTTTTGTAACAAAACTCTGTGGGTTACGTTCAGAGTTGTTACCTTGCGATACTCCACTGACAGCCACTCTGGAGGATGGTGACAACATTTATGTGTGTTTGCATGGGGTGTTTCCAAACTGTTGCGTATTTAATCTCATGCTGCGTGTGACTAACTAGCTACTTAAAATGGGCGCTGTTCAGTCTGTTGAATGCTCCTCAACTCTCTGCAAAGAGTCCTAAATGTGAACTTTGTGGTTTTTCTATAAATAACACAGTCTGAAATGTCTGCCGAGTAAAGAAGAAAATTAGCTAATACAATGTAAAATGATGAAATGTAACTTTGATCTTCTAGACGTTTTTTAATCACGTGGCCGTGTTTACTGTTTTTTCTAGTTGACTACTAATGTATGATGTTGTGTACAAGTGGGACTACTATGTTTTATTTCTTCTAATTGTACAGTGTATTTGAAATGAGAGTGTAAGAGGAGATTGGGAGGAAAGAGAATTAGTTGCACTATAGTCTATAATTCTTGCAGTAAATGTTCTGTTAAGGCTGGAAATTCACTATCACTTCAGCACATAATTAACTTTACATTATTAATTTATATTTGAATTGTCAAACAACACCACACATTGATTTTTAATAAACAAAAATGACTGCAGATGAGGTGTGTTTGGGAAAATTCAAACCAGGAAATGTGAAAAGGGTTGCATATCTGTTATTTAGAATCTTAATTGAAAAAGATATAGTTAGCTGTGTCATTAGCAAATGGCTCTGTGACGTGAAAGTGAATTTACTTGTTAATTTGTTTGTCTAAATGAAGTAGATCAATTTCATATTAACCAGGCACTGTGGAACTAATATCAACCTAAACAACAATCCAGCAGATATAAAGGAAGCAAATATACTGAATGAGAAAGGATTTCAGATATACAGTATAATGTGACCCGTATGTGTGTGTGTGTGTGTGTGTGTCTGTATGAGACTTTGAACTGCAGCACATTGTTTTTTGTGTCATGGTGAACTGATCAGCACTTAACCCAGAACCAGAAAAGCCACAACCTGCCCTGAACCCAACACAAATTTATAATAATAAAAGCAATAACATCAGTAATAATATATTTTAAAGTAATAATTAAGACAGAATCTAAACAGTTATCTACACATTACGTATCTTTGGAGGAGCTTGAACTTATTTAGACTTTGGAACAGTCAATAGAGCTTTTATCTATAGATCTAAAAATACACGTCTGTACATACAGTAGAGTTAAAAATTAGCAGAAGAAGCTTGAGCCAAGCCATTTAATTCAGTGGTGTCAATAAACATTCGTTTAAGTCATTGTAATATTCTGAAGCTGTACTAATGCTTTACAGTGGTGGCAAGAATATACAGTTATTAATATGGTGCTGTGTAAATGTATGACAAATAAAGAACAATATTTGACTATTTGGGTAGTCTTTCACAAAAAATGACAGTAAACTTTGATAAGCTTCCATATTATCAGCTTTATAAAAGCTATTTTTTACATTTTATCAGTTTAAATTAAAAAAATAGTTTTCAAATCTAAGTATTTCTCTATAATCTTAAAGACAAAAACAAAATAAGCAATAATCATAGTTAAAATAAAAAAAACCATTTATTTATTTATTGCTGAACACTCAAAAATTCAGCTAATGTGTTTTCATCAATTGAGTTTTAATTCAGGTGTTGCTAAATCCTGATTTGTGCTCAGAAATATGTGATACCATCATTTGCAAAGTGAACCATACCCACTTCAAATCTGTGTGAGCAGCACAGATAAAACTTATATGCAGAAATCTCTCAGTTTAAATAACCATATTAGTGTACTTAACCTATTTTAAAGAAGATAAATTGGTTTTCAAGGTGTCTTCAAGTGTTATATATGTACATGTATGGGCTGCAAAGACGAAGGGCAAAGAATACCTTTCAGTACGTGATCTAACAAGAGTATCAAGCAAGAGAACAGTATAGGACCCATTACAGAACCCTGAGGTTCTCCAGTGCCCAGACCACAGTATATTGTAGTATAAACATAAAAAAAAAATGCATTTATTCACCACCTGTCTGTCTGAAAATAATTTTGTTTGCTTTATTAAATGAATTTAAAGAAAATTGGGAAGAAAAATCTATGTTATCTGAGTATTTATCAGAGGGCAATAATACATAATCATAATACATTAAACAGCTACCCCACTGTCAGCATGTTGTTGCAGGAATATGCCTATAACTGCCAGTGGAAAAGACATCTCCAATCTTTGTCTGTGGCTCTGGGTTGATTTGTTAAAGTTCACCACTGACTAACTCTTCTCTTTTGCTGATGGTTTTGCCACACTTGACTGACTGTACATAAACTAGACAGTTGGGAATAAAGTAGACAGTGGAGAAGGAAAGACTATGTTTTTGTCCTCTGTTCTCTGACAACATGTGACGACATAATTTTACACTCAAATTATTTACACGTGCTACATTCTGTATGTGTAATATCTTTTGGGGTTGAGAGTGTCTTTCTTGTCTAGCTAAATGTTTTCAGTAGATCAGTTACGTAGAAAACCCACTTTCAAAAAACAAACCTGATCTCCACTGAAACAGGATCCTAAGAGAGAGCTTAGGGCAACATTCAAAACCTTGATCACTTTCTCTTTCACTTCAGTTTACACACCCTGACCAGATATAGAATACACCTATCTCTCTCTCACACACACACACATGCACACACACATAGAAATCATTACCAGGAAGCACTACTGTTCCTTTGCTGAGGAAATATAATCAGCTAGAGGAGTGACGTGGGTGGTGTTCTTCCATTCTCATCTAATGCTTTAAGGTAAATTCAATGTTTAAATCCCTGAGAATAATAGTGTTTAAGTAAACATGAACCATCTAACCAATTAAGATTAAAACCCTCTTGAGTGACTTAGAAAAGCTCTCTTTATAGATGCATTAAGCTGAGTTTCTGTTTGGTTCTGTCTGATTGGAAGTAGTTTAAATATTTATTTGCAGCCTGCACGCTGTCCCAACTTTTTGATCTGCTTAGTGTAGAACAACACACTCCTACAAATGTCAGATGACGTTTCTGGCTTTATGTAATAAGCTGAAACTCGCACTTGTAAAGGCTTTTTAACATTGTTGGCATTCTCCACTAAAACCAGATGGGCACAGCCAGGACAAGCAAACTAATTACCATGTGGCGTGCCCCTTTGGCATAAATGACGAATTGTAACAGAGCTAACAATCCAATTTACAGGCGCCCCAGTTAAATTTATTTTAAAGTTGTGCCAACAGCGCTGAACTAAAACTGTGTCCATCCAAATTATATTCATTCTTCTGTGTCCAAGAGTCACTTTTCTCACTGAAATGAAATGAGTTCTAGTTAAGAGGGGATTTTATGGAGATGAGAATTGTGTGTGTGATGCAAGGAACAGAAATGGGTCTACAGCCTTTCAAATACTATGTAGTCTGGAACTAAGCAGTTGCTACCACTACCACTACTGATGATAATAATAGTGAAGATAAGAGCACAGTGTGATTTCCTAATGTATTTCTGTTGATCTTAACGTGTTAATACACCAGGCCCTATAACTGAAATGACTTATAAAGCTGATGTTAGAACAAATAATGAACTGCAAACAGTAGGCCAGTGGTGGAACATGTGTTCTGATCCTTTACTTAAGTAAAAGTAGAAATACTGCAGTGAAAAAATACTCTCTACTACTCAAGCACTACTCTTGCATTCAAAAGTTTTTTTAAGCAAAAGTACAAAAGTATTAGAATCAAAAGTAAAAGCACTCCTTATGCAGAAAGGCAAATTTCACATTAATGTATATTACACTGGACTGGATTATTATTAGTAATGAATTATATTGTACAGCTCCTGCAGCTGGTAAATATAGTGCAGATCAAATTATTTGAACTGAATCATTATAATTTGAATAAGTTTACATACTGCTGAATGGCTTGTAAATGTCCCACTAAGGTCTTATAATCATACTGTATTTTTATTCATCTGGATCTGAAAAGTATAGAAACTAAAGTTGGCAAATTATTGTAATGGAGGAAAAAAGTATTATTTGTCTTTTAAATGTAGAAGAATAAAGTAAAGCCTACTTAGTTATTTTACACTGTAGTAGCTACTACTTATACAGTCTCATCCATGATAAACCACAGATTTTCCGCATTATTACCATACGTCTTTATGTATATCTCTCCAAGACAATAGGCCTTTTAGGGCCCTAGACTTGCTGTGTGAGTAATCCAGCCTTGTCCATGCCACAGCTGTACGTGCACGGTGATATTTGCGGTTGTTTTTGTGCCAGCCTGCCAGCTGCACTCCACCACTAGGCTTCCCATCGGCCTATCGCTGCTCTCCCGCATGCTGACGCCGACACCCGGAAGCAGCGAGCTTCCTGCTGCTTTGTTTTGGTAGTAGGAGTTGAGAGAAACAGGCTGGGGTCCGTCCGGGAGAGAGCCGCTCACTAAATGGGGAGAGCCCAACCGGGGATGGAAGATGATGGGCCGGTAGCTGACATCTGTAAAATGCCGAGTTTAATCAGCAGTTTCGAAGAGGGGAGGGTGAAGCTGTCCCGCAACCTGCAGACAGAAACTTCCCTCACGGACGGTAAAGTTGGAGATTGGAGCCAGCGTGTCACCAGATCAAACTCACGGTTATCACTCGACGGAGGAGCGAGGGAGGCGGACGAGCGGAGCGGCGAGGAGGCCAGGGATGCGGAGGGCAACAACAACAACAACTGCAACGGCGGGGGAGAGAGGAGGAGGAGGGCGAGCGCCGTCGAGATCCTGAGGAGGAACTTCGGGGTTTCAAAACCACCTTCCCCCCGTTTAAGCGCAAGCAGTCGGATGCAGTGCGGTGGCGAGCATGAAAACCCCGGAGGAGACGTTGATAGGGACGTTAATGGTCATGGAACTGAATGTGGCGACTGGGAAAAGTCGCACCGAGAAACGTCCGACGCGGGTGATAAAAACGAGCCAACCTCCGGCGAGTTACCGACTTCTGACGCACAAGGAGTTGAATATTTAACCGTTACCGGTCAGTGCCATCAGAAATATGACGGCGAGAGCCACACAGACGCTTTAGATGAGTCTTATAGTGTCAAAGAACACGTCTACTGCACTGTCTACTGCATCGCTAACGACAATCAAAGGACGGGAGGTGAAATCACAGACCGCTACGATGAAACGCTCTCAATCGACGCACCGGGATCGGTCGCGGACACAGGACTGGACTCCGGTCCGAGTGCCGAACCGTCACTGTACACGCTGGACGACCTGGTGGATCCTTTCGGGGATATGGCCCACCAGCTGTACATGGAACAGGCCGACACGGAGACTACGATGCAGAGTTGCCGGGTGTGCCTGGAAGACAAAACCATCGCACCCCTGCCCTGCTGCAGGAAGGCCGTGTGTGATGAGTGTCTGAAACTTTACGTCAGCTCCCAGGTTGGTAAAGAGAGGGGAAGATAGTCCAGTATAGAGCTGCAGGGTGGCCCAGTGATGAGTATGAGCCTGTCCCACAACCAGGCGTTGCTGGGTGGGTCAGCATCTGGTTTAAGTGTCTTTGCGTAACTGTGAAACGCACACACAATCTCCTCTGTTACACTTATATATATAAGTTTGGTATCCTGACTAGCCCAAAGCAGGGGCATGGCTGAACAATCTGGGAACCACACGCAATACTTTTGATCCTTCACCACCAAGCTGTTTCCACATGTTTGAAATACTTCAGAAAATGTTGTAGATCATGGGTCATCTATTGTTTATTAGGTCAAAGTTTTATGTAAATATTACTAAACTGTCACAGGCCAACATCTGCAGGTCTCCGCATCTTGTGATAACAACAGTTTTTCTGTGAATCTGGGTCACTGACACATTCTGCACTAAAACTGGGAGCTGGGCAAGAATACTTTTCACAACAGCAGACTTTGTGAGCAGAATTTCCTTCTCTAAGGCTCACCTACTTAAGGAAGATTTAACCCTCAGATACAGTGCTTGTGATATGTTGTGCGTTATTAATTATGCTGCAGTCCAACAAAGCACAGCTTCTACTGCGTTGTTTGCTACTGTAAAAAAAATAATAACTTGATGCTAGAAAATATATCGGAGCATCTTTGTGTAGCATGTTTCATTCTCTCTGCATGACTTGAATATTGGTGCAAAATGAAGAGTCTAGTCAGAGATATATTTACTCAGACACATGAACAAAATGAATAACTGATAGATAAATCATCGCTGCTTCCTGTCAAAGCCGGTGCCAGCCAGCAATCTTCTGTTTCTAATCCCAGTTTTGATAGACTTTGTAGGTGTCTGCTGTAACTGTTATTATAAGAGTTAGTGAAAAGTTCTTAGGGCCTCGCTACTGTAGCAGTAGTCTGCTTTAATCTGTTTTGATAAATCCA
This sequence comes from Sandelia bainsii, assembly GCA_032362345.1. Lineage (NCBI taxonomy): Eukaryota > Metazoa > Chordata > Actinopteri > Anabantiformes > Anabantidae > Sandelia > Sandelia bainsii. The sequence continues at coordinate 8,292,134 of JAUMHL010000017.1, forward strand.
GATTACTTCATAATTATCTTGGTTTGATAACTGGAGATTAGCAGCCACACAAACACAGATACAAACAAAGTCTCTGATAAGCACACAGAGGATGAGATAAAGGTCATGTAAACTAGCCTGTGGATAGTTAGAGATGGATTATTTTTCCTGTTAGGAAAAGTATTTTCCCCCTGTCTTTTTCCTTATTTTTTTGCATATTTGTCACACAATTCAAACAAACAAATTTTAAGGTTCAAATAGGAACCCGAGTAATTACAAAGTACAGTTTTTAAAATGATGACTTCATTTATTAAGGTAAAAAAAGCTGTCCAAACAGCATTTTGTATATACTCAGGCTATCTTTGTGTAATATTAAAATTAGTTTGATGATCTGAATCATTTAAGTGTGACAAATATGCAAAACTATTTAAAAAAAACACACAAAACAACAACAACGAGAAAGGGGCAAATACTTTTTCACAGCTTTCACAGCACTGCATTCTATCACACACACTAAATGACGCTAACCATTTAGTGTCAAAGTTTAAACCAGCAGCTATTTGTTGTATTCACCACATGAAGTTTAAGATTTTTTTCAAATAGAGATATAGTCCATACCTGCCCCCACCCCCTATCAAATCAAAGCCCTTTATCTGCACCACTGTCATGTTCCAGAGATGTGTCTGTGACTGGAATAACTTTATTATTGTTATTAAAATGGCAAGGCCAATTCATCTGTGTTTGCTGTACACTCAAGGTTTAAGTTCAAAAGATTATTATGAGACAAAAGTTCAGAATCTCAGCACTCAGCTCATCAGTCTGTTGCTATTTACACCTCCACCATAATTCAGTAAAAGTCATTAACATGTGACACACAGGTTTGTCACCAAAGTGATAGAAAGCGTGGAGGAAGAAATGATCATGTTGCAAACCGTACAAGTTCATCTGTAAAGCACAGAGGAGGTAGTGTCATGGCTTGGGCTTGCATGGCTGCTTCTTGAACATTTTTGTCTACCAGTTTAAAGAGAAATGCATGAAAACTAATTGGGAGGAGCTTCATCCTGCAGCAAGACAACAATCCAAAACACAAAACAGACTGTGTCACACGACTTAATTGCCATAAAACTAACTTGTTAGTGTGCAGGGTGCTTTGGTCAAGTTTACTTGGTGTGGCAGAAGCTTGTTGTTGTAACTGTTACTTTAGCTAAACCGATAATTTGTTGCTGTCAATGACACAGTAACAACCTGTATAATATCAATTAGTAAACTTATTTAGCTGTTGTGTCCCTAGAGTTGTAACACAAACATCATTTCTACTCTTAGTTCAGTTAAGCATAAGTATGCCCTGGTGTAAAGATGCTATGGCAGCATAATGTGCTATAGCATATACATGATAAAACCCTAAACATGATATTGTCACTGCATAATGACTTTTAGTAGTATTAGTTTTATGTTTGACTGTGTTTACAGTCACCACCGTCCTGGGACAGCCATGTGCTCAACATAAACTCAGTGTTGTACTGTTTTGATCATGTGCACAACAAAGTCAACCACATTTTAATCACACGACACATGGTGACACGTGTATGTGTGAGAGAGAGAGATAAAGTGGCAGCACTCCTAACCTGTCCGACTGGTTTGGCAGAGGTCATCACCGCTTTAGTGTTGTGGCAACAATACTAACACATCAGCTTTAATGCCTGCAGAGGATAGATTTTCATAATCATGTAGTATGCTTTTAGTCTGTGTGTGCAAACATGCTGTAGGGGATGTTCTGTGTAACACCATCAGATACTGTTATTGTTTAATTTCTGTCTGCCGTCATTTCATGCCCTCTCTTACAGACACACACACACGCAGTGACATAACGTCTTATCGTGTGTCAGTGCAATAGGCCTCAGTGCCTCTGATGGACTGAAAGTGTGAGGAGAGAGTCAGTGATACAGGAAAGGAAATATGAAATGAGTAAGAGGGAGAGAGAAAGAACAAGAGCAGAAGAGATGCCTTAGGAGGAGAAACGAGACAGAAAAGAGAGCCAGATGGTGAAAAGGAAACAAGAAAAGTGAAGTTTGTGGGGTAACTTAGTGTCTCTCAAGCCTATGTATGATACTGGTGTGTATCATTGTGCAACATAGTTTGACTAATTTGAAGTCAAACTAAATCTTTTGCTTGTTTGAATATTCATTTTTAAAGTGGGTTTTCCCATGTAGTGCTGTGAAAGTCTGTGATGTTAGGTTGGTTAACTTCCAGTCTCTAACTCTGTTCTATGGTAAATTATTTTAAGCATTTCCCATCAGGAGTGTGAAAATATTCTATGTAAATTTGATGATAATTGTCAGGGAAACTCATCACAATCTGCAATTTGTACGATAAATGTAGTAGTAACATTTAGTCAATATTTTAAGTTTTGATTCACATACTTCACATGCAGTAATTCAATCTCCTGTACTGTTTACATCACCTGCTTATGACGTTTCCCAGGTGCGAGTTGCCAAACCTTACATCAGCTGTCCAATCCCAGAGTGCAGCGGCTACCTGGAAGAGGGAGTGGTGATTTCCCATTTGACCAATGAGGACGTGGCAAAATATCGATACTTCTTGGAGCTGAGTCAGCTGGATTCGAGCACCAAGCCCTGCCCCCAGTGCAGTGAGTTCACCTCTCTGAAAAAACACAACCCAAACCGCTCAGAGCACAAGTACAAGGTAAGATGGCAGATTAACATTTCGCAGCATTATTCAGTGAAACATGGTGATTGAATTCCACATACAGCTCTAGTCCACAGATTGAATGTCTTCTGTCTCTACTGTAGATCCAGTGTAGCAACTGCCAGTTCGTGTGGTGCTTTAAATGCCACGCGCCCTGGCACGATGGCCTCAAATGCCGTGAGTATAGGAAAGGAGACAAGCTGCTACGAAACTGGGCAAGTGTCATAGAGCACGGACAAAGAAATGCCCAGAAATGTCCACAGTGCAAGGTGAGAACTGGGGATAGTAGAGTGTATGAGCTGTTATGATACTGTCTTTTTCTGTAAAGCATCGAGGTCAAAGGAATGCTGAATGTTGCCAAAATGTAAGGTGAGCTTGTGGAAATAGAAAAGGGAGTTGACTGACGGAGCGTGAAGTCGATGTAGATGAATAAATCGATGAAGGCGAAGAAGCATTGAAGCATTAAAGCAGAGACCGATGATGGACGGGGAGCTATAGAGAGCTAGATGGATGCACAGATTTAAAGTGCACATGGTACAGCAGATCAGAGATGCACAGACACTGAACATGAGAAAAAATACTGATGACGTCTCACGGTCTCATTGCAACCAAGTCAGCCTACACTACATCTAATTAGACCGTCAGAAGATGACTAAAGGAAGACATAAATTAAGCAAATTACCGGTATATGAGAAATGTTTACCCACAGCAGCCAGTAATTTTCATCTGTGTTTGTCACACTGCTGCTGCATGTCTCTGTGTTTCTGCCCTGGAAGCAGAGTGAGAGGATTGCATTTGACTGTGAAGCCAACAAACTGGTGTCATGCTGTGTTTAGCTGGAAGAAAAAAAAAAAAAAGGCTAAGAGCAGCTGAAGTTAATGCCTTGTTACGGGAAGACTGCTCACTGCTACAGCAGCCAAGTAGTGAGCATCCATTAACTGTACTGCCGCATGCATATTGCTCTGCCTTTGAATGGATGCTAAACCCAAGTCTCATGGCTTTCAGTGTGAAAATAAGAGAATCGTCTGCCAGTGTTGTTTGGGAAATTGTACTCAATTTACAATAAACTGAACTTTTTTCCTCTTTACGTCCTTAGATCCATATTCAGCGTACAGAGGGATGCGACCATATGACCTGTATGCAGTGTAACACTAACTTCTGTTACCGCTGTGGAGAGCGCTACCGGCACCTGAGGTTGTAACTTGTGTTTAAACTTGTTTTTTTTTCTATGACTCCCTGTTTGGTCTTTTTGTGGAGCTCTGACTTCATTTTTCACTTGATTTTGTTTTGCAGGTTTTTCGGGGACCATACATCTAACCTCAGTGTGTTTGGCTGCAAGTATCGCTACCTGCCTGACAAACCCCATCTGAGACGCCTGATTAGAGGCTCGGTGTGTGGTAAGTTGGTGTATATGTTTGAAATATTGAGCTCTACACAAAAACAGCTACAGTGATCTCTGTTATTAGGCAGTGGTTTTCTTTACTGGAGTGGTTTGGGGATTTAACAAAGTGCAAAATTCAATACTGTGGAAGGGTTATGTGACAGTAAAGTGTTGTTGGTGAAAATAAGGATTACAGTTGTGCATTAGCGTGAGCAATGCTGATAGAAATAGCAGTGGGATAGGTTGTTTTTTTTTCTCTTTGTGTGTTACATAACAAGGCCAAGAGTCTACAGCCATGCTAGCACATCTGTGAGGTTTAGGCACAGTGGTGTTTTTGAGCTACACGCTAATGCCATCTGCTAATGCAATCACAGTGACAGTATTAACAAGCTGATTGTAAGGTAGAGTGTTTTTCACATGCAGCATGTAAACAGTTCAGATGTTAAGGGAATGTAGGCATTTGATCATAAACTCTAATCTAGATCTAGTACCTTTTGGGCTATTTCATTCTGCACCAAAGTGACGGGCTGATCGACCAGCAGACCTTAATTGCTGTCCATAAAGCCAAACCTCTAACATAGCTCAAATAAGCTTTATTCAGAATCTAGCATCCTGTATGTTACTGTTGCACTGCCTGATGGTCTGTTGAGGCTACTGTTGAGACCAGAAAGCTCTGTCTTATCTGTGACTGATGCGAATTTACCTCTCAATCACATGGCAACGTGAGGGGAAGCATCCATGTCTAACTCTGTGCTTGCAGAGGCCACTGAGAAGGGGTTTATAATGAAGTATGAAAGCATCACATATCAGATTATGTTAGCCATAATTATCCATTCACTCTTATCAGATTTATTCACTAGCAAGCCTCCAGGAAGTTGAACACCTCTGATAGATCTGCTCTCCATGACAGCTACAGCTAGTTATATCAGCAGGGTGCCTGTCAAACTGAGAGCTAATTTGTCCCTTATAACAAGAACCATTTATGCATTACAGCTCTCATTACTGTTCTCATGCCATGAACTGTTAGCAGCACAGATTTAGCATATGATAAGAAATGTTTTTTTTTACTAAAATCTGTTCACCATTCAGCAACTTATATAACTGTGCACTGGTGACCAAACAGTTTTCTCCAGGGATGCATTAATAGTTAAACAGGATGTAACAAAACAAACCATTAAATTTGAATCATGCAATTTCTGTCTCATCTGAAAAAGAACATTTATTCATTATGAATGATAATTGTTCTGCTCTTCTCTGTTTCTCTGCAGCCACCAAAGTGCTGATAGCTCCTGTGGTCATTCTACTGGTTGTGGTGCTTGGAGCTCTCGCGCTGGTGATAGGTAACATAATTATGCACATGAGCACACATGCACATTAATCGGGGTGCAGCTCCAGGGAGAGCAGTAAACAAATTATAGCTAAATGGTGTGGCTCTATTACAGGTATTTTCTTCCATACAGCAAAGCAGCTGCACTGTCAATGACATTGTGAGTTGTCTGCGACCAGCTTGAGACTGGAGTAGTCTCTGAGATGTCTGTCAGGCAGTATTGTGAACTACTGATGCCCCAGCTTAACTGCAATTAGTGTTAATCTCTTTCTTGTGTCTGACTGATCATTCACTTCAGGCTAACGTGCCATGATGACAACTTCATATTTATTTTTATCATTAATAGAATCAGTGTTGTGCTCTATCCAATCCTCTCTTTTTTCTAGCTCAGTTAATTGCCATCAGAGCTCAATATTAACAAACAATTCAAGATTTAGTGTCAGTTAGTGTTAATAGAAACAAGCAATATGGGTTTTTTGCTTTTACTCATCTTCCTTCCTTCCTTGTCTGCAGGTTTGGTAGTTTTTCCGGTCTACTATGTGTGCAAGAGGAGGAAGAAGCAGCGCACTCAGGGCTCTGGACGATGGATCTGAAACCTTCTCTGCACATGTTGAAAGCAGACACCCAGTTCTCCTCAGGGACAGACGTGCCGGCCTGAGTCATCACTAAAGTCTGAGACAAACATCAGAAAGTTAACACTGACAGTTAGCGAGAGAGAATCTTTCAGGTGGAAGGAAGTACATGAACACATAATATGAGGCTTGGATAATTTCACACCAACGCACAGAGAATATTTAAATCTCATGTGACTTTCTTTAAATGGATTACTTTCAGCTTGAGTGGAAATTCAAGGACAGAAATGCACATGCTCAGATCCTGTTGTTCAGATGTGACGAATGAATTTTGTAGATGAGAGTTTAATACTATTGGATACTGGAAAAATGTTTCAAGGAACACTGACTGCTGGGAGAGCTGGAAAACTGTTAAGTGCAATGCGGAAATGTGAGGAAATATCTTCCTTATTTGCAAATGTTGTTTGTGCAGCATCTAACATGGGGAAGGTGCAACAGGGAATCTGCATTTGCAACAAGCCATGATGGAGAAATTTGTTCTTACTGATGCAACAAAAGCTGGACATTAACTTTGTTTCCTACGGTGGAAATTCTATTTTCATTTATTAAAGAATTTCCATTGCGATTTGAGTTTGATAAACACACAGTGAAAAATAGAAATATAGAACTAAACTAGCAATGGATGGATGATACTTTGCTTTTCTAGGCTAACCTGGATTACATTGGCTCTGCCTGATCTCAAGTTCTTGCCAGAAAGTTTGAAAGTTGGGTCGTAAGTCTCCAGCCTAAGAGTGACTTCAAACACACATTCAGCTCACTGACCTCTGAAGTGAAACAAATGAAATTTTAGTGAGCCTCCGTTATTTTCTGTTTTGGTTTATCATGTTTTCATCCTCTTTCCTCTGTCCTCCTCTTGTTCCACCTCTCTCCCAGCCTGGCTGGATAGTGGTACACACACACACACAAACACTCACACTCACTCCCTACCTGACTGCTCTCCTTTGCTGTGCCAACGCACTGTAAGCCAGTATCTGCGTCATCAAAAACAAAATAAAGCTGTGGTGTGGCAGCAGTGTGCCAAAACAAAACGCTGAACGTGGCAGGACACAGAGTTGATACTTCCCCTTTGTTGGATTGTTTGTTGATGTTTTTTTAGAGTTTGCCTTTTGCAGAGGTTTGGGTGATGATGCCAGTTTGTTGTGGAGTCAAGATCACATGATCTCACATGTTGTGGGCATAATTATTATTAAGACAGTTGGAAACCATTTAGAAAAGCTAATGCAGACACTAAGATTTAGTAAGGTGGCTGACCATACTAAGTCAAGTGGTACCTGTAGATCGTGAAGTATGCAGGATCTTTTGCAAGAATGTTTCTTTATCGTAGTGTGGGTGGTGGTTTGCCAAAGAGCCAAACAGGGTCTTAGTTCACAGGTTGCTGTGCACTGAAAGTGTGGTAGATCAGATGATGATGGTTTGTAAGAGTTAAGATTTAGTTTTATTTCAGATTTTTGTGGTGAAAAGTGGATGTTTGTCTTTATGAGAGATTGGATAGTTACCAGCGTTTTTTAGCGTGCTGGAACATAAGAAAGAACACATGGAGTGCTGCCAGGGAACAGGAAATTTTCAAGAGCTTTAAAGGTCGTCACCTGGCAGCAGCCAGCTTGCTGTCCTTCACTTATCCCGCTATCCTCTCCTCCCCCTCCATCATTCTTTCATTTTGTTTTACTGCTGCTCGGTTTTCCCTTTGTTCTTACACTTCTACCATCTTTTGTTCATTGGGTCCTCTGAAGTGTAACTGGGCTTAGGCTTACATCCCTCTGACCTCAGCTACATCTCCCAGAGGCAGTTACAGTACAAAAAACACATGTCCAGCAGGAGCTGCTGTCCAACCACAAAAAAACAGTTTATTTTGTTTTTAATCCACCACTCCATGAAGCCAATGGGGAAACTCAAAAAAACCCCCAAAAAGGACAAGGATAAGCACAATTTATCTGCACATAAGAGATGTTACGGTGAAAGTAGATGTGGAATGATACAATGATGAAGGGTCGAGGGGGCGAAACTGCAGTGTGCTTTTTTTAATGAATGCATTTTAAAATTTGTAGTTGAATAAGAGTTACAACACATTTCATCACTAAACCTGCACCATATCCAGGACTTAAAGCATGAAGGAAAAGCAGCGTTCAAAGATGTTGGACATTTTGTCGTGCAGTTGCATTAGCTTGGCTTCATCCCAGCGATCTGAAACATTTTCTACATCTGGGAGTTGATAAAAACCAACTGTAGATATAAGGTTCCTAAAAGATAGAAAATATATAGTTTCACACTGATTTTCAGTCACAATAGGTCCTGACTCTGGGTTTAAATGTACTCTCAGGGAGTCTGTTTTCTCTTTTCATTGTTCATCTACATGAGCTGTGCCACAGAAATTGCACCATAAATTCAAAAATGCTTCCTGATGCCTTTACCCACAGCTGCTTAGCAACCATATTTAATTCCAGGAAGTATAAACACTGTAGTGTCAAAACTGATCCATGTATCTTAGTGTTGCAAACACAGTCTGTGTTTCCCAGTCTGACTCATTTCTCCAAGGGGATCAATAAAATATGTCATTATTATTATTATTATTAACCGTGAACGCTATGTGGAGGTCAGGGGTGAATCAGGAACTATCAAATGGAACCATTAGTGAGTCGACACTGGGAAATTGAATATGTAAGTTATTCGCCAAACAAAAACATTTAAATTGTCTAGTTAAATGTTCACTTGCAGTTTATGCATAGTTTTATGTTGCTGTTATGCTAGTACTACACTGACATGTACAATTACTGTATTGTTTTGTTTGATGGACATATGACTGATGGTTTAATGGACATGTGTACATCTCAGAGAAATGTATCAGTGAAGTTATTTTCTACAGGCAGTTGTTTCACTGACACGACACATATTTAACTGTTTCCACAACATACTTTCATTGAGTGTACACTGTACCAGCTCTGACATGAATTATGTATAGCATTTGCTTATTTCCAGAAAATATACAGATTAATATGCCAAGCATTTGGTCAGACGAGGTGAACATCTCCTTAGAAACATGGGTTTAGAGTCAGATCAATTTGGCAGTTTTGCTGTTAGACAGTAATTGCAAATATTAATTTGTTCCATCTGTTTAGCTGCAGGACAAATGTAAATGAATGGTGGCATTTGTCCCAACACGTTTGACTTCCTAGACTTTTAAACATGCACTATTATTTTATTGCTGCATTAATTCTTGTTACTGTCTTGATCACTTACATTTATCTAAACACTAGACAACTGCTTGGGTGAAGCTTTACAGCAAAATCTCACTCTATATTCATTCAATCAATGACATGAGAGTTGTTTTAGCCAGTGCTTTGATTTTAATGCTGGGGTGTATTAGCTGGCTGATACCCCTGTCTTTTTTATTTTTTTGTTACATTCCCATTGCTATTGGCATAACAAAAGCAACGGTGCCTTCACAACCACTGTAGATCGGGGTTTGCCAACCTATGGTTCAGGGCCCTTGTGTGAGTGTGAGTGGCTCCTAATGTAAAAGAGAAGTGTATTTATCTGCTGTTGAATATATCAATGTTACCCCCAACACACATATGCTGTACAATCGGGCCTTCAGTTAACAATGTGCTTTTGTTTTAAAACTGTGTTTTGTTTAAACCAAACAATCCAGGGCGTCAGCTACATCCCAAATACTGTTGTACTTTTGCACAAGTTAAACTGTCACTTTATCTTGTTTCATAGCAGTCTCACTTGTTGGGAGCAGTAGCACTATGAACCCTCCTTCCAACATAAGATGACTGTCATAAGACTCAAACTGACATGCTCAGTGAAGAAGATGATAATACCAGAAACATTTATCATTGTCTAGTTAGGGATGATACATACATTTTTAATTTCATCTCAGCAGGCTTATGGACAATTATTTTGCAGGACATTGACTATTATGAGTAACATCAGGATGGACTTTCCATGTCTAGACATACAGACTTGCTGGATAAGCAACAATGTATTTATGTGTTGATTGACTGAACACTTCTTCCACTTACTGCCACTGTAACAATGTCTGCCAATATTATTATTATTATTATTATTATTGCTCATCTAGCCAGGCACAAACACTGTTTTCATCTGAGGATGGAGAATAAAGAAACTCAGTCAAATGCCAACTTGTCATGAGTTGACTTATTCTATATTTCTGCAGCTACAGTTTAATGTCAGCAGGGGTCATAAGTGCACCATAGGAGGCAAATGCCTATAACCCTTTGCACATGCAGTGTATTATAGTCATACTCAGCGTGACAAAGAAGACATTAATTAATATTACTTGGAGGTAACACCATACACATAAGGTATATAAACAATGTATACATAATGAAAACACTGAAAGTGAGTTAAATCATTCAATACTTTTATTATCCATTATTACTGATTTCCATTATCATTATTTTATACGTACTTTTACCTACATAGCTACAAAAGTATAACTTTCAGGTAGTCTACCTGTATTTTACTTGAATATTTTTTATTTTTGGCAACTTTATACCTTTAATTATATTGAGATTATTTTTATTTTTAATATTATAACTTTATTTGCTACTTACTAATGATAATTTTGTACTACGTATTTTTTTGAGTTCACCACTTAATTTTATGAGTTATTTATTTTTATATTCTGTTAAATGCTACTTTTAAGTACTAAATGATTCACTTTATTTACCAGTGACATAAACATATATATATATATATATATATATATATATTGTCTTTCGAATATTAAAATGTTAGTATGTTAGTTTGCCATTTCTCACTGTAAGGAAAAATAAATTACTACATTAATTAAGTTAATTAGAACAGCGCGAGCTCATTGGTTTGTGCTAAAGCACCGCCCAGGAGCAGAAGCAGCGCGTGACTTCCAAGGAAACCGAGTAAATACACACCGGTGCTGCGCGTGCTGTTGTGTCCTGTCTCTCCCAGAAGGTTATTTGGAAATTTTACCTGGCTGTGACTGATGGAAACCAGGCAACCGGGTGAGTCGGTGTCGGTTATCTTAACAGAAAACTGTTTGTGTTTTTCGCTCAAAACATTTATTGTAGTCATTGCATTGCGCTACTTGTTTGTTTGTTGTTGATCTGATAATGAGCTGAACTTCAGTGTAGGCTGCGCACGTCACTGTTTTGAGGTTGGAGGAATGAACTGATCATTTTGGAGTCACAACTTAAGAAGCAGATAAACAGACACAGTTTACACAGTGGACCAGTGTGCAGTAGGTTTGTGTTACTGTTTACTGAAGACAACATGAAAGCTTCAGACCAAGTTGAGTTCTGGCGACGAGGCCGTCAGGTGATGTAATGCATGAGTTTTCAGGTATTTCTTGTATTTGTAGAAGTGTAGAAGTGACAGTTGTCTGTTTAGCCCTGAAATCAGTTCAACTAGTCAGATGCACACAGATCCTCACTTTTTTGAAATAGTGTTAAATCCAGATATTTTCTCAATGACTCATTCCAAAGTTTTTGTTGCATTCTCAGTAGTCCACTGAAAGTGCAGAGTGAATCACTCAGCAGCAGCCTTGCTACAGTAACTTTGTTAATATAAAGAGTGGCCTAAATGTTTCTTCCAATATTCCCATTCCTCTTTTTTTTCTGCTAGTGATGTTCATAACCCTTGGATGTTGCTGGATTTTGTTCTAACATTTGTGGCATTAATTGCCAGTGTTGTGTATACAAAAACGTTTAGGACTGACAAGCACAGATGTGAGTAAGAGAGTGCATAGTGGGGTAAACTTTAGATTTGTTAAACTCTACAATCCATTGTGTTGCAGAAGTATTATAAGCATTTTTGTTTAGATATAATGCCTTTTTAAACTGAGGAATGGGTATTTGAATGAATTGATGAATGAAGCGATCAAGTGGGAAAATATGTGTGACACACATGTTGTCAGTGAGATAAAGGTTTACACAGGTAGTTAATTGCATTCCTTTGCATTCCTAGTCTGAGTGTGTACCTGTTAAACATGGCTAACATGCTGCCACTATAGAATAACTTTTTTAGATGTTTTAGATTAAAGAAGGTTCATGTCAGGTGCGTTATTGTTGCTGCTGCTGTACCGCAGGAAACATGACCTCAAGGCTAGCTTTTAGGTTTTTGCAGCCGTACGACCATGTCCAGGCTTCTGATTTAGCATGATCACATGACCACTGGGCCAAATTGGAAACTTGTGACCAAAGTTATGCCACCCTAGACTAATAGAACGGGGGGGCACAGAGTAAGAGGAGTAAAGAAGAGGAGTGATGTGGTGTTTTTTCAGTGAAACAAAGCCAGAAAGCCGTTGTGTAAAGTACCCTTCCATATTGGTTTCACACTGTAATCTCCTTACTCGTTAGTTTTACCACAAGTTAAATTGTGGAACCAGGGGGAAGTGAGTATTATTGAAACACTGACCTTGTACTGGTCTACTTCCTCCTGCAGTGCAGAAGTATGGTGTAATGAAATGTCATCAGTGACCAAAGAATTCAGGTTGCTCAATCACCTTGGATGTTCTTGCTTATTGCTTGTTACTTACATTTACAAAAGATCTCATTGTTAGCTCCCCAGCATACATATTAGATCGCAACAAGCAAGTATCTTCCTGTTTGAAGAGCTCAGAGATGTTCTGATCTTTGCCACAGAGGGTCAGACGTTAAGACAATTTGTTCCTGTCCAAATGTACTATGACTATGATAAATTGTGTGTGTGTGTGTGTGTGTGTGTGTGTATAACCAGTTTTCTTGTCTCCTCTCACCCTGCTGCCTTGCTTTGCTGCAGAGTTGTACTCTAGTGTTCTAAGTGAAGGAGTTGTGGACTGGGGCAGCATGGGTCCTGGAGAGGAATGGGTTAATTCAGCCACACACAAGGGAGAGCAGGGTAAGACTCAACTCTCCCAGCTGAAAACATGAATCCACACTGAATCACACAACGCAGACAATCACTGCTGTACGCTGTGGCCACATCTGAGGAAGTTACCTCAAAGCTGGTGTGTGTGTGTGTGTGTGTGTGTGTGTGTGTGTGTGTGTGCGTGCGCCCGCGCGCGTGTTTTCTTTTACATCAGCTATTGAAATCAATAATTGGGGTTTGAGCATATTAATGGTTGAGAATTGATACCTATCAGATCAGCACCTCTTTGCTTCCTTCAGTGATTCAGTGTTGATTTAACTACTAATAGTCAGTAAAGAGGGCGAGTGTGCTGAGATCTCTTTAAAAATATAATAGAAACTGTTTAATTTGGTAATTCCAGCACATTTGTTCATATATGTTAAAATCTTATGTGATTTCTAAAGATGAAAGAAAAGTGTCATTACACTTACTGGTTTTATCCATATCCAACACTCTCTTCTAAAGTCATTATTTTAAAGTTCTAGTTGTAATATCTGCTGAAAAACATCTGCTAAGAATGTCGGGGAAATGCTGTTCTTTACAGGCTGCTTTAAAAAACAAATATGGATTTTTAGTCATTAGCAATATTAGAAATCTTAGTGGGATTTAAGTGGGGATTTCTTAATTCTGCACCACCAACCGAGTTTCGGTTAAACTCTATTATTGATTTTAAATACAGCAAGTTAGCGGCTTTACAATATGATGGACACATACAAGCAATAGGATATGATTTTATTGTCACATAGAACCAAATTATCAGCTGTGGAGATTGATAGGATTTGATTAATTCCTTTTTAAAACTCAAGCTAAGCAGGTGGCTGTCTGCTCTATTAACAGAAGCTTCCTGTATAGCTAAGAAAGATACATGGCTTAAAATCACACTTTACATTTTCCTTGTTAATTGAGAAAAAAGAAAAACCTCAACAACACATTGCTTGGGAAATGCGATGAATCATGCACTTTGTTTTGTCTGAGACGTTGAAAATGTATCTGAATGTTCAGGTTTGAAACAGGAAATGCTTTACGCCTCTGGTGAGGAATCAGTTAAGATGAACTCATGTGGAGGTGACTTGGCTCCAACAATCAAAAATGGGGATGACAAGGCAGAGGGGTGTAAAACCTCACCACCAGGGGAGGATCAGTGGGGTCGGACAACAATGCATCACTCTGACAACTGGGCCATGTCCTCCACCTGGGATATGCAACTAGACTACACAGGTGAACAGGGATGTAGACTAGAGCCTGTAGAAAAGACTATTCTTAACTTTACTTCAACATAATTGACCTCTGCGGGAGACTACAGCCACTACTACTGCCACAGCTCCCACTGAGGTCAGGTCCCTGACCTTGTGACTGTCCTAGAACATGATTAGCTCCTACAAAATGTATACTGCACGCTGATGACATGCATGAGCAACGTAGATGGGGGGGAAAAACATCAACATACAAAGTAACACTGTCCAAGCACATTTCCTCAGGAACCAAACTTACTTTGAATCTTGTTTTGAAAATCAAGCTAACAGATTTTACCTAGTGAACCATGACTTGGAGCATTTACTGTGTTTTAGCATTCCTCACATACTGTACCAGCAGGCTGCCAATGCTTCAGCAGTTTATCATAGTACTGATGACTGGGATAGTATTTCAAACCCATCATTTGACTTTTTAAAAAACTGACCACCATGTTAACGGCTCACACACTGCCTTTTGTTTATGACAAACTATAACACATGTGACTCTCATACACACACATAACACACAGACGCAGCCTGTTCTGAGTTGTGAATGGCAAAAATGCTTTCATGTCACATCATGTGCACTTTTCTACAGTTGTTATTTGCCCGCATGTTTAGCAAGCACTGCATTAGTGAAAAGGCCCTAAAGGAATCAGCATCAGTTTAAAATGAAAACCAGTTGCAACATGCTAAATATGCTAAAAAACATAGCATCAGTATGGTCTCTCAATATTACCATTTCAAATGACTAAGTTTGAAAAAGCATTATACTAAGTGCATTTTAGTTTTTTGTGTTTGTTAATTAACGCAGCTATTCATGTTGACGTTGGCTTCCTCCAGCCAATACTGAACTAATAGTGACTGACAATCTTAAAATTATTATTTTTCCCAACCTTTACTTTTAAGGTTGCAAAAAGACTTGATGCACTTATCCAGGCATTAAAAGCCACAGGGGTTTAAAGAAATCTGATTGTCCTGCTGCTGTGTAACGTAGGCAGAAATAGCTCCCTACAATAGAAAAGCCTCACTTTTACTTGTGCCTGCTGTGCTTAAGTGTAATGTGAATTGTGTGTGTGATTTGCTGCGTGTCCTGCTGCTGTGCCCCTTTTTAACCGTAGACTTTAAAGCATTGAACTGTTAGTAGTACTACAACATATCTAGTAGTGTATCAGTCTTTACCAACCTGAATCTGTCTTTACGTGTCTTACAATGCGGCCACATCAAGAGAGAGGACACCTCACAGCAGGTACAGTTATTTATTTAGTCTGTTAGTTTACATGAAGAGCTTCAGGAGTCCGCTACAAAAACACTTATGTTGACATTATGACCTGCATATACTATATTTGCATTTCTTGTGTTGTGTGTGTGTACACAGTTGCTGTGCTGGTACCTGCTGCTATGTGGTACCTGCCTGATTTGCCTCCTAAACTCATCTGCTTTAATTATCCCTGCAGCATGACAGGGCTTAAGATGTGGTCTCAATGTATAAAACCTTTCGTTATCACTTTGTTTTTAGACTTTACTGTGTTGGTGCTCTGTTAGTTTTGTCTTATACTGGTTTTCTTTTCAGTCAGTGTCACATTACTTTGCTTGAGTGTTTTATTTGTAGAGAGGATTATTATTGTTGTTATTAATATTAATAATAATATTATTATTGTCTTTCAATTGATGGTTTAGTTCAGGATCAACATCTAAACCAAGCACACTGGTGTTTGTGTGTGTGTGTGTGTGTGTGGGGCAGTGTAATTGTGTGTATGAGACCTGGCGTTGTCTCCAGAGGTAAACGGTAAATACAGTGTGCAAGTAGTATAATAATGTGTTTCACTTAAAGGTTGAGACAATATCTCCTTCTTAAGACTATTTTCTACATTTTTGAATGGACTTTTTTTTATATAATTATGTCTTGCAGCCTTATAGAATTTCTGCAAGACAACATTTGTTTGTTTAACTTGACTAGATCTGCTGCCTGTGATTTCTATGTCATGCTCTTCTAAACAAGCTACACGGTGTTTTCAAATTTGATTATTCCCAGTAAGTCATATGCTAAAAACAACTACAGTCAGAAAATCATCCTTTTGGTTTGTCTGTGTTTGTGTGCAGCAGCCTGTTGTGTCAGTCAGTAGAGTTAAAGAAAGATAATCCACATCAGTTAATCCAGATTAGAGCCACATATTATGTAACTGTCAGACAGGCGTAAACAGACGGACTGCAGCCCACAGACGGAATAATAAGTTGGGTAAGTATGCACACTCAAGAAAAGCATGAACGTCTGCAGCCCTTCCTTTGTTCTTTGGCGTCTCATTTACAACTACGTCACAGCATGATCTATGGTAGAAATTTAATTACATGCATTTATCAAAGCAACTTCAAAACAAGTGCATTTAAATTCAATAGAAACAAGAACTAGATGACAAATCTCTGATTCTGATTCCAGGATAAGATGCAGGTTTTTGCTGGTGGGGTTTATAGTGTTTGTAGTGATCCAAAATGTTTTGAATAGACAAATCAATTTCGTATATCAGTCTTTTTGGCTATTTACTTCACATTAGTCAAGTTTCATTGCAGCCGAGTTAAAACAGGAGAGAGGAAACATACTACATATGAATTGATTCATATTAGTGAAGAATGAACTGATGTTGAACTGTAGAAACTGTATGACTTGGCTGATTGTACAACTCTCAAATCTGAATCAAGGGTATTTCCAGTCTTTTTAATAAAATTATTACTTTTGTTCACAAATTTTTTATTCTCTCTTGCCCTTTTTTTTTTACTGTATGTGTGTCTCCTTCATGGTTTTATAGGCAGATCAATGAACATTTAAGCATGTGTGATTATTTCATACAGGTTTTCTGGACTCTGATCCACTCAGAGAGGCTGATGAAGATTTGGCATCAGAAGTCAACCTAAACAACTACGTTATGACAGAGGAGGAGAGAGAGGAGATTCAGCAAGAACTGATTAAAGTATGTTCACACATGAATGTATGCTCACTTGGATGACAGAGCAAAAAGTGTTGCTAGTACGGAGCCTGTAAAAGGACAAGTAAAGCAGCTCTTTGTCTTTTTGTGTGTGTCCAGCTGGAAGAGGAGATTAATACACTCAGGCAGGTTTTGTCGTCCAAAGAGAAACAGCATGCGGAACTCAAGCAGAAACTGGGCATCAGTCCTCTGAGTGAGCTCAGAAACAACTTCAGCAAAGGCTGGCACGACATGCAGAGCTCCACAGCGTACGTTAATGTGTGTGTGTGTGTGAAACAGAGAGTGAGTGAAACAACTGAAAGGCAAAGAAAAATGTTTCCAAGAGCAAAGCAGAAGTAGCAGCACATGACAGAACGACTTTTTTTGTCTGTTGTCAACGTAGATGACCTTTATAGGACACACACAAAGAAAGAAAGGAAACACTAAAACAAAGAATACGTAAATCTTTTTTTCAATCGCCAGTACAGCTTGCACAAAAACGTCCTGAGTGTCATTTGGACACAGAAATATCAGAAATTCAATTAAAAATGCCTGTGATTTGTTATCGTTTTTACTCTAACAGACATGATAAAATCAGATTTAAAAACGGTGCTGAAGGCAATGGTTGACCTCACCACACAGTGAGCGTTGCATGTTCTCTCTGGTCTTTACACTGGAGATGATAAAAATTTATTATCTTGACTTTCAAATGTTAATGACCCACTTAGGGTAGAAAACCACAGAAAAGTTGATTGAATTTTTATTTGCAAGCCAAACAAAGAAACACTTTAGTAAACAGCTTCACTTTTTAAATGATAAAATGTTTAAAATGTAAAATCTGATATGCTATGTTTTGTAATGTTGTAAGTTTCAAGACATGACTTTTTTTTAGTGTGTAGAGAAATAATCTAACTTCTGTTTGGTAGTCAACTTGGAGCTCTTACCCAGAAACGTAGTAGAGACAGAGAAGAGCAAGAGGATAGTCTCAGGAGGCGTTACCTCTTATTCAGTTACCCTTGGATTGTAAGATCGTTTTACACACTCAGCCTCCATCCTCATCTATAATGAACCAGTGTGACCACAGAAGCTTAAAATGATAGAGAGACTGATTAAAGCTGAAAATTCATGATTAAAATGTAAATAACAAAACATCTGAAATTTAAAAGTTGAGTCTTGAAAGCATAAATTATCTTTAGTATGGTGGTGATCTACAGTAATTTACACAGAAGACAGTGGTGTCTGCAACTTTGCGTTTGTAGCTTCATGGTAAAAACATTTTATAGGTTTGTGTGTGAAATAGTAGTGATATGTGTTTACTGCACCTTCTCTGATGTGTTTATCAGTTACAAGAAGACATCAGAGACACTGTCCACAGCAGGACAGAGAACCTCAGCAGCCTTCAACACTCTCGGCAACGCCATCACCAGGAAGTTCGGAGACATGAGGTATATAATATCACTCATTTAATCAGTTGCTGCTCACTTGTCACCCCTGTGTAGTCTGTCTGTGTTGTGAGTAGTGTGGACCACAGCACTCACCTGTAGCATTTTGGTCAGATAATCTGAAACACAAACATGAAAGTTGGTCCAAGTAACCGATACAGAAGGGTAGAGATAAGCATGGGTAATAGATTGACCACTGCAAAGTGTCTATAGAGGAGTGTGTGCTACTACATGAAAGATTCAACTGCACTAATTGTGTAACACCCACTGTAAGATACATTTACATCAAGCTGTTGTCCAAAACATAGTAGTTATATACATATAACTTAAAGACACTAATTTATTCAGTTTGTGAACTCTTTTCATACCATAAATGCTTGTTTGCATCGTCCTGATTGTCTATGTGACCCTGCACATGTCTGTTGTGAGCCCTGGTCGTGCATTTACTCATGACAAAGGTACATTACTGTATCATTTTCATAACCAGATCAACAAAACCCAACCCACTTGTCCTGCTCATCACTGACGCATTTCCACTTTTATCCAGAGACTGGGGAGGACAGTGTCTGCAGATAACTTCACAGACAGAGACATTTTAATTCGTACTCTCCTCGTCAGTCTCTTGGAAAGCAGACTTTTGACTCTCGCTGTATCCAGCTCAGAGGAAGTTGAGATTATGTAAGCACACATTAAGCTGCTTTCTGAGGGAGCCAAAGGGATAGAGGCATTGTCTCAGTCTGTCTGTTTCGCTCTGTTTGAGACACTGAAAGTAAAAACAATGTGTGAGGGTGTCTGAGAGAAAGTGTGTGTGTGTGTGTGTGTATTGTTCTAATAAATAAAGCGTTTCTGTATGATGACTAGAGAAAGCCTGATCATGTGTGACTGTGTGCTTTCATGAGCAAGAGGGCGCAGTAAGTGTGCCCAGTATGTGCAGGACAACACAAAAGAGAGGCTTTCGAAGGTTGGGGTCCAAGCCGATAGGAGAAAGATCAACAATTCAATCATGTTTCTTCATTTAAGCACGAAGATAGTCAGTGTTAATCCTGTGATGCTGAAGAAATTACTTACAATTTCAAGGCTATTATTCATAGACAGTGTTAGTACAGTGCTGCTTGTTCCGCTTTACATTTGCAAGACCATTAAATAAAACTCCATCAGATTTTAAAGCCAATAAAAATCAAGAAAGGGTAGAATTTAGGACCTAACATAGTGTGTATAAAGATGTAAAACTGTAAGTATTATACCTTAATTTGACAAAATCTGTGCACTAATATTGTGTATCTTTCGTGAAAGGACAAATATAGCATTTGTCCTGTGGACACTATCAACACATCTCTACAAATGTGTTGATAGTGGGTGGTTGCAAAAATAATTAAAAATAATGGTAGTTTGCAGTATAAAAAGCATTGTTTTTGGTGTATTCCAGCATGGCTGGCCTAGAGTTACTGTTCCCTCGGAGGTATGTCACTGTGGTTTGTGGCTCATGGTGTGCATAGACTTGGCTTGTGTGCACATACTTTAAGCATGTTTGTATTCTTGCCGTGGATATGTTTGAAGTGTGTTTTTTTCCATTTGAACAGTGGTTTTGTGCCACTATTAATTCAACAACTAACTAAACAGTGGCTGAGGATGTTTATTATGCATTTGTAATGTTTAACTCTGTTGGAACATTTTCATTTTGTTCCCACATCTCATCTGTGTACACATGAGATAAAGTGTAGCTCATTACAATCTGGTCCAGAATGTATCCACAGTAATGATGTTTACTTCCTCTCAGTCTACTTCCCCTCATAGATACTGTATGGGTTGTTTCAAAGAACTATATACTTCTTTGGGATTACCTGGAGTGAACTTTTGTAGAGTTATAGTTTGTGTTAATAACATAAATTTGCGAGCATCTTACATTGTTTTCCAACATCCTTTATGCTTCCCAAGGTCCAACTCTATCGGGTAAGAGTCACACAGCTCATTATGACACATTAGTTGTTCCTAACTCAGGAGTCTTAACTGATAACACTCAGATCAGCTGATAACACTAACTGCCTGGTACAGTATGGACTCCAACAGTCAGCTGAGTCTTGTTGAGTAAACGCTGCTGCCATGCTGGACTTCAGTACTCAGTCAGGTGCCCTTTCTGCTCAGAGTCAGAGCTAATTGATTTTGGTGTCTGAAAAAGCAAATTAAATTGCTTCAATAAATCATTTGCATGAGGTGTCGTGACCTTTCCTGGACTTCCCAAGTTGCAGGAAAGTGCTGAAGCTAAAATACAGGCTTAGACTCATTTAATAACAAGCTTTTTAATTATTTTATAGCACAGGCTGAGTAATTAATTGTGAGATGCAGCCCTGGATGATCTCCTACCATAGATGTAAAAGTCTTTATTTGCTCTTTTTCACTAAGAGTAAGACAAAGATCTCTCCTGCATAACTAGAGCATAACCTGCTAGTGTATCTATCACACGTAGCCATTTATTCTCATTTCTTTCAAGTGCACAATATTAAAAGGAAACATACAACTAACGCTTTCTCTAGCTAACTCTGTGGACTGTTTCAGCTCTGGCTTTGTATGTGTTGTCTGTGCTAATCATTAACTCCTCTCTCTCCATGCTCTCTGGGGACAGTTACTCTGTCAGGCACTCTATGAGCATGCCAACCATGAGGTAACCACTCTGAGCTCATGTGTGTGAAAGATGGTGTCATTTAATATGATTTTCAGTCTTTGTATAGCATTTGATAACATTATCATACACTTTATTATCATTTTATTATCATACAGTTTTACTCAAGTTTGGTGTGTATGTGTTTGAGAAAAATAAATTCTTTAATTTGTTTAAACAGATATTTATTTAGGTCATAGCTGTGTTTATCTCATGTCAACGTGTTTCACTTTTCATACACAAAATACATTGATACATAGAAAATATACTCCACAGGGTTGATAACAAATAATCATGTATCATACATGCGTCCTTCAGTGACTCCACTCATACTATTACTGCACAAAATAATTTGCTCAATAAGGTGTTTTAAAATGGTAATGTATCTTTTTTTTGTAGAAACTCTACGAGCTTCAAGTCTTTTGAGGACAAGGTTGAGAATACAGTGTCCACTATTAAGGTAAACGTGTTTGTGTCTGTGTTTGCATTAAGTGATGATAAACCAAAATCAAATGTTTTTTACCATCTAAATATTCTTACTTAAAGACAATAATCATTAATATAGAGGATATTTTGAAAGCTTTGTTTCTTTTTTAGAGATTATACAGACCTATTTGTGAGTCCTGGTGACATAAATACTTGTAGACATATTAATGAATAACTTATATTAATTATATGGAAGACATAAGTTCTTAATCTTACTATGTAAAGGGCCTTGAGATGATTTTTGTTGTAATTTTTTTAAAAATAAAATCTTACTTATAAACTACATTAATAAGCTGTGAACACCACAGACACATAGAAAGAATCAGACAATTATAAAATGTCAGTGCAGCATAGAGAACAAAACACTGTAATCTGTGTTTAATTACTAGCTTACACTCTGGCCCCCGCAGTCAGTTTACTGGTTATTTATGTTCACAGTGAACCTTATACAGTCTTCAGCAGCAGATTTGCATCTTTTGTCTATAGTCACCATCTGATTTATGGGCCTAGGAAGAGGTTAGAAAATCTTCCTTATTTGACCTGTTTCTGTAAGAATTCTTCCTGTCAAGCAAGAGAGAAAATAGCTCTGCTTTTCTATTTTGTTTTGTCTGGACAACAGGGTCGTCTCTAAAACATTACACACTCCTTGAGCCTTCTATCAAAAATAGCCACACATCTCATCTTCTTCTATTTCTTTGCTCATACCAGACAAAGGTTGGAGGTCCAGGGACTGGAGGCAGCTTTGAAGAAGTCCTCTCCTCTGCAGCAAATGCCAGTTCTCAGGACACGCCCACTAACAACTTGATGGACAGCTCTGAGAGGCCGTGTTAGAGCTGCATCTGCACCGTGAAGCTGGACTTTGTCACTTATCTACTCACAGCTCTGAGTGAATTGTAACAGAATACTTTTATCTGATCACAAGTGTTAACGTTGCTTTTTCAAACAATCCCTTATATGTGATAAAGTATCCTCATATTTTAATGGAATTTCCTATAACCCTACATGCTTAGACTTGATAGAAAATTGACACTATCACATTTTGACCATATTTATATTTGGTTCTTCTCTCAAACTCAAGTGTGATAGATATTATATCAACAAAGCAACTGCCCTCCAGTGGCCTCGAAACCTTGTTACACCACAGATGTTGATAAATGAGGTTAAAGGGTAGAGGCAGCTAAGCCTTAGTTAAAAAGAAAAAAATGACATGATTGGAGCACTAGCAGATTCACACACAGCTCCAGAAGCAGAAAGCACCAAACTCCTGTGTTTCTGTTGTGTATTTATTCCGTCACTTCGGCTGAGCTCAGTTTAGCTCACGTATTTACAAATAAAAACATGCAAACATTTTAGGGTATTATTAAAAATACTACACTTTACCAAAACACTTGTAAACTGTATAACCAAAAACCTGTATAAATGATTTTACACCACAGACTGTATATAGTATATACAGTCTGTTTTACACTAAGACTTGAGATCTTGCTCTTTAGGATTTTACAATATATATTTGTTAGCTAGCAACATAACTGCACCCAGTCATTCAACGTTTTGAAAATCACAGTTCTCTGTAATAAACATTTGCTGGGGCCTGTTTGAATACTGGATCATACTAATGGTACTGTTACAAGTTCAGTTTTCTCATGACTACCTAAAAATATGAAAGTCAAACTGATGACTTACTTTCAACAATTAAATCCTACACTGCATACAGAATTGTACATACTGTTCTCTGCAAACAAATTAGCTCCAAGACATCTTACACTGAAGAAAGTCACTGAAAATTTTAGCTTTTCTTAACCTTGACTCAGCAAAGAATGGTAAATAGTTCAGATCACAAAACATTAACATTTTTCTGTCAACTGCTCAGTCACAAAATAGAAACTCAATTTCTATGTAGACAATACAACATATATATCATTAATATAACAGTATCTTGCTGTACAGTAGCTGCTGCATACAGAAACATACACAGATCAGATTTTCTTTACTCTTTTGCAGAACTGACCTGTTTAATGCTGAAAAGAAATACAAGCTTAGTTTTTGATTCTTTTACTATGAAAAGGTTGGACCCACAAAAGATGAAAAAAAAAATCTTATATCCTTGGTCTTTGTGGCCACAATGTATCTTTCATGTCAATATAACTTTCTGTTTTTGTGTATTTTTCATTACTGTGAAATTAAAATAAAATATTGTGTTACACATATTCTTTTGTATTTGTACATTTAATGCCATTAGAAATAATGTCATATGGCTGATGTATCAATACTAAAAAATAAACTCACTTAATCAATGGTGTTTTTAAAATTAACACTAAGAACTGTGATTGAAAAACAACTAATTGAAACAAGACAACATAACCAAACAAAAAGAAATAAATGTGATTATGTGCATCTGAAATTCTGTTAGCACAGTGGAACAACAGTAAACAAGCACCAAAACCAAAGCAACCTGTGAACCGCGATGTGACCAATTCTACTGTACAGTCGGGCTGCAAGTGGAAAGTGAGATGAAATAATCCTGCCACGGTAGAGTGTGATGATGATATATGGATAGATAATTATAATCAATTTCAAAACTACTATAAAATAATGTGATTATGTAAGAACACTATCTGGTAATTTATGTTGATTTGTTCAAAATTTCAACCCATTTAGAAGTTACATTTTGTCAATTTTACAGCTTTATACTCGCCTATTATAGGCCTCTAGCCTCTGTTTTAAAATAAGTTTCAATTTTGAGTGTAAGATACCTGCATGCACATGGAAGATGTCTGTTTTATTGTCTACCTTTCTTAATTCCTCAAAAATGAGGTGATTCTGTCACATACAGGACCTGATCAGGTGATGTATGTGTGTGTGCGCTTTTACAGTTCTGTATATCTGTCCCTCCACTATGAAGGTGTTTGCATGTGTTACAGTCAGGAGGTGTGTGAAGTTGTGTGTGACTGTGCAGCTACTGCAACAGTGGTCTTCGACTTCCCAGATGTTTTTGCTTCATCAGTTTTGGTTGTGTGACATCCTCTTTCCTCATTCAAAGAGCTGACCAGCTGGAGTATGTGTGGGTGGTGGAAACGACCTAACAAGACATAAAAAAAAAAAAAAGTTCAAGGTAGCTTTTCGTGAACTCAGTGAAATGCTTATATTGTTTATTGTTTCAGTCCTCAGCACAAAGGCAATGTGAGAAATTGGGAGACAGGCAAACAGACAGATTAGAGACTTACCATTGGTGGAATCGAAAAACTCCTGTAATCTTCCCGGTGTTCCCTCCAGTTCCTCATACTCATGAGCTTGAAGGATCATCTCCAGGAGGTCAAACTCCTTTACCAACCTGGCCTCTGGACTACTCTGAGTTTCATACTCCTACACACAGGACAAAAGGTTTCTGGTGTACCCATAATTAGTTTAGCCGGCTGGCTGCTTAGTACAATTATTTACCTCCCACAGTCCATATATCTCCTGTTTGAGTCCCTCTGGCAGAAGACCTGTTAGATGTCGCATTGCTTCCTAAAAGAAATTATGAGAAATAACAAAAGCTAAACACAGCTGTGGCTTAATCTGATCATCATCATTCCCTCACAATGCGATGTTGTTACACCAGAAGAAAACAAAATACTAGAGTATATAGACAGTAATTCTGATGCTAGTAAATTAAACACACCAAGTAGCCTTAACAGACTATGCTCTGTGTAGATGTAGTGTGTGAGTGCTGCTGCTCTCTTGCCTCTTCCCTCCTGTGTTTCTCTGCTTTACTGATGTTGTCTGACGGAGCGATATCTCCCACGATGCACTCTGCCATATCATGAACCAGAGCCAGTTTTGTACATCTACAGGTGGTGAGAGGTGAGAAAACATTTGAGCATCATACAGTTTGTAATAAAGTTTTTTTTTTTACTGGTTTTGCAACTAAAACATACATACTTATTGATGGATGTGAAAGCTTTCTGGAGGTGATAAAAAATAGGAGCTATTTATTAACACCTTAATTAGAATGCTTTCAGCAGTATTGATTTCAACAGTTTGGGAGAAGAAGTGAAACTATGAGGGGCTAAGTTGCTATTTAGTGATCAAACTAACAGTGGCATCCCTACTGAAAGTAAGCAATGTCAGTAACAGTCAGTAGATAATTACTGAATTTTCATTTCGGGGTCTACCTGTCCTTGTCCACTGTGGGGTCAGTGATGGTCAGGGACATCATGGCCATGCGGTACATGTGATCTGATACACTCTCTGGTTGCTTCACATTCCTGTACACCCAGCCTGTCCGAGGGACCCTCTGCAGGCAACATCCACCACAACACACAACTTAGTTAGACACTGTCTGCGTTTGTATATTCAGACTTCATTAAATCACTGAAAATGTGTATTGCTTTTATAGTATTTTTATAGCAAACTAAATATTTTCAGGACTTGTGCTGCTGGTTGGACAAAGCAACACTTTCTGACACCTCACCACGGACTCCGGAAGCTCGAGATGCTACATTTTGTGCACTAAATGATTAATTAGTTAATCAAGATTAATTAATAATGAAAACAGCTGCTGGTTGAAACACTAGTAGCAAACACTGTCCGGATAAAGTCAAACTAAAAGCTTTAGATCTCTCTCTATTTTTTAATACTACAGTCACATTTCTGGGGAATAATATGCCACCCAGTGCAGCAGTTTGAGTAACTGAACAACAAAAAAGTCTGGCAAATAAGCTAACATTAATATTGACTAACTTAGTGGATACACTGACGCTACTGTGAATAGACACAAGGTATTGTTGTTGGGGTTTTTTGTACCTTTTTATGGGATTTTATAGGTTAATGTAACTGTCTGCTCATTTTCTAACAAAGACAAAACGTCAAGAAACATAGCCTGAAGTTGGGGAGAGGTCTTACTTTGAGCTGTCCGATAAGTTTAATAAATTTCAACATATTACTCATGCCAGCTGCAGTCTCTTCGGTGGCCGCCATTACTGTCCACTAACCCGGATGCAGTGTTGCTAATCCCTCAGTAAGGAAAATCGCTATTGGCGGTCCTAAAAGTCGCTAGAAGTTGCTAAAAGACGCCATCGCCTAATTTGCATAATAACGAGAGGAAGGGAGCGAGGAATAGTGAGTAATGTCACAATTCAACATCCTCCTCCTTTATCCGGGCTTGGAGCCAGCAAAAGTGACCAAAAAGAGACACTCCGGTGAAGTTTATTATTTATTTATTAGTTAATTAATGTTTGGTTTGGTTTTTAACCTTGTGATCCGCTTACAAGCCTACCGCCAGCGGCAGCTTTGCGCATGCGCGATTCACTTGCACTCTAGACGCTAAGGGGTGAACATCTCTGACAGCAGCTGGGAGGGACTGCTGCTCGAAGACTGTCCGACTGTGAGTGCTTTGTGACGGGGGGAGGTGCCCACGGCAGCACCCGCTGCTCGTTGAGAACAGTAGAAAGCGATATGTGCTTTGATGACTCCAAAAGTCGCCAACAACACCACTAAATTGGCAACACTTCCCGGATGCAGAGGCGTAGCGGCGCAGTCGCTAGGTAACCATGTAGGTACCAGCAAAAGTGTTAAAACGTTTTGCCCGGTTGGTGAACATTTAGCTACTTATGGCATTATGACCTTTGAGTACGTAGGCTAATACATTTTCGCATGTCAAAATTTCCCCTTACTTTTTAAAAATTATTTATTATAATTATAACCATAAACTCAGTAGATGGCGGTAACGTTACAAGCTACCATGTAACGCAACAGGAAACCCGCGAAGAAGACGCCTTTGTTTTACCGGAAGTGGCAGAAGCGGGAGATTAGAAACGTAAACAAGCTTTTTGGTGGTGTCGGTTTTTACTTCACACTATACAATTGCCAAAATGAACACCAAGGCATCGAATTTGAAATATACAATTAAATCGAAAGCGAAGAGTAACATAAACATGAGAGCGACATCAGAGGCAATGGTAGGTAGCTAGGTAACCTACGAAATTAAATCAGACTGTTCGCTTTGATTGAGCCTAATGTTAGGTAGCTAACGCTAACGGGCATGTCAGCTGGTTTAATAAGTGAATTTGTTCCCTTTTTCCCAGACTGAGCTGCTAACGCTGCTTTTCATTAGCAGTCTTGCTGAGGAGGCGAAGACCAAAGCTTTTGAAGAAAAATCTGCAACGATCAGAGCTCAACATGTCAGAGCAGTTTCCAAGGTTAGTTCAAAGAGGGATTCAAATATTAATTTGAATAAAGCAATGTATTGCTTGTATTAACAAAGGCTTACTGTTAAGTACTATGTGACGTTAAACAGCGCTACAATATTATCTCAAATAGCCGAACACGTAAAGAAATCTAAATTAACAATACACACACTGAAAGCTGCATTTTATTTTTATGTATTTTTCTGACCCTACTACACGTTCAAGTGTACAACTTTACAACTCCAACTAACGATTTATATTCTTTATAGTCTATAAAATGTCAGAAACTAATGAAAATGCCATCGCAATTTCTTAGTGTTTGTTTTTTCCGTCCAATACTGAAGAAAAAGTGTAATTAATATCAGAGGGGTCTAAGAAATGCAGGAAATATTCGTATTTGAAATTAAATAAGTCAATGATTGAATTGAGCACGGAAACAGTTTTCAAAATAGTTGCCTATTAAAGTCTTATTTCTGTCAGTTGACATAACCCTATGTTGTAGCACTACAACTAGTTTTCAATACTGTACATGTTAGGGTTTTTTATCTAATTTGGTTTATTGGCAAGTGCTGCACAGAAGTAGGTGCGGTTAGCAACCCGCATAATGATTACTTTTCTCCAATTATTGTCTAGTATGTTTAGGTTTATCTTTCAAATTATTTTCAGTTGTAGGTAGTAATAGATTATTTAAAAGTGTAAAGTAACTTACTGTGCTCAAAAATATGTTTTTGTCATTATCCTTCCACATAAATCTAGATACCAGTGATCAAATCTCTATTAAAAGCTGTAATTGCCATGTTTTTTTTATATTGTAACTTGTCCAGGAAGCATTATTTTGACGCTATAAGAACCTTGTAGTTCAGTCCTTTCTAAATTAATTTTTAAGTTAACTTCTCTCAGGTCTATTTTTACACCACAGTAACAAGGCGTTGATTTTTTCCTTGCTCTTGAAAGATGAGCTGTTGTTTGTGTGTGAGGGACAGACTGATTCAATGAGTTGCCCTTTTTAGACTGATTAAACATACAGTTTTTTGTTTCTTTTTTGTAGAAAGTGCTGAAAAAAGCAAGAGGATGAAGACTGAAGATTGTGATCAATTTATGAACCTTATTTTGAATAATAGATTCAATATTTTTGCTTTTTTATTATATACTGTTTCATTTTTTCCAAATTATACTTTTTTTAAAATCCTCTCCTTGATTCAAGAAAGTGTCCTGTATCTATTTTCCTGTCATCAGAGTTTTTTGTTCTGTATTAAATTCTTAGATGTGAAACATAGAGCTTTTCTTGCTTGTGTGTTACGTTTTGTTTTTAAAAATACTGGATGTGTGGGTGGTTCAGGGTACATTAGTACTTTCAGGTGACTTCACCCCTGGTCTCGCTCTCTTATCATCTGTCATGCTAAGCCTTTGGAGCTGCATGCTTTGCAGTCTCTTTGCTGAGTGGGCGCTCAGCCTCCTCCCAAATTCCTCACTTCTTCACGCTACATAGATTATCGACGTGCTGAGATGCTATTCTGCTCATTCCTCATCTACAGAGTTCTTCACAGCAAGAGGTTTTCCTTTTTTAGGTGTGTGAGCATTGAAAAGGTCAACGTTATCTTTTCAAATAACTCAATTGTACAGTGTCTCTTAAAGTTTTAATAATGTGTTAATGTTTCTGCTCCACCAGAGCCCTGACAGCATGTGGTCACCTGAAAGCTGTTTTGTATTACAGTGGACTCACTTTTTATTCAATGGGATAAAGCCAACCCAAATTCAACATTTATCTTTTTAGCCAGAATAAAAGCAGCAGTTTGAGTGATTTTAAAACAAAAATGCAGAATGTACAACTTTCAATGCTTTTTTTTGAAGGGTTAGTGTGAACATGATCATAGGTATGTTTGTTTGGTTCACATTGGTCACTAACTTTATTATTGCCCTGGCTCTCTGACCCACTTTCTTGATTCTCTTGGTCTTTATCATTTTACATTTTTTCGTCTTTGTTTCTGGGAGTTAAGACATTCCACGACCTCCAGCGTTTATTTTGTTCAAGAATCTGATCTGGCACCCCAGTGAGCGTAGCCATGTTTATATTCCCAGTAAGGTTGATGGGGTTTGTGGAGCCCCGCCCTAATGACTTTTGAAATCCTGACACCTTTGTAGAGTCTCAGGATTTTCCATGCCTTGATATTCTTTTCTTGATACTCATATAACACATCATATGGCACAGCCCTCTAACATTTGATAATCCATCTGCTTTCTATATCTAAAGCAAAACAGGTTGTTTTTTTCAAATCCTATCAAGTTTTCAGACAGCAAGTTAGACTTCCTCACCCTCTCCTGCTGAAGATGTGTGGCTCACAGGCACCCACTAAGCTATGAATCTATTGCATGCAGATTGATGGATATCATCACTCTGCAGCAGCTGGCCATGTATGCAGAGGCTCCTCTGAGGTGTTATTTTATTGTCATCCTCTCCATTTTTGCTTTTGTTCTTGAGGGATTTGAGAAAAACAGTCTTCTTTCTCTGTGAAAACAAAGAAGTTGCCTGGCCTTGCTGTGCTTTGCTTGTTCTGTGTATGCATGTGTCTGAGCACCTGTTGACAATTTAAGGCAGCCAACACGGCCGTGTCCAGCTCGGCTTCGTCTGGCAGCGTGTCTTTTAGCTGTGTCTCTGTCAGATAAATCGGCTCCAGTGTAAAATCACGTGGCATGACTCCTGCTTATTCCTTATTTGACATTTTTCCAGACAAGCCAAGAAGTAAGAAAACACTGCAGTCCATTTTGGCACAGATGTTATTATGATGACTCTCTATGTATTTCTTAATAAGAAACACATTGTTTCATAGGTTCCAAGTGTGTCACTGCACAAGTAGCATCATATCAGTCTAAAAACTGCACATTTAGAAATAAGTACAAACCATATCACCTCATTTGTCTTGTTAAATCAGGGACATTTTGATTCTATAAGAATGGACAGGCTCTGAAATGATTATGGACCAAAGCACAGACCCATGACTTACAGAAGAAAACCAATTCCAGGAAAAGTCCTCTGCAATAAGGGGAACACAAATTGTTTTGGAGCACTGGATGAAGAAGCACGAAGTTCCCAAAACAGGCGATAATACACATCGGGATGCCAAACAACAAATCCTTCATAGGACTGAAACTTTAATCACCTTCCAGAGTTTCTGTGAGAATCACAAATCCTTTCTGACACCTCCAGTTTGTTTTCTCTTTGAGAAGCGGTCATATCACCCTGTATTTATGTTTTTTACTTGTGTCTTAATAGAAAACTTGCAGTGCCCAATCATAGCTCAAGTCAAACGAAATTTCAAAAGAAGGGGCCATAGGAATTACAGCTTTTCTAGAGTGCATGTGCTTTTTAAGCTGTTCCATTATAGTAACTTCATCCAGGCTGTGTGAGAGAAGTTAGGAAATCTGGTGTTGATGTTGCGAGGAAATGCTTCAAAAATATAGCCACCTTTTTTATTTTAAACTGATATTTTGTTTTCATAGTCACACACACAACACACACACGCTCTCTATGAGCCAATTATTTAAAGCTGTACTTTTAAACATGCAGTGTACTGTTGCCATGGCAGATTAGCAGGTTTACTACTTTGAGTCTTGTTTGCTAAGGGTTTGATATGTTGTGCATTTTATTGGATGACTTTATTTGAAAAACAATTGTAAAAAAAAAACAAAATAGTTGACAAAAACAATAAGTGGTGATTTTGTTTAAGAAATATGCTCTAAAACATATCTTAATGTGGTGAGGTGGTAAAGATCACCCTCTACACATGTTTTTACACATCTAAGATACTTAGATGTCATACTTTTGAAGAATAATTCATGTCCAAAATCTACTACTCCTTCACTCCTCAATTGTGAATTGCAGACATTTTTTTATTAAAAAAAAAATAATTTACTGAACACAAAAGGTCACCTACTTCACTTAAAAAGTATTTTTCATTCTACATATTTCCACATGACATTTATTTAAGTTGCTTACTGTGCACTGGCTTCTAGTTGTAAGATCACAACGTCAAATGTACGCACATGTGTAAAACTCAGAGAAACCTCCCTTTTATCTGATGAATATGAAAACAGCTTTTTAATGTTAAGAACAGAGAATTGTAAACTTAGTTAATCAATAAATGAAAAATATGATTTGTATTATCATGCAGAAAATAGTATTATTATTATCATATTCTGTGTTTTCTGGTTTAGTAAGAGACATGATGTGACAATGAATCAGGAGGAGGGTCAGGAAATAAGGGTAACACAGGGGAGGAGGGTGGGAGTGTGTGTGCGAGAAACAGACACAGGCTCACAGCAGCTTACCCAAACTTTACATTAGATCTGTGTTGCAACTATCACATGATGGTTTCTCTTCTTTTTGCATTTTGTGCAGCACTCTGAGTGATCTTATGGATTGCACTTGGGATTTTTTCTCAAGAGAACATTTCTGCACACAACTGCTGACTTACTGGAGTCCGTACATTCAATGAATTTTGTGGAGAAAATCACAGCTCTGTTTTTGTACGATTTTTGTACAAAATGGGATTTGAAATGTGATGGATGTATAGCTTACTTTATGTGAGGAAAAATGTGGATACCGTTATTGACTGGGATTCTGCACATCATGATTTTTACAAAAGCCCTAGATAACACAAAGATTCTGCAACTCAGACGTAAGTATTAAAGCAGAACTTGTCATTCTCACCTCTCTACTGCTGTTCTTAGATAAGGCACTTATTTTTTCACAGTAGTAGACGTGCAGGACATATGGAGACAATAAGTGTTCTTTCAGTGAACAATGTGGTCATAGATTTCCATTGGTTTTACTCACTTGCACACCACAAATATCAAAGCTTGGCTCTAAAACTTGGCTCTGTTCTTGTAAAAAACAATTTCCCTGTATAATTTTGTAAATGAAGCACAGAGTAACACAGGAAAAATATAAAGTTACTGTAGGCTGGCTTCTTTTCCACATACGAACATTTCATACCCTTCTTTGCTTGTAAGCCATGACAGGTAGCTCTTCAGTGAGTAGACTCTGCCCAGCAGGTTGTGAATCCTGCTCTGCCCTGAATGGCTGCCTGTCCTGTAAACCTCGCCTCTTCTTCCACCTGGAGCTGGACGGGATGAGGCAGAGGGGAGCCTGTCTGTCCTCCTGTCCCCGGGGTCACTATGGCACACGCTCACCACACATCAACACCTGTAACAGTAGGTACCAATAAACACAAGTAGGAGTGGTGGAATGGTTTTGACATTGTGTCCCCAGAAAAAGAAACAAACAATAACATCTTAAGGTATCCTGACATTGTAGGGTGCAAAGACGACTGCGCTTTCTGCTTCAGTGAAAATTTCTGCACTCGTTGTCATCCCGGCCACTTCCTGTTTCAAGGCAAATGTGAAAACAGCTGTCCAAAAGGGCTAACTCCTAACACAGCACTGGGAGAATGCACAGGTGAGACACTGTCACTTCTATTTGATAATACAGTAATGTATCACTGAAATGAGTTTATCCATGATGCCTGGAATCTACAACACTTTGTAAGATCTTTATGTCCCTGTGTCTCAGACTGTCCTATAGGCTGTGAGGTCTGTGTGAGAACAAACGTGTGTGTGAGGTGTAGAGCAGATCTATACTTTCTCCACAGTCACTGCCACCTTGCCTGCCCAAGTGGATTTGAGCCTGATGTACAGCTCATGCAATGTAACCCCCAAGGTGAGAGATATTCCCCTTCTCTAATGTCCACCAGCATCCTGCATAGTGTGCACAGGAATTCATTTGTTACATTACATGTTCTCGTTTTATCTCCTGTCACCAATGCATGTCTACTAGTGCACTGTGAGATTGGGGAATGGACAGATTGGAGTCCATGTATTTGGAAAAAGGCTCAGCGGGCGTACAGGCGGGGAGAGGAGAAGCGTACCCGAGAAATTCTGCAGTCTCCAAGTGTCAGCGGTGACCCCTGCCCACATGTGTCAGAGTTTAGGAAGTGTGTAATCAAAAAGAGTCCAAGGCTGCCATAGGTTGCTGAAACAGAGCTCCTTTAAAACCATATTGCAGAGATTTTCAATGTGCACATTCTACACTGGCTCATAATTTAAGAATTCTGAAAAATATTGTACAATGTAAAAATGTCAAAGGAAAACTTTATTAATCTAAAACAAAACAAATGTTTCTACACTATCTGAGAGAAATTAATAAAATGTATGCATGGATATGATGAAAATCTTTGAGACATAGATTCATGCAGACTTTTCATATGAACATTACACATGTGCTGTACTGATCTCAGCTGTACCCTGCCATAAAATGACTTCCTGGGTTTACACACTGATCACCAAGGTTGAGTGTGGCTCATTTATATCTTAATAAACCTTACTGACTCCTAGACGTTCTTCTTGCTTGCAATAAAATTTATTCAGAACAAATGTTTTGGTCCTTAGCCTTTCATGTAAAAAGGTCGTTGTCACAGAAGACATTTGAAGATGTCACAGAAGGATAAACACTGATGGAAATAATAAAATGATTAAATGAAATTCCATTACTCAGTTTCAGGATCCTGATGTTGTGCATTCTCATCCACTGCCACACTGTCATCACTTACCGTGACACAGAACGGCGAAACTGTTCATCTCAATAGTAACACTTTTGTTTTTCCTTTAGGAAAATGTTTGTCTGCTGCAATCAGACCATAATATTGCATACTTAGCATAAGACATGAAGCTGACGTCAGTACTAAATACCTGTGACGCTGGCCGTACTGTGCGTATCTACACTAGATCTACAGAACATGAGGAAGGGCACTGGACACGAGATGAGGCTGATCCTGGAGCACTGAAGTCAGCTGGGCTTGTGTGACTGAAGCTCTGTTCCAGTAGCAACGCAGTCATTACTTGTCGTACGTAACTTTGTAACTAAATATAAATGCGGCTTTATAAATATCCATCTTTTCACTTCTGTTACGAGCGCTTCTAGAGGTATCACTGTACAGGTGAGTATATTAAAAGAGAAGGTAAATAGCCAGGAAGTACACTGACAACTGACAGGCTAGCTAACGTTATATATGCTATAGCTAGGAGCTAGCTGCCAAGTTAACATTAGCCTAATGTTACGTGCTTGCCTGACTTAACGTTAATCTGTGTATTAGATAAACTCTTAGCTTACTTTCATGGAATAGACAAGCTTCTAAATTTATTGTAAGGGATATATTTGTTTATATAACGGCCAGTGTAGGTCATTAGCGAGTTAGCCAACGTTAGCTTAGCAGTAACATAGTCAGTTAGATTGATAGCTCTGTCAAACAGACAGGGCCTTTGTTATGCCACGTGTTACCGTAAAGTCATAAGAAAACCAGGAGAAGGTTCCTTGCGCCGGATAATATTTTTCATATCAGTGTAATTTGATAGTAGTAATTACACTAATCGATGTTTGATGAAAGCTAAATGTGCTCAGTGTTAGTGAGGGCGTTCCCAAAACTGTAAACAGGGGAGCATGTCAGGTGGAAACCGCATCAGATCGCATCAACATATAGTCATGGAGTCACTAAATCAGTACACAACTGTGCGGTACAACATGCTTGTCTTGTCTCAGATGTGTTGTGACAGTTCTGTTTCTCTCTGTAGCATGGCAGACTGTGGAGAAGTCGACTGTTCAGTGAATGCGGTGCGTCCCTCCAAGCTAATAGAGGAAGTAGGAGATAGTTGTGCCACAGACTCTTCCAGTTCCACCAGTACCCCAGAGTGTGCCATCTGCCTGCAGAGCTGCATCCACCCTGTATGCCTCCCATGCTCCCATGTCTTTTGTTTTCTGTGTGTGAAAGGTGCCTCCTGGCAGAGCAAGCGCTGTGCTCTCTGCCGACAGGAAATCCCAGAAGACTTCCTGGAGCGTCCGGTTCTTCTCTCACCTGAAGAACTGAAAGCAGCAGCTGCAGGATTGAGCCGAACTAGCAGGATAGGGGACGATTCCCGTGGGGACTATGCATGGTACTATGAGGGACGCAATGGCTGGTGGCAGTATGATGAGAGGACCAGCTGTGAGCTGGAGGAGGCCTTTGCCAAAGGCAGGAAGAGCACAGAGATGCTGATAGCAGGGTTTCTTTATGTGGCGGACCTGGAGAACATGGTGCAGTATCGCCGGAATGAGCATGGCCGTAGACGCAAGATAAAACGGGACATTGTAGATATCCCCAAGAAGGGAGTGGCAGGACTGAGACTAGACCCTGAACCTTCCCCCACATCTGCTTTACCAGTTGTAACCTCAACTGCAAAAGAACGGATCAGCTCAGCTGATGGGTCAGACACTGGAGGTCAGTCACATCCTTCATCCTTTGGGATTTTGTCTCTACCCCCCGTTAGACCTCCAACACTCTTAGGGCGCCATCCCACCACTCCTCTGTCTCCCACGCCCTCTACCCTGGAAGAGTCTTTCTCCCAGCTACTAATCAGCCAGCCAGAGGGTGAAGAGGTGGATGGAGACGATGAGGTACACACGTATGATTATGCATCCGGCAACAGTGAGAGTGAAGAGGAAAGGGAGTTAGAGAGAGGTAGAACAGAGTTGATGTCACAGACAAGAAACAGGCAAAGACCGCTAAGAGAGACCCAGCCAGCAAGAATGCCTCCAAGGGGCGGACCCTCCAACTCTGCACTCAGTCTCCGCTCACGTAGTCCTGATGGACAGTGCACTGTGACAGAGGTGTGACCACAGTGGGCGAGTAGTATCTGTCCTACAGATTCTAAACTCTCATCAGTTCAGCAAAAATTTTGAAAAATTAATATGCATCTTTAAAGATCTCATGGAATGAAAAATCCCTTTATTGTTCCTTTTGTCACTGTTTGTGTTTTCCCATATCTTTCATATGCCAGATATGATCCTTAATGTATTTATATCAAAATATTTTTGGGATTTATCAATGTTCTCCATACAGTTGATTGTAATATTAGTTTTATCAGGGTTCCAATAAACACCGGCAGGTCCACAAAAATAAGTAGCAGTAGCAGCAATGATGTTGATCACAGCTTTGTACTTGGATGTTAGATTGCAAAAAAATATTATTGACAGCTACATTGCTGTGAAAAGTATTTGCCTCCTTCCTGATATTTTATTTTATTGCATATTTGTC
Source organism: Sandelia bainsii (assembly GCA_032362345.1). Lineage (NCBI taxonomy): Eukaryota > Metazoa > Chordata > Actinopteri > Anabantiformes > Anabantidae > Sandelia > Sandelia bainsii. The sequence goes on from JAUMHL010000017.1 coordinate 8,329,109, forward strand.
ACACTTAAATGTCTGAGATCATCAAACAAACGTTAATATTACACAAAGATTTTTAAAGGATTATTTCATTTATTAAGGTAATAAAGCTGTCCAAATCTGCCTAAGTGTGACAAATATGCAAAAAAAAGAAAAGAAACAGGAAGCAGTCAAATACTTTTTCACAGCAATGCATTCCCACTGCTAATGTATGATTCTGTCACACCCAAGATAAACGTATGTCTATCATTAGTCTCATGCACTTGTATGTAGTTGGCGAGTCCTCCAACCAATATTGTTTCATGCAGAAATACCTAAATCCATCAACAGAGTTAGAATATTAAAGTCATTTAAAGGAACCTTTAACACACTTTAAATCCCCTAAAAACTAGTTTCAGTCAGCAATATGAGGCAATGGTAGCCATGTATCACTCTCAGCAACACTTGTGTCCAGGCCAAAAAAATGTTGTAACAAACTGTGGCAACGTCTTGAGTAAAAAAACTGCCATATGTCACTGCCTTTATATCAGTTTGCGACAATGCAATACAACCTCCTTGATATTAAATGACACCCTAATTTTTTCCATGTCTATCTCCTTTGAGCACATTGTTTTCTTGTTTTGAATGATGTGAAAATCAAACTTAAATGTAGCACCTTATGTACCACTTACATAGGGTTAAATCTGCTTTTCCCACTTTGCTGATATGGTTTTGTTAAGTTTGAATCAGAACCCAAGTAATACCTATTTGAACTTTGTGTGTGTGTTTTAAAGTGGGGATAGAGAGAGAGGCTGCATTCTCTCTATTTTAATGTGAAAGTCTTGTTTTAATAATGACGTCTTTTCATTGTTGGGAGCAGTGTTGGGTGCTGAAAAGCTGCTGGCAGAACCACTGGAAAGTACTAGGTTATATATGTAGACAGACACATTTGGATTTCTATTTCTTGTCATAGAACTCTCAACAGGACAACTCTGGCATTGACATGTACTTGGACAAAATGAAGTTGTACTTAAACGCTGTGTTTTTGCTTTCTCCTTTTGCTGCAGCTGCTATTATTTTAACTGAAATTTTCATAGTGTCTTATTCTGAGAACTACTGAATACAAACCTATGTGTATAATTTACCCTCTGTGGTGTTTTTGTGGAGTTATTAAAAGTGTTTGTCTATGATTTAAAATGACATATTCTTTTAGTAGGAATTTACTACAGTACACTTTGATGGGAAACCTGGAAACAGAAGTTAGTCACTGATCCGTATGCCTGGTTTCAACGTCCTGAATTTAAATTGAAAAAAGTGTATTTTAAGAGTCCAGAAGATGGAGCTGTTGCACAAATTAAATAGACTTTTCCTCACCTTTTGTTTGAGACCACTTCGCAACCTCCAGTGAGGCTGGGTAGTTATGGAAGCTTGCCAAACAGAGACTGAGAACTCCAGTCAGAACACACTGCTTAATACACATTTTACTGTTTTAACTTCATTTAAAAGTAAGTAGTAAGTCTGTGCTTGCTGAACATGTTGAGTGTATGTCTATATAAAAACCAGAAACTAAATGTAAGGCTCTGTGTCATATTGTGGTAATTTTAAGAGAATCAATTATCTACACTGATTTAGAGCCATAACATCTTTTCTCAATCCTCTCCCCTACAACAGTAGTTATTTTTACAGACTTGTGGTTTTGGCCTGTCAGACACTGCAAAGAGGTCACCATGAGTACTCACTATACAGTTACCAGTGCTGATTGAAGTATATGTACACGTTTGAGGTTTGTGTGAAGATGAGACTGTGCCAAACCCAAGACCAGTACCACCAAAGCAGCTGAGCTCCGGTGTTTGCCAGCTGAAGGAAACCACAGGCTCAGTGTGTGCAGTTGGGTTGTGACTTGACTTAGAAACAGCTCTTAATGAGCCAGACTTTAGCTAGTGTAATTTTTTTTCCAGTTTTCTGGCAATAAATGTGTTTCTGCTTTGGGTATATCTGCAGCTTGTAAAATATGCTTAGACGCCTTCATAAATATCATTAAAATATTTATTACATACTGTACTGTATTTAAATCCATGCCTTGTCCTCATGCAAGGGCAATGATGTTGTTTATATTATTTATATTTCCATTTAAAAAGAGGAAAATGCCCACAGTGGATCTGTCAACCTCACTCTGAAAACTCCAGCTGACAAAGAAAAATTCACCTCAAGGTTTGTTCATATTAGACCCCCCGAGCAGCAGTCAAAATGTCATATTGTACATAACGTGTGACTTTTTTTCCATTACGAACATCAGTAGCAGTGCTTGCACACTGTATACAGATACAGTATTATATAGGGCATCGCCTTAGCTGGCATGCTATGAGACATTGACAGAGTTATATGTCATGGAAACAGAGACTGTATTTAGATTGAATGAGTATGGAGGCGCAATTGGTTGGGGACATGAGACGTGTGGTACCAACGTGAAGGACACTGCTGTAGACAGTGTTGACAAAGGAACAATGACATTGTTTAAAAGAGGAGAGAATCTGACTGTGTGTAGGTCTTGACTGCTTCTGGTCTGGACATGAACTGCATGATAAGGCCAGACATAGTTTCACTCCTGAGTAGACGAACAGGAGAAACATTTCTATATCTTTTCAGACACGTACAGTCTCTGCCCCTTTAACTCCCTCATACTCGCTATCATATCCTGGTCAAATGCCTTCTGTAGCTCAACTCTTCACACTACAGAAAATACACCCTGTCTTGTCTCTGATCCTTCCACAAATAGTCCTGTCCTACCCACATCCCTCGCCACCCTGAGATCCACAGTAAGGCATTGTTGTTGTGTGGATTTTTTTTTACCTTAGTTGTGGTATTTGACTGGCCATGTTCATTAAACACGTGTTAGAACTGCTATTGTTTTCAGTTTCACCATTATTGTACTTATACATCATGAATGTATAAGTACAATAATGGTATATAGCCACAAAGACTTTTGGTATTTGGGTTTAGTTGTGTAGCTGTGCATGTTGTGTCTATGCATTTATGTATAGTATGTCATCAGTATTTCTAGCCATAATGTTGGGATTCACAGACAGGGTATCTCACTCATACAGGAGCCACATTTAATCGCACGCCTACTGTAACCATCATCAACCTAACACCATTAAAGCCTATCAAGTGACTCCTCACTAAGCCTGGCGCTACTGAACCATTTATAACAACGATGCATCACGTCACTACTATGATGACTTCTAAAATCATAAAGTTTATATTGTGGCTGTTCTCCATTTCTAAATACAGCTCACTGTACAGTCTATTTATCGTTGCTTTGTCTAAAGAAGACTGCGACAGCCAAGGGGTAGAAAATGGAAAAGTGAGTATGCTAAGTGGCCAATTTATTATGCACTAGAAGTTTAAAGTATACATTCATGTGCAGACAGAAATGTTCTGCAGGAATCTTAGTTTCGACTGGCCTATTAGTGTCTGATTCTTGAGTGACAGTCATTCATGCTATAAGTATGATTTCCCACTAAAACTCCCATAAAGTGTCCTTTGTTGAGGAACGTCAATTGTTAATTGAAGTCAATTGTCATGTTATTGTTATGATTTTCAGAAGATGTGTTTAATTTTATGTACATTTAAGTATGACCATCAATAATAAAGCCTAATCAGTATCCATATTATTATAATTATTCAGTATTTTCTATTTATCTTTAGGATTTAATGTGCCAATATGTTCTCAACACAACTGTATGATTACAAGCCTGTTTTCTATGCACAGTGCCACTGTGAACATACACAAAACTACAGTACACATATTTACCTACAGCTTTTACGCATATACTCGATGGTCACTTTATTACACCTGCACAATCTAATTCAAAAACAATGCAGCAGATCTGCCATGAATTCTACTTTTTTTTTTGCCAGCTCGCTGTGGTTATCTTAGCCTAGCATAAAGATTAAAAACAAATCATATAATACTACATTCTACACTTTAAAATCATAGTTACCATGTCCCATCTTTGTCATGAAGGATTTAAGTACGTATTAAAGATTAAAAACAAGTGGGAAAAGCTAGCCTGGCTCTGTCCCTACAGTACCAGCTCCTCTAAACTATGCACTGGTTGCTTGGAAATTTCATAGTGACGAGAAAATTATGAACTACATGAACAGTCATGAAATCTTCTACAGACATTATTGCTGCACACAGGACGAATTTCAGTAACTTTGGTGAATATTGTAAACTTTCATCTTGCACCAGTACCAGGCCAAACTTTCTCTCTAGTGCAACATACAGTGTGCTACACTGTCAATGTTAGTATATTAGCACTTTAGCTAAACCTTTATAACCATGGCTTTAGAGACCACAGCTCTGCCCAATTTTAATCCTGTGTTCAGTCACTTTATTTAAATGTGTGTGTGGGCCACAAGCCAGCCTGCAGGCCATGTAGTGGCTCCCAGCTGACCGCTCCACTGAAAGCAAATTAAAATTGGTCATTTGTCACATGATAAACAGACCACAATAGTCACCTCTGCCGAGCAACACCAGCTAATCCCACGAGTGCACCCTGGTCTTGTTTTGAAAGGTGAGACCCGGGAGTTGGCTTTCAAAGAGAAGATATTTGGACCCCATTCTATTTTAATGGAGAGGTCTGAAATTCTCCAGAACCCTTTAGGGTCCTCTCGGCTGTGTTTGATGGTCCCATCTCTTGTGCTGCTGCACTCATCATCTGGCATTTGAGATGGCCATTTCAGTGGACGGACACAGACACACTGACAGTTCAGACAGGTGGACAAAGATAGAGCGAGCTGGATCGTGACAATAGCTCCAGTTCAACAGATTGGACGTTTTGTACTTTGCAGATACAGTGGGTGAAAATGGAAGTGGAGAGTGGTGGGGTTGGGGTTGATCCCAAATTCATAATTTAAGCCCTCAACACTCCCAGGAGATGAACAACATTTTAGAAATCCATGTTGTGCATGTTATTAACACAAGTGCCAAAGATGAATAGGCTCAGCATGTATATGAATTCAAACTTGGTGCAATCTATTGTTTAATATCTTACATCAATGAGGGTCATTTCTTTTCACCATTAGAATGATAGCAATTCCTATGACACGAGGTTCAAAGTTAGCTACACACACCTGAAAATCAAACAGTCAACATTTTGGTTTCCTAACTGTAAATGTACTGAAAGTTGTTTGGTTGTTTCTGAGTCTTCTAAAGAATAAAAACACACACGTACAACAGCGAAAAATTGTATTTGATCAAAATATAATAATCAAATAATCCAGTTGTATTTAGTTTTTAAATACTAATACAAGTGTTTTTCATTGCCTGTACTTGTTCATTCAGTCATTCTATTGTTGAAATAAAAATGTTAAAATGGATCGATCTTTCCTGCTTGTTTATTCATGCAGTCACATGTCTGGTGCAGGTGCATTTTTAAAGGAAAAATGTAAGCACTGTAAAACTTAAAAATATACTAAAATGTATAATGTAAAAGGGTTAAGACATGCAAACATCTGTGATCTGCTTAGGTTTCACAAGACCACAGGTGATTCAGGAACCCTTTAAAATGCCAGTAAAACAGCCCAGTTCCGGGTTCCCCTTTTATCTTTAACCTCTTGAACAGGGTGGTCCTGTCACTCCTCACATTTTTGTGCGACACATACATGCTCATACATGTGGCAGTTAGGCTATCTATTTTGAGTCTCTCAGTAGCAACGGACACATGCAGAGGATTTGAGAGTGAACCTCCAACCCCAGTGCCAATGAATGAGAGGTTTGTCAGGACAACAGACGCAGTGCAGGGAGCAGAGAGCAGTGAACAGGGGACAGGTGGATGTGAGCGTGAAGAGGCATGAAGGAGCATAAGATTCACACGTGCCTCAGACAGCTGAGAAAAAAATTAAGTCAGCCACCAGAGGCTTGTTCAGACAGATGAAATGCTCATAGACACATGTATAGAAGGTATATTCAGCTTGAATAGAAAACATGACTAGAGGCTTTGAAGTCTACCTAGCAACTAGTGTGCAGATCAGTGAACTTTCAATTGTCAGCTATGAATTATATTACTTATACATCCAACATTGTATATGAGAAAATCTTTTACATTGTTTGATTAGACACAGAAGAAATACTACATTCTACACTTTAAAATCATAGTTACCATGTCCCATCTTTGTCATGAAGGATTTAAGTACGTATTAGGGCAATGTTGTGTAATTTGTGAAAAATTGCAATAAAATACAACAAACATGCAGACACCTAGAATGGGCATGGTTGCAATAATGTGTTTTATGACATCAGCTTGAGATCACAGGTGTCACAATAACTAGCAACTTGATAAATTGATTAATTTTGTTGTTATCTTGGGAACAAGTTGAATATCTTTTTTTATAAGAAAACAAAGGTTGTTTTCGTGAAGACACTTTCAAATGCATTTCTATGATTTTGATATTTTAAAATCATTTTTGAAATTTAATTATCATGTCAGCAGGGCTCCTGGTTCATTCGGTCTTAACCCTAATTCTAACTTTTATAATGGTCTTAGGTCAACGTAAAGAGGCATTTGCAAAATACAGAGGTGGAATGGCTACAAAATGACACAATGTTACCCAAAAGTGATACACAATAATTACGAAGAAACACAGAAAGGTACAAAATTGCCACAGACAGACACAAGTGTCCACAAAGAGACTCTAAGGTTTGCAAAGCTGTCTTTTAATGCAGTAACTCAGCACCCTTACCATGATCAGAGCTATGAGAACTGCTTGTACCCTGATATCATAAATACAGTGGTACATCTTTATTAAGGGTGTGTATAAATGTGTACTGTATGTTTATGCAAAAGAATAGAAGCACTGCTATATTACGTAAGTCAATAGAGACACTCCTAGAAGGTTTTATGAGTGCTATCTTGTCCGGGGTCAGGGTAGGTGTGATAACTTGGCCTGCTGATGTCAGGGGCACCATGACTACAGTTCAGCTGCCTGTTCTTGTGTTCCCTTCCTTTCTCTCCCTGTTATCTGTGTGTCTCATGAATAGCCTGTCCAGTGGAGAACATGCTGTGCCAAGCACTGCCATGCTGTGTCTGTCTGCTAGGAGTGTCCTCAGCCAGCGAAACAACGAGGAGAGGAAAAAATATACACCAAAGAATTTATCTTTTTTATATATATTTTATACTTTGGATTTCCAGTTGAAGAGTTAGATCACGCAGGAAACAGCTTTGAGTGGATCGGTAGCCAACAGGATGCCTCATTAAAATACCGTCATGCAGCCCAAGGAGGTGCCAACCTGTAAGATGAAAGGTGAATCTGTAAGCCTCTCATTTGCAGAGTGGGAGTGGTGACAGAAGAGGGCAAGAGGAGAGAGAAATAGGCTTAAACAGGGTAGCAGGAAGGGGGAAATAATTGTCTCAGCTAGTAGGAATAGATATAAAATAATCATATTTTAACACAAATCAAGTGTCAAAAAATTATTGGATAGAATAGAATGGATAGAGGTGATTGAGGGACAAAGTTCTATTATTAAAAGAGCAAATCCCCAATTTGAAGTTTTATTTGATAAGACAGAAATAAGTCAGAAATAATGATGAGAAAGATAAAAGAAGAAAAGAGAGGAGCCAACGTACCCCTCCCACCCTTTATTTATACCACCAAAGACAGCAGGGTAAGATTTCTGGCACCAAAACACACGTCACGCTTGCTATTTCTGTCTGAGGTGCCACATAGCACTGAGAGCTTAGGTGACAAAAGTGAGGCATCATGGGGCCAAGGGCTTCCGTATACGCACCCAGCCTTTACATGATATTTCACACTTTGGCTAACTCTGCCAGAAAGGTGCGTATGTGTCATAGTATAGACATATGCAAACATGCACAGAAGATGGTTACTGGTTAATAAGTCCAGATGTTTAACTAAACTTTTGTTTATTGTACATACATGTGAAATTGAAAGTGTTTTCTCACCTTGCTCAGAGGAGAGGGTGAAAGCAGAGGTTGTTGTTGTAGTCTTATGAGGTGAGAAACACAGAGTTTGAAAAGTGATCCCCCGTGGTGCATGATCACTCCGTCTGTGTTACACACTGGATATCCCTGTAACAATGGGTAACATAACTGCTCCTGAACCAACATCGTGCAGTGTTAATTTACTTCACAGCATGACACATTCTGAAAGAAAAATATAATTAAACCCACAACATCAATGTTTTTAGAGGGCAATCTGAACGTTGTCATACATTTTATGATGCAGTTCCTTGTGTATGTTTAAAAACCACTGATGTGTGGAAGTGGGGAGACAGTTAGCTCATTTGCAATGCCAACTAATACTACTTGAGCTCTCACTGCACTGGCATGCAGGGAGCGGCTGGCATCAGATTATCATAAGCTTGACATGCACTAAATCATCAGCACCCCAAAATATGGGTCATCACTAATGGAACAACACTATGTAATGTTGTAATAGAGTGATACAGAGCCTTTATGTCAAAGCACTGTCATATTTATTACCAAGAAAAAATACATTAAAGGCATATCATAGTCATTTGTCACAGCTGTTATTTGAACATCATAAACATTTTACTTTGACAATATGATACAGTAAAACACACTGTTGCTGACAGTTCACAGTTTGCTGCAGTGAGCACAGTTGCAACTTAATCCACTCCCACTGTTAGCCAGGTTGAATTTGATTCAACATGGCAACCGTGAGGGTTAATCACATGCACCCTCAAACTAGGGCAGCATGCTAAATCTCATTATACACAAAACACCTGAAATTTAATTTAAAAAAAATGGAGGAAAGTGGATAAAGGGGGAGAACTGCAACTAAGCGATGTATGATTTGTTGCCAAAGGTTCAGCACAGAAGAAGCAAAAAGCCACAGCAACACTGGAAAACGGTGAATCATCTTGAACATGACATCAAGATGAGATGAAGCATTTCTCTGCAGACCTCTTAAAGCACTTTATTAAACATCACAGTCCTTATTATTTACACGGAGAGAGGGTGTTAGGTAGGAGCTACAGGAGTGTTTTTCCAAGGAAGGGATTAAGCTTTATTCTAGTGGGAAAGCATCACATAATGACAGTCTCAGTCTGAAGAGCATAGGAAATCAGAGGCCGGTGCTTCAGGGAGGGGCTTGGATTTCTGGTCATCGAGCATGGGGGGCGAGTGATGGGGCTTGGGGGCCGATACATTGGGCCTGATGGGGCAGTGATCCTGGCAGTTGGGGTGCGACTGGCCCATCTGGACGGAGGTCTCTGATTGGCTGGCCGCGCAGGCCGAGAGAAGCTCCTCCTAGGTTTTACTGGGGACAACTCCTCTGGATTTACCTGGACAGAAACGGTTTAGGACACGTCAACATTTAAGTGCTTCATTGGTTACTTTTGTAATATATTTAGATAAAAGGCTCCTAATGGCTGAAATTAATCAAATCTACCTGCTGTGGTTCCTGTCTGTAAGCTGTGGATCCTGTTCTGAGACTGGAGTTGTATTCATGTTGGATATCCAGCATGTCCAGTAGCTCAATAAGTCCTTCATCTGTCAGTTGGCCACAACCTGGCAACTCCTGTGCGAATAACCCACCCCTCTGGATCCTCTGAGCTCCAGACGAAGTACGTGAGACCCTGTAGTCCATTTTGGGCTCCAAATATTCGTGTCCAAACTTCCTTCCTCCATCTCTGTCTGCCCCACTGTTTGGCCTAGGTATAATCTTTGGGCTCCCTGCCACCTGTGATCTCCTCTGGGACTGCTGGGGATTGGGCTGGGAACCTTTAGAACCGGTGTAGCCTCCTCTGTGATCCTTGAGATTCTGTCTAACAGAGTCTGATGGTAACCCCCATTCTTGGCCAGGCTCTATCTGTGCTGTCAGCACATCGGAATCTGTTTGACATTTCTGGGGGGGCATGCGCATGGGCGCCCTGCTGGCGACTGCTGCGGCTCCAACAGCTTTGCGTTGACAGCCAGGCATGGGGCATTTTATCTCTGGGATGTGGCCCTGAGGGGTTACCACTCCTGATTCAGTGAGCATTTTTCCCTCATTTTCCTGAAGCATGGCTCCAAACTTCCTGAGAACAGAGGGGCTGCTGCATTTCTTTTCTCCTACAACTCCTGGACTATAGGACTTTCTCTCCTGAGCGGGAGACTCTGTAACTGGAAGCTGGGAGCGTGGTTGTAAAATAACAGCATCCCTTTGTCCAAGAGGAGGCTTGGCACCTGTGTTTTCTTTGTTGGGGCAACTCTCTTTGCGTGGGCAGCTCTTCGTGTGGGACACTCGGTTCTTCCTGTTTTCAGTCTCCTCAAAACTGCCCAGAAACGGTTCTTGACCGACTCTAGTGTAATATATAAAAATATATCAGAAACACACTAAATTCATAATATAGAATTTTATACAACATGACATCCTAAAAATATTCATATAAAAACTCTTTCTTACCTTTGATTTCCAGATGTTCTTCTGATTTCATCCTGGTATTCAGGGAGGTCCTGGCTCACTTTGACTTTGTCACTGAAGTGCTAAGAGATAGGGAGAGAGATAATATATTTAAAAGACTTAAATTAGTGTGTGCTTCTTCAGGATCAGTTGAAAGGTTTCCTTTACTGCATCTTACTAAATTGATCATCACTAGATATAGCACAGCTAAAGTTCTGACCATCTTGGCTTTCTTCTTGACTGATCTATCAGGACTTAGAAAACTGTAAGGCCACAGTGAAAGTATGTCAAACTAAGTCCTATCTGGTAACCTGTCTGTGTAAGCAGACTTTAAGGAACCAGCTAACTGTAATCAATATGTTCCTGACTGAAACCCTGCTTTGACTCTTAGCACATCTACATATCTGGTTTCCTCAGATGTGCAAATGCCAACGAAAGCACAAGGCAGTGAAATTACTTTCCCTCTACTTACCACGTGGCGGGCTCCATTGTTCTTCTGGCTCAATTCTTTCCCCTGTCCCAAATAATCCTGCAATAAGTCTCCGATCTCTGAAACAACATAGCCATTCTGATGACTCACAGGGTAACTGCACCCACTGGGGTTGTAGCTGTAGCCATTACTATAGTTAAGTGTTGTAGCTCCGTGGTGACTCTTGCTCTGATGGCCAGGTTTAAAAAGGCCACTGCCATGGTGCCCAAGACCACACTCCAACTTGCCACCATACATCTGGTTCTCAGTGGCGATATCGTTGGCTCCTCTGCGGGCCTGAACTTCCTTGTACAACTGAAATATGAAAACAGAAGAAAACATTAACAACTTTCTGCTGACTTTATGTTAACTGTTATTATACTATATTTATAAGCTACACATGCACATGTACATATGGTACACAATTATATGCAAATCTCAGCTGAACAACAGAGACTGTGTTAACACAACAAAGTCTTATCACAAACTATTACACTAGCATCTGTTTCCTGTTTCAACCTCTAATATGTCCTTTAGCATCCACTTTCAGACTGTATTATGTTCACAAACACTTGCACATGCAACACACACACACATATTCCAGTTATTAACACTTGACCTCATTGTTAAACCAAGCCCTTAAATACATCATAACATAACATAAACACAAGCTATTTAAGAATAAAGAATTTTTAGATTATTTGGAATCAAGAATTTTTCATTTTTTTTTAAATTTTATTAGGAATTTTTTTCTATATTTCTACATCAGTAGATGTAGTGCTCTACGGAAGCAATCAATTGAAGGATTGAGGAAGTCAAATTCCCCCTCTGAGCTGTCCACTGAGCCAAATGAAATTCACACTGCATTGATCCAGCTGCTGAATGTAACGTGTCATCATTCCAAAACAAAGTGTCATTTTAGTGATGTTAGAGCAGCTTGGGCTCAAGTTTTCATCTTTACCTCTTCGATTTTCTTCTGGATGTCCTGTAGCTGGTCTTCCCACTCCTGCATCTCAGAATCAAAGTTGTCCATCAGCTCGGGCCTCTCTTGCCCCCAGCCTCGACCGCTGTGCTCCAGCCCACGCTCCAGATCAATGGCTGCCATGATGTGGGCCAATCAATACCCAGAGACCTTTTTAAATGTCCTCTTTCTCTTGTTTCACTTTTCTGTCAGAGGTCACTGTAAGGTTCGCAGTGAAGGGCGGAAGGATTGATGAACTGGAAATACTATAAAGACAAATAAACAGCAGAAAGACAAAAGAAAGGCCTGTTAATGGTTGGCATACATGCACTTTCATCCCTCACAGACGTCAGATGCTTATGTCCTTCTCCTTTAGTGTTTGTCCAAAATTCACAGGTATTTAAGCCTAAATATTCAGCACATGTGGACAAGAGTGCTGCATAACAGCACTGCAGAGTGTTTAGACTCTTGCTCATTTTGACCTCCAACCTGCTGGTGCACATCTTGTAAAAAAAAATGTCAAGCATGCGCAGGCCATTTTCTTGGAACCTGACACAGTGTTGCACAGATGGCATCAGTTGGACATGGTGTTGTTCCTACAGTTAAACACCAAAACATCTGGACCATAGATCTTCAGTTAATCACTGATAGATCACAATATGTAGATGATCTGCTAGTATATAACAATATTATATTAAGTTTTATTTGCCTTCCACAGGAAACCAATGCAGAGTTCAACATCAAAATATCTTCACTGTCAGATGTCTTCGAGGTTGTCCCTCAGATGGTAAATGGTCTGCACTTATATAGCGCTTTTCTACCTTTACTGGTACTCAAAGCGCTTTACACTGCTTCTCATTC
>JAUMHL010000017.1:8341885-8360754 GCA_032362345.1 Sandelia bainsii
CTGGAGGAGCCAGGAATCGAACCACTGATCTCACGATTGGCAGACGACTGCTCTACCTCCTGAGCCACAGCCGCCCGGTTCGAGGTTGTCCCTCAGATGTAACCCTAAACCCTGTAAATATGTTCTGGTTCAGATTCATGATTGCATTGGTGTCCCAGTAGGAGCACATGGTAAATCCCTAACTATCAAATAAACTGGCAGGTTAGTGTTGGTGTTGTTGTTGCCATCATGAAACATGACAATTATCCTGGTCGAAATTGCCCGAATTTACCACTTCCCTCCCACCTATGATGTAAGAGTAGCGATATTAATAATCTTGTAACTATGCATAGTAAACCAGTTGCATGGCCTGTGCGTATGGGACAGAGACAGAGAGAACCAATCAGTCGGGGGAGAGGACACCACAAATATCACCATAATAACATTGCTAAAATTAATACATAAAGGAATTAACTTAAGACTTGACAACTACCAATCTGTAGTATTTCCAACCCTACTTTTATTTTAGTAATATTTTAGGGTTTTAGCCTCTATGCAGGCTATTATTAAACACACAATAGGGCACATATTACAAAAAAAACTAACAATCAAGGCTGTCACTGGCTCCTAAAGCTGTCCTTACCTTCCTTTCTCTGTGCTCCAGTATAAATCATCAGACTGGTCTAATTCCTGCGCGTCTTGTTCTCTTCAACATCTCCAACAGACTCACTCCCTTTGTCGCCAAATTGCCAAGTCCCCTCTCTCCTGTGCTTGCCTGCGAGTTTTCCTCCGTCCGTGTTACGTAAAACCGGCGGACTGGATTTAAAGGGCCCCTTTCTCGTAATCACTCGTCAATTGTGGAGCGTATGTTCGTAGCGTTGGGCAAAAGGATAAACAACGTCTGTTCCAGCTGGAGTACCCAGCCTTTATACCGCTCCCCAGTGTTTACGTGGGCGCGCCATTGGAGCCGGGATCACATATCATAATGTCAAATTTATTCCAACATTTGAAGTCTCCATGGGACAACTGTCGTCACCAGGACACTGGCTATAATTACTGGGGCTCACAGAGAGAGGGAAAGTGTTTACATAGCTATTTCAGCTGCTGCAGCCTCTTGGCCAATAGGCTTCTCTGTTGCTACTCTGCTTTAGGATGCTTGGCAGACTTTGTCTTGTGATCATGCTCTCCTGCAAATCATTTTTTCCAAGGGCTGCGAGATGGGCGCTGGTGACACAGTGAGTAATAATGTGTCACAGTTAATAATATCTTTATCAAAGGAAGTCACAAAAATGAGGCTGCCTGGATACCTGGTATGTGTGGCAAAAAGTCATTAATTATTCTGGATTTAATTGCCATTTGTGTTGAAGTTCACGATTTTAATATTTTACAACATATTATATAATACATTAATACAATAAAAAGATTATACGAACAACATAGGCCTCACATACATTATGTTTCAAACTGTCCCCTGGAGCAAAATATTTGAAATCTCACACAATGTCCTGGAGTAACCTGAACTTCAGCAGCAGCAGCACTGACATCTGAAGGCAGTTGCTAATGTTTATCTACCACATCATCAATTACTAATTTTGACAGGATCATCAAAATTCATTCCAGTTCGAAGTTTGAAGATTATCGCCATTGTTACTCCACCTGTTGTGTTCCCTAATAAATGCCAGGAGTTAAGGAGGACAAGGACAAAAACAAACTTTATCTATACTTTACCTTGAGGAAACAACAGCAGGATGGTGCAGCAGTTGTTGTTCTGAAAGACAAGGAAGTGACTGTTGTCATAAACTGATACAAGAGGAACTATATTTAGAATCAATGTTACACCAGGACATAAAGCCACATGGAAAGTTGGTTTAGGTTTCCTCTCCTACAGCCCTGTGACCTTAAAGCTCACTATAAATTATACTAAACTATATGACCATGAGTTGTATATGCTGGGGGTTTTCAGTTCATCGTTTGTTGAGCATTTTTTTCATTGCAAAACCTAATATATCAGTTACAGAATCCTATTATATCGATATACATCTGCAAGAGATTACACTGATAAAACCAGAACAGTTAAACGAGAAAAATGATACCATTTATAGTAAATACATTGCTATGGAGGCAGCACCTGTTAGCTAGCTAATTTGCATAACACAAAAAATAGGAGTAAGGGGGCACAACTCTACAGCTCACTAATTAACATGCTTTATCTAGTTTAAAGCTGCAATCTCCAACTTAAGCTACCATTAGATAAGACTTGAAATCAGTTCACTCTGCTCCACCCAGTCCTCCCTCGGCCTGCTCTGCTACTACCCAGCTCTGCCCGGCACTCTAGTTAGTCATCATTATGAAATTACAATAAACGAGAATGCTCCAAACTCACTAATCAAGCAGAAATAATCGACCCTGTGGTTAGAAAGGTGAACCATGCACAAAAACGTTGGGAAATAAATATCTTTGCATTGCCGTTCAGCTTTGGAGCTTTGGAGCTTTAGTTTTGGAAAGTTACATAACCCAAAACCTAAAAATCCTAGCCTCATATTTAGAGTACAATCATAAAATTGTTATCAATATTCTCTTCTAGTTTCCAGCAGTTGAACAAGCGTGTTTCTCAAAAGTCAGACACTTTATCCTTCGTAACGTGGACGACAACCCCTAAAAGTTATCCGGAAAATGGACATGACGACTATGACCTATTTGTACTTCACTCTAATGTCTTTTCAGCTATAGTGCAAACAAGCATCTGTTTCTGTGAGGTGTGAGTGTTTCAGTTCCACAGTGAAACTCACCTTCCTGAGGGAATGATGGGCACAGTAATGTGTTATGGGTAACGTTGAATCTAGCCACACTTTGTTGTATGTGAGTGCAGCCCGGGCAAGTGCTGAGCTTTTCCTGTAATTTTGGTTACCTTGGCAACAAATAATGTGGGGAGTCAAGATATCAACACAGCAAAAAAAACAAAAACAAATGAGGGATGGTGTAAATTAAGGGAGGCGTACATCACAGAACAAAGAAAAGAGTAAAAAGAAAAACTAGTTTAAAGATGGTGGCATAAGAGAGAGATGAGAATAACACAAGTATGAGGATGAGCAAAATAATGGGCTGGAACATCTGGGCAGACAGAGAGTGACAAATCATAACAGATGACAAACAGGAAGTTGGATCAAGTGAGAAAAAGGAAAAAACAGAGTCAGCATAAAGTTGTTAGCGACATTTCACATATTAACACAAGACACATAAGCACTTTTAGTCTTTCTCTCACCGACAGCGGCTCTTCTGTCTCTCTGTCCTCAAGCCTGGGCACTTCCAGCCTGTCTATGAAAGCCTGCAATTCTTTTCGGAAGGCCTTCATCTGTGCGTTAATGCGATAGAGCAGCTCATGTTCCCTGATCCTGCTCCCATCGTCTTCTCCACCCTCCTCTCCTCCTCTTCCGAACATTAGGTCGCCGTTTGAAACATAGAGTCTTGCCTCCGATATAATGGTGGCTGTGTCAGCAATGAGCCTGTCGATGGTCCGAACAAGCCTCTCTGCTTCTATACGGATGTCGATCATTTGCTGCCTGTCATGCAGGCTACACCGGCCACCAGGCAGGAAGCGGGCCAAGGCGGAGGAAGGGGCACCCTCAGGTCCAGTGGGAGTGTAGAGGCCCCGTGTGGGTGTCAGGCAACGGCTGCTACCATTGTTGTTTCTGACTTCATCTGAGTCACTTTCTCCGCCTACAGGGCCCTCGCGTTTGCGGTGAGGTGGGAGGAGGCGGGAGGAGGTGGAGTCCTCATCACTCTCACGGCGACCACTTGTTGCCCCGCCTGCGTCGCTTTCTGCATCGCTGTCCCGTGGGCTTGGCCGCAGGGACAGGTGGGAGGCGAGGTCGTAGCGCTGCATGTTAGAGAGGAGCACACGGTTCTCGTACTGCAGCTGCATGACCTGAAAGGAAAGAGAGGTGGTAGTTAGAGGCGAATTGTTTTTAGCCATGTTAGCAGCATGGGACTGTGAATGGCCATGTTGGTCCAGCTCACTTTTGATGGATTGCTATGATATTAGTAAAAACACTAACACGAAATACACTGAAACAATATTTCAGTCTATTTTGGGCATTGTCAGGAAATGATCAAATGTGTGAGTAAAATCAGTAAACCTTTCATACCTTTCCACTTAGGTCATTAATCTGCAGCCTTGCTGCCTTTAACTCCTCCTGCAGGGCTTCTGCCTTTGCTCCATCAATCCCTGCACCGCCTGTGACTCCTCCACCTCCATGTCTGGCGCCTCCCTCATGGGTGCCAGCTTTGAACCGTAACTTGTTCAGCTCTGTGGTCACCCTCTTGTTCTGTTCTTCAGCATCAGCTAGGTTCCTCCTAAGAAGCTCAGCCTCGTCCTCCACCAGCTGCAGCTGCTGTCGGAGCTCCGTCAGATCATCCCCCAGGCCTCGTCCTGCACCTGGCCCACCCATGGCTCCACCCCCAGAGCTTCCAGCTCCTTCTCCTTCACCACGGAGGTCATCAAGCTCAGCTCTCAGACCACGGTTCTCAACCTATGGGAAAGAAGGTGATCTGCTCAAAAAAAAAAAAAAAACTCACTCAACTACCACTTAAAAACCCCATGTAGCACATCTGCTCTTACCTCCAACTCAACAATTTTCCTCCCCAGAATGTTGGCCTCCTCCTCCACCAGGCGGAGCCGTAGCTTCAGTTCTGATTCACGGGTGGTGGGCGGCCCTCCAGCCTCTCCTTTAGGATGGGTGCTGTCTAGTTCTCCATAGAAGGAGCGGTACTTCTGTAGCTCTTGCTCTAGACGGTCCTTCTCTTTGTCAATCTTGGCTGTCTTCTTCCTCATGAGCATGGCTTCCTCTTTGATGAAAGCTAGCTGGCACTTAAGGTCCTCATTGTCCTCCTGGAGCACAGAAAAAATAGACACTGTAAATACTAATGTGTATTTAAGTAGGAACAGTTCCAATGTAATCCTAAAGTTCAGAAAGCTGCTCTCTGCAATAAGACATAAAGACGGAAGGATTTAAGATTAAAGTGAGAGAAGATTTTGTGCCACTGTCTTTCTGAGCCAAAATGTTGTCTATCACTGGACCAAGAGCACGTTTGACGTCTACTAAGGCTAAAATAATTGCTGGAGCTCTGCAGATTCTGTACTTTCATTTAAATATGCTTTTCTTTCAAATGACTGGAACACTGGCTTTGGTCTGTGAAGGCCTGAAGTAAAAAGCTAAATGCACGACTTGAGAACATTATATGAGGTTGTGGACTAAACCTGCAGGATCTACTGCATGTAATTGAATAAGCTAAACAAAGCAGCGCATCTTCCTTACATCTTTCCTGATGATTTACCTTGGGAGATGTGATTTGTTATACAAAAAGAGATTTCTTCAGTTGAAATAACATTTTACCTCAGTTGGAGTCTGTGCTGCTTTCTTCTCAGTCTTCTGGATGTCCTTGCTACCTCTTCTCTTTTGAGACTGTAGGAAAACAATAAATTACAAAATTGATGTTTGAATTTTACATTACACATTTTACTTTGTGTTTTGTGGTAACAGCACATTTTTATTTAATGTGTAATCATTGTTTCCCAAACATAAACTATCATTCTTGCATTGACAGAAATGGCTGCCCATGTATAGTTCAACCCAATATAATAAAGAGTAAGATTACAGACAATGTTGGACTAATCATTATTTTTTACCAATTGTCTCCTAAATCTAAACTTCTGTGGTTCACAGGTTTCATTCAGAAATTTGTGGGATTAATATGGAAGTGTATTCTTGACTTGTTGGACATACTAACAAAGTAAACATCTATTTTATATTCCATGTGGGTTTTTCTCTTGCATGCAATACCTCTGATATGTGCAACTCTTTCATGTTGTGAATAGAATCAAAGTATTGACACCTCAGTTTAAAGTGCACTAAACTTAAAGGAAGAGATCTTTGGCTATATGATAACTTAAGCAGCACATTTAATTCAATTAATGGATATGATGTAGACAGATGTAGGTAAGTGATTATTTACCTCTTTGGTTTTGTCTAGTTCATTCTGCAGAGCTTGTTTGGTCACTTCCACCTCTATGAGTTTCTGTCTCAGTTTTTCATTCTCCTCCTCTGTCTTTGTCCGTGTCTCTTCCACCTTCTCCAGCTCGTGGTGCAGCCTCACAGACACATCCTTTGCTACCTGCAGGGATTTTAGTGTCATTAGTGTCATTTAGTGTTGTGCATCTTCCTAAGCATGGTTTAGTTAGTGTCATACTTTATGTTGAGTGACTTACAATTAATTATTATTACAATATTTAAGCAATTCATAACTTTATAAGCCTAATACATCCAAAAAACATAATGTATACACAAGTAAAATGCATAGAAGTCCAAACTAAAACCATGACAGACTGTGTTTACTTGCTAGCTGCTCTCAAATAGACAATCAGAATCAAGCAGTTTCCTCTCCGTCCTCTACCTTCAAGTCCTGCTCCAGACTCCTGATCAGCTCTTCATCGATCTCGCCCGTCTGGGCATAGCGCAGCCTCTTCCTTTCAGCCTTCCTCAGACGATACTGCAGGATCCGGCAGTTTTTATTGGCTCTCTCTAGTTCACGCCTCATCTCCTGCAGCTGACAAGTGTCTTCCTCGTAGAAAGTGTCTCTCATCTCGTCCATCTCGGTCCTCATCTCTTCAATCTCACACTAGAGGAATCATGGAAAAGATTATACTTTATGTTCACAATTAGTTCAGATGAGGATCTAATGTGGATAATCTCTGTTGTTTTTTAGTGTGCACAGATGGAGAAAAGCAAGTTTTACACACAAGCCAAATCATTTCAGACCATTTCAGTTCCACTGATTCGTGCAACAGCTCACATGGCACATTCAAGCTCTTAGCTCTGTTGTTGGGCCCTTCTGAACACAAGATAACATTGATCCAAGCAGATCAATACGATTACAATCAATAACCAATTAGTCATAAGTAGCCAGTGTATTTTCAGTTTAGGACTTTGCTTTATGTTCTTGATAAAGATGTGGACAACAGACAAATGAATTGATATTTAGCTGTTGATCTTCCAGGTCACTACTGACATTACAAACATAAGACACAGTCCAGAATAAGAGGTTTTATGGACATTATCTTTATTTAATTTACTACAACCCTAAAAGGCCATGAAAGCCAAATGTGGACTGTCTGGCAGTGTGGCATTTTTAATATTTTGGTATTTAATATATTTAATCTTACTCTTACCTTATGATAGCATATAACAACTAAAACGTAATAAACCTTGAGATCTTCATTTTCCTCCAGCAGTCTCTCCATCTCGTCCTGAAGGGCCTGGTCCTGCTGTGTCACGGACCCCGCCTCAGTTGCCTCTGCAGCCGGCTCCGGCTCACCCAGTGCGGCCTCCTCTGTGCCCATGTTTTCCGCCTTGGTCTGCATCTTTCCCCCACTTCTCTTCAGCCTCTTCTGCAGATGAAAGTGAATCAGTTCAGTCTGCAAGCATCCTCCTCTCCACAATCCCAAACCGAGGCCCGCTCCGCAGCCCACTGTCGCGCCGCTTCTATCTCTGGTGCTGTGTTCTCCGGATTTCTTCTCTTTCTCTTTCACCGAAGAGGAAGACGGGGCTCTGTGGGAGGACAAACACTGACTGGAGTCCCCCTTAAGGAAGGGTAAGCGTAAAGTACAACGACGGGCCGGTGGGAATGATTCTGGCGGATCTTCTTCATCAGCATCCGCCCTGTTTGGTCTAACTAAATCAGATTCAGCACCATCCGTGTGAACAGCTGCCCTCTCCGGCTCCCTCTCCTTTACACTAGCGGACCTCGGGCTTTCAATCACCAGGGTGTGTCTGCTCCTTCCTGCAGGAAGAGGACATCTAGACCTTCTTGTGCTCCTGGGATGTCGCTTAGTTGCCCCTTCCTGGACCCCAGTCGGTGAGGGAGCCCGGTGCTGCCACCTCCTTCCTGCACAGTCTGCCCACGACGATGGAGGATCTGCAGCGCCGCTGGCGGCAGCCTTCATTCTGTGCTCCATTAAAATGAGCTCCAAACATACAGTTACAAATTGAGACAATGAAACATTCTGTGCAACGGATGCAGACGTTTTAATTACACATCTCTGCTTGATTTAAACACTGTCCACTTTAAATGCAGTACAAATATAAAACATTAACTTGGAGGAAGATGCTTAAAGTACGGAAACCACTAGAGGTCGCTTTTCTCCACGACTTTCTCTAGAGTCCATCTGCTCATCCTGACCCATGGCCTCACTTTTCAAGAGAGGTGTAGGCCTTCTGCTTTTGCCCAGAACTATTAAACATGGACTGTAGACTACTGAGCCCATAGCCAATAACCGACCTATTTATTAAAAAAAAGTCATAAATAAGTCCAAAATAACAAACAAATTAATTTTCGGAGAGTCCAAAAATGGAAGAAGTCTTACCGCAGAGAGTCGCTGACACAGGGTACCACCAGGCACTGCAGGGGCACGGGCAACATGACGTCGAGATGTACGTCAAACCTCTCAATCCCCTCCCCAATCAAATTCTAAGTTTGTTATGTTAGAATAGCCGTACAAACTCAATCAAAATACACAAATAAATGAAAACAAAAACAAAAACCCAAGCTCATTAACATCTTTTATTGGTCGGTTATTATCATTAATGTTATGCATTGTGAACCCCTTTGTGAACACAATGGTCCTCAGTGAGTCTTCCTGTTCACTTAACCACATGTTCTGTTAGTTAATGAATGTTGTTTTCCATTGGTGTAGTCACCTCGTTTCTATTGTTGACATTTACGGAAAAATATTATCCACTATAGTCCTCCAGTTTGCTCATGATAACAGAGATGTGACTGAAGCTCAGGAAAAATGTCGAGTTAGAAAGAAGATAATTATATGTTTTTACAGTGTAATAATTCAACATGTAAGAAAGAGACAATATTAGAAAAAAACATCCCTGCCATGTTGTATTTTATCTTTCGTTGGTTACAGTCACCAACTAAATTTACATTGCATATTTGAGAAAAATTCAGATACAAGAAAAAATACAGATAAAATAATACAGAAATTAAATGATTACATTGTAAAAATGCACGTGGGTGGGAAGATGTGAGCTAAAAAAATAATAATTTATTATTGGATTATTGGAAAGAAAGAAAATATGGCATATAGAATGACGATTGTATAAAGAACAGATACTCAATTAACTATACTATGATTTGCAGAGGATTTAAGTGAATTGCAATGTCTTCACAGTAATAATATAAAAATATACCGTGTCTCACCCACTTCTGGCAGGAATCACATTTTGTTTCTCCTATTTTCATGTGTTTGTGAACCACATATTTCAGTCCCAGCAGGGGGAGCTCCCCACACACAAAACCTCCTCAGCACAGATCTGAAGTCAGTTTGTGCAACACAGATGGAGGCTGAGGCCAACCAGGACATAAAATCAGCCCTGGAGGTTTCTGTCTGATCTCCCCGCTTCTTCTCCAACCAGGCTGTTACTAAATGTCCTCTCCATGTTATGAACTACAGCATGTTCCTGATTCTTCCTCACATCCAGCCCTCACATATGGTGGGCCTATACCCATGCATGAAATTAAAGTAACACCACCAATGCCAACAACTAAAAACCCTAACAACGATAATCCTAAAAAATTAATTAACAAAATAATTTTATGCAGAATATGCATTAAAACATGATAATCTACATTGTGCCTGTGCTGTGCAGGTCTGAGCATTTCAATTTACTGAACTATGGGACAGCTAAATGTAGTCTCAGCAAATGTGCTTGTTATTAATCAGATACAGATGCTGATTACTAGTCAGGCTAGTGGCTGCTAGCCAGTAAATCAGGACAGGGCTGGTGGTAAAACAAAGAATGGATAAACCCTCTCAACCTGAGCCATCTGACTTACAGACAGAAAATCTGTTTTATGTTTCTCAACTGATCAGAACTGAAAAACTGTGACCATTTACCAATGTAAATGCCCCTTAAAAAGCACAAGAAAACAATTAAAACAGTTGTTCATCCCTGTCTTAAAAGATCTTCCAATTCTTTTATAGCAGTTTCCAGTCGTGTGTTGTGAATTTGGCTGGATTAACATTGTCTTTTTGGTGTGAATGGACGGCTTAGTGAGGAGTGAATACAGCTGTGGATCTGTGGAGTTATTTGAAAACTAACTTGAAAGTAACTATCTTTAATTTAACAGGTCACTGTTTTTAGATTAAGATTTAGGTACCTAGCCTCAGTTAAGTTGTTACCTGTGTTCGGTCTGTAGGCCTTGGATTTGGAAAGAATATTCACATTATCAGGCTGGCTCAGGACAGACATCCAGTAAAACGCTGACTGTTTCCACTCTGTTAGGATAGAATTAGCTCCTTAGTCATATAATTGGTAATGAGATGAGTGAGTGACAGGTCGGGTTTGCAGGGATTTAACCTCAGCAAACTGACCCATCAGCTTCCAACAGGCCCTTTTAAAAGACTGAGTGGGTCAGTCCACGATCAGTCAACTCACAAAGCCCCAGGTGTACACTTTACACTTTTGTGCCATACTGTCAAGGACAAGGAAAGGATGATATGTTTGTGAACCAGCAATGTGTCTTATATTAAAATATTTCTGTGATGCATAGATATAGATATATGCATAGATTTTACCTAAAATATCTGTGCCCAAGGTCATACAGCTATATGCATGCTCCTGCAGCAGCAGCAATGCAGGTTATAGTGACCTGTTAAATGCCTTTGATAGAAAAGCCTTGGTCCTCCTGCAATCCTCTTAGCCCCTGGCTTAGATCCCTCTGCGTCCCTGGGAGGACAAATACATCTCCACTCACTCCTCTCATCTAGTCTATCATTCACATCTACGCCCTTATAACTGGGCACTGCTTCCACCGCCACCATTGTGCCATGGGTGCAAAAAGACATGGTGGTGGTGCACCAGGGTAAGATGGAGTACAAAGTAGATCATGTGCAGCAAGATGGATGAAGAAGGTTGTGGGAAAAGTGTCTAAGGATGAAAAAACACTGTGGCCGGAGATAGGAGGTATCAACACAAACAGCCTGGGTTTGAGCTAAAGCCCTGGGTGAACAGAAAGGGGGTAGTGGATGAATAATTTATTAGCTGCCATTAGTGAAGCCACACTGTGGAGAAAGAGCAGGTCGTTATAGTGTGTTTGTCACAAACTAATGTACAAATGGATGTCAAGCTTCTGAAAAAAATGTGGTTTGAAGGGAGGTGTAAAATCCTGAAATCCAACCAATGTATTAAATTGCACCGGGCCAATATCGCTTGTGTTGTTTTTTTTTAATTATATGAATCATCAATGTAAAATGTTAACTAATCCATACAGTTTCACAATTACAGTAGCAACCTGATGGGAGATTAGTAAAGGGTTCTCTCCAGTGACCTGCTTTCCTTGGTAACTCATGGAGTGACGTGGAAATAAGCTCTTTTGGAGCTAAAGCCAATTTAACCCCAAAGATTAGGGCAGATCTGTCTGGACAGACCAAAGACACAGGCTACCTCTGCCTCTTGCTCACAAGTCCTTTCTACCATGGAAAAAAAGACAGATGAAGGAAGTAGGGGGGTGAGGAGAAAGAGGCAATAGGGAGATAGGTAATGGGAAGGCTTCAGCTCAAGATCAGGAGCCTAAACTTTGTTTTAGCAGTAAAGAAGATCACACACATCACACAGACACACAATTGCATTTTCAAGTACATGGCTTGTGTTGCTCACACCAAAACAAAAACACACAAACATTAACTAAAGGGGTGCTGACATTGCCTTTATTTTAGTTTATGTGTAGCCAGAAGTTCTGTCACTTTCTTTATAATAACACAATGGAATTACCATCTGTTGTAATAAAAAAAGAACTTGTCAGGATGACTTTCCCTTCAGTCCTTTGTGGCAGAGAGATAACACTGAGCTGAACTTCAATTTTTGTTTTGCACCTTTACTACATTGCACTGCAACAAAACAAATAACAAAATCAAAAACAGGAGTACCCACAAAATTTATAACAAAGATAATCCACAATTTTGCATAAACACTAAAAGAAACTACAGTTTTCCCTCAAAGTTAAACCACATTTTTGAATTAACAAAATGAAAACAGCATGTGATCTGGTAATTGTAGCACATTTATATCAGTTTGAAACTGCAAAAAAAGTCCATCACATGCTGGTAGGTAGGAGATGTAGCGTGAATAGAAAGTACTTAATTGCAGTAGATGGCAGATGTGACAACTTTATACTGTGATTTTTTTATTTGCTAATCTTGCTCAATTAATTGTAAACATAAAAAAAATCCTCTGCAGAACCAAGAAAATAACTTTTAGTAGAACTATTTGTTATTTTGTTGGTAAAGGTAAATTCATTAAAAGATCTTTGGAACACTAGAATATTAAGTAGCTTATTAAAGACTATTTTAGCTTTCAATTAAAACAATACTGGATTCCAGAGTAGAAAAACTGGAGGTGAATACAATTTTGGTCCTATTATGGTCCAAAACACTGTTGGACAGAAGAGCACAAAGCCTACTGTACACAATCAGCATTTTGCTTTTCTTGAATAAATGGAGACAATCAACACCCCTCTCTTCCTATTAATACCAGAGCCCATTACAGACACACCCTCACGCCCATTCATCTTCTCAAGTTGGTCACAAATCACATCCGCCTACATTATTTGCAGGGATGCATAAGTTTGTCTGTTTATTCCTTCCCTCCCCTCCCTCCTTCTCTGGCCCTTAAAACATCTGTCCCCGTGTTTAGCACCAATCAGGTGCCTCGTCTGTCTTAATCTCTTTTTGCTCTTCCTTTCCTTTGCCTCTTTCCATTATCCTCCACTTCCTCCACTTTGCTATGACCATTAGTCATCACAGAGGTGCCATTTGCCACGGGTTTGTCTCTCTTCTGCGAGGAGTAGGGTTTGCGTCGGTAAGCGTGGTAGTAGAAGTTGGCAAAGAGGATGATGAAGGTGACAGTGTAGCTAATCAAAGCCCACTGCATCCACTTAGGGAACGGACAGCCTGTGTAGAGGGACTGGGCAGCGTGACCGATTGTCACATGGAACTGGATCTGTTAAACAAAAAATGCATGCACAAAGTTATGAAAGCTGAAAAAAGACAAACACTCAGAAGGATAAATAAATGTTATTGTGGTCTCATTACAAATTTCTAGAACAGTTATACAAAAATTGTAAATATTAAGTGATTTGCACCATCTGAATAATGGTGAGGTATTTCTTCCACCAGAGGTACTTCTGCATCTGAGGTCCAATGGCTGCCAGGCCATAATAGCCGTACATGAGGACGTGGACGCAAGAGTTGATGGTTGCACCTAAAAAAGCTGTGAATGGATAAAAGATTGATGTTGAGTCTGATTTGATAACATTCACGTCACACATAGATACTGCAGTGATCATGTTGTTAAAGTAGTCTATTTTCTTAGCATTTTGCTCACCTTGTCCACCAGGGACCCATTTGATGCCAATCCACCAAAGGATGAACATGGTGCAGTGGTGATAGACATGGAGGAAGCTGACCTGGTTGAACTTCTTCCTCAGGATGAAAAAGACTGTGTCCAAGAATTCCACTCCTTTGGAGATGTAATACCACCAAAGAGCTGATGCTATCTAAAAACAAAACAAGCCAGATAGAATTATCCCAACTTACTGTGGTGGCTCTTAGACCCCAACAGTATGTGTGTGTCTTTAATAAATGACTGTGGATACAGTCTGCAGACACACACACACACACACATTTCCAGCCCCTGTCTGAATCAATTTAACATTTCTTCAATCAAGTTTTATGAAGAGAAATATTTATAATAACAGCTCTACTGTACAACAAACAGAATATTTTCTATATTTTTAGTTATGAATTTTAATTATACTTTGCTCTTGTTATGCAAATAACTTTATCAGATGGCTTGCCTGAAATCCGACAACAGCAGAGATGTCTTACACGTGAAAGGATATGATGGCAATTTAACTTCTGACACCACACTGTAATCACAAATCTATGTTTTTCTATTGAACTCTTACGTCCAACCTGCTGATACACATATGCACAAGGACATAGTAGTGACAGTTGCTCTCTAAGCTGCGGTGCTGTGGCATCATGCCATCATCAAAGCGTAAGGCCTGAAGGTGGAGACTAGGGTGGAGTGTTATAGTGGTGAGACCAATTACCCCCGCTTCTCTGACCAAAGGCCACACCCTCTTTGTCCTGAAATCACTAGAGATATAAACCTCTCTGTTGTGTTCTTTATTTAATCCATGTGAAAAGTAAATGCATTCATATTCAGTACATACACTATGGAAATATTGGTTTTGTTAACAGTGAGTTAAAAACATAATTTCACTCGATAGACCTAGAAAACACTACTGCTTCAAATGCAAAGGTTAAAACATTTTTTTGTTCACTTGATACTGTTTTCCTGTGATATGTTTGTGTACAGAGATGTGTACCTGTGCACATGTGTGACGTGGGGTGCACAGGTTTGTTCTGAGCGGGAAGAAGCTTACCCTGACTTCATTGACATCATTTGAGTAGTTAACAGGCTGACAGAGGTAGCTGTACCCGGCTGCTGTAGTAGCTATTAGGAGCTGAAAGAATGAAGGAAACTGTAGTCAGAAGAGGAAGAGAGAACATTTTTCTAACTTTGAATGAAAGAAAGCAACAACTGCTGCAGTGAACATTTCCTTTTCACCTTTTTCCAACAAGCGTTTGAGTCTTCTATAAAACCAGTGGGTTGTTAGAAGCGACTGAGAGTTATTTGACATTTCTGGGAGTGCAAATGATTGCCAGAATCCTTCCTCTGCACTGCATACTACAGAAACCGCTACAGCATAATATTTCACTTGAGAAGATACACTACACAACAAAACACAGACAATTTATATATTTAACTGCTGCACAACAAATTGTTGTAATCAGGTTCACAAGCTGTTAAGGTCCACATTAACTAATATTTACACATGTTTATTTCCTCTGTGAGCCTCCCTGCATGATTAATCACATGACGAAAACAAAAGTGAAGCATTAGGGAAACTGAATTTTACATCTACTCACTTGTGAGGCCAAAAATGTGTTCAGTAAATTATAGCAGAGAAACTAGAGGGTTTATTCAATGTACTGCATGAAGGAAATCAAATTTTGGGTCAGTGTGG
Organism: Sandelia bainsii; assembly: GCA_032362345.1. NCBI lineage: Eukaryota > Metazoa > Chordata > Actinopteri > Anabantiformes > Anabantidae > Sandelia > Sandelia bainsii. The sequence continues at coordinate 8,357,024 of JAUMHL010000017.1, forward strand.
ATTTTTGTTTTATTAAACCATCAGCCTATTAAGTCAGATGTTGGACCTAGGGAATCTGTTTAGTACTCATTTTTTATGTTATAGGTAAGTATGTTTTCTTGTAGTATTTTATGTAGTTTAATGTGTGTGTTTATACTTTAAATATGATTTTTTTTTTTTTTTAAATAAGGCTAAAATTGTCATTCACAGTGTTTTTGCGCCTGACAGGCCTGAGTTGATAGAAGTCGTGTTGGGAAAAGCTATTAATATCTTATTAATAAGTTACCAAGTCATCCCTTTAGCATCCTGACAAACACAAATATATGTTGTGTGATGTGTGACGAGTCATGCATGGGCACCTATGTGCCATCATCTACCTCTTTGGCGATGTAGAAGTTGAGGACCACCATGCTGAAGTTGTAGACTATGAGGGTCTTCCTGAGTGTGTAGGGCTGACGGTCCTGCATATATTTAGGCCCCACCCACAGGAAGAGCAGGTAGAGGCAGCTGAGGGCCAGGGTGGGGAAGGGAGATGACATCATCGGCCAGTTCTCCACCCTCTTGTCTGGAGGGAAAAAGGTGTCAAAATATGACAAATAAAAAAGCAACAGGAGATAATGACAATTGAAGGTAAGTGCTACATACACTGCACTGAAGTATTCTCACTGACAGTGAAATAAAAAGTTCAAGTACAATCCAGTAGTTTTGCAACTTTTGCATCACATTACAGGACATCACTTCCCGTAAGTAAGTAACTGAGCAGTTTTTGTTTTGACAAATCACCAGCAACAGCTCATTAGCTGCCAGACTCACGTTATTTTGAAATGCAATACATGGTCATAATGCACTTTCCAATTAAGCTTATCTGAAAATATAATATAATGAAATTGGGAACTTTTTAATCTGTTTTATGCCTTATTTTCTGTGGATTCCTCTCTCTACAAGTAAGCTGATTCCTAAAACCTTATTATTACTTGCATGAGCTCCCTAATACTACTGACTGTATGACAATGATATCAATGTACATTAATCAATTTCAGTATTTTTTTTAAAATATGGATATTTAACTCCAGTGACTATGTAGTATGTGTGGAAATATATTCTGTGACCACTATACATCTGAAATGACATGCTGCGCTTGAGTGATATAGAGACAAGTGAGTGTAAAGATCTTACCTGCTATAGTAAGGCTCCATTTGTAAAACTCTACAGTGTCATTCACAAGATGTGTTACAACCTCCATGGCTCTGCTTTTGGTCTTGATTATACTGTGGTAGGGAGAGGGAGAGAGCCACCCAAATGAAATTACAGACCATACATATCATATCAGTATAACTAGTAGCACGAGAAGCTACACTGTATAATCATGTTATGCTCTTAGTATAAATAATACTCCTGTAAACCACTATAATGGATCTTAGCTTGCACTGGTTGATGTGCACATTTTCAACAGGCCAATAATATCTGCACTAAACACAAAAGTGACACTTTCACCAACTTGTCAAACTATTATTAAACTGACTATCATATGCTACAAATTAGAATAATTCATATCATAATAAGTGCATGGATAAAGATGTTCCATCACACAATTTCAAGATTGCTGTAGACATAGAGGTGCTTTTCATGCCCTCATTTGAAACTGTATGGTAATATTAAAAGGTGATCACATCTAGATAGACCTTTATTAGCCTCCTTTACATACGTCCCAACAGAAAAAGTTAGTAATTATGTGACAGTGTACATACATGAAGAGACATGTTCCAAGTCAAGGACCCCAACTAAGCATAGTTGCATAACAATTATTATCCACCTGAGAGTATCTCTATATTAATCTATAATTAATCCTTAACATTAGACCAGCTGTCCTTTAAATAATTCATTTCTCTGTATACAGTAATTACTTTCCATCAGTGAGTCCTGAAAGGGAAGCACTGAGGACTTAAGAGCAATGCTGCAAATGAGTGTGAGGACTTAATAGTCTGCAACACGAACTCAGACAACGACTTACCCACTGAGGGTTTAGCTTAGTTTCAGTGAGGGAGAAAAATGAGATGAGAGGGTTAACCGGGTTTGTGCGCACACAAAGGGACAGGGGCGCATGTGTCAGCAGGTTCCGCTCGGACCGCTCAAGAGGCTTAAATTCAATTCATCAACGAGCTTAGATGAAGCCTAAGTACAAATGCCCAACGACCCACAAACCTGTTGGATGATTATCGGTCTAGATGTGCTACGGCACACTAAAATACCTTATTATTATTAAACTAAGACTAAAACCTGCACATCGTAAGAATAGCACTGTGACTGTAATTAATAATAATAATAATAATAATAATGATGTGGCAGTGAAGCCAATAAAATCAATTACACTTTTTTGCATAATGAGGACTTTATGTTAATTGAAATTAGAGGTTTTGCCAAGGCTTAACAGGAGGACAATAACAATTACAGTGCAAAATAGAAACGGTTACTTTCTACGGTTACTTAATAAACCTCGAAAATAAGACCATACGATGGGAGCTTACTAATTATAAAAAATATGAGTAAATACTGAAACAATAAGACAGCAGAGCACACAATCAGTGTTGAAAAGGATGCAGCTACTTACGTCCTCGATATTTAAGAGCGTGTAACTTAATGACATTCGGTGTAATTTGATGCTCGGCTCCTCTCAGTTACTGCTCTGCTTCTTCTGCCGACACCGCTAATCAGCTTCTACACGGTTACCGGCTGTAATTCGACATTAAACTGCAATTTGGCAAGAAACTAGACAAGGCAAGTGAATTTTATGCATAAGATAGCGCCGTCATTCAATCCATCCACTCAGATGCTGCATCTTCTCCCGATCTCGTGAATACAGAGAGAAGCCAGTCGTCACACTGCGCATGCGGGAGCTCACTGTCTGTGTCGCGTGAGTCTGCGCGCGGCAGCCGTAGTCTTTGGCTTCGTTTGACAAAGACAGTTACGTCTGCTCATCCTCCGCCTGTACGTATAACTACATAACTAATTAACCAAAACACTAAACTCGTGTTCTTGTGTACAGATACAAACCTATGTTTCCACATACTAAAAACACTCGTCTTTCTCCATGTATTCTGTCTCTTTTGCAGATACCTACCGTGAGAGATGCTGGGGTTCCTGTCCCCTGCCCGGGTTATCCCACTAGATGGCGCTGTCATGCTATCATTGGATCCCAGTCACCTGCTGCCTCCTCATAGCAGCATTTCCTGCTCTGACAGCCTCAGCAGAGATGAAGTTTCTCTGAAGGAAGTCGGACTTACGCTGTCACAGTAAGTCAACAATGAAGTTCCTTTATTTTTGCCAGAAATCCTGTTAAGGTACACTGCTGGCCTTTCAGCTCGCATTGCAATATGTCACTGTCAGTCTAGATTTGGATTTTTTGGCCATTAACTATTCAGTTACTCAGTCCATACAGACATTTACATCACAAGTGAATTACCGATTGTCTTGAGTGAATGCATGCAGTGTATCCAGTGTCTTTTGTCACAAAGGTTTTACATACTGTGAGCTGTACCATCTTTGAGCAAGTGGTTCATTTTGAATTGCTCGATCCTTTCTGTTACTTTGCTTTTCCATGAGCTAAGGTGACAGATCCAGCTGGAATGTGCTAGCCTGGTACACAGACCAGAAAGCTGAAGGGAAATAAGTGTGTGCGTGTGTGTGTGTGTGTGAGAAAGAGTTGGTCCCTATAAGACTATGTACTGATGATTCAGAGGAACCCATGTTTCTCA
>JAUMHL010000017.1:8365977-8383618 GCA_032362345.1 Sandelia bainsii
GACTTTTGAGTTTATCAACTTAATGTTTTTGAGGCAATCAGTTGCCTCAATTTTTTTGAGTTCTGCTAACTTCTTCGTATTTACAGTGTAGTGATGCCAATATGATGATAATCAGTCAATTTTGATTTGTCACACTATATTAATTTGCCTAATTAATAAACCCCTAATTGAGGAATCATCAACATTATTTTAAAGTACTGTGCATAAATATGTATTTGATATTAATGCACATGGATATATCGTTCTGGACTGGTCTTACTTATACTTAACATAAGTGAGAAATAAAAATCCTTATACTTAATGTAAATGAGAAATACAATTTGAATTGTATTAATCTATTTAAAATAAACAGAATGTAATTAGTGTATGTGTAATTCTAGGGGAATACTAGACGGCTGATCGGCATGACACTCTTCATTGTGTTAACATTCGTAACATATAGTTGGTCAATGAAGTTGCTAACTGCAGTCATGAAGGAATTCTAACAGTCGGAAACATTTTTATTACCTGGCAAGCAACATTTCAGGCTTCTGCAGAGAACATCATAAGAGCTACGTTTCAATAACGGATTTTGTACATTTAGTTTTTTATGTGCCTCTTTACCTAAAGTCTGCAAAACACACATGCATAAACACAGATGCAACAGTAAGGAGCAATATTGGCAATGTGCAAATCTCATTTAAGGCTATGTATGTATGTGTTGTGTGTTAATTTTTCTGAGAGAGTTGATTCTGGATTTCTGAGATGTGTCTCGCATTGTGCAGGGCTACTTGGCACTCTCACTTCTCCTCTGATGAAATCTGAGTCTCAGCTCTAAGCTGCAGTCTCTGTTAATAAGGAAGGAGATTCTTTGTCCTGGCTTCAGCCATATTGTAACCTATGCAGTGATCCAAGAAAACTGTTGTTTCATGCACGTAATGAAAACTGGGCCTATAAAATCAGTAAAAAAAATAATTGCTGGACATTTCAGTTATTTTGAGAAGGTGACAACTTTATGAAGACTGATTTTCAAGTGAAATGGTTGTCAAAAAACAACTATGTGTTACTGTATCTGTCTTATCCCATAGATTCTTTGCAAACCAGTGATGATGTCAACATAATTGTCAGCACATTTAATTACACCACAAACACAGCACCAAATAGACCCCAGCAACTCCTATGATCGAATTCCACGTGTAAAAATCAACTTATGATAATCAGTGGAATATGAACTCTTATATTAACAGTGTCTTTACATACTCCTCATTATCCACTTTAAGGGATAATACACAGTGATACATTTTTGATGTGAACAGTGTAGCTGTCAGTGTTGGATACTAAATATGATAATATTTTGAAGAAAAATAGTTTCTCCTTTTACTGCTGTAGGGCAGTTAGACTTTGTTCACTGACTTGGCGTTACCACAGGAAATCTGATTGCCAGGATTGTTGGATCAGTTTTAGTGTTACAAGAAGTTTGAAGTACAGCCAGTAGAGAGTCTGCAACATGAGGCACTTCCAGCACAATGTGGTCATTTATTAATGTATATTTACAGCTGTTTCAGGACCAGCTCTGCCCATAAGTCCATAATGGGGACATAGCTAATGGGAAGATAGGCTACACTGCCAATTTCTTATTCACTTGTCCTGTCTTGCCTGATTTTGTTCCCATAAACCTTTCAGTCACACTTAGTGAAGAAATGAAAAAAGACAAATAAGTAATTCAAAAGCTCTAAATTAAATTTAAAGATTTAAAAATATATTAGAAAGCAAAGCTTGTGCTTTTGTTGGGTTTTATCAACAAAAGGTAAATTGCAAGATGTAGAATTAAAAGATAAATACACACAATCACATACACACACTGATGGTGGAACTGCCATGCAGCTGTCTTGACCCATCAGTGGCAACCTGGGGGTCAACGTGTTGCCCAAGAACACTTTGACGTATGACAGGAGGACCTGTTGGTGGACGACTGCTCCACATCCTGATTCACAGGATTTTGTAATTCCAATGTAATTTTTAAAATATTTTTTATATAAATGTAAAAATATCAGTTTTTCCAGCAAAATTATAATCAAGGCTACTAATTGTTTAGCTTGGTGATACTACACTAATACTACTGTGTGCATGTGTTAGTCTAGTTTTCACAGTTTTGCAGTAACTTGGCTACATATTAATATGTAGTACTATTTTCACTACAGGAAATGACACAAGACATCCACTGACAGAATGGCAAAGTGCAGCTGCAGACAGGTAAAAAAATATGGTTAAGCGAAGGCTGAGAAATCCTATGTTATACCTGTTATGACTCGTACAATTTCAATAATGCTAATCAAAAAAGGCAGTTTTCATAAGCTTTCATTAGAACATCTTCTTTCAAACTATATATATAAAACACAGGTTTTCTGTCAAATATTTTGATGACACTGATGCTATTGTCAGGTTTATTTTCTCAGACTTTTTTACTAAGCTCCCTCCAGAGGTACAGAAGTTATCGGACAATATCACAGATCACAAATTTGCCTCATGTGGCTTTGCAATCAGTACAGCATACAGGAGACATTATATAACTGTTCTGTACAGACTTAGTAGTGCTTTCCATGACAGACAAACTGGCCTTTTTATGTATAGTTTGTGGAGTGTTCCTTTCTCAACAAATGCAAATATTGAGTCTTTGTGTTCCCTAAAAAATATATCCATTTTTTTCTGTTTTTCAGAGACATTTGGGAAGCTGTCAGGAACCAGTTGGAATTTGCAGCTGTGACTAGCTCCTGGACGTCAACACCACACTCCCCACCCAGCAAATTCAGTATCCATACTGACATATTGAATTATACCTTTTATACAAGATGCATTCCTGTATTAGTATGTGGTATGGAATTGGGACAGCATTAGTTCTAGGTAGGCACTGCAGGTGTAACAGTCTGTAGTTAATCTCTTGCCCCAGAGAGCTCAAAGCCTCTCAGCACTGTCACGTTCTGTTAATGTTAATCTAAACTGGATGCACTGCCAAGGGTCTGACCCACTGCCTGCGACCCTGCCACAGCTGAGGTTAGTGTCTGACGTCACTCACTGACCTGTGCCAGTGTACTGCCCTGCGATAATCACCACCATGAACCTGGGTTTAAAATGGAAATGACCTTTCATAGCATTTTAAAAATGAGAGGTTTTGCAATAATTTGGTGTATATGTTAATCGTTTACACATTTAACTTTTACATTTGTTTATTTGTGTGCGTATGTATTTATGGGTTATTATAGTAGCTCAATCCCACTTAGCAGACAATGACAGAGAAAACAGAAATGTAACTTCTCAAAGAAACTGCCTTTGGTAGACCCACTGACTCATTTTGGAAGCTGCATTTATGATGCTGATACACCCTGTTGTATTATGTTGAAAGTTGTATTATTTTTTACACTCCTTTCAGATCAGTAAGGGTAGTCTAAATAACAGACATATAATGTAGAAAACAGTACAGTTCAGTTCAGTTTATCACCATTTGAAAGTAGGACTTATTATAGGACTGCATTAGTTTCTAATAAACTAACAACTGAGTGCATATAGCATATAATCTTCTATGAGCCCTTAATTCAACATAACGTAAGCTACTACAACTTTGTAATTATACGTGTGATTTTCAGCTTAACATATTGCACTTTTGTTGCATTGGATTTGCAATCTTCGAAAATGTGATGCAAGTACATTGTGATCTTTTGTTAATGCAAAACATGCTTATTTGTGTCTACACGTGTGTATGAGCACTCATCTCACACACCTGGCTGCAGACAAAGATCAGAAAAAGCTGATAGGATAGTCGACTTTTAACCTCTGCTGGAAGTTGTCAAGTTTTTCTCAAAGTTGGTCTTTTTCCTTTAGTTTCTGGGGTTTATTGCCTCGGCCAGTGGGTTTCCTTAATACTAACCACTCGATCTTGTTGCAAAACCCTAAGCATCTTTGTCTCAAGGTCCATCTTCTAATGAACTTTTCAGCTAACATTTACTTCTTCCTGCTGAGGTTGGTGGTCTGCTATCTTTTTGTGCAACCAGATACTCCTGTCTCCTGTCTCTAGTTTGGAATATTCCATTCAACAATGAGTGTAAGCTATGTCTGTGTTAGATCAGATAAACTATGTGGTTCTGCTGCATAACTTTGGAGACATATTACTTTAGATTTTAGACTGACACACCCAGCAGTGCTCTTGGCACTGAGATTAAGGCATAAAAGTCCTAAAACTTGAGTGGAGTGGATCTTATAATTTCTTTGGATGCATTTAGCTTACTATAGATTTGTACCTTGAATGTGAGTTTTGTTTTCTTTAAAAATAGGCCAGGCTGGCAAACAGTGTTTGCTTTCAACTCAACAAGTTCTTTCCATGAAGCCACGAGATGTGGCTTTAAGGACAGCAATGTCTTTCTGTTGATCCCTGAAACTTGTGTAGATTTATCTATTTAGATAGATCTGTTGGGTTTCGATGACACAAAAAGGTCAACATTCAATTTGTCTTGTGAAATATTCTGATGAGATGGATTGGCACAAAATTTGGTACAGATTACCAGATTTATACTCCAAAGCCGCCACAAGATTGTTTTTTTGTTTTGTTTATTAGCACCCATTTTAATTTGTCAAATTCTTTGTCTTATGACCAAATGGCAACAACATTGTAACATTTGTTTACAGTTAACGTTGTGAGCAAGTTAACATGCAGATGTTTGTTCATAATGACACGTACATTGCTGTCTTTATGTATAAACTGAAAGAGTCTTTAAATTTAATGTCTAAATGGATAAATAACTAAACTGGTGTAGCATATGCCATGTTTTAATAAACAGTTACAGTAACCATTGTTCCATTGTTAATAATAGGTACCAAGTTGACTTAGATGTTGGTATATTTACTGTTTTGGCTTTAAAACAGCTACAGAAATCACTGGTAAAACATCCAAGTTTTAAAAGCCTGCATCAGACAATTATGTAAAAACCCCAGTAGTTTTCCCAAAATAGAGATTACTCTGGGAGTGCAGAACAAAACAGAACAGAACAAAAAGTCCCCAAACTTTCCCCTAAATGATCTGACTTTAGATGACATTAAAACTATTTAACATATCTAATGCAACATACATTATGTCAGCCTATGTTATCAGTGGAAAAGATGCCACATATGCATTATACGTAGATACAAATGTTCTTAATCCATTACTGTTATAGGTTCTGCTCCAACAAATGTGAGTTGTGTGAAGCCAAAAATACAGTTAGCCACTGAAGCATTATCGTGTTTTATACAAGTTAGTAATCAGTCTTTGGTCTCAGTCTCCTAAGATGTGCAGTTCTTACAGGGTTTCCTTTTCAAAGGAACCAGCCTCTTATGTAGCCATGCTCTTCAGTTGTAAGTGATCAACACAGACTTGTTGCGTTGCATTTTGAACAAAGTCTTTGTTGTCTGTGGTCTGTGATGTAATTTAAAAGATTTGTATTTAAGCAGACATCATTAGGGTTTCGTCTTTGGATAAAAATCACTCGTTTGTTTATTCTTTGGCCAGGCTTTATATTTATTGTTTATGTAGTTATTTCCAGTTGTCCTGAGGATTATTGGATTTTCCACAAAAAATATTTACAATGTTTATTTGGTGAGTCACATGATATTGTTTTTGCACGTACGCTTAAAGTGAAAAAGAGACACTCACTGGCCACATTATTAGGTTCACCTTTACAGTTTAATGCGATCCAATACAGCAGCTCTGCCATGATTTCTACTGTTACAAGGTTATTATTTCTCAGTTTTTTGTTGAGACTGTCAGAAACCAACCCTGTCTCCCAAAAATTACGTTCGTATACAACTAAACTGCATTCCCGATTACGTTTTCCTAGAGAATGTATTTGCGACCCGATTACGTTTTTGTAGAACGTAATTGTCACGTTGTACTGAAACGTATTTTTGTGAATGAATGACGCGCTACATTTATTAATGCACAGAGATTTGCAAGGAGGTGGTTGGGGAGGACGGCGGGCGTTTACTGTGCATGACTGACATGCAGGAGACCGAAATTCGAGACCAAAGTCCCCCGTGAGGTTGGGTTTAGGCAAGAAAAGTACTGAGATTAGGGTTAGAAAAAAGATCGTGTTTTGCTTTCATTTTAAGTGCAGACGTGTGTGTGAAGCGACTATGTGAAATGACATTTTTGTCCATTAACCAGCCCACAGCCTTTCACTGACACTAACCCACTGCTGTGATATCTGATTCCCACCATAAAACACTTAAATATCTCTACACTCACATATCTGGATGTTGAAATGTAACGTTGGATATTTTAGCCGACAGAAAACCGGATGCTGATTGAATATTTTGGCGGACAAAAATACGTTAACTGTGAACATATGATCATTATGTTAACAGAAAACGTAACCGGGTCGCAATTATGTTCTCTACAAAAACGTAATCGGGATTGCAATTTAGTTGTATACGAACGTAATTTTTAGGAGACAGGGCTGCAGAAACGTGATACTTCTACTATATGTTTATTATTGAGGTCATAGTGAGTACATTATATTAAGAGGTGTGTCTAATGTTTTCGCTCCCTCATTTATTTAAATAGGGTGGTTTGCATTAGATTATTCAGGTGTAACTAATACAGTGGTCAGTGAGTGTATAAACATTGGTGCAGATGAATAACGGGCAAAGTGAGACAGACAGAAGAAGAGAGAGTTTGTGCCTAGTCTATGTGCTTGTCCATGCATGTTTTTTTGTGTATGACGATGTTTATTGCATATTTGTTAGCCCATTACCAGCTGGCCGTCTAATCCCACTCTGCCATAACTCTTACCTACAAACAGTAAATCCGTCTTGTAATATTTAATGAGAGACTATATCTTATTGCTTATTTCAAATACACCAGATAAAACTGATTCTTTCCTGACCAGTTAACCAGAATCTCTGTTATGGTTGTGTGACTGTGGCTAAGAAAAACATGATTAGCGTTCTTCTGGGGCTCGTGGGCTTTATTTAGCAAAAAAAAAGTTGAAGATGTAGATGGCAGATTCAGTTTTACCAAGCAACATCTGAGGAGTATTTCATCCTGAAAAAGATTTAAAAAATACTTGCTGGGTGGACTGGAGTACGTTTCCTTGGGGAATGGGATGCTTTTAATTTTCCTGCTGAGATGTTTTCAAAATGAGTACACTATGCAGTATCAGCCATTATTAAAACCTTTGTTCCTACATGTTTGGGACATAAATAAACTTCTGTCTAAATTGGAAACTCACTGCAACTGATGTCATTCTCACATTATTTGTTACAAACACTCAATCAGTTTGTCACAACATCCGCCAATACCGCTCCTGATGAATTATTGATTAGGTGTAAGACCTCTGGAAGACACAGCTGTTGAAGTGGTTGGTGTTGTGAAACATTCTTGCTTGAGGATTTAGGAAAAGAGAAAAACATGCACAGTTCAACAGATGAACAGTTTGAAGACGTTATGTATTTTTGAATTCATTTTAATTCAAAGTAAATGTTTTCTCAGCAATTTCTAAAAACTAAAATGCTAATGGTTGTTTTCTAAATAGTGATTGTATGAAATGTCAGAACATATTAGACAGGCAACAGAGATGAATAAAGGAGGAGGATATTTTCCCGCTTCAGTGAAATTGTGCAAATACCAAGACTCAGACGACTCCACCAGCAACGCAAAATGCCCTTAAGGTCTCCACTCACAACACCAAGGACCATACGTGACCATTATTGCTGTTTTAGAGAAGGACACAAAAACCACATGCCCGCATACCCACACACACAGACACACATGGACACTATCCAGACACCCCTTTGAGCCTTCTTGGGGATGAATCATCAGCAGTCTGATGTGGCTAATGGCGACCAGTGTTTGCGTGTTTGCTCAGATTCCGCCCGCACAACCACATGGGATTTGATAGGTTGAGGAGTCGCATTTAGCTGAGTCATCACAAAATTTCTTTCATTCCCACGATTTTTTCCTGTTGTTGCTGACTTAATGAAAATGAAAGCAGGCATCTTTCTCTACTCAGAAAATAAAATGACACTAATTGTTATCTTACACTGACAAGTTTTATTAAGCTTTAGAGTCTTTTTTTAAGGAAAAAATGTATATGATGATGGCATTAAGTGTAAAAAAGAGTCTATGGGGATGTGGGAAATACCTCCACAGTTTGGGTGAGTGTTGACAAGGTCTACAGGTCTGTAACGCTGTCCAACTCTTCAAGCTTTTTCAGTATTTCTTAAAATCCATGTTACAATGTGTCTTTATGAAACAGCTTCTCTGGCCTTCAGAGTAAAACAGCTTGTTTGAGCACCTCTCCCGCCCCACTCTGTTCTGATTGGCCAGCTTGTGAAAGGGGTGGACCATGCCCAGCTGGAACACAGACCACAAACAGTACCAGCCTAGCTAACCAAGTTAGCCGAAAAAGTAGTAGGGAGCAGGTTGTAAAATCAGTCCTCTGAAGTGTTGTGAACATATAAAAAGCATTGCTCAAAGTCTGTTGTTTTATGGTTCCGTCTTTGGGAAGAATAAACAAAGTTAATTGTCCTTCACTAAAGACTTTCTCCTCATGGGTGTTCATATGGAAAAAACACCCCCTAATGCCCAAAATGCATTACCAGTTATGGACTACAGTCTGAATTCACAGTGTATATCCTTATGAAAAAACTCTGGAAAAATAAGTGTATTGGCCAGAGTGAAACCTGGGCTCTTTATTATCAGCCAGCATGCAAAACCACGTTCACATCATACTTTGGGCCTCTAACTATTCATTTGTGAAGCACCCAACTTCACAATAGTATTTATATAACATCAAAACACAAAATGCACGACTGCTTTAAACCTTTAGTTAAAAGGTTAACTAAAGGGCATGAAATACCCATGCTAGTTGTTTCACCCTGATTTCAATATTTATGCTAAGTTGACCTAACCATCCCCCACAGTCTGAGGATATGTCCAGAGGTGCAGTAGATCCCCAGGCATGATGGCGGCAAAGAATATAGCATTCAGCCATAACTGGTCTGTTGTTCAGACACAATATGGCCCCTTAGAAAACTTGTTGGTGATCCCCGCTGTAGTGGTATCCGTCTTCTTCCTTCCAAAATAGCAAACTACTCCCTTATGGACACATTTTAATTAAAGAAGGTACGCACCACTTAATCAGACAGGATTAGGATTGAATTAACCTGCTAGGGGGCCTGGGGCACAAATTAGCTGCTAGCCCTCTGTTATTTCCTGTTACTTTGACTCCCTTTGCTGTCTTTAGTTTTTACAGGCTGGAATAACTTGCCCTGTGTGGTAATTTGTTTAAACCAATTAATATAGTAACATATAAGCACCAAACAGAAATACTAAAAGTCTTCAAGCAGCATTTATATGATATTCTGTTCACCCAACTCCCGTCTGTGAGGAGTTACAGGAGTCTCGACTCCCACGCCGGGAATAACTTCACTCCTCAGCCTGTGACTGTGCTGAACCTTTAACCATGACAACAGTGGTTAATGGTTAATTACTGCATTACCTCTGTGTTTCTGACTTTCATCACTTTGTAACTTTACGTCACTACTGAACCACTCACACTGTTCAGACCACCAACACTGTACTGGAGCCAAATCAGATAGCTACATTGAAAAACAGGAAATTTGTTGTTCAAGCTACCATATTGTCTGTTTTAGATTATGGGCATATCCTGCATGCTCACACTGTTGCTTCTACTGTAGACCTATTGAATGTTGTCTATCATAGTGCTATTAGCTTCGTAGCTGCAGGTACAGGTACATAATCAATCAACAACAAGTGTATTATTATACTGCACACGTGACCATACATATACTCCAGCTGTCCATATAGTCCTATTCCATCCACTACATATGTACATACAATTATAACAAATCTGAAACTGAGACTGAAACGGTGATACCAGTGTCCATGGTTTCGTGTGGAGGTGCTGGAAGCCAGACATACTGTTACCAGCGTGTGGCAGCCATCCAACATCTCCTGGAAGTTCGGGCAAATTTTTTCCCGGAAATCTCATATTTTCTCTGATTTCGTCATTAGAGGATCTATCACTCGCCTCTGGGAGTGTGCTTTGTGTAAAGAAAGTAACACTGAGTCTGTGTAGGAGGCCCAGCATGAGTTGTCTGCTAGCAGCAGTTCTGGTGCTCTGTGTGCAGGGCATTCGGGGACAATACACAGTGTAGGTCGTCCTACACTGTGTTTTGGAAGCGCACAGAGTAGAATAGCATACTATCCTCCACCATCCCACCCCACAGACTTACCCAACACCTCCTTGAAATTACTTTCTCCAGGGTGGGGTTGTTTAAATTTAGGCCAAGCTGTATATTTGTGTCTGTCTGGTCCAATCATGATCACGTGATCATGCCTGTGGTAAAAGTTAGACTAGTTTAATTAGCTAAAGATAAATAATAACCCTGAGATTGTCCCCGTGGGCACATTCAAGTCAGCAGTTTGGGAACATTTTGGTTATTCAGTTTAGTATAGGGATAGCAGTGGTGTCATAGGCAAAACGCATATAATTATTCTTTAGTGTTCATCACTGTTAGGTTAGGTGCTAATTGCATTTCATTGGCTTTGTACCAATACTGTAATCTGCACAGTGACAATAACATTGAATCTAATCTAATGCTGTGCTTTAGAGATGCATGTTCTTAATCAAGCCAGCACAAACAAGTTGATCAGAAACTGAAATAAACTTTATTGATCCCACATATATTTATGCATCACAGCAGCAAAACTACAAAGAATGAAGCATTAGTAATAACTTTAACAATCATAATATACATATATAATATACATTATAAACACGCTGTATATAAATGATGGATGAAAGTTTTTTTACAGTCATGTTCCAAAGTTAGTACGTCCTCTTTTAAAATGCCTTCTTGTGTGTTTTTGTATTTCATGATCTAACCTTGGAGTGAATGCTGGGACATCCACTCCTGGGAAGATTGACTACTGTCTGGAAAACTTTCTACTTGTGAACAATCGTTCTTGATGAAGGGCAACACAGAATTTAAAGACGGGGTACTAACTTTGAAACGTTTGAAACGTTTGAAACTTTGAAATCATATATTATGATTTCTGTTTCTCTTACTGTATTTCTCTCATACACACACATATATTCATAGTCACATCAGGAGCTTGTTCTAAAAGATGATTGAATGCATCACAGACGTCTGCCATCACTCATATTCCTTTATTGTTTTTGATACCTTATCAGACCAGTGGAGTACAAATGTAACTGAGGACTGTGATGCAGACAAGCTTGATCCTGTGTGAAGAAAAAAACTGTGTTTCACAAAATCACCAAAAAGGCATTTTCAAACTCCATTAAAGACCATAACCAAAGATTGCTTTGTTCTTTGTTTGATCAGTCAGTGGAGCATGTGGGCAGGCCATAATTTGGGGTCTGGTCTGTTAAAACTATTTATTCAAGAATTTGTGGGAAGTTTTCCATTCACATTCTATTTTGTATGGCATGCAGATAAAATAATACACATTATAATCCACAGCATTTCCAAATTGTTTTATTGATTGGCACTTTAAATGTTACTCTATAGCCAATGCCCTATATAGTCTGTGCTGGGTCTGCACCTTTTGCAGGATGTAAAGCTTACCATATGATAAAAAGTCACAAAGGAATACAGGTCCAGACTCATCCAGTAAGGCCAGGACATGTGTTGAGCCACATCAATCACTCATGTCTAAATGAGAACCAGATGAAGTGTACTAAACAAATAAAATGGTCTGGGACATCTGAACATCTGGTATTATATGTAGATCTTTTGTGTTGTGGTACAATGGCGCACCAAAGTAGCCCAAAGTCACAGATTTGTGGTGGTCCTTGGTATATGGCCTACCTAAGGCAACCATTTTGGCTTTGGATGTGTCAGTTTTGCTTACACAAATGAGAGTATTCAGGACTAAAATGATGTGGCCCCAGTAACAAAAATGTAAAACAAGTGGTTACAGTGATTCTTATGCTGTTATAGTGTTTTGTCATCCACCCTCAAGTTATCTTGCACACAGTAAGACATGAGTCTTGTTTTTCAGAGTACTCATCAAAGAAAGGAATAAAGGTTCTCTGAAGCGATAAATTATGTCTGTTATACTGACAGATGACAACACAAATTGTGACCATGTGCTGAAGGAAGATACAAGCTGTAATTTGGGAGAGGAGAGGAATGGCTGCTATATTTTTATGGCTCTTCACACCAGTTATCACTGTGTTAATTCTGTCCATGCAGGGCACACAACAGGGGTTGGGATACTTTTGTCAGGGACATAAAATGAATTTTGGAAATGTTAGCAGCCAGAATAGGATGGACTGCTGTATATCACAATCTGGAAGTTACTGACAGATGGAGAAACAAAGTACAGTGTTCTATATGTTTTGTCAACATATTCCATGAAAAGACCAATACTTTACTTCTGTTTGAGCCTCTTAGCCCCAAACCAATTTGTTCTTACTGAAGGCAAACATTTTTAAAATGACTGATCGATATACAGTTTCCCTTTTAACAGAAGGCATTTTCCTAAAACAGCTGGGCACTGTAGTTTTCAGCAACCATAACTCAAACAGGAATAATTAGTGTGTTTGTTGCATACTATTTTCAGTCACGGATCACTATAGGCTATATTTTCTTAGTTAATGTGTATTCCTGGCGGCTATCTTTTATGTACACCATCTGTTTGAGGCGTAATGGACCAGCCACAAATATTTGTACATCAAATGTCATTTCAGTTCTGTAGTTTTTTTCAGGAAAGACAGACGTGAAGTGAAGAAAGCTTTCGTTTATACATATTATATACACATTTTTGTGGGAGTAATTACATCCTATTAATGTTTTCTTTAAACATTATAGACATGTGTTCACAATTAATGTAAATGACAAGTCATAAATACATTTATACTGAACATGTGTATTTTTGTCCACCAAAATATCTAATCTAAAACATCCTATTTTCTTTTCCACAAAAATACAGCATTCAGATTGTTACACTGATGTTATTTAAGTTTTCTATGGCTGAGTGGTTAAGGTCAGGGAAAGATTGTGGGCTGATCTAATAGAAAATAGTTACAGTCACTCTGTAATAAAATTTATACCCAAAAGTACTTTTCTTGGTAAAACCAACCCACAACTTTGTCAGTCTTGCACATTATGTGCCCTCCATTCACTCCAGTCACCACATTGCAACTCACTTTCCAACAATAAATGTAGCGCTTCATTCATTCAAAAAATGTGTTGCATCATAACATAATTACTATATGATTATGTTCACAAGAAAAACGTAATCGCGGTTGCAGTTTATCAGACCAGTGGAGTAAAACCCCCAAGATACTTCTTAAGAATTGGTTGTCCAACTAAACTGAGTAACCAGACAAGAAGGGCCTCGGTCAGGGAGGTGACCAAGAACCCAAAAGTTACTCTGACAGAGCTTCAGAAATGGGAGGACCTGGCAGAGAGTCACTTCAGTCAAATCAATCAGGCCTTAATCACCTGCCTAATGCCATTCCTACAGTGAAGCATGGTAGGGGCAGCATCATGCTACATGTGTGTGTATGTGTGTGTGTGTGTGTGTGGAGAGGAAGAATGGTCAGAATTAAGGAAGGATGATGTCTGAATACTTTCTGAAACCACTGTATATTCACATTAATGTTTGGAGTTTAGACTTTATGGGGCTCCTGCTTTAAGGGCCATTTTATTTTATTTCAAACAGTCACATCCCATAAAGCAAATGGCAGCATACAAGTAGAACATAACTGGATTTAGCCACACAATGTACTCTAAACAAAAATTTTCATCACACTACATAAGTTTTAGTATTTGCACTGCTGATTGTCAAGGAAAATAGTTGCTGCTGATGATTTCAGGGCCTCCATGTTTCAGATAGATTTGTTTTAAGTCCTTCAGACATCAACATGGAAAAACTGTTATTCAGGCCATGAGTCATCTTTTATAATCTGTTCAGATGAATAATGCCATCGCCTCTGGGTGGTAAAACATGCTTGTCTCTATCACCCCTCTCTGGTGAGCTCAACCCTTCTACTGTAGCACAGTAATAAGTTAACTTAAGACAGGAGCTCATTTCCTTCTCTTTTGGATTCTTCTGTTGGTTTAACTTTTTCACAATTTTGGATTGGATCTCAGCTTGAAGTTTTCCATGGCAGTAACTACACAGCATGCACAGTCAACAAACCTACTGTAGCCTGCAACTTGTCATTGGTGGAGATGTGTTTTATCTGTGTAGAACGACTTTTGGGCCTAACTAGAAGAACATTTTTCTGTCACATCTTAATATCTCTGGGATTTATTATTGAGAAATTAGGCCACAGCAACTACTCACTTTATCGAGATAATAGGCACATAAACAAATCTGTCAGGGGAAAAGAAAGACAAAGTGATGTAAAGAAAAAAAATGTTTTTTCTAAAGTTTTTAGTTGGTTGTGTTTCTTAAATACAATCCTCCGTTTGTATCAGTTAAGGAATAAAACAAAACAAACTATAACTGTGATAAATGCAACTGTAAAACCCATCCAAACATGAGTATCTACTTCGTCCTGATCCTGGCAGACAAAAGACAGAGAGGAACTGAACAAAATAAGCATAAAATATAACATTCTTTAAGCGATGAGTCTCTAAATAATAATCATGTCACCAAAGAAACTTTCATCTAACAGAAAGGAAGCCAAACACTCAAACTCAGCTGTATTCATTTTCACGTTGGTCCTGGTTTCTCTCTATAAGTTCAGTCAGTTTCACCCAGAATTACCTTTGTCCTCGATATCACCCCCTGTCTCTTTCTGTCTAACTTTCTCTTTTGTCCCTCTCTTCAGATGTCTGCTCACCAGCTGCGTTCAGATGGCCGAGAGAAGCAGACAGGATGGGTTTTTATAGAGCGCGCACAGACACACACACACAACCACCCGTGCAGATGCGCACTCAAACATACATCCACAGAGTGACCTACTACAACAGGGATCCAGGACTTGTCCCAGGTTTAAAGATTTCTCTCTCTCTTCTCATTTTTCCTCATCTCTTCACTGTTTATGACCACATCAGTATGAAACAGCTGCTCTTACACAAGTGACTGCAGACAAACATGGGTTATGGTCAGAGAAGGTCAGGAATTTGGCTGTTTTTCTGCTCTAATCGGATTAGTGTTCCTTTTTTTTTGTGACTAATATGAAAGTGATTAGACTGCAGCTTTTGGTCCAGAGAATGAGTTTATGGCACAAACAGGGCTGGTTAAATAACCTTTATTAATTTTAGGCTAGTGTTTCTGTAATATGTTTGTAGAACTAAATATAATTTCTCAACAGCTTATAAGAAATACATGCTTATTTATTTTAATACATCTTTAGCCATTTAAAAGCTGTCTTTCAGCATTAATCATATGATGAAAGTGTTGATGTGTTTTTGCTAGTTTTGTACATTTACAATGTGATTCAAACTCAAGAAGTTGTGCACTGACTACAGCAACTAAATGATTATGATCATGGATTCAGTTTCCTGCAAGCAATCTGTTGGTGCAGTAAGACATAACATTATGTTGGAGGAGGGAGATACTTAATGACCACTATCTGGTGATGTGTATCTCTAGAGTAGGCAGAGATACTGATCCGGATTAGGGCAAAGTTAAACATAGCATATGACTGGCTCGGACTGGTTGTTGCAGCAGTCCTTTGCAAGTCTCCTTATTTCTCCAATGTAGTAGTCTCAGAAATAAAACATAATCAAAACTGAATCTGCATGTTCCCATCTCAATTGCTGAGGCAGAACAGTTACTTCAATTTTACTACCTCTGGTTGCATAAAGGAAGGGCTACAATGACCCTCTATCGTACCTTTTATATGAGACAGCAAGGTGGCAAATTGGCACAATAATCCCGCCTTTAATGGGCAGTGTAAATAAGGTTTATGACACTTCCACACCCATAAACCACTTATCTACCTAAAATTTGTTTTCATAGCATTCCACTATACTTCACAGTTCATATTAGCAGCCCAATGACTGCTCGCCAAGCCCCGCTTACTTACTGGTGCTACGCCTTAGACCTGTTTCATGCTCAATGCAATTTACTGTATGTAAACAAAGCTGTAAACGCAAGGGCCAAGCAACTATTTTGTACTTCTCCATGGTCCCAGTCTGGTCAGGTGACTCTTCAAATGATTTAATTGGAAAAAATGAAATGGCTACAGAAAATTCCTACTGTTAAATCTTAAATGTGCTATTAATTATGAACACATCAACATTGCCTTGTTTAACATATCAATAGTCCTAATACTTACTGCCTGCCATTGGCATTGTGTGGTTTATTAACACCAGAAAGTATTCTTTTGTAAACAAATCTGTCTAGGGTGGCAGTGCAGCATTACTTACATTACTGCCCCGACCAGAAATACTACTACTACTACTTAATACTACTCCCAACTAAATTTGAAAAAAATACTGTCAGGAAAACACCAGCTTTTAAGATAACTATTTTTAAATTAGGACAACGTAAAATAATTCTTAAATATATAATTAGTGGCTGCACACCTGAAGTTGCAAGAAAAAAAGGCTAAAGATGCATGCTCCAGTATTTCCACCATGATGATCCATGCTGAACATATTATTAATAAAACTACAACATATAATAACAATTAAATATTTTTCATGTATTGCTTTGTGGTGTTCAGCAGTCCTAGTATTTAAGTCTAACAAGGAATAATGTAACAAATGTTTCTGTCTAACATAACCCTGTATACTTTGTCAAGCAAGGCTTAAATGATCTGCATTGTTACTATGGTGACAGGGAGGGTGGTGTGAGTAAACCATAATCAGACCCTTTGTAGGGTTTCTGTCTGATCAACTTTTGACGCTGACATAACTCCATTTTCTTGACCTCCCAGCAAAAAGGTGTGTGTGTGTAAAGGATGGGGGATGAGGGGGGCAAAAGGAAGGTTAAATCGGGGTCATGGAGCGGATGGATGGAACAGGCTTCAGAGAATGTGAAAGATGGTTGGCCTCATGAGTAAACATAACTCTAGCTGTGTTTACTCATGAGCACACACTTCGAAGTGTGTGTGTCTTTGCCCGTGAGAATGACTTTCCCATAGTATTCATAGTCCAGCTCCTCCCAATCCTCACTCTGAATTTCCCAACTTTGACACGATAAATAATCAACCGACATCATCAATCAGGACACGAGAGGGTCCCAGACATGAAAGAATAAAGTGTTTGTTCAGCTCTAAAGATTTGCTGACACTTGGAATTTTTCTTCACACTCTCCTATCAGCAGTCTGCCTCCCCTTTTTCTACCCTCAACGCTCACCTTTGATATTTGTCAGGATTTGAGAGCCCACATTGGAAGGCCATAAATCTGTTGTTGCAAACACAAGCTGATCAGTGACTTTAGCTTCTGGGCTTCACTTTCACTGACATGTGTCAGCAGTTCTAGATGTGTTTGTTACACCTCAGTCTTACTTAGACTCCTTCCTTCCTATAAATCATGCAGAGTTAATCTCAGTAATCAATTCATCTAAACCATCTACATGTCTTTTAGACCCCATCCTGACTGGACTGCTCAAAGACGTTTTACCTTTGATCAGCTCGTCCATATTAGATCAGATAAATATATCCTTAATAACAG
>JAUMHL010000017.1:8401253-8468951 GCA_032362345.1 Sandelia bainsii
GAACAATATCTACACATTCATTCTGATCAATTTGATGTTATGAAATCTGCTTTTCTTTCACAAACATGGTCATTTCTACGTGTGTTCAAACTTTTGACTGGTAGTGTATATATATAGTAACACTCCTCGCTTTTCCCATTCACTAACTGGCTCAATGTCAGGCTTAGTGCTGTGGATGCTTACCATGAAGCTGCTGCTTACTTGACCTCTGACTTGTCAAGTGGATGACACGGCTTGGTTTCCGATGTCTGACGACATCAGAGGATTGGCGAGGGGATTTCACACAGACCCCTTGTCAGGCTGCCCAACTGATTGCCACACATGGAAACAAATTTGCGTGTGAGTACATGTGTCTATGCATTGTGTCTATTTGTGAGCATTAATATGCATACACCTCATTATATCCCTATTTATTCTTTGTGTAATTTTACTATGCTATGTTCTTTTCACCATGCCACTATGTACAATAGGTTTAGTTTTGTTGAACTGAACTTGCAGTCATCTTTCCTTGTACCTAGAAATAGTAAATGAAACCAAGAACTTCATTCAGAAAGTTTGTCTTGGTCAACACCTTACTTTCTGATCACACCCACCCTCACCCTGAGCACCCACGTCTTTCAATTAACGTGTTATTTCCCTTCCTGCCTCATATCCCACTTTTTCTCTTTTTTGTTCATCCTCTTTTCATTTCCTTTTTCACTATTCCTACATGTGGAAGTTCATTAAGGGATTACAGTGAGCCCGTTACCTGAACATGCCTTCACTCTCTTCCTCCTCACTTCCTTAACACCTGGTACTATTTTTATACTCATCTAAGTTCATCTAAGTTTTCATTGGTGAAAAAAAAAACCCCTTCTTTGGCACCATGCTAATATGCAGTCTTTATTTGGTCCACCTAAAAAGTTCTTCTCTCTAACTTTTGTACTCTTGTACAATTAGGGATAAAATAAATATTTTATAATTGACAATAGTTTTACACGTTTCTTTGATATAAATAATTTAATGATCAGGCATAAACAATTTGTCATGTTGACCAACAACCAACTCTTTAACCTAGCTAATCTTAGCGGACTTTAACGAACGTTATCAGGATATTAGCTAGTACCAGAGTAGCGATTGGGGAGCTAATTTGTGCTTTTGCAGACCCCCAGAGGCCAGAGAAAGTAGTGAAGATGTTAACATTAGCTAGTTGAAAAAGCCACTGCCTAAGGCTCAATTTGGTATTTATAGCAAGCAAGTGAATACATGGATTAATGAGCCTACCAGGTCATGGGCCCCCTGGTCTTCACCTGCAAAATATTACAGAAACAAAATGATACCAAACACCTATAAAAAGATGATAAATAAGCGACACAAGACATCTACAAGGAGATGCAAACTGTGCCATAATAGATGCCAGTGATGATGAAAAACAAAACAAAACAACTAAAAAGAGATGAACCCCACCCCCCCCCCCCCCCCCCCCCTCCCCAAAAAAAATGTTATATTGGCAAAGCAATGCAAAGAGTAATCAACAAAACACAAAATGAGAAAGAAATGCAAAAGTTCCTCAACGAGTCTTCAAAGACGATGCAAAACACCCTCAAAGAAACCACAATATAACTACAAGAAGATACAAAATATCCACAGAGATGCAAAACAATGCTAAACCAATTCAAAGAGGATGACCAAAAAGTGATGCAAAATTACCACAAATGACATGGCTGCATGATCTGTGGCCATTTTGTTTTTTTTTGGTGTAGTGGTCTTGCTCCTATAGATGGTTTAGTGGGGACCGAGAAGAAGACGGTTGTTTCATGGGGAAAAACATCGGCACAAATAGATATCTGTCTTTTCTTAAGAAAAGGCAGCACGTTGAGTAATCCTCTGGTTCATGACGTAACTACTGAAAATGTGAAATCTTTAGCAGAAGTAATGAAGCAGCTGCACTTAGAAACCTCCCTGTTCCTGCGACTATGAAAGTATTATTCAACGTGCTTTACATTTAAGCACATAATGTAGCAAATGGCAGAATTTACAGACAAAGACAAACCTCAACCATATTTCCAGTCAGTTTTAACTTTGACCTTAGTAGGAGACCTTTGTTGACCTCAATCAACCATGAAGAGTGCTCTCAGCAGTGTAAGCCCCCACTAAACTCTTCAACAGTCATTAATGAGATTCACTGACATGCCCTTCACTGTAAGCCAAGCTGCAGCGCTCATAGAAGGTGCTCCATTTGTGCCTCTTACTGACAAAAATAAACTGTGCATATAAGTTTCTTTTATCACACCACTGCCCAAAAGTGCCCATCTTTGAATTTAACTTGTGCAAGATGTTACAGAGTTCACATACACATAATACAAGACACAAGCTTGTTGACTGACCACACTTCACCATTCACACAAGTTCACACACACAAGTCACACATGTATTGCTCAAGCACGCACACAATAAAAAAATGAAACATTTTTCAAAGTCATCCCATGCAAAGAGCACAAACTCTAGATTCTCAGGGCATCTATCATTAAATGATAACAGAGCTGATGTTATTTGTACAAAAACACACAACACACTGTGAACTGAACTGAACTCAGTCCTATAATCCTCCTGCGTTTAAACTATTTTTTTCCCCATTTTTTTTAACAGACAGTTCCACTTTCTGACCTGTGACGACCGAGGACAGCAAACTGCTGCAACAGTGTAAAATAAACAGGAAGTGAATTTCTCTATCTGTGACTCAGCTTCCTGTATGATACTGTGGTTGGAGATGTCAAGACCACACTGATATTCTGTTATGATCTCTATCCCATGTAAATAGGCACATGCAGACACAAACATGCAGAAACATAATTCATGTATATTTGGGTCGAATAATGAAAACACACACTAACAGAATAAAGGGTTAGCTTTTTTAGTCAGTTAAGGGTTGCTTACCAAAAATAAAATGTTATGGTTGTGGATTTAAACTAAACTTGCATTGTTAATGTGTATCTTTGCAGTTTTGAATGTCTTATATACATCACAAATATATATTAAACTCATCACTGAATTGGATACTAAACTGACCCAATGATTTTTAGTTTCTTTATTTTTTAACTCAGCTTTATGTGTACTGTGTGTACTATATATTGTCAAATATATATTTATGCATGATGCCTGGTGGTATCAAATTGCTACTCAGCTAATCCGAGGCTGGGTAATGTTTCAGCACAGAATATATATTGATAATCTGAGGCATGAGGACATTAAATGATCCGAGGAATTTGTTGTTTTGTCCTGCAGGTTAAGTTGCCCATATATAACATATGTGCCATATAAGTAAATCACAAAATGACATTACAAGCTCAAAAGGCTGAGAACCACTCCTTTAAACCAAAGAGACTTTCATTATTTCCTTCAAGTAACTAGTCAGTCACCGATAGGTTTTCTGCCTCTTACTGAAGTCTCAACATTAAAATGAGGAGTAAAATTAAAACCAGCTGTTGCTAAATTGTAGCTTCTAAAAGATAAGTGCTTTCTGTTCATTTACTTTCACCTCCCTCCTCATACATTAGTTTTCCAGTTTCATGGAGAAACTGGAAAACCCCTGAAGAACATCAGCCAAACTCATAGAGCACAAAGGTATCACACTGCCATCTGCTGGGTTACTGCAAACAGCCCGTGTTGTACTGAACTCACTACATCTGCACTGACTCTCTTTAAACATATTTTCACATTTCACTAGGTGGTGCTCTTTTTATATAAAACACACTTTGCACTTCTCTCTCATAGTCTCAGTTTCCCACACTTTAGACTGCACCAAAGTGTTAACATGTGTATTTGTACAGCTGTGTTGGGTAAATAGTGTCATCACGGAGCCAATAGATAATTTTATCATTTATTCTGGTGTCTTATGATTCTGGTATTAAAAGCTGAATGGCTTAATGTACTAATTAGGTACATGCAACTTTGACAAAATCACCCCAATATGTTCATTCAGTCATTCATTACAAGTGAATTTTTTCTCTCTGCACATGTGTGCAGTATGTGTCATGAGACTGAACTCTTGATCTGTTTGAAATAATGCTGACATTAGTTTTATTTCATCTGCCGTGGGAAATCTGTTTGAGCATCATTCAGGTTGCATGACTAATGCACTCAAATTAACTTTGTGTCTCGGCAATAAAACTTTATTTTTTGCTGCAGTCTGTTTGTTGATGAGCTCCTTGTCAGCATTATTTTGTAGCCACAGCAACAGCTCACGACTGTGTCTGTTGCTCGTCTGTGAGACGGATGACTCAAATGACTGGTTGCATATGCAGCAGAGGCAAATGCTTAGACTCAGCTTTGTTTTGACTGCAGGGTGATTTATGGCCACAAATGATGCAAAAGTAGAAATTAATTCCTTTTAGGCGTCTGCCAAAGTATGTGTGCACTTCTCAAAGAACTTTTGTGGCAATTGATTATTGATGTCTTCTGCATTGACACGTGTAATCAGAAAGAAAGATGAGGTTTCCACTGTGCTTCCTTTGAATGCGTCTGAAGCCTGTTAGCTACCATAACAAGTGAGAGAACATATTCTCCCTCTTCTGTCACACAGTATGTTGAAATGGCACAAACACACACATGTAGTCACACCCTCTTGGTAATAGCGATCAATTTGCTCTTAGAACCTGCGTATGACAGTTTACAAGTCAGACCAGGTTACGGTTGAATTTTATGGAGTAGGTGCTCCAGAGTAACAAAGACTATCTTAGTGTTAAGAGCTTGAAGAAAATCCACCCTGGGCTGGTTTGGTGAAGCACTGTGTGAGCTGCAGCTGCAGGTGATGTGGCAGTAATTTTGCACCGTGGTCAGTCATTTGGCATTTCATGCTCTATCATGAAAGGTTTAGGGTGGAGCACTACTCCTCTGCTGGTCTGTCTCAGCCTCAGTGAGCGGTGATATAGGGTGAGGTCTTCTTCTCCGACGCCCACCAAGCACAACAGTGGTGGGCAAATGAGAGACGACAAGAGAAAAAAACAACCTCTGGTGTATAATTGAGGTTCTGGATGATGAGAGTGAAGACTGCATGGAGTGATGATGAGCTGGACAGCAGAGCAGGGTGGGGAGGAAGAGGAGGGAGAAGGGCTTAGAAAACATAAACAAAACTTTAGTAGCAGAGGTGGATAAATAATGAAATAAAGATTAACATAAAACTGCTAACTCACAGGACCACGTCAGCACCTCACATGCAACATCCAGCCAGCGGCTCCCATCCAAGCCTGATGTCACACACAGCTTTCTCTATTTACCTCACACGAACATGCCTTCTTTCCATCATCTACTTGTCAAACAGGCCTGTTCTTCCTCTTGACTTTCCATTTTGAGCTTTCTCAAGCGTTTTCTCTTTCTTCCTAATCCATTTATTCAATAAATAATGCAAAAAAAACCAAAATAATATCCAAACACCTGAGGGACATGATGGAGGTTGAGTAACCTATCAGTTTGTTTGTCTGACTTTCTGCCTTCAGTCTTGTCTTCAGTAAGTGAAAAGCAGTCTCTATTAGGTTGAGACCGGAGACTGACTGAATAATATCTCATTTCATTGCCTCGAGAAACTCTTAGGTAGCTTCTCAGCACATTTTGGGTTGTTATCCATTTGAAGACTGAAGCAGCATCCAACATGTTTTGCAGGATCTGAGCAGAGAGTACAGCTCGGTCACCTCATCAATAAACATTAGTTTAATTTGTATGTCACTCTCATCCTTGCATTTTTCAAACTTTTATCACACGCCAAATGGTAGATTTAGCAATGACAGAATCATGTGTGTCTCTACAGATTCACATCCCAGCAGGTTTGTGTCGTTATTTGTCATTTCAAAGTGTGTGTCTGTGTGTTTCTGATGTGTGGCTGTGTGATTGTAACTGTAAATTGTGTCTTCTATCTGTGTTGTTTAAATCATTTATTTTTGGACTGTGTTTTCTGGAAATTATTTATTGGAGTAGATTTTTCGCTGTTGCCTCACAGATAATCACTGTGTGTTTATAATCAGAGTCTTTCCTGTTTGGAGCAGAGAGACACATAAAGGCTGTGTGTGTGTGTGTGTGTGTGTGTGTGTGTATTAATGTTTTTGCATGTGTGTGGTGGGTAATAAATGGCAAGAATTACACCAGATGGAATCTCTTTCACCCAAAATAACAAGTAGATGACATTGACATGTGGCCTGTACTTGCTGACCTGAACTACTACCTTCACTATTTGTTCCAGCAGCTGATTGGACCACACCTTTGTCCGGCAATAGACAACATACAAACTTGTGGGAGTCTGGGTCACTCTGAATAACACTGTTTCAGAATTGAATCAATCACAATTTCATGCCAATTGGCTGATGGGGTTTTGCAACACAATCATGGGAACGTGCAAAAGGTTTGTGTTAAGATCAGCAGCTGCATGTTATTTCACTTCAATATTATTCTCCCTAAATAGCTCAAGGTTCAAGGATCTGTGCAGCAATACAAAAAAACAAGGCACTGTTCTCTCAACGTTCTCCTGCCTCAATCTAGACTGATGCAGCAATCTGCAGTTGATGACACTTATTGGTCATTTTATTCTTTTAACCAAATACAGAAACAAGCTCAATGGTGTCTTTCACTTTTTCGTGCCCCCATGGAAACATCTGTTGTGTTAATTGCAGACAACTCACTGTATGCACTTGCGTTTTCTGTATTTACCCCCCATGAAACAATCCTGTTGTTGTTTTCTCTTTTTGCAGTGTGTTGAGCTCTTAGGGACACTGTACTTATTATCACAACTGTACGAGTAAATAGTTTTTAGCCTTTAAAGTCTGATCTCAATGTCCATCTTGCATCTTATATATCTGAATAATATATATCTCATGGGGACAGTAGAACACACTCTTAGTATGCTTGATACTTCACTAATAAAACACATTCTGGTTCTGATATAATAAAAAAACACAAACCTCCCATAAAGTGGGCTCTCTTTCAATGTCAGCTGGATATTGTTAGTTAGGACAGTCAGCTACCAACCTGTAAGTGTCATATAGTTACAGATGGTGGTGAGGAGCATCTACGGGTTTCTTTGTCTGGAACCTGCAAGAGTCTAGGATCAGCACTGGTTTTGGCTAATAGAAGTCTAAAAGTGGAACCAGATGGCAGGTTTGAAGGCACAGTTACGTTTTTGTTATTGTGTGACAGTGAGTTGAAATGGGGGAAAAAAACAGCTGACAACAGCCAAAATGATACCTCATATAAATAGGCTAAATATCTGCAATTTAATCATTTTGATATTAAAAAATATTTAATCCGGACTGTGAACTTTAGCAGCAGAGAGAAAGAGCTGAGGGTGTATAGAGGTCAGAGACAGAGATATTGCACATAGAAATTGGGCGATAAAGTTCCATAATCTCTGGCTGTAACTTGAGTTGTTTGTGTGTTGTGCAACTTGGCATCAAAGCTAACTATCTTTTCCTCACACATGTATCCAGACAGAGACAAAGATGAAGAAGAAAGACATAAACATACAGTAGAGAGGTGGATGATTTATCCATGTGTCATTGTGTATTCAGTATGAAGTTTGGACTTTGCCAGACTGTCTCCCACTATCTCACATGACTGAGTGAAGTTTCTTGTTGCACTCCCAAAGACGTGAATCCCACTACTTGACAAACTGGAAGTCTGTCAAGGTTTATAGCATGGTCTGACAAAAATGCAAGACTGGTGGAAACTCCTCACGAAAGAAGTTAAAAAAACAGAGAGAAGGTCCCAGTGTTGTTTGATTTTTGCCACACATCTCTCTCGCTCAACTATTGCATGTGCCAGTTCTTCCTCAAGCATGCATTGTTAACAGGCACATAAAAGAGACACATGGCAGTGGTTTAAATATTGAAATTAAGTAGCTATGAATGGCTTTTCCGCTGTTTCCACATAAATCTGCTGAAATTGTCTGCCATTGACACTGTTTATCATCTTTCTTTCATTGCAATTGACACTGAATCAACATTCTCTGGAAATGTGAAGGGTGAGGGTGTCCTCTGCTTTTTTTATTTCCTAATCTGAAAGTTACACTTGCTTGAGGGTGTTATGTCTGAACTGAGATGACTATGTAGTAAAATTGACCTTAATTTACAGTGATTCTGGTTGAGCATATGTAATATACTGTAAGATAAGTTACACACCTAACTGACTTTTCAGGGTGCAGTGCTAAATCCTCATAATCATGCCTACAACATGTTGTTTAGCACCACACCCTTCATCTTCTATACAGTGCAAGTCCAAGACAAATGTCAGCCTGTATCTTACATACTAAATGCCAGTTGTCACTCTAGATTATTTTTTAAGAAAAATAAAGTACTGACAGACTTTTTTCCCCCCTCAAAATTCAACTTGTTGAATATGTAATAATAAATACTGCATGGGGTATTAATTTAATACACTGACTTCATGTTAGATTGATGTCAGATAATCTAATTGTACCAAGACTACGATTCCTCAGCTGATGATTTTTAGCTACAGACAAATGTGGATTCAATAAACTTTGCATTTTAAGAGGGCAGCAGATGGTAAATTGCTCGTGATTTTATCCTCATTTATCACACAGTGATGAGGTTTCGATCAGTGTTTTCAACTTAGAGCAAAAACTGGGGGAAACACAACAGAACAAGGAGGATTTGCACCTATGTCAAAATTATTCCAAAAATGTAGTCATCATTTAGTATAATTTAACTGCCTTTGCAGCAGGGATTTGCTGCCATTTAGCCACACTACACTGGTGCACATTAATGTTGCCAGACGAGGTTGAGTTCAGGGTTCTGTGCAGCTCAGTCAAGTTCTATATATTATATAGTGTAGACTAAACATGCTGCTAAAATGTTTAATTTATCAGGAATGTTTTATACCATAAAAAACTATTCTCTACCTATCCTTACTGCTGGTAGACTTTTTTTTGCAAGTTTGTGATCCTTTGTACACTGTGACTTTTTTCTTTTTTTCAACACCTACATGGTCAAACATCCAAGAACAGCTCCAGCTTGCCCCTAAGGCTGGGCACAGACTTGTTCAAGGATGATGCAGCACAGCACAAATACAACCACTGTCACAGATGGGGTCACAAATAGACATTTCTTGTTAAGTAAAAAGCCAAAACGTATCGGAACCAGTGCTGTAGGGAAAAATCATGTATCACTCATAAGTCAGCATCCAAGGAGGGGATCGTATTCAAGCGTGCCCACTTGCTGTCACTTATTAAACACATTTCTTCTGGTTGAGTAAGACTGTCTTGGCGCACATCGGTACCCAGGTTCGTCTAAGTAATACACATTTATAAATGTGTCCAACTGGCAGACACATGGTGGTCTGAGTCAGACTCATAATATGTAACACCGAACAATAGAAAGGAATAAACATAACGATAGCACAGAGAACTTTTAACATGGCAAAGAGTCTATAAACAGAAAGTATGGACCACACACTTGTACTTGGACAGAGGAAAACACACATAGATAGATATAAATGGACACACACCAACAAACACCCTAACAGCAGGATGGACATTCAAGTCCCACAAAGATACGCTTCCACACCCACATTTGTTTTGATTTGGAATAATAGAGCAACAAAATTTCCTGTTGGGGTGATAACATGACAGTCAGTGCATATGTCAGCAGTGTTTATCAGAACTTTGCTTATTATAGTAGTAAGACACTGACATGGAGAATTAAGTGTGTGTTAATTATGGTAAACTGGTAAAAGACTGTTCCACCCCCTTAATTCAAGGCTGTGAGTCTCTTTGGGGTATGATCTCATTCGAATAAAAAAAAGACATCAGGGAAAACTGGACTATTTCAGGACTATTTCAAATCATGTTTGTTTTTCTATTTTTCAAATTTGTCATATAATCAATTGCTCAACAAAGTCTGGACCCTACATTGGGTGATGGTGGGGTATTTTATAGTTTCTAAATATGTCTAGTGAACACTGAAAATAGGATGTGTCTGAATGTCTGTGGAAGTTTATGTGAGTGTAATAAACTCATATGCATGTGTTCAAGTACATGCGCATGTGCACTGTGTGCAACAAATGCATTGTCTCAATGTAAGCTTATAGAAGATTTATAAGAAAAGTCTGACGTATTAGTGTAATTTAAAATATTTCACTATTCACGCAGTCACTTGCGCTGGCACCTACATGAAGCTACCATCTGCTGTACTGATGAGGGCATCAACACATGTGTGCATTATGTCTGAATTTGCTTTGTTTACCACATATGCTACTGCTCACACCACTTCTCATGTGGTAACAAGGAAGAAGACATATTCTCAACACACTTTTGGAAGAAGCTTTCAGATCAGGTTTGTAGCAGGTTATAATTACATCTCAGTGTTATGGTGCATTCTGGTACACACTTCATGTTATTGTGTAATTAGAGCTTAACGTGCATCAGTTCTAATACCTGCCAGTCAATGACTCTTAAGCAAATCAATACTGTAAAACAACTCACCCAATAACATGTATGCACATGAAGAATTAACCAAAAGAACATACACACCCACATCTCAAGATTGTTTCATCCTGCAAATATTTCTCCTGAAACAAGTCAAGTAGTGAATCTTGATTCATAATTGCATCTGCAAATGTTAAAGCATCGCAAAGCCACTTTATCAAAAAACACCAGCGCAGTGGGTCATACTGAGCCTGAATATTCTAATTAGTTTTATGCTCAGGGGGTAACTTTCCACTTAACTGCAATATCTTCCTTAAATTGAGATTTAGGTTGGACAAGGACCAACAAGGCTCCATTACAAGCCACAGAGAGGTGCAGAGAGCCAAGACAAACTTCTTTTCTGCTGTCTCCTCACTCATGTCTCCACACCTGGCTTCTCTGTGTATAACGCCAGCTGGAAGAAACCTGGAGGGGTGCAGAGACAGAATAAGTGATGGAAGGAGGAAGAAAAGGAGGAAGAAAAAAGAAAGAAAGTAAGAAAGAAGAAAAGAAACATGCACTGTGGGTTTTAATTGAACATGAACTGTAATAGAAATGAAGTACATACTTCATGGAGTTGAAACGAGGGCAGGTCAGGAACAGACAGATTAGTAATTGAGGGGTGAGGAGAGGGGAAAAGAACAACAAATCCTAGATGCGTGAGAAGAGAGGAATGAGCAGGCAAAAATGAGTCATCTACGGTCCCAGTGCAGTAATGTTTGTGTTATCTCTATTACTCAGTAGATTTAACTTGTTTTAAAAGTTTGCATCAAATCAAATTATCAGCCTCTTTCCCACAGCTGGCTTATTCCCACATCTTTATTTATTAAATAGGTAGTATGTAAGATAAAAAATAGCTACTATTAGCTACTAAGACAACAACCCTAAAGCAACTTATTAACACATTCTTATCTTGTCTAACAAGAACCAGTAAATTCCTGGAGTCTTGTTGTCACTAACCAGCTGCTGCCCCCCATTTTCAGTGTTTTATGTGTATTAGGTGTTTTTTAAGTTTAGGAAAGAGCCAGGCTAGCTAGTCTACAATTTCCAGTCTTATAGCTAAGCTAAGATAACAATCATCTCATCTCAATCTGCAAGAAGCTAAATCTGTGTATTTCCCAAAATACTGCATCTCTTCATTTAGCATCAACCTGTTGATCAAAACGAATGAGCTTTTTGTTGTCAATACTCATTTCTTTTGTAGGTTTAGCAAGGAGTTAAAATTTATCATGTTGCACTTTGCAAGACTAAAATTGGATTATAATTTGCACACAGAAGCACACCAAACCACCATAATTTTAATTGCGCTATAATTTACACTTTGTACGACTTAACTCTACATCTTGTTGCCACACTTCATCTGATGCACTGGAACAGGAATGGTAAAACAAGGATTCAAACTAAAGTAAGACATTCAAGCCTGCTCTTAAGTTGTTCAACTTCAGATGGTTTTCTTCATTTGAAGAACAAGATAACTCCCTTCTGACAACCAGTAGTTTCCGCAACAGAACATGAAAATTTTAAGTGAGCATCTTGGCAGGAGTTCATACACTGAATTTAGAGGAGAAGTCATCCTTGCATGGGAAAGGGATGCTTTCTTTGTTGAGAACCAGCCAGATAAAACCCCGCCTGGACCCAAAGGAGCAGCCGGGGGAAACACTGAGTCACACACACAAAGTTGGTTTGATTGGTTTTATTGATGGTGGTGTCTAGACAGAGCCCAGTACCAAAGCTTTATGTGTTATGTATTGACCCAGGCTGCTGAGGAGAGGACACAATGGTGCTTACTTGTCCTCTGAGAGCATGACCAGTACAGTAACACCAGGAAAAGTCCCGCTTCTCAGCTCCACATACACAGGAAGGCCCCCTGGATCTCATGGTTCACCAAACATATAAAGCTGATGTCAGTTACAGTCCCACCGGAAATTAATGAAAAGGGAGCACAAAAGGTGAAGACAGAGCAAAAAGAAAAAGAAAATAAAACACTGTAGTGAGTGATGATCCAAGTACCATGAGACCCATCACTGGAAGAACAATGTGGGGCTTTACTGAGAATCATTTGTACAGTGATGTTTAGTCACGAAGACAGTTAAGAAAATGAAGTGAAACCTTTAACGGAGAAATTTTGAGGAAGGGGTATTTGGAACAGTTGCGTTACAGTACTGTGTACAGGCACTGCACATAGACTACATAATACCTTTTCAGACATCGCCTATGTGATATAATTGGCTTTATCAAACTCTCAAACCACCAGCTTTCCATCATTCAGACTTTGGTCACTATTATGTTAATGGCCATCACTCGATGGAGAAACAAACGTGAGAATTATTTTGCTCATGTTGAGCATGTATAAAGTATTCTCCAGACAAACCTAGCTGTTTAGTGAACTTCCGAGTAAGGTCAAACATTAGGTTGCAGCTTTTGAAGCATCACTTCCTGAGAAGACCTTATCTGTTACAACGTCCTGGCATGTTATAATCTTGTGCATGCCTATCCATTACAGTAGCCTGTCAGTCTTCTCATCTACAGTAACTCAAAAAGCCCATCTCTTCCTTCCTGTAGTGGTCCTGGACAAAAGAAAGAAGACCGTCTTTCAATGAAAGAGCAGATGAATGAATGGGTTTACACATCAGTCCAACTCGTCCCCCCTCTTTATCTGTTTCTGTCTGTTACAAAAAATTGGGACAAATGGTCAGTCCTCTCACTGGATGAACTCCAACATTAACATTAATTCAGTCTTTTTATTAATTGTTGTTTCCTGTGACCAGATCTGACCATACGATTCTTTAGATAACCAATCTTGGTAAAATGCATTATTTTGCAGTATAGTATAAGAAAAAAAAGAAGAAAAAAATATATAAACCTAAAATCAGAAATTATGCAATTAAACTTCAATGTGATAAAGCACAAATTAGTTTAGTGTGTAAATCAGATCGATCATTTCCATGTTGATCTTTTCACACCCTGCTTGATTAATTTATAACAAACCTCCATTTTAACAGCTCTGGCTGAGGACCATTTGTAATCAGCTCACAGGCAATTTAAGGGGAGGCGTCCAGGAGGGGAGGAGCTATTAGAAGTGACCACAATGGAGGTGGGTTGCTCTATGCTGCTAGTAGAAAAGTTTGTTTTACACAGGGCAGGTAAATAATGTGCATCAGTCAGAGAAACAAGATGTTAACAGTTAACAAAGAAACACTATTTTTTAAACTTGACTGTGGTTTTGTATGACCACATTATCTGATGCATTTTAACATATTTGAGAAAATGTCTGATTTTCACCACAACACCTGAACTAGAGTCATTTTTTCACACAATGATCAAACTTTTTTCCCCTTACAACATCAGTCAGTTTGTCAATGATAAAACTAATATAAATAAAGCTTCCTACTAAATGCAGCATATTAATTTTCTTCAATCTCATACTGATAAGCTAAAATATTCTAATAAAACCTTGAATATTATCTATTTTCTTACTTTAGGACTCTTAAGGACTCACCCATTGTTTATTAAATATTGAGATTAGTTTGTTCTTTAGTTTTAAAATAGCATTTGATGACAACAAAAAATTATATTTTAACACCTATAACTCCAACAAATAACAATATCAATGGGGCAAAGCACCAGAAAGCTCTCAGGCTGGTGTTCCCAAGCCCAATAAGGGACTTTAAAATCTCTACTTGCAACTTTTGTTTGCAGTAGAAACTTTAATGTGATTTACTTGAACTAAATTATTATTAAATCTTCCCACAGTATTTCAAGAATTTGTCAGCACTATAACAGCAATAACTGAGCCTTCTGTTTATGTGTGTGTGGCTCTACAGTAGGTGTAGGTGCATGTGCGTGTTAGGGCATCTAATCCAGGAAGAAGGAGAAATTCCTGCACTGAACGAACTCTCGTTGCACTGAGCAGAGAAACACTTGTCAAAATAAACCATGTGTGTGTTTTCCTGCGTGTGGACACACTTCAAACGTCACCTGACATGTAAACCTACATTTTTTTTTACCGCAAACGAACCGAGTAAACACGCACTCAGAGGGAACATTTTATCTGCAGAACTCTCTGTAAATATATTTACACCAAAATGTACTTATTTGTAGTTGCGTAACAGAAATATTAGAGGAATCCAGAGAAAAATACCCTAATTTAATATCTACGTGGCTCCACTTTTGACCTAAAATCTAATGCCATCACATGATCAAAAACTTTATTCATGCTTGCCCCCTCGTGTTTGGCTGGCTCCCCCCTTTGTGCCTGTCTGGTCGTCACTTTTTTTCTGCATCAGAGTGAGATGTAGATTTTCTCGCAGCCTCTGCTTGTGTTTTTTTTTAGCCCAGGAAATGATGGAACCCAGTCTGGTGGAAGCCTTGTGGATAGAGAAGGTTTTACACTGATGCAGAGGAAGACCTGGAAGCTTTTGGGATGTTTTTGAATGTTTTCAGGTAGGATTTTTGTTCATTTGTATTTCTTGCATCTTTTCCAAGTGACACTAAAGTGGCTATCATGTATGCACGCAGTGGATATTTTTTCAAAATAAAATAATATCCCTAGCTTTCTTCCCCTATATTTTTATTATCCTGAGTTTCCGACTGGCAGACTTATTTTCTAAGATACATAAATCTTTATATAGGCCGTTTGGATTTGTTATTATTGTATTGAATTAAATGTAAGAAATCTTCTTTGTGCCACTGAATTACAGGTTAAGTAGTCTGTCACGTGTAATATTGATGCCATTACCTGCATTTTGATACACATAACCATGAATTCAATACTAGCTCTTGTCAATATATAATCAAATATCGCAGACATCACTCGAGTTGCTTGTCAGTGATTTATTGTGTAGAAATTGAGCTTGTGCGCCATCTGCTGGTGAGATGATATAAATAGGAAAATGAATGCCACTAGTTAAAGCTGTGGCATGATAGTAAAATCTCAGATGCGGGTGGTGATTTAGGCCTAGAACCAGGTTAGCAAGTTCATTTTTGTCATGTTTTTTTTTCCATATTGCTCTTTTCAGTGAGATGGGCCTCAAGAACATCCTATGTCTGCTGCTTTGCGCAGCTGCCCTGGCAGATTGTGTTTTTGGTAAAGATGGGAACAGCGAGGGGCACAGGTGGACCAAGCAGAACCTCCCAGTGATGCTGGATGCTCACACACACCTTTTAAACAGACCTTTATTCAGAGGGCAGGTAGAGGATGAGGAGAAGGGAGGAACAAAGTCAATCTGTGGGATAGAGTGTCAAAGCAGTTTGTTACCTATGGACCAAACTGAGCAAGAAAGATTTTTGGGATATGAGACAATGTATGAGAACGGCTCACGTACACATACAGATATCAGTTTTCAGGGGTTTAACAAGACATCTACAGGTTTATCTGCAAACACACCAACAAAAACTCGCTGGAAACGACAAGTTTATGGAGCAGACGGACGTTTTGTGATCTCTGACTCGGATTTTATCACCAACTACCCGTTCTCGGCAGCAGTTCGTCTCTCCGCTAACTGCTCTGGAGTTCTTATTTCTCCAAAACATGTGCTAACAGCAGCACACTGCATTCACGATGGGAGGGACTACCTAGAGAGTGCCAGAAGGCTTAAAGTTGGAGTGCTGCAGCTCAAAACCAAACGAAGAAGAGGGGGAAGGAGGAGAGGAGGGCGCCGGAGAGGTGAGATGAAAGGAGAGGGTGAGACAGGCGAGGAGCAGAATAGTATAGATATGGATGTAGCAAAAGAGAGAAATGAAGGTAAAGGTAGGAGACAGAGAGGCAGAAGAGAGAAAGGTCATGTGGTAGGAGGAAAGGTAGGAGGAAAAGGAAATCAAAGAGCTCTCAACCGTGTTCGACGCAGCATAGAATCCAAAAAACAGCCTGTCTTCCGTTGGACACGAGTGAAACAAACCCAAATCCCTCAAGGATGGATCCACACTGACCACACCGCCAACTCAGTTTCCTCTGACTACGATTATGCCCTTCTGGAGCTGAAACGACCCATCAAGCAAAAGTACATGAAGCTCGGAGTGGCTCCCTCCATTGCTCCCCTGGCACGGATCCACTTCTCAGGCTTTGATGCTGACAGAAGCCTGCTGGACAAGAGCGGAGATGAGATGGTGGTTTATCGTTTCTGCTCCGTGGCAAAAGAATCAGATGATTTGATGTACCAGCACTGTGATGCGCAGCCCGGCGCGACAGGTGCAGGTGTTTACATTCGTCTGAGACAGGAAGTGGGAGATACAGGCAGGAAAGGGAAGTGGCAGAGGAGGGTGATTGGGGTCTTCTCAGGCCATCAGTGGGTGGAGATGGAGGGAGGTGAACAGAGGGACTTTAATGTTGCAGTGAGAATTACTCCTCCTAAATATGCCCAGATCTGCCACTGGGTCCATGGAGATCCAAATCTCTGTAAAGAGATTTAAAGTTACTTGTCACTTTCTAAGAAACTCAAAGATCAGGGCTAGTGTGTACAAAACTTCTAAGAACTGGGTCTGGTTTTACAAAACGTTAATAAAACGATGACAGACTTTGACTATGACTTAGATCAAACTAATAGTCAGACTTTAAATAGATATGTGTCTATTTAATGTAGTGTAAATGTACTGTATCTGTTGCACAAATCTATTTAGTTCTTGTCTATTTTAAGTCTGAGTTATTGCTATGAATTCTGGGCAAATTAAAACGTTTTTCTAATTGAAAAACGTCTGACCGCTCAGCTCCCTTCACTTCAGCAGTAAATGATTGCTTCTTAGAAATCGTTAGAGAAATATTTTACTGAAAATATTCAGCAGAGTTACAATGTCAACAAAGTGATTTCCATCTTTAATGTTATTAGCAACCAGCCGATTCTATTGAAGCATGAGTCTAAGATAGTTATGAGTTAGCCTGGGGAAAGGGTGGTTACCTTTGTAGGCTTAAAGTAAATCTTCAAGTCAGTCTTAGTTAGACTGGTCCAAGTTCAGCCTGAAATTCCTTTATGAAACCTGCCCCTGGTCTTAAGACTGGTCCAAAACTTTGACTTATGAATTTTTTGGTAAAAGATGCTTTGTAGATAGAAACTAAAAGAAAAAATATTTCCTTGCTGCAGTGAAACTTGCCTGACTGTTGAGAAATAAGCGCTACAAATATGCCCTCCCTTAAGCACTGAAACAGCCAATAGCAGATTTCTACGCCACAGTTTCATGTACACCTTGTTATATTTAAACTTATATATAAACTACCCATCATTTCATAGCCAACATTATACAGAAAGACTATGCTTCAGTAGATTGCAAGCGAAAGTTTATAAAAGATGCGATATCAAGAGAACTGCATTAATGCTGAATCAATCATTTCTTAGTTGTTTCATGTAGTGCAGGAGTGGGGATATTAGGATTGATGTATGTTTTATTAATTTATCATGATCATATTTCCAAATTTTGGAAAGTATGTAGCATCTACTACAACAGTGAAATTAGTCTCAACAATTACAAGTATAGATGTGTGACAGCGTAAATGAAAGCAAAATTATATTTTAGTCTTTTAGAAATGTTTCAACTTTAAGGCCACAGTTTTACTCTGAACAGCTTTATGCATACTGACCGAGAAGAGCTGATCTGAGACCTGCTCAGCTCTTTGGTGATAGTTTGTCAGGTCATATCAACAAACCTGATGCACATAATGTCTCTTGACCACAGGAGATCACATGCAGAAAATCCTAAACTCAAAATCTCCTAAAGACATAACCAAATTATGAATGTATGTTAATAAAGTACTTCAATTCATTTTGTTCTTGGTAGAATTTCAGTATCCTCCTTTAAGCACCAGAGTTGTTTGTCTGTGTCTTTAACATGTAATTTATATAACTGTAATTAACTGAAACTGTAATTATGTAAAGAGGAACTTACTTTCTGACAAATTGCAAACTGGTTGGCCGGGCACCTTTCCTGTTTCCTGTGTCTGCATGGATTCTCTCTGGGTACTCTTGCTTCCTCTTACAGTCCAAAGACATGTAGTTAGGTTAATTGGTGACTCTAAATTGCCCATAGGTGTGAATGTGAGGGTGAATGTTTGTCTCAGCTCTGAGATAGACTGGGACCTGTCCAGCCTGTACCCTGCCTCACACCCAGTGACAGCTGGGATAGGCTCCAGCACTCCCATGACCCTTACGAGGACAAGAGATGAAATTAATGGATGGATGAACAAGTTGCAAACTGTGAACACCTTGCTATGTTTGATTTGAATAGGAACAAGTTTAAGTGGTGTTAGCCTGTTGGTCCTTATTTCACTTCATGATAGAAAATACTGGGTCTACACAACACATATTTGTAGTTTCTGATGTTTAAAAACAAACAACAATTTCTTGTATTGTGATTTTGCCTGTTCTTGAGTGTCCATGCCACAAAAAACACTTCTTGTAACAAAAATAATTCATGCTGATAACAAATAAAAATGTTGAATAAAAAAAAACACCAAGATGACAAAAGTAGACCAGATATAAGTGACAAGCCGTGAGGGTTGTTTGTATTAATGCATTTGTCTTTTATTGCATTTCATTTGGACTCACATGCAGGTGGGGGTGAGGAAGGGAGGTTGATTCCATCCATTATAACCTAAAAAAGAACAAACAAATCAACACAGTCTTCATATGAATACTTAGCAAACATTATTTATCCAAATTCTTTTTGTTTTTATGTGTCATAGTCATCTTTATTTTTCTTTCAACACTTTGTTGATGCCACAATGGATTAAGATACAGTCACTTTTGTAAATAAACAATACACAGAACATCCAGCGTATACTTGAGTGCTTTACAGTGAGTCCCCAAAACTTCCAGTGACAGTACATGAACAAATGTACAAACCACTTCTGCGTCACAAATGACCCAAACAGGACTGAGGCCACTTTCTAATCAAATACACAAATGCTTCTTTGTCTCTCAGATTTCCACACCAACACTAAGTCATGCTATGTGGAGACTGGGACAAAGAAACAAGCTATTTGAGGAGAATGCAGAATGCATCCCTGTGTTGCATGCTACGATGCAGTATCACTCCACACCAGCTGAGGGCACAATAGTAAACCATTCAATACTGCCTCTAATTACAGGTTGAGAGGTATGTACAAAGAAGGAGGGACGTTTTTTGAGTCTACTTGCTGTTTTTTACCCATAAAGTTTGAAGTAACTAAAAATATATGATACATTTTTCCACTCAAAATAAAGATTAAAGAAAATATGTATAATCTCTCATTTAAAATAGTCAAAATGCATATGTCAGTTTGAACACAGTTCACAAATTTTTGCATGTTCATACAATCCCTAAAAAAAGATAAAGTAAAAATGAAACTGAACATTATTTGATGTGTCCGTGATAAGTCCGGATTTGCAGTGCAAGTTGTTTTCAGGTACATTTTGATTAAGAATTGTTCTCCAAAATCTTGAAGTAGACAGGTGGGAGGACGGCCAAGCAGATATAGGTACAACCAAGTCTTCAATGACATAAACATAGCTCAGTATTAGTTTGGACGACAGGAATAGAAGAGTGGGAGAGGGGGGTTGGCCAGTGAAGTTACACACACTGAACACAGTCCACATTTGACAACAAAGTCCTCGTCTGGGAGATGCGCAAAGAAACCAACATATATCCACCATTCCAAGTCAGCTGATAATGCAGAAATCCAGAATTAATCTAAATACACATTTAGTATTTTTTTTGTCAATTTTTCAGTAGTAATTTAAGTAAAGGTTAACACTGAATTACACACACACACACACCCACACACACATTAAACTGAATTTAGTTTTCGTTATCTAGGGTTCACATTCACAGTTGTGCTACAACGTTAGATAAGGAGGGCAGATTATTTTAGGGGTTGCAGCTGATAGGAGGTCAGGGGGCAAAGGTCATCGATGTGATGGCTGGTTGGCTGCAGGGCTGGGGCATGACTGAGGGTAGGCAGTTGGGAAGTGCAGACATCCACATCCACTTAGCTCCAGACACAATGACAAACCTACAGACAGAGAGAGAAGCAGAGAGACGAAATGAGACTTGATTAAAACAAGTGCTCTCAATGGAAATACTGTAGGTAAGGTCTAATTATAAATACACTAACAAAGCAGACAGAGAAGAAGCTTAAGAAATGTGGAAACTAAAACTACGTCTGCTCTTTGCCTCCACAACAGACACCCATACCATAAGGAAGGAGACAGCAGCTGTACCTACGGCTCAATCTACATGAAATCCTTAATGTTGAGGTCATCCAGAGCGTTCCTGGGTGGTGGAGGCTTTCTGGGGCTCTGGGCCACTCCAGGGGACATCTGCAGACACACGTACTGATTTTGTTAGACCATGTGAAACCTTTAGGTATCAAGGTGTCATGAGTGTCTAAATCTGTGTATAACCAAATTGCGAATGAGTGTGTTACCGGTGCTCCGGGGGTTGCTCCGGTGGCAGGGAAGCCTGGCCTCACCATGGGCATCATTGGAGCTCCAACACCTGCTGCCCCGGGCTTACACAGAGACAGACAGGAGGAAAAATTGACAATAAGATACAGTGTTTGCTATCTAT
This sequence comes from Sandelia bainsii, assembly GCA_032362345.1. Taxonomy (NCBI): domain Eukaryota; kingdom Metazoa; phylum Chordata; class Actinopteri; order Anabantiformes; family Anabantidae; genus Sandelia; species Sandelia bainsii. Next base: position 8,422,231 of record JAUMHL010000017.1, read on the forward strand.
AAGGTGTGTTGGGCCACCTAAAGGGGTCATTGTCCATCAATGTCCAGTAATGTCTAGACTGATTATGCAACATTACTGGACTGGACTGAACTGGTGGTCTTACCATGCTGAAGCTGGGGTAAGTCCCCAAAAAAGAAGGGACACCCATGGGTATGGTCTAAAGGTGTGGAGGGGAGGGAGAGGAGGATTTGGGATATTAAACTACATATGAGACAGATGCAGACACACTACAAAACAATATTCACACACATAAATGAAAAACACAGTATGTATAAAGGAAAAATGTAATGTGGACAATAAACACAGCACAACAAAACCTCTAACTTATCCTCTAAGTTTAAACCCTTTGTTTATACATGCACAAGGAGTTAAGAATCTTGTTGCATGTAGTCTTCAGATGAAAGTTTCTAACTAAATATCCATAAGAAGCAAAGAGGTGAGTTCAGCTATGAGGGGGAGAACCAGGCATCTTGCTTGGACTCTAATAGCCTTAAAAAATATATAAACTTGACACAAGAAGAAGCTGTTTCCAAGGAACAGTTTTTTAATGTGGTACTATAATTGCCACTTTATCACTCTCCAGTGGTTATTCCAGAAATTTAAAAATGATTTTAAATCAGACTGCTTATTGAAACTGCCTAATTTTCCACCATTGACCATTTTCTACACATGTAATATCATGTACTGCGTGTGTTGTGCCACGCTCAGTAAAAACTTCTGTAGAGGTTTATTAATAACAATAAATAATTATAACTGACACGTCATTAACCCTCTTGTGGGCATGCAGGTGCATTTAAGGCAACAAGCATTCAGGGACACTTCGACATGTGGCCGAAGAAACCTGGAGTCAAACTACTAATCCTGGGGGTCATGGATGACTGCCCTACCAACTGAGGCACATTCGCCACATAAGGTAATATGTTATATGTTTCCTTTTCCCACTGCCACACCTTTCAGTTTCCTAGTTCTATCACTGGGCCTGAAACCTGGAGAGCAGGAAGAAGGCAATGCTTGTGATTGCTGCTACAGTTTTATGCCCTGTCTGTCGCTGCCATGCGGCTCCACTCCATGCTACAAGACACAGACAACATTTACCATGGGAGCGCCCCAACTTGGGGGAGCTACCTGAGGGGCCGCTGTGGTTCCCATTGTGAGATCTGAAGCAAAAAGAGAGAGAGAGATACTGCAAAATGACTGTTTTAATTTACTGACACATTATGAGCACACAGGATTTAATGCTCTAAAGTTGCAAGACACAAGACAAGGTGAATAAAAGCAATATGAAAAATTAACTGATTCACTTTCTTTCTGAGAGGTAGAGGAAAATATTTCTACATGTTTTAATGTCTGTTTATTAAATATAGAGGTAGAGTCAGCAGATGATTAACATATAGTACCTCAACATAAAGACTGGAAGCAGGGGGAAACAGCAGGCCTGGACTCATTTTGAAACACTGCATATATTATTCAAATTCAAAAAGTAAAACTTCAGCTTGTGGCAGTTTTACATGTCTGCAAGTTCACAAACCCAAGTACTGAACAAACTGATTTTGACCTTAAGGGTCGTGCTAGAAGAAAAGTAAAAATATCACCAAATTCAGCCTGAATCCCATGGCAATACATCCAACAGTTGCCAGAGTTTAGTCAGGACCAAAGTTGTGCAACAGCCAACCAACAGACTGACACTGCAATGAGCTTTTAAAGTGCTCATAGATGTTTGGAAAAAGCTAGGCTAGCGGTTTCCCCTGTTTTCAGTCTGTGTGAAAACAGCTAATGACAGTGGTAATGACCTTCTCGTCTTACTCTTAGAAAGAAAGCAAACTTCACATATAGCTGAAAGATTAATTTGAATCAACATCTATGAAACAGCTTTAATTAATCTAAATTACTACTTACTACTTGCCATGTTAGCCATGGATGTATCAACATCACCAGCCTGAGCGGTAACAGTGGGCTTCATTACATCCCCTAGTCCATCAAATACTACAGGAAGGAGGGAGGGTGGGAGGGGGGACAAATAATGAAAAAAGGAGGGAGATATCAGCATCTCTCTGTGTTAGTATCACACTATACCACAACTCAGTAACAGACCTCCTTAATACATGACAACCAATAAATGTCTCCATAGCAACAGAGAGAGGAGAGGTGCATCAAAGTACTATGGAGACTGGGTTAATATCATAAATATCTATCTCTTTATTAAGAGCACAATAAATGGACTGTGTGTGACATAAACAGTATAGCATTATTTTAATATCTGCTACAGGAGACATCTGTCTTCAAATCTGCTTAATAGTGCAGAAAATTAAAATCTGGGCATAGGAAAATTCGGCTTCAAAGATATGTACGTTGAATAACTATAAACCAGAATTTGTGACCCTATATGTGACAAGTAGAACTGCATCTTAGCTTCACAACAACACATGTTGTGTCAAGAAATAATTTTCAGTATTGGCTGATACATTTCTAATTTATTTCAGGGTTTCTATGTGTGTGATTGCCGCAGAAATTATGACATAAGCAAAGCACTGCAGCTAAAATGAAGCTGAGTTAATTGCAGAGCTAAACATGTGTACTACACACACACACTTTGTAGCCATCAAGCACCTGGTAGTAGAAGGGGCAGTGCAGCTGAGCTTGTCTCGCACCACTGCAATGCAGCAGTGCACTGTGGGAAATTAGCGCGTTAAAGACCAAGGAAACTCACCCAATCAAATGGCAGGAAGCAAGAAATGAGCCAGCCCAAGAACCAGATGGAGTGAGAGAGCAAGGAAGAGAGAAATAGAGAGAGATGAAAGTAAAAAAAGCCCAGATGCCAGAGAGGGAAAAATGTAATGAGGTTTTAAAGGAGCAGTTGACAGTAAAACCATAAAGGGTTATTGCGTGAATGATAGAAAGAGAGGGGGAAGAAAGAGTTAAGCCTTAAAGCAGTAGTATTGCAGACCATCAGTTACATAACATGAAGACCAATGGCACAGGACAGGAGATGACCAGGGACCAGGTGAGCAGGGCACATGTTGCCATGGTAACAGTTACACCAGTTACCAGTTGCACAGTTGTGAAATGTGGGAAACACTGAAGTAATTCTCAGATGACTAAAAACAACAGTAGTACTACACAAATGAGGTTTGCATATGACCATAAATGACACAATTTGAATCCAGCAGATTTTAACTTGACACTAAACCAACAACACTCAAGTTTATTATACAAACAGCATGAAAACTATGATTAGTGTGTATGAGTGAATACATCAAATAAAATGTAAAAATGTTAATGGCAAACTATTTCATTAATTATTTCCAGAGTTAATAGAAACAGATAAATCACAAAACAATCAATCTCGCAAACAAACACTGTTATAAACAAGTGAATGGAAGATGTCAATAAAGGGTCTAAAACACATGATAATAACAATGCATCATGCAGGTACTTATGAATTAACAACAGCTACAGTCATGTATGACTATGAAACAACAGGCCTCTGGGCACAGACATGTCAAAGCAGTCTGCAACTTATTTGACAACATTTTGCAGAAGAACCAGAACTGTTTAGGTGCTGCTCTTGGTTGAAAAACTGCAGCTGAATTTCAGTATTTAACACTGGAGATGAAGAGAGGCAGGTTGATGTCCAAATTAGACAGACTACCCTCTGTGCATTACATTAAAAACTACAGATGCCATACAAATTAAACATAATCAGTGAAAAGCCTGAGCTTGTAGGTCCTTCCTTCTTCAAGGCAAACTCTCTTGGCAAACTGCTTCAAATGCACTGATACCTCAAAATGATTCAAAATGAAAAAGCTAAAAGAAAAAACTAATTTGGGTCATTGGCACATACTCATTTACATTTACTCATTTGGCAGATGGTTCGATCCAAAGTGACTCACAAGGGAGGTACAAATCAAACAAATAGTTAAGTCAGGATTTTATTATTCATTGTTATAAGACACTGGTCAGGATAAAAACAAATCTCTTTAACTGAACCCTGTGATTTTCCAACAAGAAATGCCCCTGACCCATTTGATGCCTCTTTGCCTGTGCACAGTAGGCCCATTAAGTAATCAATCTATGTGTTTCACTGAAATGGAAATATTTACATGAAATGTCTGTAACATGTTGGTATGACCTCGACTGTACACATCAGCATGATGACGGCAGATGTTATTTTTACCTGACATGAGCTCAGCACCAGGGGCGGCAGGAGCAGCAGCAGCTAGGCTATCTCCTCCTGTGGACTCTGGCAGGTCAACCCAAAATAAACCAAACCATACCAGGTCAAAGTAGAGCGAGCCATTTCCATCGCAGCAAAAGGGCAAAGAGGGGTAATAATGAGTCTTCAGCTTCACACTGCTAATGCCAAACAAAGTGTTTAGAGTTAGATATTAAGGGTACGCAGTTTCATTAAACTAGAAAACATGGCTTATAGAAATGAAAACTCACACAAACACATCTTATCACACTGCCATACTTATTTAAAAGTCACAGTAAAGCATCCACATGCATTTTCAAATACACACTTGTACAATGTTAAATCTGTGCTCATGGTCCTTTTCCCAATGGACAAATACCAACAAACTTAACTGTGCTAATATTATTGTAGCAAACCTGAATGAAAAAAAAAATCCCTCAACTCCTGCCAAAGGAGTTACTTCCAACTTATAAATAATTTGACTGTTTCAACATGACTAAGGTTTCATCTTAGGTATCTGCTCATAATGTTTCCATGGTCAACCCTCATGAAAGAACTTATATTGTTAGATATCTATTAGTTTAAACTGACAACGCAGAGTGTGGGTAGACAGTCATGAGAATTACCCACCACCAAATAGGTTTATGATGGCTCCCGTGTCAATTTTGGGAGGGGGTGCAGAGGAGAGGATGGGGGCAGGGGAGCTGAACACATCCCCTGGGGAGGGCAAGGCGGAGATGATGTTAAGAGTCTAAACACTCACACAAATACATACAAACTATTGACTGTGATTCGTTATAAAGCACATTTATCAACTGCAATTGCAGTACTCACAGTACATGCTGAAGTAGGGAAGAGGTAAGATTGATTCAGTAAATATTTCAAACTCAATAGCTTTTAGCTGACCCTAAAGAGAGCAGTCTCATTTCCTTTTCACTTCCCTGATTAAAGCCACAGAGAAAGCTGAAAAACAGACATGGCAAGATAGGATATGAGAGTAGCAGCACACAAGAAGGCACACTGGGTGCAGTAGGGTACCTGCAGTAAACAAGTCAACACGGGGAGCAGGGTCTGCTTTGTTGAATTGTGTGTCTGGCATGGAATCAAAGAGATCTACGAACACGTGCACATCCAAAGACATGAATATCAAAATGCTCAAACACATAAAAATGGTGATGATGCTCACAAACAGCAGCCAAGTGAAAGAGACCTTCAATATGTGCACATTAGCCTGATGGAGCCATTGAAGACTAAAAGAGGTGTAGGGAGAGGAGATGAGAGGATAGCAAGCAGTCTAAGGAAACAGAAAAATGTCTATCAATATGACAAGACAGTGAGATTAAAACAGGATCACGTGTCTTTAACATTTACCGAAAAGGTCAGTTGCAGGGTTGGCGGTGCTGGGGGATATGGGAGCTGAAATGGTTGCAGTGGTGGTGATGGTACTGGATGCGGAGGCGAAGAGAGGAGAAGGGGAAGGGGAGGTACAGGATTGGGGTACCACAGAGCTAAAACAGGCATCCAGTGAACTACCAGGAATATTATTCTCCACTGTCATCATGTCGAAAAGGTCTAGACCTGAAGATGCTGTGTTGGTGTTACCGTCTGAGGGAGCGAAGGGGTCTTTGGCAAAGAAATGGGAGGGGAAATGGAGAGGTGGTATGTTAGACAATGACATTAATACAAAACAGAGACACATATGTTTCATGTGATGATGATGGCGATGAAAATATTGCCGTAAACATAGACAATAAGGAGAAAGAAATGAAAAAGCAACACGGGAATGACAGTAGATAATGTGCAGAGCCAGGTCTCCAACATACTCCTGCTGTAAGTTGAAACAGTTAAAGCTAAAAATAGCATCCATGGTGGAAAGAAATGACTAACAATCGAGAAGCTTATTTAACACCTTCTCAGGACCTAAATCTAAAGAACAAACCACAACTTCAACTATCAAAACCACAGCAACTACCAAAGGCAACCGTCTCCAAAATGGAAAATGTCCAAATCTAACGCCAAAGTATAAGAGATGAGTAACAGCATTGTCCACAATCGCCATGGTAACAGTAATAGCACTGCCCAGACACCAGCAGTGATGAATAGTGAATCTGCGCTACTACTTTCCCTGCACAAAGCCTCCTCTTTTATAGAGGTGTTGAGTCAATTATATGCTCAACTTTATGTTGTGTGTTGAACTACACTGTATTATACAGAGAAATGTTTCTGTTATTTAGCCTGCTTCATTAATATAAATGGTGTGGGCTAAATAATGGAAAAAACATTATAATACAGGACAATTCAACAGAAACCACAAACTGCATCATAAAAAAAGATAATGAAAAACTGTTTCATCAAAAATTGAATATCAATAACTTTATGAAAAATGATTTATTGAAGGACCATTGTTTTAGACTGCTTTGGTACATACTCACTCACACACACACAGGCATGCACAGATTGACATTCAGTCACCCACCAGCTCCAGCAGTGGCGGCTGGGGCGGATGTAGTGGCAGCACCACCCTCAGCTGCTGTTGCGGAGGCCTCAGTGGCAGGAGCAGGTGTTACAAAGGCATCTGAGGTTCATGCAAACCCCAGCAGAAGAGAGAGGAGTCCAAAGAGGCAGAAGCAGATGAAAAGAGAAAATATGGAGCCAAGAGACATGAGGAGAAAACAGAGAACATAAAGGTTAGGGTAGAGAATTTGAGCACTTACTTCACAATATTTGTCTGTAAAAACAGCTTACAGTGTCAGTATGTGACATTAATGACGAACAGATGACTGGACAAATGGCAATACAGACAGGAGGCACTACAGCAAGGATTAAGCTACTGCACAACGAGCAGAATATGCCTGAATTCTGCAAGTGTTAGCTGGTGTGTTACAGCTACTATCTATAACTGTAGTCATGTTACAGGGTTTGACAGAATTGCTTTTCACTGAGGTCAAAGAAAAGCATGCCTGCCTATCAAACAAGATACATGTAAAGCATGAGTGTGAAGGTATTTATGTGCAAGCCGAAGGTAAGTGTACGTAGCTATGTGCAGTGTGCGCATGTTGAACCAAAAAATGGGACGCTGTGTTTCTGTGTATTAACATCTTGCACTATGTACAGTATTTTATACAGATCCTTATCCAAAAAATTATAAATATATATACATAAACTAAATAACCATGCTTAAATTGTGTAAAACTGTTAAATTGTGTAAAACCATTAAATGAAGCAATCATTTGCATATTGAAAAATGTATTAAAACTCGACTGTACTATGAAGGTTATCATTTTATTTTCACAGTTTTATTGGAGTGTATAGTGTCATTATAAAATTGTTCAAAAACCTGCCCTTTTTAAAGGTTATAATGTAAGTTTTTGTGTCTTTAAATTTCAAATAAGCTTTAAGAATAAGCTTTATGTTAACTTTAAAGCTGAGAAACAACTCACAATCCAACCCTACTATAAAGCTAGTTAGTTCACTAGCTACGCAAACTAAGTAAAAAAAAGAGAGGTTAGTTCATATATTTTATTAACATCAGTCTCTAGTTTTTTGATGACTGATCAGATTTATTTTGACATTGTTGTGCTAACAAATTTAGTAGCTATTGTTGAGGCAGAGGGCTGAAAAGTGAGGGGGCGGTGACTGTTGACACCACCCCTGCAATGACAAGTTACATCAAATAAAATGTTTTGAGAAGAGCCATTTTCAAATGAAAATAATTCTAATAAACATAATAAATAACATAATAATAATAACATATTTGTTATTTCATAATTAATTTATTTATGTAATATTCAGGTGCACCATAATTCAGTTGGCAGCTGAAAATGAGGCAGTTGACAGCTGAAAATGATGGAGGTGTGCATCAGTAACACTGTGTCTAAAAGCACTCTCCATGCTCTAAACAGTGAACAACATTCTTGCATTTTTATTAAGAGTCCAAATACTGATTGTAGTACTGAATATAAGATAAGATAAGATAAGATAAGATGAATGAGTGAATAAAGAAGTGATTTTTGACACAGCTTAATGCTGCGTTCAAGTCATGTCACTTAAATTTTAATATGAGCAGCCAAGGGGGAAAAACCATTCACACCAACTTCCCACTTGTAATTCTTCTTTGAAATTTTATAAATTTCTAACCACTACAATGTCCCCCTTGTGCAAAATGGCTACAAAACCACAATTACTGGCAGATCAAGATGGATACTTATTATAATATACAATAATATATATATATAATAATAGTACTTATTTAAAAGGGATATGCTACGCATTTAGACCTAATTTAATTTGTAAATGAGCAAGTTTACTAATGTAGCTAATGCAATAATAGTAGTAGTAATAGTAACAGCAACAGCGTGACAACAAACATACTGTAGTGGGCGATTACTATCTTGACGAATGCTCCCGATTTATTACAATAAAAAAATGTTACCATTCTTTCTGACATGACATAAATGCAGCATGAGACGATTGATGCAACCTTGTTAGCAGGATACAGACAATATCACTGATAAATCAGTAAAGTTCTGTCTACATACTGCATGTATCTGCACATGCATGTATGTGTTATCATATTGTGTAATGGTTTGAAGGTTTGAGCTTCCCAGAGTAATTCTTTCCCAGAGAACTTTCTGGAAGCCCACTGACCTCCCAACAGATCCATATTGGTGGTGCCAGGGGAAGTGGCGGCTGCTGTGCTAGTGGGAGGAGCTAGAGAGACCCCAGGTTCTGCTGCTGCAGGAGTAGGTGCTGCTGCTGCAGGGGAGGGGGCGGCCTCTGCCGCGAGGGTGGGTTCAGATAGCAAGGAATCTCCCATTTCTGCGAGTATCAATGGGTTGTTTGAAATCCCCAACCAAAAGCATCAAAAAACCCAAAGGAATAACAAAAATAACCATTCGAGTCACCATTCAAGAAGACAGTGAAGAAAAAGCCAAAACAAAGGTCCAATTCAAATCAAACCCAATTCAGATAATTTGTAATTGGCCGACCAAAGTAAAATCCAAATTTCAACCAAAGTAAAGTTGCAAAATGATCCAACACCATCAGTTATAATCGACAAATAAAAATTAACCAATCAAAATAGCCCCCATTGAAAACCAAAAACAGACAGTGGAGTATGTGGGAGGAGGGGAGAGAGAAGGCAGATAGAAACAAAGACACTACTCAGACTAAAAAGAACAGCTTGAGGAGACAAACAAGGAGGTAACCATGTGACATTGGTATAATGAATATAACTAAAAGTTCACTTTGGATTAAAACATTGATGATGTTTCCAGATCACCTCAGTAACACGAGTTTGATGAAAAAGAAAGTCAGTGACATCAAAGTAAGCTACAGAGGATGATTTAAATGTACACTGTTTTAGACTATATGATGGAGGTGAATAGAAGTGTAACACTCACCTGATCCAAGAAGGTCTATTGCAGCAGAAAACATGGGAACAGTAAAAAATACAAGTTCAAGATTGCGTTAGTTTATTAATTTCTGAAAACTCAGATACCAATATGAGTTATTTTTTGTAGATGAAAATAATTATTTATTCTCTTGCCATTTATAATGATGGTAGCCCAATATACTGTAAAGGCTAACAGAGGGTGTGCATTCTTTCAGATGAACCAACACCTGATTAGACATGAAGGAGGGAGACTTACCGCCCCAAGACGTGGGGGCAGCTGATGGTAGTGAGGGACCTGAGGAGGCAAGTGGATCCAGGTCCAACAAAGAACTGTGAGAAAGACAGAATGAGATAGAAACAAAGGATAAGATTGACATTTGATCCATCAACCTCTGCATAGGTTAAAACCCAATGAATAAAAAAATATTATTGTCAATATCAGTCCAAACTACATCAACAAACTTTATAATTGACTGGTAACAGGTAACAGGGAGGTGTCACTTACTCTTCGGCCGGCTCTGGAGCTGCAGCTGCAGCAGCAGCGCTCTCCCCAGGAGGAGGCTGCAGAGTGGGAACAGCATTTGAAGATTTGGCTGGAGTTGATGTTGGGGACACGTTATTTGTTGGAGACCCCTGGAAAAAGGGCAAGGAAGCTACTTTTAGTGGTGCATCACACTGGAGTACTAAGCACAAATAAGGAGCATTTAAAATGTGTTTCTTACCTTTGTTGGAGACCTAGAAATGAAAGAGTAGAAGAAATTGTTAAGAGTTTTTGCTTGAGAAGGCAGATCAGTCTGATTCAGACTAAAAATTATTTTATCTATTTTCAAAGATGTTAAAGTTTAAACTGGAAAAACCAAATGAATATGTAGATGACAGGCTGCATCATATGTGATCACGTGAAGAGTTAATTTCCGAAGAAATATACTATGCATTCATAAAATAAAAAAATATGGTTTCAAGCATCCATTGTTTGAAATGCTCTAATATTTTATGGTCAACATAACTTTGGAACAAAACTCTTCATAGCACGAGGATGTGGTGACTTACACTTTATCAAAACATGTGTTTCCTCTCAGAGTACACACATGTAATCACACCAGTACACACATTTCCACCCTTCAATCAAGTCAGCTATGGTGCATAATGTTTCTATTCACATGGAGATCACCTACATACTGTAGTTCACATGTGAATACCGTCTAGGTTTACCTGAGAGGGGAAGGGGTGAGACTAAAAACATTTGCACAGGTTTCTAAGAAGTTAGTAAATGCCAAACAAAACATACAGTAAATGCTCACCCTTCACTGGTGATTCCAAATGAACATAAAGAGGAATAGAAGAGAGCAAGCGTTAACAGAAATTATTGAAATATAGCACCTGCATAGGCCTGTTTGCAGGTTTTTTAGAGGCACAGCTTATCAAACACAAAAAGGGAGTTTCTCAGATCTCAACCTCAGCATTCTTTTCTGGCTTCATATTGCAAGTAAGAAGCACTCAAACTAAAACAAAAAAAAAGTATTTGGTAATGCTTTAGATTACAGCGTGTGATTTACAGTGTAATTGAAAGAAATTTGCAGGATTTTTGTAACATTAGTGTACAAGTACAGTACGTACAAAGACATACTTGTACCAAGATGAAATAAAGGGGTTGTGATGGAAATCTAGAGTTTAGAAACTATGAGTGTTTTTGTAGCTTGTTGTTCTGCATAAATGTCACTCTCATCTTGGACATCTTGCTTCTTTAAAGCATGAAAAAACATAGGGTTAACATTTCCATCACAGGGTAACAAGCTGAGAACAAAAGAATAGCTATACTAACACTATACTAAGTATTTTCTAACTATCAGGTATCTATTCTAATATTACATAGTATGTAAATGCTACATTTTAAGAAACAATATTGACTTTTGGAGCGAGAACTTACAGTGTAGGTATATTTTTCACTACGGGGTATGTACTGTAATATTACATGGTACCTGTAAATTCAGTTTAATTACACAGTAAGTTGCGGTCTGTATTCTAAAGACTAACCATGTTTTTGTTAACACTTTCTTACCCCTTCTTTCCACCCTTTACATCTTCCAGACCATTCATGTGTGTTTCCAGAGACTCCAGGATACTGCTGGGGGCCTGACAAAAAAATAAAATAAAATCAGAATTTTCATAATCAATATCCTTTCCATACATCACCTGAATCACATCCTCAGTCCATGTCACATTGACCACAAAAAGTGGTAAACCATTGACAAGGCATCACTGCACAACCCACATGCATTTACACATGAGTTTCTACACCAGGATCAACATAATGACACTCCATCCTACAAACAGGCACTCAGCCAAGGCACCCAGTGTTTCTGTGGTTACCGGGTCCTCAGGAGGTTCAAAGGGGCAGTCTTCATCATCTGAGTCTGCTAGATCGACCACTACCCCTGGGTGGAGACACTGGCGTCGGGAGATGGTGGTGGGTAAGACATGAGTGCGAGCGCATGCGTGTGTGTGCATGACGAGGGATGAGATTTATGTGCATTATATTCTTGGTCCCCATCTTTTCAGGAAACAAAATAAAGAAAAATACATATGAGAAGCATGATACATGCTGACTTACATAGTTGATGTCAGGAATGTCGTTTTTGTCAACTCCCACTGTCTGTTGAATGCAAAAGAGTTTGAAATCTGCATTATCACACTACTTTGTCAGGACATACTGTACGTATCATTATGAATGATTTGCGCTTTTTCCTTACCTCAGCCAGCTTCATGAATTCTCCAATTTTCGTCACCCTGGTCAGGAACCTCTTGTAGATCTCCAAGGCCTCCTTACAATCACTCTTCTTCATCTTGAAGTATTTCTCTACATACAGAAAACAAGTTGTTTTTAGCGTTAGATTTAGTAATCTTATCTTATCTTAGCGTTGTATTCATCTGGGAGAAACCAAGCAAGCAAAATCTGCTATTAAGTTGTCAGTCATCAACTCACCTAATAGGTTGATGATTCCGTCATTGTATGAAGCAAATAGTTTGACCAGGTCCTTGAAGAGAAGCATAAAAGCAGCATTGATGATCCCATTGTTCAGCTCCTTGGGATGAACCTGAAGGGAAGAAAAGAAACAGATGACAAGTAAAGTGAAAGCCAATAAAAACCTCTTTCACCTTCTTGAGTCCAAATTAAGAAAAAGTTGGACTCACATCAAACTCCAGAAGTGTGTCGATCTGAGTCTGTAGAACAGGCATGCCTTTCAACAGCTTCTCAGTGGTCATGGTCCTCATCACACCCTCAGCACTGAATGGATACAACAGAGAGAAGTTTAGATGCTCCACAGGGATAAGAACAGACATGAGACACACAGTACCATGAGATAAGTGGCAATGTGTAAAACTGCCTGGATTCAGTGACAAGGCCAATAAAGCTTCTCAGCAAAGACCATGATAGCCATGGTTTACATACCCCTTCTTGACTCTAGTGAAGTCAAAAGCCATTTGGCGGTAGGCGAAGGCTTTCTCGTTCAGGTATCGTCCATATCGCCTGATGAATGTAGACATGTCATAGCCTAAACAGGATGAAATCAATGTCAGAGTGATCAGCGGTGAATAGAAAGAGTTTAGTTTTAGTGGGGGGGTTTTAATGATCTTTAAAATAAAGGTTATTAACAAGCTTAAATATATATATTCTAATTTCATAGAAATTATATGTTGAAAAAGATTAATTGCATATTTTTTATAAAAAAATAGTATAACCACCATATGTAATTTGCAGGACAACTATAGTAGACAATGTGTTCTTGCAGCAGGGTGGCATAGTGGTTTAGTGGTTAGCACTGTCACATCACAGCTAGAAAGACCTGGGTTCTGGGCCTTTCTGTGTGGAGTTTGCATGTTCTACCTGTGCCTGCGTGAGTTTTCTCCTCCCACCGTCCAAAGACATGCGTGTTACGTTAATCTGTGACTCTAAATGGCCCACATGACCCTGTGTGAATGTTTGTCTGTCTATATATGTCAAAGCTGTGAAAGACTGGTGAAGTTTTTTGGGAAAAACTAATAAAGTCATCACTACAGATTATAAACAAATTAAGCATTAGAGATAAAAATACCAGCATACGTTTGCATGCATATGTGTATTATATAAACACATCTAAGAGTAAGTGGGTGTAATTATAGTTATACATATGTGTGGCCAAGTCCAGTCCCTCCTGTAATTTGTGTAATTCTCTCTACTTAACAGATGTCTCTCTTTGTGTTTTCTCTTCCTGTTTCTCTTTGTACTGCCAGATAATGAGAAAGTTGAATAATGTGCCAGTATTCTCATCTGGAAGACAAACATCTATCAGATACGTACCGTGAGAACCAGTTTTGTCGATAAAGTTGCTGAGGTTGAACAGGGAGGTCCTGGAAGCCAAATACTGAATGAATCTCTGAGGAAGAAACGGAAAACACAATGAACAGTCTTGTGTCAGTCAAGTGCAGTGAAAGAAAAAAACTTAAATTAAAACTGTGGAATACAAAAAAAAAATAAAAACGCAAGTAAGACTTTTCTCACTGTCCCTTAAATTCTGTTATATAGCAGCTTTGGTAATCTGACTCTGTGGGCGACAGCTCACACCCGAGGTTTTGTGGTTAAATCTATCAGCCCCTCACTGCATTCAAATTATCAATTTCACCTCTCCAAAGTGGTAACCTCACAAGTTAATTATCAACACATTTATTATATTATACATTTGAAAAGGATGACAATTTACCAAATCCACTTGTCAATAATATTATTTACTCTAAAGAAGTACCTAGTCAAGTGTAGCTTTCATATTTATGCTCTATTTCTGAAAAAAATGAAACAGATACTGAATTGCTCCAGATGTGATCAGTCTGTGTCACACTCACTCACCTCATTGCCGTAGATACACATGTGATGAGTGGTGACGAGGGCCTTGAAGACGACCACCCAGCTGGCATTGGTGGATCGCTCGAACAGCGTGTCAGCCATCTGAGGGATGTTCACGTTGGTGGTATTCGTGGCTGACACCAGGTCTGCAACAATGTCACAAAGAAACATCATCATTCACACTGTGGTAAGATAAAAGAAACACTTGGGCGAGTGATGGCATGAAGTTCCTTTCTAGTTTAGGAAATTTCATACAATTTGATAAAAAAGTATAAAGTTGCTGTTAGTTTATCCTTAGACAAATGCCTATACTGTTTATTAAACTTTGATGAAATGAGGAGGCTAAGTGCTTACTGCAGGGCTGCATTAGACACCACTGATAATATTAAACCAAGAGGAAGACCTGATGCACATACGAAATGATGCTGGTGCACAAGCACACACACACACACACACGCTGACAAGGCAGAGAGAGAGAATAACACGTTGTCATCTCTCCACACATAGTGGCAGTTCAGTTCAGACACTCAGAGCGACAGAGAGGCCTCAGTAAAGGTGTCCAGACAATTTTATCAATAAAAAGTGGAAGACTGCGTAGAGATGCAGTGGGGTGTAAAGATGTTTATCTCCTTCTATGTGACATTACGTGGACAGTAATGATAGAGCTAAATGTGCAGTTCAATCAAGCACAGAATGACATTTTTATTGTAGTGGAATTACCTTGAGATTAAAGTTCTGTTATATGTGACACATATAATTTCTCAGTCTATTTCAGGCCACATTCATTTACACAATGAACTTGTTGTTAACCATTAAAATTGTATTGATTTCCGTGTAGAAATCACCAACAGATCAATAAGATGTACTTTTCATTTGTCAGATTAATGTATTATTATTTTGGAATCATTTTTTTTACATTTCCTATTCGTGTAATGTTGGACAGAAAAATGGAAAATAGATAATTAGAACAAAATATTTCTATTCAAGCCAGCTCAGTTTGCTCACCTATAATTGGCCCGTTTACACTGACATGTAGGAGCTGAGTTACACCAGCTTTCTTCCTACACTAAACGCAATTTGGGAACAGTCGCCAACTCACAACAACGAGTTTGTGCACCAGTTGCTGGTGAGTTGCTGGCACCAGAAAAAAAAAAACAATCCAGGTTTTTGCAATTAGCCTCATTATAACACTGATTAACCTCCACCAAACCACCTAATGCATGAGGAATTGATGCAATAACTGTCTTTATGTGCATAAATGCAGCAGCAGCTGCTCCACTGGCCAATCAGAGACAAGCTGAGTCTAAAAAATGACTATAAACAAAATGGCTGCCTATTAATGTCCTATATATCCTTATATCATATAACTACCATACTCATAAATGCATCTAAAATTTGTGAGTGACAATCAGAATTGAAATGTGACACATGAAAATCTGCAAGTAAGCAGTGTCCACAAATACGGACTTTTTACAACAAACTGTTAACATATCTAATATTTCATTTATTTTTAGTGAGATGTGGGAGTTTTATGATGTATTAAGGTTATTTCTCCAGAGACAGACAGAAACTGTGGCAGACAGATGGCCACACGAACAGAAATCTAAATGTACAAGTGAGTGCATGAGAACTTTGTCAAGCAGAAGCAGTAATATTTGCGAGATCAATTTAAATTAAATATATACTGAATGTCTGCCAAAGTGCCATATACTAAAACATGTTTGGCATATATGACTCAAATGTTTACAATGGCAGATGCTGTATTTGTTGTGAGCATAGTGGTGGTAACAATTTACTTCAACATCTTGAAATCTGTTTAGTTTTTTGTTGAGGGCTAAATGAGAGGGCAAGACTGAGTGTGTCCATACAGAGAATAATGCAGCAAATATTGGCAGGCACCTCTGATAATGGAAGAAAAGGAAGGACGTTACATTGAACAGGCCTTGGGCTTGCCTCAAGTAGGTACTGAATATACCAAACTGTAGATCAGACCAAAAATATATCAAGGTGGTGATGAAGAGATAACATGGAGGAAGAGAAAGAGCTGACACTTTCGAGAACAGCAGCGAGTCTGCCGAGAATCACTAATGTTGACATTTAAGAACGAGGAGATATGAGAGTCAGACAAGTGAGGCTGTTCAAGGTCATAGGAGACTGGCAGGACAGACAGGGAGGTCGAAGGGGGGTTATAAACAGATTATTACTAATCACTGGTTTTAGTCTTTCTATGGTGGCTGTTTCACCACCCCTCCCCCGTACAGCACACACACACACGTGTCACACAACTTCTTTCACACCATATTCATCATCTAACACATCTCTATTATCTTCTTTTTGTCACCAGTGCTGTTGATTATAATGATTCAGGCTTCCTTATTTATCTTTGTTGCACAAAATGGAAAATGCTTTAATTATCCAAACTCTTATTTATTAGAGTGTTATCTTAGTGGAAAGAGTACAACTCCACCCTGATGGTAACGGACACGCTGAAACATCTCCGATGGTGTTTGATGTTTTTATGTTTAGTGATAACTGCAGTGACACCAGTCTCACACTATGGATCCTATGTTTTAGGATTTTATTTAGCCTTTTCTACAACAGCTCTTCTCCACACTACTCTAAAAAATCTCTCATTTTCAAGCCACACTTCCCCATGAAAAGATTACACTCCCACAAAGCCATTTTAAATGACATACAAAGAGAGACATAGCCCCCAATGGCTGAAATGGGATTATATAACATTATCATGTCATCGGTACAGCTAGAAGTTAATATTATCATGAACACAGCCATTTTTTCTTTCAGCTCATAATACCCACTAATATTTATGTATCCAGATATGTTATTACATGTGTTTATAGGTGTATAATGTGTAGCTGTATGAGCCATATTACTGTATAAGCCATATTTTCTATTGTGGCATCATTACCTCAAACAAACATTCTGATACAAGTAGTGTGTATGTGTCTAATGAGGATTGAATGAGCTAAATAAAGACTCTTAGGGTAATCCCACAGAAGAGTTCTAAGAATGAACTGTGAGGCCTCATGCTGTGCGAGTGTATGTTTGTGTTTTACTCTGTCTGTGTGTGCAGGTCTTTTCTACTCCACTCTAGCTGTAGCCAGAATATTCCAGATGACACTGAGTTAATGTAAAGATTCATCCAGATTGCTTTATTCCTGTCAGCTATCAGCTATTTGCAGTGCAATTGTGACAGAGCCCGTTCTATTGGTTTCATGCCAAATTACAACTTATCTGTGTCTGTGTAACTGTATAAAATGTCAGGAATTTGACTGTAAGATTGTTAGCACAATTCTAACGTTGGAAATTTTCAAGTCACTTGGTGGCACGGCAACCGGAAACAGAGAACCAGCAAGTGGAAGCAGTCATTTGTCACAGTGACACTCATTGGTTGCTAAAGAAAGGTCACTAGCGCTTAAACCTCACAATCAGAATTCAGATAGTTCAACATTATAGGAAAAGCACTTATTTGTCTACTTGTTCAGTACTAGATAAGAACATTGATACCGCTCATATCTATATGTTAAATTAATACTACGCCCAGCAGCAGGTTAACTTAGCTTACCATAATCAAAGTCTTCACTATCAAAGTGTGATCTTGACAACACAGGTTTGTAGAAGTGTGTCAAGTCAAGTTTTATTTATAAAGCACTTTTCATACACAACAGCAATTCAAAGTGCTTCACAGCCACATAAAAGCAAAGTCAACTAAATTCAAAAAGTAAAATGTGAACCTTGCCTCAAAGGGTTTTTGAAAACCTCTTGACAACAACACCCCCTGTCCTTAGACTTAACAAGGGGAATTTAGACCTTAAAAGTAGAGTTGCTGATGCTCACCAGGCTGGAAATGGTTCCAAAAGAATTTCTACGGCATTTTGACTCCAATACTCAACCATCAGTGAGATTGTATGCATCTGCAGAAGGTTCAACCAACAAGAGCAAGGTGTGTGATATCCTGGGACAACCCCAAGGTCACATCTAGGAAACTAAAGCTCTCTCCTGCAGTGAACAATATCAATGTACATGAGTCCTCCATCTGGAAAAAATTGAACAACAATGGCGTTCATGGCAGAGTTACAAGGAGGAAGCCAGTACATGGCCAGGAAGTACATTCCTGGCCATCTACAGTTTCCTCTAGACCATATGGATAAACCAGGAGGCAGTTGGAAGAATGTTCTGTAGACAGATGACACCAAAGTAGAACTGTTTGGCTACAACCACAACTACAACACCATCTGCAAAACATGGTG
Source organism: Sandelia bainsii (assembly GCA_032362345.1). Lineage (NCBI taxonomy): Eukaryota > Metazoa > Chordata > Actinopteri > Anabantiformes > Anabantidae > Sandelia > Sandelia bainsii. Next base: position 8,440,968 of record JAUMHL010000017.1, read on the forward strand.
GTGACATCTGCTTTACTGCCTCTGGACCAGGATGACTTGCCATCATTGATGGAGCTATGAATTCTCAGTTGTACAAGGAGATTCTGCTGGAATGTCATGGTATTCATCCATGAACTGAAACTCATCAGAAAGCGGATCATGAAGCAAGGCAATGACCCCAAACATGCTAGTTGTTCATTGTGATTTTTTGGAATAGTCAAGTCAATGTCCTGACATTAGAAGGACCCGAAGTAGGCAGTTCATCCAAGGAAGTCAACCACCATCCCCGAGTTTAAGCTGTTCTGTAAGAAGGAATGGGCTAAAATCCCCCAAAGTCAATGTACTGGGCTGATAAATGGTCACCAGAAACATTTACCTGAAGTTGATGATACAAAAGGAGGTCACACCAGTTACTGAAGGCACAGGTTCACATATTTTTGGTTCACAGGTTAAGATTCATTATAAATACATGAACGTGTAGTTTTTGTCTCATTTAATTGGGTTTCCTTTATATTGTTTTAGGATCTAGGCATGAAAATTAGATCATAGTTTAGGTCATATTTAGTTGTGCAGCTTTTATTTTGTAGTCAAATCATGGGTCAAATGGTGCCTGCATATTATATTTATACACCAACAGCTGCTTCTACTTTGGGCTGCTTGTCAATATGCTGTTTATTTTTCACAGAAGAATAAGAATAATTTAAATTGAATAAGAAAAAAATTACGGTAAATTTTCACTTGCGCATATCACTTACGTATTCTCTTTTAACACACACAAATCTCACTACAGTATCTTAAACAAATACATTCAGACACACTCATCATTAAGTGTTTTAATTTAGTAAAAGTGAAACTATGCATTAAATATCATTGTTGCTCCATTTTAGAGATGACAGGCCCAGCATTTGCCCTCGTCCTTCTCACAGTCTCCCCCTGTCATCACAGTACCATCCCCTGACAATCTCAATCTGTTGCCATGGGAACTGTACTGCACCACCACCACCAACATACACTCACGGCCACCCCAAGGGTCAGAGACTGTGTCAGAATGACAAAGGAATAAAAACAATCAATCAATCAGTCAAATACCATTTTAAACACGCTGATTAATTATTTAGGTGGCCTACTGTCAGTGATTACATTATAGTTACTCACAGTGCTTGACTTGTTTGTTCCTTTTTTAAGTCTAAACTATATAAAGATTAAATATTAATATTTGAGTATGTTTTGTCTATTTCTATAAAGGTCTTATGGGTGTGGGTGAAATGGTTTTCAGTGTTTTTAGGTTAGGAATTTCCATCAGCCAAGATACACATGCAAGAGAAGCACAGTGGCCTAAATACAGGGAGCTTGTTGAATTGCCCTAGAAATGGATACAGAATACAGAATAACCTCATAGACTAAAAACCTTGAGGAGGACAAAATGTCCATTAAGGCACCTTGTTGAGTCAACTTGGATATAAAGCCTAGAAGAACCCTCTGGAGGATCTGCATTACTTGTGTTCACAAGAGGTCTAGTGGAAAAAGAGGTCATGACTTGTACCAGTGACAGTTTTTTCAAAAGCTACAGACGTCCATACAGTCAAAAGTTAAACACACACAGGCAACATATACATGTGCACAGCAGACAAAGAGGAACCAATAGTCTTTGGTGCATTCTGGCATTAGCATTATCACCTTTGGCTGTGTAAATAATGCAAGGCAGCCATTGGCTGATTATTAAATTATTCAGAAGGAGAGCGGATCACAAGATATAAGGTCCTCTGCCCAAGACAGAGGACCACACCTGCCCTGCAACCACATACAGACATAAAACCAAAACTCGTGTGGAGCCAACTAGACCACCCATCACCATCATTCACTGCCATGCCACTGCTTCGGTCTGACTCAGTATTTGTGGTATATCACAGTGATTAATCATGGTTTGTCATAAGGTTGCACCTGCTGTCATCTATAGATTTGTCAATAAAGCTGTAAGGGTTTGTTAATTTTATTCAGATGTGACTTTACAGTCCTAAAGTTGCAGGGTAGCATACATGTGTTTAATTTAGATTTTTATGTGTATGTGTGAACATAACATGTACATTTTAGTATCTTGCCCTGCAGGTCTTCATCACCTCTTACACAATAAAGTTACAGTGTGAAAGGAAAGTGGCTTTTCAGGATAGAGAAGGCAAATTAAATGGCCTAGCTTTGAGGATGCCTAGTCACTACTTTAAAATGTGTCCTTTTGCTCCCTCCCTCTTCTACTTTCTCTTTCCCTCTGTCACTGGGTTGGTATCATCTTTATACGGAAGGCTGTCACACAGAGAGGTCACCAGAGAGGTTATCACCATGACTACATCAATTCAAAATGGCACCACACCCATTAAAGCGAAAGCAATTAACACATGACTGATCGTAATTATATCATAGCTCATTTAACTGTGGCGGTATGTGGTTTGTAAGGACGTGTACAGTGCGTGAGGCCTGTTAGCCTGCAAGTCCTACAGAATCAGCTCATGGAGGATGGAGGAGGAATCAAGAAGGATTACACTTACACTCCAGGTGCTTTTTCTTGGGCGCCATCACTTCATGAGTGGTGGCTTTGCAGACAGCTCGGGCCATATCTGATCCCGTTAGCTGGTATTGCGCAGCGGCAATGCGATCCGTGAGCGTCTGCCCCGACATTTTCTCTGCGTTGAATCGACCACTTCAGGAATGTATACCACGAGACAATGTAAAAAAAAAAAAAGAAAAGAAATGTGACTAAAACCCAGCGGGTTCCCGGTGGTGGTTCAGTGACTAGATCCCGTGCGTTCTTCTTCCCCGACTGACAGGCCTGTGACCTTCTGTGTGGGCGGAAAAAGCGCACAATGTGAGCTCAAACAAGCAAGATAAGTGCTATTTTCGCATCGAATCGTGCGGTCACGTTGATAATATGTGCGGTGACAAGAGCAGACTTACGCAAGGTTGTGAATTCCCAGTGGCTCGTCCCGTATAGGCTCCGAGCGTTCAGTTCAGCACCGTGGACAGCTAAAGCCACCCGGTTATGTAACACACAACTGGCAATGAAAGCTATTTTCTCACCCCGCAGCAATTATTAAAAAAAAAAAATAGGCCAATGAAAAAAGCTGCGCAAGAGAGGCTGTCCTGATCGTTCTAAAATAATATATTTAGTAAAAAAAAAAATGGCGTATGTAAATCAACACCCCATGGGTCGGTCAAATATCCCGTTTGGAGCGCGCATCAGGTTTGCATCAGGTAAAATAAAGCTTCAAAGATAAAGGAAGAACCCGCAGGATCCCACCCGGCTGACAGATTGCGGTCTTTCTTTCTACTCTGATTTGTCCGTATTGGCTCAGAAACGCTGCTTCAGATGCTGTGGTCTTCTCCTCACCAGACCAACAGAAAATACACACCGCTCCCCGGTGGTGTCGCCAGCACTACACAGCGCAGGATGCTCAGGAAGGACAGTAGGGAATTTCCTTTTCTCCTTCCTTCTGTGGTTTGTTTATTTATTTGGCCTGTCTGTAGGTCCATCTAGACGCTCCTCCCACAGCAGGTGCTTGGACAGGGGTTGGACAACACACGTCGCATCCCATGTTCGTTAAAGGGGAGTCGTCATGGGGTCACGATACAGAAAATCGTGTGTCTATGCACTGAGGGGTTACTGTACAAGCGTGACTGTGGCTTTTGCGCTGCTACATGCAGGCTGTGCACTAGAGGTTTGCACGCACAGTACGCAGAATGACTGACGGTGACGGTGAAACATCTAAGGTTAAGCAGACACCCGAATTTCCCAAATTTCCCACATTTTACATTTAAACCCATGGATAGAATATTAGTCCTGGGTGACAATTTTCCACACATCACTGATAAGATATGGACGAACAGATTGTCTTGACTCAAGATATGAGCCCAAAACGTGTTTTTCATGCTTTTTATTTGAGATATTTCTGCTTCTAATAGTTCTACGTAAAGTTTAGGAGCCCTAAAATAGCATCGTCTTTAATTTAACAGTTTTAAAATAAGGCTTAAATAAAAAGGAAATCATTATACAATAATTCCGTTGTTCTGTTCAGGATACATCCCTGCATTAGTGTAGTCATACTGGAGGAAAAAAACATCAGTGGAGAAGAGCGCGCTGACGCTGTGCGTACATGCGTCACGTCACGTCCCCGGAACTGTAGCCACGTCGTCAATCAGAAGGAGGAACCGGGAAATACAGGAAGCTTTTCATTCACTACATTACGATACGGATCCAGGTAACTTTAAAACAACTCGATTTGAACGTTGTTATATTTTGTGTTTATCGCCAGTTCGTGCGGTGTGTTAATACAGTTTGAGCTTGTTAAAGTAAGTTTACGTGAGTTATTTGTCTTCGTGAAGTTGTTATAATGAAGTTTTCAGAGTTTACCTGTCCAGTACGTGACACACTGATGCTGCAGTTTGTTGCAAACTTTGTCCTCCTCTTGTCCTCAGACACTTTATATAAAAGTTTGGTCTGGGCGTTGTTTCTTTCTTCTTGTTTCTTTTTTTGTCCGAAGAAAGTTCTGTTCACTGTGTTTTAATTAATCCGTATGCATTTAAAACGCATAATTGATTTTCTCAGTGCATTTTCTTTGCTAAAAATATGCAGGTTTATCTGAATATATATGTACTGTTTATACAATAGTGGAATTGTATAAAAAGTATATTTATTCAGGTTATACCATCTAAATACCAAAGGTAAAGATTTTATATATCAACCAGGATAATTTAATAAAATCTGATTCTATGTTCGTGTCAGACAATTCAATTCAGTTCAGTTTTATTTATATAGCGCCAAATCACAACAAAAGTCATCTCGAGACACTTTACATAGCAAGGTTAAGAACCTTGCAAAATATAAGTATATATACAGAACTATATAAAAAAACCCAACAGTCACACTTGAGCAAGCACTAGGCGACGGTGGAGAGGAAAAACTCCCTTTAACGGAAGAAACCTCCAGCAGAACCAGGCTCATGGTGGGCGGTCATCTGCCTTGACCGGTTGGGGTGAGTGGAAAGAGTAGAGAGAAAAGAACAACAGGCAAATCAAAAACAACAACAAGAAGCAGCCGACAAAACACTAGGCAGGTTGGTAGGGCCAGCAGCTGCACACTGGATATCATACACTGTTCAGACAGCATATAACTGTTCAAATTAGCTCAGCCTAAGCCAGCTTCAATGTTAAAATGCAACTTTTGTATTTGCATGAGTAGTTATATGCCTATTAAATAACAATATACATTTAGTATTGATACTTTATGATAAAATACTTTGATTGCAGGACTTTACATGTGATTAAGTATTTTTACGTTGCTACGTTTACTTAATTGAAGGATCTGAATACGTCTTCCAGCACTGAATGGTCTGTTTGTCATACCGGCATTATGTGTTTTAGTGATGGCCCAGTACCAGGAAATATTAGAGAAGTCCTGTCTGCACCCTAAACCTGCAGGACTGGTTTTGCAGTATGGCACCGCTGGCTTCAGGACTAATGCCAAACATCTGGACCACATCATGTTCAGAATGGGACTGCTGGCCACTCTCCGCTCCAAAAACACTAAAGCCACCATCGGAGTCATGGTCACTGCATCACACAACCCTGAAGTGAGACAGATGTTCAGAGATACTAACACCTCCTTGCTTCTGTCTCTAAATCTATAATTTAGTTTGTGTTCTGTGTGGATATTTAGAATTATTGTTTTAGTTTTGAAATTCACAGCAACCTTTCTAGTTATGTTGTTTATTTGATTCCTCTTCAACCTCTTCCTGTGGTGTAGGAAGACAATGGGGTGAAGCTGATTGACCCCATGGGAGAAATGGTGACACCAGCATGGGAGGGTTATGCCACCCAGCTGGCCAACGCCGAACAGGAAGATCTGCTCACTGCTCTGAAGGACATTGTTAAGAAGGAGGCTATAAACATGAGCCAGGAGGCTAACGTGTTTGTGGGCAGAGACACCAGGTCCATGATCTTACATCGTATCTTGTTTAGATTTCATAGATATACATATGCCATCTTGTAACAGTGCAGAAAAGTAAAGTAACATGCACTTTAATCAGACCTTATTGGTGTTTTTAGTTCCTATAAGAGACTTAAGAGACACCCGTGTCCTCTAACTATAGGTGCAGCAGTGCCAGCCTCTCACAGGCAGTGTTGGATGGAGTGTCTTCTCTTGGAGGTCACAGCAAAGGTATACGTAATTAAACTAGTGTAATCTTAGTTTGTTTAGGTTTGATTGATTTCTCTGCTTTTTCCTTCTCTTCCCACTCCTTTCATCTGACCTTTCCACCTGTCCAATCAGATTATGGTTTGGTGACCACCCCACAGCTCCACTACATGGTTTGCTGTCAGAACACAGAGGGTAAATATGGAGAGGCCACAGTGGAAGGATACTACAACAAGCTCTGCCAGGCTTTCATTCAGCTCACCAAGAATGTAAGAAAATAGGTTGTGTAGTTGTGATGAAATTCATGTACATTTATGTTGTCCATTACATGTTTTTGCAGTTTGTCAATCCTCTTTTTCATTTTCTTGCTGCCCTGGTAGGCGCCCAACTGCACAGATGACCAGAAGCACCTCTGTGTGGATGGTGCTAATGGCATTGGGGCTTTGAAGATGCATGAGATGGAGGGTCACCTGAAGAACAAGCTGCAGGTTTCCCTCTTCAATGATGGCTGCAAAGGAAAACTAAACCACCAGTGTGGGGCAGACTTCGTCAAAGTGCAGCAGAAACCACCAACTGGTGTGACTAAAACACATTTTAATTTTCATATGGCTTGAAAGTGTACGTATGATCTAAATGATCTTAATAGGACAGCTCTTTCACATCTTCTCTCTCTGTGAAGGTACTAAGATAAACCCAGGAGAGCGTTGCTGTTCCTTTGACGGAGACGCTGACAGGATAGTTTATTACTACACTGACTCTGAAGGGCAGTTTCATTTGCTTGATGGGGACAAAATTGCTACTCTCATCAGCACTTTCCTTAAAGAACTGCTCACACAGGTAAACATTTGTCTTCAAACATTAACTAGATGCATACTCTACACATACAACACTTACTAAATACATAGTTTTCCTTTGTGGACATACAGGCTGGTTTAGACTTGAAGATAGCAGTGGTGCAAACTGCTTATGCTAACGGCAGCTCAACATGCTACCTGGAGGACACTATGAAGGTGAAAAAACACAAAGTGCATTTCCTTTATTTCCACAGACACTGGGTTAGTACTAACATATTATGATATGATGTAGGTAATCGTGAGGTGTACGAAGACTGGAGTGAAGCACCTTCACCATGCGGCCTTGGAGTTTGACATTGGTGTTTACTTTGAGGCCAATGGTCATGGAACTGTGAGTAGACACACACACACACACACACACACACGAACACAGATCATATAAAGCGCCAGTTATCATTAATCACCTGTCTGTGTCATAATGTGTTTGTGTTTAGGTGTTGTTCAGTAAGGCGGCTGAAGAGAAGATCCAGCAGCTCGTTAAAGACCCCAACACTGACGACGAGAGGAAGACAGCAGCTCTCATGCTGCAGAACACTATCAACGTCATCAACCAGGTATACACTCAAGTACTGAACTGTGACATGTAGTACAATATTATACCAACGATATAAATCCAAATCTTTATGCAGAATAAAAGTTGAAAAAAATTCATATTGAAATTTTCGCATTTTATCCTCTAAAGACTATAGGTGATGCCATTTCTGACATGCTGCTGATTGAAGCTATATTAGCCATCAAAGGCATGACTGTCCAGCAGTGGGACGCCATCTACAGTGACCTGCCAAACAGGCAGCTTAAAGTGAAGGTACTAATATATTTATGACCTGTAATGTATATTTCTGATACTTGGTCCTGTAGGGAACAAGTTTGTCTTTGCCCCTCTTGTAAAAATGTGCAAGCCAAAAGCAACAGCACAGAAACCGGTACCTCAGTGTTCTGACAAGCCTTAAAAGTCCTTGAATTTTTTTGAAAAATGCTTAAATATTACTGGATATATTTGATTTTTTTTTCTGATGTGTAAATATGTTGTACCTAGATACATCACTAGTTCTCAGTTTTCATCATCCTTTTATCATATCTTCATATTCTGAAGCACTTCTACAAGATTTTCTGGCTGTTTACTCGTGTATTAGCAGTATTAAAGATCTTAACAAGACCTTTATAGTCAAAAAAAGAGTTCTTCATTTTGATACACCTCAAGGCACTTTGAAAAGATAATAAGAATCTTGCTGTGGGTGGGTTATTTTAAGCTGATCCCGTTCCCCTGGTTTTGCTTTTTTGTCTGTAGGTGTCGGACCGCAGGGTAATAGACACGACAGATGCAGAGAGAAGAGCAGTGAGCCCAGCAGGACTACAGGAGGCCATTGACAGTTTAGTGAAAAAGTACAGACAGGCCCGTTCCTTTGTGAGACCCTCCGGTACAGAGGACGTGGTGAGAGTTTACGCCGAGGCAGAAACACAGGTGAGAAATCTTGTTCTGGTCTTAATGTGCAAAAATGCTACTGAATGGGAGTGTATTGTAAATAATGCTGTTGCTCTCCACACTCTATTTGTGTTTTAGGAGAGCGCTGATGCCCTTGCACATGAAGTCAGCCTTGTAACATATCGCCTCGCGGGGGGAGTGGGAGATGAACCCAAACCATTGCACTAGACACATATTCATATAAGCAATAATATAGAATCATGTCTCAGCTGGTTCGTTTTAAGTGCAATCCTCACTTGTAATTTACCAAAATTGCAAAATATTTTTGTCCTGTTAATTGCACTTGGTACATAATGCTGTTCAATTTCTTTGTATTTGTCACTGTAATGATAAGCGATACACAGAGGGAGACAATCAAGGTTTCTTATGCTACTCTTGGCTTGTTATTGCATTTCAATCAGGCTGCCACAGGTTTATATGTAATATAAATAACCAACTATACTGTATATATCATAATTACAATGTCAGTGTCTCCACAAACACAATTAGATGGGTTTTAATTATAGTTTCAATTTACTTTTGATTAGAATGTAAGTTCCTATTAACTGTGATCTTTTTGAACTTTACCGTCATTTTTCTGCTTTTAAACAGTAAAATCAAATGTTTACATGAGGAAATTCTAACATGTTTACCTCCTTGTATGTTGGTTGGAAAGACTATGCAGCTTTAGTTTAATTAAATAAAAAGACTGTGAAATGATGTGCATGTGTGTAATTTTTAAGTGTTAAAGTTTAGTAACACTGGTGACTTCACACATTCTTTGATTTAAATGAAAACCAAAACTATGCTTGCTTGCTGTTTATTTTGTTGCTTTCAAAGTTTGTGACACACAGGAGGATTAAATGAGCAGAAAAGGAAAGAGAAGCTGATAGAGAGTTAGGAGCAGGCAGAGCAGAGTGACATAAAGTCTCCATGGAGGTTAAATACAATGTTCGAAATGAGCACATGCAGTTTTCTTTTACGACTTCTGAATTCAAGGATTTTCAGTGCAGCAGTGGAAAAAGTCTGACTAACTTGACATGAAACATTGACACATGAGTCAGCAAAGGTTGCACAGTGAGATTTGGGACACGTAAATGGTTCATTCTTCATCAGTGTTGTCAGCTGCTCCCGAAATGGTGATGGTGCGCTCCTGTGTGTTGCTCTCATAAGTGTCTTCATCTGTCTTAACTGTTCTGGGGGGAAAAAGAGCATCAGGTAAAAAAATAATAATAGGGAAGATTGCTGGTTCGTTTGCCAGACATTCCCTGCCAAATTCCCTTTCTACCTGATGAGGACAGTCTTCCTCTCGGTCATCTTAGTGGCTTGTTCCTCTAAGCTACTGTCTGTCTGTGTGTCTGATGAGGTAACCTCCACTCGTCTACCACCTGGAGCCTTCTCATCCCTTCCACTGCCTGTGCCACTGGGGGATTCCTCTAGCTTTGAAGTTGCTGCAGGGGCAGGACTTTCAGAAGCTAATGTTGAGGCAACATGCACGCTAGAAGTGAGATGGAGACCCCCAGTCAGGGACAGGTTCCGTACCAGGCCAGTCAGACGGCTGTCTTCTCCTTCAATCAGCTTCCTGCCAAATAGACAGAGGGAAGTGAAGTTACAAAAATGAATATGGACATCGCTCCATTGTGTATGACAGGAAATGGCATCATGATCAACTTAGATAAATGTTAGGTTTTCTTCACCTGTAGGTGGTGATTTCAATCTCCAGAGCCATCTTGACATTCAGTAGGTCCTGATATTCACGCACCAGCAAAGCGATCTTCTCTTTGGTTACCCTCAGATCCACCTTAATGGCCTCTATACGATCCTGTTGAAGTAGAACACAACTGAATATGTTTATTTTGCATGAATAAGATGTTCAGAAAATGTCTTTACATTCATTAAAAGTACTGTATCTCTTTAGGAATATACTGTAAAGAAATATAAGTCCATATCATACCTGTAAGTCCCCCTCCTCCTTCTTGTATTTCTCCACTGCATCATGGATCTGAGCCTCCAAATACTCATTCCTCGTCTTCAGTGTCTCCAAGTCACGTTCCTTGTTAAGAATCTAAACACCCATTTACACAAAGCTTTTTGTGGCTAAGACGTCATAGACAAGACAAGAGAAAATTATACTTACATCTTTCTTATAGCCTGCAATTTCCTCTCTCAGACTTCGCACACTTTGAATATGTTTGGTGGAGGCGTTGCTCAAGTCCTGGAACTTTGTTTTGTACCAAGTGTCCATTTCCTGAAGAAACACAACCGTATCTAGTGCTTTACAGAACTATATTTTATGTAGCCTTACATATTCTTTTATACATGCTGTTTGTAGTCACAGATGTGTTGAAATCAGCCATGATAAGAGTATTTTTAAGCACCATACCTGTAGGTTTTTGGCAGCAATGCTGTCATACTGAGACTGAATCTGTCTGAGAGCAGAGGAGAGATCTGGGAGGCCAAAGGTCAAGTCCACCTTAGACGTTGCTGAATAGAGCTGCTGCATCAGCTCCTCGATTTCCTTTCAGTGGAGCACAAATAATGATATGTTATATGGAAACGTGTTGGTAAGTAAGATTCACTCTGCACCACAAGTTACTCATAGCTTCTCTTTTGTAAGCTTCCTATGAGACATTCTGCTCCATTGATAATACCAAGTCTATGATCTTACTCAATTTATCTGTCTACAAGATCTTGATTTAAGTATAACCTGTCATAGGCATAATTACCAGCCCATTAGACCATTACTGAAAAAATGAAAGGCATGGAAAAAACCAGACACTGATTCGTCACAGTATTCTGTGCGTTGACCGATGATGACACAAGACACACACCTCCATGTGAACTCTCTGCAGGAAGGCCAGCTCAGTCTCCAGGTTTTCCAGCTGCTTCTCCAGAGCAATGCGGATGGAGGTTGCTTTATCCACATCCTGGGACATGATGTTTGGATGGTTAGGTGAAATAAAAGCTTGAATTCTTAACTAAATTCTTATTTGGAAAAAGCTAGCCTTTCCACTGTGTCTCACCGGACGTAGATGCTCAATGTTGTGCTCTATCTTTTTCCTGGCCTCCACAGCCTCATCATGTTTGACCTTCAGAGTGTTAAACTGGCCCAACATCGCCTCTTTTGCTGCCAAAGACATGTCCTGTGCAGACCCGGGTTATATTGAGCAAAATGTTTTAATGAAGCAGATAATCGAGTGGAAAGGAGGACCAGTAAGACTGGACATACACCTGGCCTCTACACTAATCACAACAACCCATGATCACATTTTGCGCTCATGAGTTAAAACCCCTCTCACCCTCTGGATTCTCATCTGTTCAGCTTCATTATTGAGGTCTCTCAGCTGAGACTCATACAGCTGCCTGAGGACTGACGATCTGTCGTGGCGGCCCTTCAGGGCCTCAATCTCAGCTTCCAGCAGCTTGTTTTTTGACTCCAGTGTTCGCACCTATAATAAGACAAACAGGAGATGCAGATCGAGTTAAAAAAACTGCCAAATGTTGCTTCATTTATAATACTTGATTTGTGAATATTGTCTTTAATGAAGTATTAAGCATTTGGAGTGTAAAATTTTAAATGTAAAAAATGAAAAGTAAGTGCAAAGAAGAGAATTTGTGTATCTGGGATGCTATGTTAAGACATGACAGAGACAGGGCCTCACCTTCTCAATATAAGCTGCCAGGCGGTCATTGAGGGCTACCATCTCCTGCCTCTCATTGGTTCGAGTCATCATAAAAGCTTGGTTCTCTGCTGCAGCCGCATCCAGGTCAAGTTTTGGCCCGAGTCCCATGGACATACCAAAGCACAGAGCTCCCACACTGACACTGCTGTAAAAGGGCCCAGAGAAGAGCACCACCATTGTAATTCTTGAGTTATAACTAACAGTTTTGATATGCAGGCTGCTTATTCATGCACTTGCAAACATTAATTGCAAATGCTCAGTGCAATAAACATAAATACTTCACTTTTCAAGGTTTTCTTTGAAGGCCTGTGATTTAAACCTCTTGCAGTCTATTATCTTTCTGTAATTTCTCAACAATTTCAAGACAACACTTAAATCAGCGCAAAAGTCATCACAAAATATGAATACCCTATAGGTTTAAAGGTAGGTGACTCACCTGGTCATGCGAGATGTATGCGAGGCCCTGCGCCCCATCGTGGCACCACTTCGAGTGTAACTGGCCGAGCGGTGGCGGGTCTCCCTGCAGGTGGGAGAGGGACTGGACACCCGGAGCTGGTAGGAAGAGGAGATGGCCAAGGCGTCCTCGAAATGACGACGGTATGAGGACATCCTCTCTGGACTGTGGCTCATTTTGACTTTTCCTGCAAGTGCTGCAACTTCAGCCGGAGACTGGAAGCAGGTCACTCACACCTTCAGTCTGCGGCGGGGTCTTTATATCATCCTCAGCACTACAGAGGAATGTTGGACCTTCCCAACACCAGGCTGACTGTCCCTCCAAATATCTATCACTGTCACGTCAAGATATGTACTCATTACAGGTTGAGAACTTACTCATTAAAGACTTTTAAATGTGTTTTTGTTAAATCCAACTTTAGACAAACCTACATAATGTAGTGTAATATATTGTGTTGCGGTGTTTACTCACATTAACTGACCTCCGACTGTATATTTAATCATAATGTTGCGTTGTGTGTTTTACTAATAATTTTATGACTGATATCAATTTGTCAGTTCACCCACTCACCGCCCCATCATTTATCCCTTTGTCCGTCTGTTTAGCATATTTGATTGTTTTCCAATTGAAGTTATGAAAAAACATATTTTAATGAAAAAAACATTAAATCAATCACTTGCTTTGAAGGTGGAACTGAAATACTGGAACCATTCCACTGACTTTTCGGTCCTTTTCCGGACGATTTTTCTTGTAACACCAGTGTCTGGTCTGCCGAACTACTTTACCTGCCATAATCACTTCTTTGTAGGAAAAAATATCATTTTAAAAAGTTCTTCTTCAACCAAACTACTACAACATGGCGGGAAACTTCTGGCAAAGTTCTCATTAGTAAGTTTTTACTAAAATTTTGACATGTTACGTATTTATTTTGTAAATCGCCGTGTTTGTTGTGAGGCCTAGCTGTGTCTGTGCGGAATCGTACGTCAGCACTAGCAGTCTCTCTTGAACTCTTTTACTGTATAAAAATAGATATACTCAAACAGAAAGAAGCGCATTTGAAAATAATGGTCGTTTAAAAAAAGCTTAATTGAATGAGTCTAGCTTAGTTTTACCGTTTCCATGCTCCGCGACAAGTTTTGGCTAGCACAGTGGTGCAGATAGTAATCATTTTGTGTTATCCGCTTGCTAGGTTGCTTAACATTACAGTTTGACAACCCAGTACTGATGTGATTTCATTTAAATAATCTACGATTATTGTATGTTTCAAAGTCTGCAATGGGTCCTGGACAAGCAGGACTTAATGAAAGAGCGCCAGAAGGACTTGAAGTTTCTTACAGAAGAGGAGTACTGGAAGCTACAGATCTTCTTCGCAAATGGTATTTACAGTAGAAAAAGTAATGATACTTTACTGTTTTTTGCATAAATTGGTCATGAAATGTTATCTGATCTTCATCAAATTCTCAAATATCAAAAAACACAATAGCTGGTAAACACAAACAGTCATGATCTATCATGACAGAACACATACAAGAAACATACAGAGTGATGATGGACAAAGTAATGACAACACCAGACTTCTGATGTCAATAAATGTCAGCTGGAGTCCAGTCAATGAAATAAAAATGGAGGTGTGGTTTAGGACTACCTTGACTTTACACTAAACATTTTACACTAAACATGATCAGTGTGCTGTTCAAAGGCGACATCAGCTGATGTGAGCTATGCCTCAAAAAAGAGATCTCAGAAGACCAACGATCAAGAGTTGTTGATTTTCATGTAGCTTCGATATCCATCAGTGCACAGTTAGTCAAATTGTCTATAAATGGAGATAATTGGTACTGTGCCTACTCTACACAGAAGTGGGCATCCAGCCAATATCACTCCAGAGGTGTAATACAGAATGAGGTGGAAAAAAAGCCCAAATGTAACAGTTAAAGACTTAAAGGATTCACTGGTGCAGGTTAACATCTCTGTTCGTGAGTCAATGGTATCAATGGCAGGATACCACAGAGGAAGCCACTGCTCTCCAAACAAGACATTGCGGCATGCCTGAGTTTGCCAAAGACCACCTGACACTCCACAACACTGAGGAATGTCTGAAGTGTGAAGTATGTTGGTGGCAGCATCATGATGTAACATGTTCAATAAAGACATGAAACATGACTGTTTGTGTTTCATCCTCATAGTAACATTGTTTGATATTCGTGACTTTGGTGAAGATCAGATTTCATGACAAATTTATGCAGAAAACCAGGAAATTGCAAACAGTGCCATTACTTTTTTGGGTGACTGGATTTATGTCACAGTCTTTTATGACCCGAGTCTTGTGTTTTTACATACCTGTTAACTCTAATATTGTATATACAGAATTGATCATGACTTGTTACATTTATTGATTTTATATGTAACCTGACAAAAACTTAGAATAGACCTTAGAAGAATTTAAACATTTTTCTCCAACTCTCTCAGTGATCCAGGCTTTAGGGGAACATCTGAAGCTGCGACAGCAGGTCATTGCTACTGCAACTGTATACTTCAAACGTTTCTATGCCAGGTAACTAAGGGGTAAAGCTCAGATGTTGCAATTTACTATATAATTCTCATTTAGCTCTAGTGTTGACTTCTTGTTTGCAGGTATTCCTTGAAAAGTATAGACCCAGTGCTCATGGCTCCTACCTGTGTTTTCCTGGCTTCCAAAGTTGAGGTATGAATGTTTCTGTGACGCCAATAAGACATTAATTTCACTTTGCATCTTGGAAAATGGCTGTGGAAAAATGATACAATGAGCAAATTACAAGTTCAATTCAGTTTATTTATATAGCGCCAAATCACAACAAAAATCATCTCAAGGCACTTTACAATGCTTAAGGTTTAAGACCTTACAGAATATAAGAATATAACTATATATGGAATTATGTTGAAAACCCAACAATCCTACTTGACAGCACTAGGCGACAGTGGAGATGAAAAACTCCCTTTAATGGAAGAGATCTCCAGCAGAACCAGGCTCAGGGTGGGCGGTCATCTGCCTCGACCAGTTGGGTCGTCATATGCACTTTTTGTGGCATCCATTCTACCCTCTGTTTTGTTGACTTTAGCCCAAACATTAATGTCCTAATGTGCCTTTCAGGAATTTGGAGTGGTTTCTAATACCAGGCTGATATCCGCAGCAACGTCTGTGTGTAAGTGACAGTTTTCAGTAATATGTGTTCTAAACTTAGAGAATAGCACAACTTTTAAAGTTGATATAGCTGAGACAGAAACATTTTGTTCTTTTTCTCTAATAGTGAAAACAAGATTTTCTTATGCCTTTCCAAAGGAGTTCCCCTACAGAATGAATCATGTAAGTAAATGGTCTTGTATTACATTTCTTTTACTTTCTGTAACTTAAACACTTTTTATTGTGCCAATAGGAACAAAATAACAATTAATTCTCAATTTAATTCATTTTATTTGTATAGTGCCAAATCACAACTAAAGTCATCTCAAGGCTCTTTACATTGTAAGGTTAAGACCTTACGCACCGTTAGAGCTGAGCAAGCACTAGGCGACGGTGCAGAGGAAAAACTCCCTTTAATGAAAGAAACCTCCCACAGAACAAAAGTTATCACTCTGTCATTTCCCTCAGAGTTTCATCAAGTTTTTTGAATCTGAATGAAAGCACCTAATTAGTGTTCAAATGTATATTTGTGTATGCAGGGGTATGCAGGACACTGTCTGTGTGTGTCTGTCTACTGAGTACAGCTTTTAAGCTGAAAAGAGATGGACTGTAGTTTAAACTTGAGTGTAAAGTGCCCGTCCCAAAACTGAACTAGACATAGTTCAAGATTTAAACCTTACTATATGTATAATATATGTCTTTATACTTTAAACACATAATTGTTTTCTTGCTTTCTTCATAAAGCTATTTATGCACTGATGTGTTGCATTACAGCAGGCTAAAATTGCATTACACTGTGTATCACACCTTATTGTGTATCAGTATGTGAGATTCCACAACTAATGTTTGCACTCTTGTGATAAAAATTAACTTGCTGTGTGAAATGGCTTTGACCATGGCTGCCCGTGTGCACAGGCATGCGCAATTGTTCTGCACAGCATCTCTCATTGTGATGTCAACTGCCAGCATTTTATTTATCCACTGTCTTCAGAGTTGTCCAGAGGTCACCAGGGCTGTTCTGACATGCTGCCTGTCGAGAGAGCTGTGTAAAATATTATTTATAGTGAGTCACCATGGAGCGATAGGAGGGAGTGGCATGATAGAAAATAAGTTAGCGGGGTGCTGTGACTGGTCAAAGTAATTTTTCATGTCCACTCTGAAGATATAGTTAAGTAGAATGATGGCACAGATAAACAACATGCGACATGCATGTTGTTTATCTGTGTTCCCTTATATAGTAATGTAAAATACAACTGAATAAGCAAACTATAGATTTTACAACATCCAAATATTTGACGTATGATTTAGTGAAGATGTGTATGTGAGCTGTGTGCAGTGCCTCACAGCAGGTTGTAAACTGGGCCATGTTTCATGTTTGATGCCATTTCCATCTGTGTCTTTACAGATATTAGAATGTGAGTTCTACCTTTTGGAGCTGATGGTGAGTACAGAGAGCTTTGTATCGTGCCTGCTTAGAAACATTGCTGTGATTGGCTTGATTGACTGAATGACTTCTCTTTAATGCAACTTTTGTTTCAGGACTGCTGCCTGATCGTGTATCACCCCTACAGGCCACTGTTGCAGTATGTTCAGGATATGGGACAGGAGGACATGTTGCTGCCTCTGGCCTGGTAGGATGTTCTGTTTGTTGTTTGATGTTGTGTTTGTTTCTTTTCTGAAATTATAGAGTGATATGAAGAACTACTAGATTCTGCTGGATTTGTAGCCTCACTCAGTTGTGTGTCTTTACCAGGCGAATAGTGAACGACACATACAGGACAGATCTGTGTCTGCTCTACCCTCCGTTCATGATTGCCCTGGGTAAGATCTGTCCCCATGCATTTCGTTTTGTGGCTATGTAATGTAGTTACTGACTTAAAAGAAGCTTTATTAAACATAGCATGGTCACTTCCTTGTCTTTTTCTCCCACAGCTTGTTTGCATGTTGCCTGTGTGGTGCAGCAGAAAGATGCCAGGCAGTGGTTTGCAGAGCTCTCTGTTGACATGGACAAAGTAAGTTTGACCTCTGTTGCATTACAAAAAGTGCCTATATTATTTTTGATGAAAAATAATCTGCCATAATGTGTTAATAAAACAGGCGCTGACTTTTTAAAGTTATAAAATAAAAATAAATAAAAAAAGACTCATTGCCAGCTACTGCAAATGCTTGATTGCAATTGTTGCCGCCAAGGGTGGTATAACCAGTTATTAGGTTATGGGGGAAATTACTTTTTCCACTAAATGAAATCATCATTTAAAAATCGCATTTTGTATTTACTCAGGTTATCCTTGTGTAATGTTAAAATGAGTTTGATGATCTATATAATTTTAAGTGTGACAAATATGCAAAAAAATCAGGAAGGCAGGAAACACTTTTTCACAGCACTGTAGTTGGTGCTTCGTACATATTTTTTCTTAAAAGAATTTGATGAATTTTGCAAGGACTGTTTGCTTTTTTATAAAAGATAAATAATGTTTTGCTGGTTTGGTGTAAGGTTTTGCAAAAAAATTGCCTTTAGTTAGAAAATACTGCTTAAGCAATCACAAAAAACTGTAAAAGCAGCTGAGCGACATAAAGCTTTGGACTGAAACAACAGTAGCATTTTTCTTTACATCATTTTACAGCTACACAGGGAGACAACCTGCTTTTCTTTGTGACTGTTTTGACGTTGTTTTGTATTGAGCAGCTATGGTTCACAGTGAGCTGATTTGTGTCTTTGTTTGTTTTCCGTGAAGATCCTGGAGATTATCCGTGTCATTCTGAAGCTCTACGATCAGTGGAAAAATTTTGATGACAGGAAGGAGATCGCTGCAGTGCTGAACAAGATGCCCAAGCCTAAACCTCCTCCCAACAGGTATGTCTGACATACTTCTGTTTGTCTCCTTATTTTTATATGCAGTAAATATACATATAGATATTTTAGTCAATAGATTTGAGTGTTTTCAAGGTAAAAAAAACCCTCCTGCATTATTGAATAAAGTAACAAAGTATAGCGAGTATTTTGAACAAGACATAATGAGTATAACGTTATATTTACCTAATGTCATAATGAATAAAAATCTTGTAGTGGTGAGATTGTGTAGTCGGAAAAAATCCTGACAGCTAAAATAATCACAACAAGAAATAACACAATAACACAAATCTGACATGCATTTTTTTTCCTCTGTGAGCTTTGTGTAATTGTTTTCTTCATCTTTCTCTGTGTCCTGTCTCCAGTGAGAGTGATCAGAGCTCCAATGGGAACCAAAGCAACTCCTACAGCCAGTCTTAGCGTGATGCCTGTACTTACCTGCAATCCATAATGTTGATGTAGAGAGGGGGGGTGGCTCTTTAAAATCCAACACAGCCCGAGCTTTGTGATGTCAGCTGAAAAAGTCACACATCTCATCTGACAAATAACTCTCTTTGTCATTGACTGACACCCCCCCAACAAACTCTGAGAGCCATGTTTTCACTTTCCTTCACTGATCATTATGGGTTAATGGATTGAGAAAGTGTCCAATTTAATGCCTGCAGTGAACAACCCACCAGTGACAACAGGGAGTTGGGTAGTTGATTTGTCTCGGTGAGGCCGTACTGCTCTGTTTCAGACTTGAAATGAACTAAAACTGAGGAATACTGGGGGGGGTGGACGAACTGTGGGGGTAGAAACATGTCATTGTGATAATCCTGACATTCTTGAACAGCCCAGAGGAGCGAGTCATTTCATGCGGAGCTCCACGGCATTCGAGAAAACTTGATCACAAGTACTGTTTGTGTGTGTGTGTGTGTGGGGGGGGGTTTACATTCCTCAGGGACTATAGTGCAGCAGTAAAATAACTTGATCCTGTGCTGTTTTAAAGAGTGCATGTGATTGAATGTCACCGTGTGCATCTGCGGTGTGATTGGAGTCCCCTGCTGTCTGAGGATCTGTGCTGGTTGATCGTGAACTGTGGCAGGAAAAATCCCAGGAGACTTCTCTTTGAGGTCGACGCAAACTCTTTTAGTACAAGAATTTACTGTTTTGAATAATGACACCTCCACCTCCTCCCTCCCATTCCTGCGTCTCTTTTGTAAATAGCCTTATTTACATTGTATTCATTTGTTTTATCTTTTGTGATTTTCCTTAATTAAGGAAACTTAGATGGAAATCATGAGCTGGTTTAGCTTCATATTTGTGCTTCAGATGAAATTGTCATTTTGTTTCAGTGTCACGATTGTGTTTGCCCGCTGCAAAGCTTATACTTTTATTTTCATTATTTTACAGTTAAACACAAATCACAGTCGTTCTAGATTTGAAGGTAATGTTTTGGTTGTACATTGTCTTGTTTTTTTTTCTACTTTTCTGCCATGTACTTAATCATTTTATTGTGGCCATATGTGTGTGCACCTCTAGGTGTCTATATTTTTGTGTTGTAATACAGTGGAAGCTGTGTGTGTGTGGCTTAACTCAAAACAAGGTGCTTGAAAGTCTTACAAACCTGAAGCTGCTGATTAAAGAAAGAACTTCATAAAAGCACATTGTCCCCTTCAGATGAACTATTAAGTGAATTTGATTTTGTTGAATTAATTGGACAGACATTGTCACTGTAGGAAAACACCTAAACAGGTTGATAAACATCTTGTTAAAAGCCACTTTTACGTAATTTCTTCACATGGAGTGAAGAGATGACAGTGAATCCTTTGAAACAAGCGTGATGCAGTCTGGTTTTGTTTGCCTTCTGGGTTCTGGTTTTCCTCTACTTCAGCAGGCTCCATCTGCTACATGACTGTATGTGAAAATTAAAGGGCTTCACCCCACCTGAAGATTCCTACTAGTCCTGATTTTAAAACATTTGCTAAAACTGTTTTACTTGAAGCTCTGTGTTTGTCATTTTGGAGGATTGTTTATGGAAATAAAATGTATGATGTGTAAATCGTGTCACTGCTGCTGCTCAAGCTCCTATATGCGTGTATGAGTATTTAATCCTCCAGCAGGTTTTAAGTTATGTACATCTATTCATCTATCATCGACAGCAACAATATCTACGCTGTGGTAGGACCCCTAGTGGTGTAGAAAACGAAGCGTATTACAGATCAGTTCTGACATTATTGACCGAGACCTTGAAGTTAAAGTAATATTAATACACAATATATATCCCAAAAATGTTAATTTGAATTTATGGTTAAGAAAATGTAAATAATTGATTAGTATTGGGGGATGTATTTACCTGTAGTTGCCTGAAGGAGTTTGTGCCACGGTGACGTCACCTAAACTGCATAAAGTGTACAGAGAGCAGCGGAAGTTCTACGACATAATTAGGTCTTCAAAATAAAGGTTATTTATTTCGTAGGAGTATAAAGATACTGGGTTGTGCAGAGCAATAAACATCAATAAAAAACGTATTCGTTAAGAAGTTTTTATGGGGAGTAGGATGTTATGATAAAAATGACATTATTATTATAGCAACAAAAGTGCCATAGCAATGAAACACTTTTAAATGTACCTGAATTCGGCATCCAGAGGCCCATTTTGAAGTTGTATTTAATTTCTGTGAACATATATATTGTGGATCTTGATGCTATACTACACCACTGCTTATTAACTGTTTTGTTTTTCTTCATTATTTACAATGATATGTAAACACTTTGGCACTCCTGAACAAATTCATAAAAAGAAAAACTAGAATACACAGTACAAATGTGCACTTTGCACATAACAGTAAATAGCTTACTGTTTTATACATATACATGTTTTATACACTTGTCTGCTATAATAGCTTGTGTGTTATAAACATATAAATCCAGTTATTGTTTATATGCTAATACTGATATTGGTATTTAATTAAGCCTAGAATTTGTGAAGCAGTTTTTAAGTTCAGGAGTGTAATTGTCTATTTAAACCCAGATATTTAATACAAACCGTGAATGAGGTATTCAGAAAACAAAACTGTTTAAATTCATCTGTACATTTTTGCTTGGACCTGCTATGTTGTCATACACGATTCTCCTTTTATTTTGAAGGATATACCCGGATGTTTTTTGTTTATCTTGGACGACTTGTCAGTGACAGGAGGGAGGCTACAATCGTCGGGCTGCGGAGGATGTCGATCCCGCTGCGGGGACAAGCTCCGGGCGGGATGCTTGTGTCCAGGCGGCTGTCCCTCGCCCCGTCGCCCCGCTCCTGCAGCCCTCGGCACCCATGAAGCCTCCGCTGATGAAGCCCCGAGCTGCCAGAGTGAGGCGGAAAGTGGCCGGAGACAGAGAGCATGCACTGGCGCGTCGGGTTCGCTTGGACGGGGTCGTGTGTGGTTGATCTTGGCCAGAACCAGAGCTTCTCCTCCGGCCTGCTGGGCTCCGATGAGCAGCTCTCGTTTTATGGGTACATCATCGCCTACCCACTGCAGGACTACGGCGGGATAATGTCAGCTTTGGGCTCGGACTCGTGGTGGCGGAAAACGCTGTATTTGACCGGCGGGGCTCTGCTCGCTGCTGCTGCTTATCTGCTGCACGAATTGCTGGCCATCAGGTACAAACAACAAGCTGCAGAGCTCATCACTTCCCACAGTCAGGCCTCTTATTGGGCCAGAGAATAATCGATCAGAAAGCCGCTCTGGGTCTTATTGTGTTTATATTTCCACTCCACATCACCCAGCTCTGCTGTATTTTCACTGGGGTTTGATATTACTTCATCTAGTCAGGTTGGGCGGGGGTGAGAGCGGAGTTAGTGGAGAATAAGGAATCGTGAGTGGGTGGGTTTTGATGTAACGGACCCCCCCCCCCCACCACCACCACCACCACATCTCCATCCTCACAAACACACCCATTAGGACATTTCCAGCTGCTATTTTTTACAAGCAAATCACACGAGAGAGCTTGACGCGGTTCGTGGCTTATTTGGCCTCAAAATAACATTAAATCAATAAATGACTTATTTCCCATGTTGTTTGTTGGAGGGAATAGTATAGATTCCTCAGGCCTGTTAGTGAAACAACTGTGTGTTGACATTATAGACTGAGAGTAGGTCACTTTCATCTGTCTCTATTTCAAGGACGAGGCGACATGTTGTATAGGATCATCGTGTCTTTGATTTATTGTGACCCCCACAGCTTCATACACACCTTCCGGAGTTTGGTTTCAGTCTAATGCGCTGCAGTTATGGAAAGAAACAACCTTACAAACTCTAATGTAAACATCACAGCCCCAAACATACCAGTCTGTCCACAGCTGGCAGCTGTAAAGAGAATTGTAACGTGATAAAAATGAACATATAAACATTACATTCATCATTATTGATTATTCATTGACAAGAATGAAGGTTTGGGACCGATTGAGTGTCTTGTCCTTGAACATCTCGGGTTACCTGCAGTCCAGGTTCACAATAGTACTACAGCACAATTAAAAACAACCTTTTTATATCAAAATAAAAGCCGCAGAGAGGAACGCACATTCATCCATTATCTAAACCGCTTATCCTCATTTGACTACGTGACATTGCGGCCCGAGATACAGTATTTCTATATGTGTTTTTTTTAGATGGGAGTGTTTTGGTTTGCTATTGCAGCCAAAGTGAGCGGACATTTCAGCACCGCAGTGAGACAGACAGCTCCTGTGGTCTCAGGCTGCTGCTGTTTTCTTTTTCACGCTTCAGCACTTTGCACAGTGAACAGCTCCGTGTCTCTCTGCGCTGTAACCCACGTGAATCTGTTGCCATTTGTGGCGCAGTGTTTGCTCATGAAGTAGCCTGTTATCTCCAGCAGCAACACACACATTTCTCTATGGGAACTAGAAACAGGAGGTAGCCTGACTATCATCAGTAAGTGTTGTCATCTGTGTGAGGCTGCTAAACACCAGTGTACCAAACAAATAATGTCTGTGGAAATCTAAATTGTTCAGTTTGTGTGCAGATATTCGAGGAGAGAATGACTTCAGAAGCCTAATTACTGAGAATTTCATTGGAAAAATCTACATCCATTTATTTTTTTCCATTGGCCTTTTAGTTAGTAGCCATAAAAAAAAGC
The DNA here is from genome assembly GCA_032362345.1 of Sandelia bainsii. Lineage (NCBI taxonomy): Eukaryota > Metazoa > Chordata > Actinopteri > Anabantiformes > Anabantidae > Sandelia > Sandelia bainsii. The sequence goes on from JAUMHL010000017.1 coordinate 8,464,720, forward strand.
GTGTTGGGGGCTACACGCCAGTAAAACTAAACTTTTTAAAATATTTATTTTGAACTCACTTCACATTTGTGCTGTAAACGGCAAACAACTGTGAAAATGAAAACTAAAAGCAACATTTCAACATAGCAATTAATAAAAAATAATGGACAAAGATCTGTCTCCTAGAGACTTGATGTGGAACAAAAACAGCACAGCTGGTAAAGGTGGAGGTGATTTAAATCACTTCATATCATTTATTGTATGGTTGTATTTTATACTGAGAACTGCATCTTCAAAGTACCTATTAACTAAAGTTATCATATAGATGTAATGAGTAAAAAGTGCAATATTGTTTTACTCCAGCAAGGTACAAGTACCGCAAAACTGAACTTTTTATTCAGTAAAATGTCTCTAGTGTGATTGTGAAGATTAATATCCCCATAACATCACTAATATAAGTTTATACACACACACAGTTTCTGCAAGCCTTTTCTTCTGCTTGATGTTCACCTCTGTTATTCTTTGCTCCGTACAGGAAGGAGGAGGAGCTGGACTCTAAAGACGCCATCATACTCCACCAGTTCTCCAGGCCCAAAACTGGAGCTCCGTCCCTATCCCCTTTCTGCCTTAAGATGGAGACCTACCTTCGCATGGTCGACCTACCCTATCAGGTAGCGCTGCTGTTATATGTCTGTGATAGTAAAAATGCTAATACTGTGTCCTAAGGTGACAAGCTCAGAGCGCACATTTACAATTCACTGTGATAAGGTTTTAATCCTCATTTCTTTGCAGTAAAGTCCTTCCTTTGTCGTCTTGTTGAAATTACTTTAGCTGTAATCAAAAGTCACTCAGTTTCCTGAAATAGATCATTAAAATTTAATTTAAATTATGTTTCTTGATTCAATTCCAATTTAATTAATCTAATATCAATCACTAGCCATTTTCTCTGTTAACATCTCAGTTAAAACAGTTTTGGTTTTCTTTCCTCTTCTTTTCTGACCTCTCTCGGGCACATGGCCCCCCCACCTCCCCTCATTCCTTTCTTTCCCGCAGAACTACTTTGATGGGAAGCTTTCACCCCAGGGAAAGATGCCATGGATTGAGTACAACCAGGAGCAGGTGTGTGGCACCGAATTCATCATCGACTTCCTGGAGGAGAGATTGGGCGTGAGCCTCAACAAGAGCCTGACGCCGCAGGAGAAGGCCATATCTCGCGCCATCACCAAAATGGTAGAGGAGCATTTCTACTGGTGAGGGACCACTGAAGTTCACACTGCTTTTTGTAGAAGTTAAACTGTAAGTAGAAGGAAACAGCACGGAGCGAGCAGAAGATGGCACTGGACAAAAGTATCATGCACATCTTGCAGTATTTCATATTTATGTAAAATGGATGATTGAGAGAGGTTTGACATGCTGTATCTTTCATTGTATTTATTTTGAATGTAAACCCTTATCATATAATAACCATAGAACCCACACAGTAATATTGGGCATCTAAGTTAATGCTTGAGAGGTTTTCTCAAACTGGGTCCTGCGTTTTTGTTATTTTTGTGCAAAATTGCTGAGATTTATTTTAAATAATGCTTGCCAGTTGAATCTCCTTGTATCTAAAGGCAGCAGGGCTTCATATGACACTTGGTGGGGGACATGTCAACAATTTGAGTACTTGTGTTAATCACGAGATGTGTGTATGTGTCTGTGTGTGTGTGTGTGTCCCAGGACCATAGCTTACTGTCAGTGGGTAGACAATCTGGAGGAGACCCAGAAGATGCTGTCAGTGAGCGGACCACTGAGTGACCTGCTCAAGTGGATCCTGAGTCACCTGACCGGCGGGATCATCAAGAGGGAGATGTATGGTCACGGGATTGGGCGGTTCTCCAAGGAGGAAGTTTACGCCCTGATGGAGAAGGACATGCGAACCCTGTCCACTCTACTAGGTGAGAAATCTGAAAATGTATTTAAATTTAAAAGTAACAAAACTCAACTTTTGAAATTGTGATTTTGATTTAAGGATATTCACAAGTTTGTGTGACAAGGTGTGACCTGTGTGTTCATGTAGTTTACCCTGAGTGGGCTTTAAGAACTATAAATATCCACATCATGTTTGCACAAGTCCATGAACAGCGGTAGCTGCAAAAACTGTAATGATAATACAATACTGACATCTTGTGGTGAGCACGGAGCATTGCAATCTAAAAAATCAATGCATAACCTTTGTGGGTGGCAGTGGCACGGTGGTGTAGCAGTTAGCACTGTCGCCTCACAGTGGGTTTGAATCCATGGGTGGGCCAGGTACCTTTCTGTGTTGAGTTTGCATGTTCTCCCTGTGTCTCCCTGGTTTTCTATGTGTACTCTGGCTTCCTCCCACCGTCCAAAGACATGCAGGTTAGGATAGGCTCCAGCACTCCTTGTGAGGACAAGCAGTTAGGATAATGGATGATTAACAGATGCAACCTCTGGCAGTTTGTGGTGCAGGCGAGAGACATTTCTAAAAGTGTGCATGTGGAGCAGTCATTGATTGATCTCTGATGCCTTTGATGCCATGTTCCAATGACATAGTTAAAATTTGTGCTGATATTGTTCTGTGTGCTGTTTCAGGTGATAAAAAGTACCTTATGGGGTCCAAGCTTTCAACGGTAGATGCTGCAGTGTTCAGTCATCTGGCACCTGCTATGTGGACGCTACCAGGAACACGGCCGGAGCAGCTAATCAAAGGTGAGAGTCTACAATGCTGAAATGAGCTGGTCACTCAAAAGTGTGTTGTTTCTTCTAAGTCCTACCCTTTGTCATCAGCTACTAACTTTATTTGTTGTAACATCTGCTAAAGTGAGTTTTACCCTGTTATGTAAAGCTCATTGTAGAGATTATGTTAGTGATCAGTTCTGCTAGTGACTCCAACACTTTTTTTTATTTCACTACAAGTTTTTTTCTCTTTTTAATTAAATTGATGGTATTTATTAATAGGATTGCACGATATTCAGAGAACCATTCGAAGCGTTGTACCTACTCACAGATGAGTCTCTCCCCTGCAGGTGAGCTGATCAACCTGGCCATGTATTGCGAGCGTATCCGCCGGCGTTTCTGGCCCGAATGGTTCGTGGACCTGGAGGATTTCTGTTACGACACCACAGAGGGCAGCGACTCGCCCTCTAAACTCCCCGATCTGGGCCTCTACTCCCGTACGGACACTTTCCAGGATGATACACACACACACACTTCACACACTCACACACCACAAGTCCCGCCATCGCCTGACAGCGACCCCACGGGCCACTCCTTGTATGACTCCGACATGGACACGGAGTGCTCTGAAATAGACCAGCTAAAGTGTTGACAAAACTTATACTTACTCACCACAGGTGGGCGCTGCATCCCACCTGTACACAGCCCCCCTACCTCTTAGAAAAGAAAATTACTGGGGAGTGGTTTTGGTGTTTCCTGTGTCAGTGGAGAAGTTGAGGATGTAAAGGTTTAACTTGCACATTGTAGTGGAGGAGTGATTGCAACAGAAGGAAAGGAAATGAAACGTGAGACAAAAAAAAGGAACAAAGTGAAAGGAAAGGAAAAGCAGAAAAGTTCTAGTGGAGGGAAAGACAAGAAGATGCAGAAACAGATTGAAAAGTAAGAAGTAGAACTATTAAAACAAGGAGTAAATGATGCAGCTGCTGAGAAGCTCCTCCACGTGATCAGCATAGTCTTCAGTCACAACCGTCTACCTGTTTTGTGTTGGTGTAACCATGATAACTACGTGCGTTCCTCGTAGCATCTTGCACCGCCCAGTGTTGTGTGTGTTTAAATGCCTTGTATAGATATGATATCGACACGTAGGGAACTGTACAGGATTTATGTGAATAAACACAGTGTAAATATATAAATGGATCAGATTTGATTCTCAGATTTAATAGATAGACTATTTGATTATATAAGTATAAATAGTAGGTATAGATAGGTGCAAATATAAAACACCCCCCCTCATAAATATTGTAAATACTGAAGGCATTTCTCCTATAAAATCCATTTTGTGTTGGGCTCAGTGACCAAATTGTCTTTTAACAGTCTTGATGAATCCCCACTCTGCTCGGGATCAGTAGGAGTGTGTATCTGTCCACACAACAGGGATATTACAGCAGTGCCTGCTGCCCATACACTACTCACAAAAAGTTAGGGATATTTGGCTTCAGGTGAAATTTATGGAAAACGTAAAAAGTTCACACTACAGTGATATTATATCATGAAAGTAGGGCATTTAAGTA
>JAUMHL010000017.1:8469051-8482726 GCA_032362345.1 Sandelia bainsii
GGTTATAGTGCATTTTAGGTTCATCCTGAAATTTCACCCGAAAGCCAAATATCCCCAACTTTTTGTGAGTAGTGTATTTACTGTATATACATTAGTGCAGTTTAATTGTATGGAAATAATGGATGGTAAACTGCAATCTGCTGTAAGCACTTTGGAAATATTTTCTGTCTTACTGAGACAATTATTTTGCCAAAAAACATATTTCCTTCCCCACATTAGAAGCATAATATGACAACGTTTGTCAATAGGCTCCTGTTTAGATTGTCATTGAGGACAGTAGCTTTAGGTCAAATAGACGTTTTACATGTATTCAAGCATTTAGAGCGAGTCAAACAATCATGCAGAAATAGATATATAGCGTGAATGAAAGTGCATGGCTGGTACGTGCCGGTGAAAATGTCCCTTTACACATCATGTAGATAGTTTTATCTACATTGTATCCGGCTTATTAAATTTGATGTGTGATGCAATTTATTTGTTGGTGCCTCTGACCAGATCACCCACACAGAGATGTAGCCAATGGATCTTAAAAAGATGTTTTCTTTCCCTTTCAGTGGTCAGGCGTTTTAGACATATGTGCAGTGTTTCAAAATGATGGATTGCTCAGTACAAGTTATGTAAGGCAATAAGAGAGCAGAAACAGATTCACTCTCTTTGGTTTTAATTTTATGCTAGGCTGTGTGTCGGCCATTCAGCAAATGTGCGTACCAACGTATTGAGTTAAGACTACTTAGTACGGACAGAGGGGTGTACAGAGTGTATGCTTTTGTCTGTGCTGCACATGGATGAGTCACCCTCTGTATATGAATGATAAGATGCTGGTGAGCTGAACTCTTCCTCCCTAACACACACATACACACTCAGAAACTTTCATGGTACACAAGGTGTTTTTTTGACAAAACATGACAATAGGGACAGTATAGTGGTTATATTGATGACACCGCCTGGTCCAACTTAAAACAATAAGCTCATTCACAGAGGATTGTGAATATAACCATAGCAATGGTCTAGTTTGGAGAGTAGATGTAAATGAATGGCCCTGAACCTCCCAATGCTTTCCTCCTGTTAAAATATCTGTCTAAATATGTAGTGAAAACATCATCTGGAGGAGTTTTTCAATTCAGATGCCACGTGCTTGCTCATTCTAAGGAGGTTGTAGTCTTGGGCAGCCTGCTCCTCCATAATCCGATCTCAACAAAACCTCGAGATTACTTCATTTGAAGGTTTATTTTAGCTAGAAGCACAGAGATATTTTATTAAAGGGCAGGCTTGTAGGAGTTTAATACTATTCAAATACTCCCCATACTAGAACCATGAAAAGCAAGTTGTCTTTTAATAGCTTAAAAGATATGCCTGATGGTTTTCTATACTTTTTTCAAAACATTACATACAGAAACTAAAATCAACAGTGAATTGTGTTTACTTACCGTGATGCCTCTGAATTCAGAACCTGATTTAGCTAATTGATACGTACTGTAGACCTCAATTGTTATTCAGAAACTACTAATTAGATCAACTTTTAATTAACATGTTGATAAATATCTATTTATGTAGAAAACCACCAGCCTTATCATTTGAATGCTTGGTCACACACTAGAAGGCGATACAATGAAGTTAATCTGTGCATCTTTATGAAATATTTGAGCCTAGAAGTTTGATGACGTGGTAATTTGACTGGCAATGCTAATTGGTCAGCAAAGCTCTGAGAGATTTTCTTTATTTTCTCTCTGCTTTTCAGTTTACAGTCACCTGTACATCACACTGTTGAAAAGCTAACAAGGACTTACCAAACTTATTAGCTTTAGCTTGTCCACCTGGGAGCACTGACATTTTTTTTTCACCTGTAAAATGACCCTCAGTGCATATACTGGTTGCGATCCCTTAATCAAATGAAGGGGTCGTAATAACAAATATAATAAATTCATTTTGGTCAATATGTTTTTTACATACTTTTAAACTCTTAAATATTGACAAATCCAGCATCTGTTCGATTTCGAATTCATAGAAATGAAATTTATATGACTTAGAAATATGTAGCATTAATATGTAGCAGCATACTGTGAAATAAGTAAAAATAATAAGTTACAATGTGATGTCTTTAATGGAATCTAGCTCATAAAAAACTGCTCTAAAATTTCATGACATCAAAAATCACCATTTGTTTTGGTGTGGCTCCCTCGGTACATTCTGATTTCTCTGCTTAACAAAAATATTTTAAATCCACAGTTTTGGCTTCAGATCAACATTTGAACACAGCCTTTAGGATGGTGAGCGTAGACACAGTTACAGTGAAGTCTGTATGTACTCTGCAGCAGATTAATTTAAAAATAATAATATGGACTGAAACTGATCATTTTTGTCTTAAAACACCTTGCCTGCATGTTCTTGCCTTCTTTCATCAATATTCAGATTTAGCCTTATGAAAACAGAAGCTGAACTGTTTAATTTATACCAGTGCAGCATGTGACTTATGGTTTATGACATGTTCATTTATTTATTATCTATTTATTTTATGTTAGTAATATTTATTGATAATGATGATTGATGTGCTTGAATTTAGGAAACAATTGTATTGTTGATTATTTTTGCAAATTTCTTCTTATGTTTACATACAACTAAATTATTGATCTTTGTATTAGTGCAATATTACTGACTTCTGTTGATGTCTAACACTGAAGAAAATGAATATTTTCATGTTGCCAGTCATTGTCATAATTGCATGTATGTCCATGTTTTCTGATGTCATTTAGTAAATGTTTGAAATCATATAATACTATCACTATCATTGTGTTAAAATATTTAAGTCCCTCATCTTCTGCGAACTGTGAAAAAACAACTTTGCAGAGCTTCATGCCCAGGTGAAAAAACATGTAATACGGAAATAAAATACCAACTAAGCATTAGATCTCAGATCATTAGGTTGAGGTCAGTCATCCTGCTGATCAGTGTCTCACCTATTACAGGAAAATTGCAAAAGTCCTTTGAGATCAGCGTCTGTGGGCAACTTCATCTGTCTCCGTGTTCCTCAGCAGTTAAAGGTCAGGGGCTGGGGTTCAGTCCTGTCGTGTGTGTCACTTTCCCATCATGATTTCTGCTCGTAGCAAGTAGAAGCCATATTGCATTGTCTCTTGCTCTCATGTGTGCTGAAACGCTTGTGATATCTCATCAAACTGTAAATAAGAGACCTGGAAAAAAAAAAAAAGATGTTAATGTGCGAACATGATCTAAACAGAAATGCTCTGTAAAATGATTCTTATGAATGTATCATACCTAGAGATATAAAAGGTGTATGACAAATGGATTATATGGATAATATTTCATTAAATATAACTGTGGTATTTTCTTCTTGTTTTGTTATAGTTATTGTTGCATCAGTTTACCTGAGGAAAAACAGTGAATGGTTTGCAAAAACTGCTCTGTATCCATGCTGGAGGTGGGTATACTCTGGCATATATCTGTCTCATAATCCCTCTCCCTCTGTGCTTGCTACCATATGACAATACTAAGCCCACCCAACAATGCAGAAGGATTAGCTCTCTGCCCTTTTCTTTGTGCTCGTGCTGAAGCTCTGGAGAAGCAGAAAGAAAAAGGAGGGCAGAGAAATAGAAAAGGCAAATCATGGGAGCACCACTGTGGAGACGGGACATGGGTTTGGTTGAGAAAAAGGGCATGAAAAGGCAAAGAGGCAAACATTTGTTGACAGATGAATGATATTTGATGACTTTGGCTCACTGCATTTCTGCGACCATTGTGCTAAATCCCTGGGAGACCCTATCCACACAAACCAGAGGAGGCAATTCAGGACTGACAATGACACCAGAGTATAAACCACCTCTGGTGAGTCAGAGATGGCATAAAGTGTCAGAGGTTGCAGCTGTGTGTGTGTGTGTGTGTGTGTGTGTGTGTGTGTGTGTGTGTATGGGGCTGTGGATGTGTGCATGGTGTTTAAGGTGCGATGTGTGCCGAGATGGCAGGAAGTGCCTCTGTGTGCGAGTCAGTGTGTGTGTAAAAATATGAATAATGCAGAGGATGCCTGTAGGAGCGTGAGGGCTGGGAGGAGGGCAGATGGTCGCCTGCTGATAGGACAGAATCCAGGCAACAGGGTCCTCCAGAGAGCTGTGTTTGGACTCGGTTTAACACACACACAAACATGCACATACACTCATCTAACGCAATTATTCATTCTTCTCTTTTTTTCTTTGTCAGGTCACTCTCTTTTTGCACCACAATTGCACAATTCTGCCTCAGATTAAAAAAAAGCCTCAATATTGAACATGTTGAGATTAGATAAGTAAAGATACAGTTGAAAACAGGCTGCTGTGAAAGGAAGTTGAAGTTTGGCATTTCCAGATTAATTTCTGGTTGTTTAGGCTGAAAGTAAATTCAGAAGTCATTTTTTGTACATTTAAAAATTTGTAATTTGACTTATATAAATAAAGTTGACCTGTCTTGATTTATTGAGAATCAGGCACAAATCAGAGTCAGTTATAAGCAGTGTCATAGCTAGGATTTTCTTTATTTTACTTTATTTTAAGTACTAGATTTTAAATAATATTTTCAGCCAGTTTTTGTCAAGTTATTTCAAGGAATTTCTTGAAAAAACATAAAGCTGATTTAGCGTTTCCAATTTTAACACAATTTTGCACTTTACACTTTTGTCTCTATTTTACTTTAATTAGTACCAGATGACATCATTCTTTTCAGGAAACCCTCAAAGAAACCAATAGAAGATGATGGACCTGTAAAATAAAGCATGTTCTCGCTGTGCTGCTGGTAATTAAATACTGGTGGAGAAACACAATCTTAGTGAAAAAATTATACAACTTAAAAGCTTAAAGGAGTATATGGTTATTTGTATAATTTACCTATAATTCTGCCATAATTGCATAAAACAATGGTACAACTGTGGTCTGATTATTACTACTAAGCAATAATTTAAACCCAAACCCCAAACCTGTAACATCCACCAGGTGGCATCAGCCACTGTTTCTCCTTCGGCCACTGATCAGACCAGTGTAATAAAAAACATTAACCACAAGGTGAAGGACAAGATGTGGTGAAGAATAAGAAAACTCGGTTCTAAAAAGTGAAATTTGACGCAACAAAAACTCAGAAATGTCTGAAAACAAGGATGAGGTTCAGTGTTACTTTGGAACTTATGATTATTTTTACACATTTTTTATATACAATGTTATATCTGTATACATATTAAGCATTTCCAAAATATTTCTGATTATTTCAAAATAATATAATTTTATAATAAAAGGAACAGGGCTGAGCCTAGTTTTGATTTCATCAGCTTCTGTCCTGCAGCTGTAAAGGCCCAATCTTGTTTTCGTTTTAACCACCGTTTACAGACAGGCCTGTCTTTTAATAAGTGTTAAAATTTATCGTAAAAAAATAAATAAATTTATTTTTGTGTGATTAAATATGTATTGAATTAATATATTTCAGTATTGTCTCATTCACTGATTGGCTGTATTTGCATCTTCACGTAAAGCTCTCTGTTCACAACAGTATCAGTACACATCAGCGGTAGTAAACACTTCACCCAAACAGCTGAAGAACAATTTTAAGCAACCGAGACGGATTGATAAAATCCAGAATTATAATGCAAGGCCGCACAAAAGAGGGGAAAAAAAGTTGTCAGAGCTGCGACATTTTCCAGATGCTTAAAAAACATGCAAAGACTGCAGTGTTATAGAAAACAAATACGATTTAATGACAAAAAGCATGTAGAAATTGTGCAATCGTTGATTTCTTTTTCTTCTTCGTTGGATCACAGATTTCAGGTCAATGCTATTTTGTTTTGGTTTTGTTGATTTTTTTCCACCACAGAAACTCAAATTCAGCTGAAGGATTAGAATTACAACAGCAGGTTTGGACTACAGAGATACTGGACTTCATTCAAATTAAGGAATATTATTATGTAATAAACCTTTGAATAAGAAAAATGCTGTGTTAAATTTTTTAATTGATTGGCAGTAAAATAAATTACTAAAGGAAGTTGTGTGTATAGTTATTTGCGATGAGTAACTGGGCCTAACACATTCAGAATGTGTTCGCAAAACGTCAGATGAAAATCATCTGAAATTCATATCATGGTTTTGTTATTATTTCTTCTGCGGGCAGCTTCTGCAGATGGATTTGAGTTTCTAACTTTCTATATTTTCTGTAGATTTTAGTCAGAGAATAAAAAAAAATCTCCAACTGCTCGTGGATTTCTCCACATAACCTCCCACTGTCAGATCAGGTTATTAATCACAGGATTTAAGGGGCACAAGAAGACGTTTCTGTGTTTGTGCTTTGGCACAGACGGACAGAGAAAACTGAACAAACATACAAACAAACAAACGATGCCGTACAAAAACGAATGCAGATACATCCCACAGAGTGAATGAATGAGTTGTACAGTAGTAGTGTAGCCAGTACGGCCAGAGCTGGTACCAGGATATATTCAGTTTTTTTTTTGTTTGTATAGATTTTTTGTTTTTTTCTTATTTTTTGGAAAGGAAGGCAAATGGGCTGGATTGCTTTGAGTGCTCCAGCCTGACAGTCTCGGTCTTTCTCGTCACAGCATTTTGGAAAAGTACAGAAATAACAAACAACAAAAAACACATTGTAAACAGGCGCACAGAAATGTCTGCACAGAAAGAAAAGCATTAAAATCAAACAACACCCAGTCTCTATGCTAACATTATTATTATTATTATTATTATTATTATTTTAGCCTACTTACATTTGAAATTTATTATATTCTGAATTGAACTCGTTAATAATAATAATAATAATAATAATAATAATAATAATAAAAGCCGTTGGCTGGTATTGACTTTAATTTTGATCACTGTATAGCAGGTGTCTGCCATTTCAGCCCTCTCTTGCCACAAGCTGCGAAGAACCCCTGTTGCTTTTGTTATGATGGAAAGATGGCGTTTATTTACCCACACTGACTGCGACTTATCATTATACCCGAAGCTTGTTTTTATGTTTTCTCCCTGCAGACACCTCGTGTCCACATCACGCTCTGTCTGTCTTTAATGACACATTACATAATAACACCCTGGCGCCTTGGTTGAAGATATAGAAAAGCGTTTCGTATCAATGTCGCTGTTTTTGGTTAGCATACACCGCCCGTATCCCAACATGCTTGGCAGTTCCGCGGCATGAAAGCTTTTCATACAGCTCTCTGCTATGCGTATTTTTAGTGCTTGAGTGCCACTGTATATCCCCGTGTCCGTGGGTCCAACATTTAAACTGGCTGAGGTCCAGTTCCGAGCGGTCCAGCACAGACAATCAAACAAATAAGGAGGCATTAAACCTTCTAAAGTGGTCTGTGTCGTGAATAAAGCACTGGGGTCACTGCACAGGAGTCTGTCCTCCATGGTGAGGAGGGGTGTCCCCGTACATGTCCTCTCCTCCTGATATTTGTCCTCCAGCGGGTGTCATTCTCTTCTCCTTCTGCCGCCGGTTGCAAAACCAAACCCTCACCACCTCCTTCTCCAGCTGCAGGCTGTCCGCTAGAGAGTTGATCTCTGCTGCTCCTGGTTTTGGACATTTGAGAAAATGGCTCTCCAGAGCCCCTTTGACGCCCACCTCGATGGAGGTCCTCTTTTTCCTTTTCCTTCCCTGTGCCGCGATTTTATCCAGGCTAGTGGGGCTCCCCGAGGTGGAGTCCGCCTCCTCCAGCCACTTGTTCAACAAAGGCTTGAGTTTACACATGTTTTTGAAGCTGAGTTGAAGCGCCTCGAACCTGCAAATGGTGGTCTGAGAAAAGACGTTTCCATACAGTGTCCCAAGAGCCAGTCCCACATCCGCCTGAGTGAAGCCCAGCTTGATACGCCGCTGTTTGAACTGCTTGGCAAACTGCTCCAACTCGTCAGAGGTCGGTGTGTCCTCATCTGACTGGTCCTGATGGCTCCCGTGCTGGTGATGGTGTGAGAGAGACTGCTGGTGGGCCCCAGGTCCCCCTCCATGTTCACTGAGGTGCGGGCTGTGGCTGTGGTGGTCCTCATCCCGCAGGGGGTGGTGGCGCATTCCCCCTTGCTCTCCCCCCGGCATCAGACCGAATCCGGACTGAGAATACAACAGGCTCTGGCCCTCAGATGTCGCCATACCGGGGATGTGCGTGGTGGCTGTGCTGGTTCGCCATGCTCTGGCGTCGTGATGCGCCTGTTGGTGCGCTAGGTGAGGGTGTCGCTGTTGCTGCTGCTGCTGCTGTTGCTGCAGAGTGCTGGAGTTTTGCAATTCCTCTCGGTCACTGTCGTGCAGAACAGGCTTCACGTCCTGTTCTCCAAGGGGGCTGGATGGCCAAGGCGCCCCACTGTCACCGTGAGACAGCGCCGTTATCCACTGGTGCGCGTGGCTGAGCGGATGTCCACCGCCCGGTAACGTGCTATAGTCGTTCTGGAGCAGGGTGTGCGCGTCCCTGTACGCTGCCGCCTGCTGCATGCTCCCGGACTCCGAGTGCGGCGGCGGCGCGCTGCTGGGGGTGGTGAGGACGCTGTAGTGGTTGGACGTTGCGGTCGCCATAACTATCGGTGCCAGAGTGATAGCTGGAGTTAAAAGGAGGCTGTCTTTGACAGTAACTCTTTTGCGCCACGGGGCAACTAGGCGTCTCTCTCCAGAATCTCCCGGGCGCTGTGCCAAGGGGACGCAGAGGCGCGCACCTGTGGTCCGCCTCGCTCCGCTCTTTATTGGCCAAGAACGGTTGACAGATGTGGTTACCCCTGACAGCACCCCGCTCATTGGTCACGGGAGATTGTACAGAAACCCCAGTCACTTTGCCCAACAATACTAGTAGTCCTGCAGCACGCTGGAGTACAAAGTGGAGGGAGAAATCGGGGTGCTGAGTGTGAACACATAAAAGACTAAACAAGCTCGGTTATTATTTTTATATCTGAAAGTAGATTATTGACCTTGATCTGCGTCAGGGGGTCACATTTATTGGTTTGGTGCGTCAAAATTGTGCGTAAAAGTTGTAGTAGATAAACCAAATTCGCAAATTTAAACCGCATAAATGTGGTCAGTACATCATTTATGTGAACTTTTCTTATTCAAAGTCTCACATGTTCTGTTAATTTAATCCAGCGTTCACGCATTTGAAGTAGAATATTAGCGCCATGATGCAGTGAGCAGTGATCATGGGGAGAAACTTCCAGCTGCCTCTCTGCCCCCAGGACGCAGTCCAGAGCAAGGGGCTGCGTGCTTCTAGGGCCTCTGCCCCGTTGCCATGGCGAACGTGGTGAATGGAACAACAACGCCCACGTCACAGCTGCGGTTCGCTCCTTCTCCTCGTTCCGTTCCAAAGGACTCTTTGGGGCCGCGCGCTCGGCCGTCGGGACAAATAATGGGGGCGAGCGGAGAGGGCAGCTCGGGGCCAAATACAGGAGGCTGCAAGAATGGGTCCTTCAGGCTGCTCCGCGCCTACTGTGCCCTCTTCCACCTGCTTGTTGTGTAAACTTTGAGATGGATGCACCAACAGTGGCACGCGAGGCTCGGTTTTCCAGACGTCCAAGTGAAAAAATCAGGTCTTGAATTTTACTATTTCAATGAGATAAAAATGATCTAATCTGTACAATGTACAAAAATGATGCTCAGAAAAGTTTTCAGCTCTTCAATAGCAAGCACTCCAAAAATATCTGTCTCACTACATCACAAGAATGGGAAGTTACACTGTAGTTAATTACAAATTTTAGTATTTGTACTTTATTTATTTTTAGGTTACTTTATACTCATACCCTGGACATTTTCAGAGGGAAATATTCTGCCATTTACTTCACTGCATTGATTTGGCAGCTCTTTGTATAATAATTACTTTCTTTTTTCTTTGCAGATCCTGCCTTTCCATACATACGGAAGAGGATTAGGGCCACCGTAACTTAAATAATATTTTATGGTGGCCCTAATCACCTTCCATATATACAAAACAAAGGGTAAACTTATGGGATGCATTTTGCATTTTGTAGGCACAATTAGCGTGTGATTAATAAGCAAAAGAATATATGTCAACAGTCTCAAACAGGGCATCTGCACTAATGAGAACTTTAATTTTCAATATTTTTGCATATTTTGCTGATAATACTTGATTATAAATGCTGGATTTCTACACATAATTAAGTATTTTTACATTATGTCTTTACTACCTTTACTAAACAGAGGCCCATAGGTGTTCACTCAGAGAATCACATCCTATGATAAGGTTGTACCATCTGCTGGCACTGTTGGTAGGAAATAACAGTGGAGTTGGTGAGTGAAAATTCATCAAAGCACAATTTTTGCACTATCTTCTGGTCCTATCTTTGTGAATGCAATAATATTGAAATTAAACTAATCCTCATTCTGCTGAGCCCCCCTGAAACCCTTTTCAGACCCCTGGGGGGGTCCCTGGACCTACTTTGGCAACTACTGGTATTTAGGAGCTGTGATTTTATTGGTTCAAAGTGGGACACTGGCTGTAAAACAGCTATTAAGAATTTAAAGGACAAAAATATGCAAGTTTCACCTTCAAGCAGAGGTGCCTTTCGACATCATGGTTACCAATGGAAATAATGATAAGTATTTACAGTGGTATGAATGCAAAGACATGGTCTTATACTGTTCATTAAAGACCATACTACAATAAAATGACCACATAGGAAGTGATTGGTTAATCAATAAATCTAATTAAGCTGAAGATGCATAGACATAAACCGATGAACATTGAATTGTAGAGATCGAAAGAACACCGGCTTATGATTAGGGTGTAATTCTGAGAATTACCAAATGTGTCGCCAGGGGCTCTGCCAAACCGTGTGTTGAGAGAAGCAAAACATATTACCCTAATAGACTAATATGCAAACTACTGGCTGCCCAATTACAGGACTTAATAACGCATAAACGATGCCAGTCTTGTTCTTACAAGACGAAGAGGTCACTGTTAATTCAGTCAAAGGGCTGGGTACGCTGTCAACACAGGCAGCAGTTCCACACACATACTGTCTCTGTTTCCCTGTCCCTCGTTCTGTATTCAAGAGTGAGAGTTAATGATGGAGAATCTGAGCGTTAAATTAACAGTAATTATATGGCCCCAGTGCTGTAAAGATTCAATTTCTTCACAAGTCTAATGGGCCTAAGTGTCCCTATGCGCCTGCAGAACTCTCTATGAGATATTTATGATTGAAACCTGCACAGAAAAAACAAAAACAAACAGACACACCTACAGAATATAGTTACTGCATGTGTCACTTTTTACATGTAGGCTTAATAAGAAGAGAGACATGCAGCATTACAACTGCATCCAAGGCCAGCACTCCTCAAATCCAAATGTGAAAAGCCACTTTTTTGCTCTTGTGTAAATAGTGACACACGCTCTCCCACATTAGTTTAAAAAAAGAGTGGTTCAAGTGTGAGGCGAAGCCATTTATGTGGGGGAATGTAGTGAACCAGTACTCTGATTGCTTTCACTTTCTCTAGACCAGTGTATGACCGGCCCATATCCCTCCCCCTGTGGGAACCCTCACGCAGGGGTAACTAGGGCAGGGGGGCTTCTTTATGCTGCTGGACACAGGGAGATAATGGCCATTCCTCCACAGCTGGCCTACACAATCAAAGCAAGAGGGGGCTCAGAGGATTCCAGCTTTAACCAGGCCATTGTCTGGGCTAATTACATCTGAATGCTAGACCCCAAGAACCCACCTCCCCCCTCAGCAAAACCTATACAGAATACCCCAAACAACTCTTCAGGGATGAGGGAGAGTGCACAGACACAGGGCGCGCACACACAGAAAAATATAAACCCTGGACTCCTTCATTACCCCTGCACACACGCACTCTGGACTCGTTCATTACCCGTACCCATCCCCAGCAGGCTCTCATCAAAGTGTTGTATGTCTTTCACACACTCACATGTGGCACTCAGCATTAGATCAGATCTCAGCTTGCTGCTCTCAGAAGAGATGAGGAGGTCTTAGAGGACTTATGTTGAATAGAAAACATACTGAAGAGCCTTTCCCTAGTGCACCGCCATAATCCCAATCTATACACTCCCTCTGAACCCCAACTGCCAGTGGTATCTTCTTCTGTAGCTTGAACTGTGTAGTCTCAGATCAGTACAGTGCAATCAGGATGTGCTCTGTCTTTTGATTTTGCAGTCAGAAATTGCGTACTTATTTTCTCACACTCACTGATACATTGATTTCTTCCAGTATGATGAGCACTGTCGTGTATTTGTTTATCTGTGTGACCGACAGAGAAAAAGAACTATGTGATACAATTCTGAAATCATACTCAAAAAAGCTAAAATGTAAGTATGTTTTCTTATGCGGATGCTTGCAGGTGCAAACAATGTTAATTAATTAAAATTTCAATATTTTATATCTTAAGCTACAGTGGCCCCTAGAGACAAAGCATGTACAAATGTAAAAGCATGTACAAAAAGGAAACACACTGCAAATCCCAAAATGCAGCAAATAGACAAACGCACATACAAAAAGAAAATGCAACTAGATGATCTAAACTGGAAGTGCTCCAGGACGCTAAGGGGCTCGATTTACAAATAAAACAGTTCACATTAGCAACCTTTATCTAACTAGCTATTCAGTGTTTTCAGTTGATGTAAACAGCTGAGTGCTGAAGAAGACTGTGATGTAAATTAGATAGGTAGCAAGCTACCGCATATACTGGAATCACTTTTAATTAAACTACATAGTTTTGATAAAACCATTGAATGACTTACGTAACTGACACTAACTAGCTAGCTGCCTAGTCGGCTATCTAGCATAATTAAGAAAAAAAAATTGAGATTTTTTTGTAAATTAGTTGGTGGGGAAAGCTAGGGAGGCTGCAGTAGACTAGCTAGTGGCGGTTGCTAACTAATATACAGTTTTCAAACTTTATTCACACTGTCTAACACAACTTACAACTAGAAAAAGCACTTCCTGAAGAAAATGCACTGTGAATGCTAAAATGCTGAATGATGTCTGCTGAAATTTGCTTAAAAAACATCAGAATTCTAGCTGAAACATCAAGTAGTTGCGTGAAACAGCAAAATTGTAGAAATGTCTTAGCTGAATGTGGTGATAAGCATAACGTTTAGAATTTACAAAATACTACTATTATTGAAAACACAATTTAAAGCTGAAATGGTGTTATTAGCAAAAATAATTATAGTTAAATCTCAAAGTTAATATCAAAGTTAAAGAGTATTTGAACATTGTGTGCAATCAATCTTATTATAATATCTGAAAAAAAGCTGAATATTTCAGAGGTATTTTAGAAAACAGCTGAATTTTAGAAAAAGAAAAAGCTATATATAAGAGCTCTGAGGGCTTTTATTTTGAAAGTATACCTGCCCCTTATTCAGGCTCATAATTTGAAGGTGAACTCATAAGGTGTGTGTGTAAATGGTAAATGGTCTGCACTTATATAGTGCTTTTCTACCTCTATTGGTACTCAAAGCACTTTACACTGCTTCTCATTCACCCATTCACACACACACACACACCGATGGCAGACCTGCTATGCAGCTGACCTGACACACTGGGGGCAACTTGGGGTTCAGTGCCTTGCCCAAGGACACTGGGCACATATGACAGGAGGAGCCAGGCATCGAACCACTGATCCTATAATTGGCAGGCGACTGCGGAACCTCCTAGGCCTCCTAGGGGGGGGGGGGGGGGGGGGGGGGGGGGGGGGG
>JAUMHL010000017.1:8482826-8495865 GCA_032362345.1 Sandelia bainsii
AAGCCCCCCCCCCCCCCCCCCCCCAATCTGTGCACACACACAGTGTGACTGTTTTACCTGATCATCACATAAACAGAACAGAGACAGTTGACTATAGAGAGTAATGAAAATGCTGAGTCACTGATAGGAAGTACACACTGAAGTACTACTTGACACAGAAATGTTGAATCAAAGTTGATACTATGAAATCTTACAGTTATTAGTACTATGAGAAACACTGGTATTAACAGTACTATGAGAAACACTGGTATTAACAGTACTATGAGAAACACAAAACTCTGACAATGGATTTAAATAGGAGTGAATGCGTGATTTGAGCAGTTCTCTCTGTCATTTGTGCCACACCATTCAAAAACAAAAAGTCATATGGAAAAGAGACAAGCGTTTTCTGAACCAGGACAAATTTCTCTATATTTTTAATATACAATATGTTAGTGAAAGTTGAATGGTGAGAGAACAAGAGAGGAAAACAGAGAGAAAAGTAGAAAAAAGCTCAAGGGCAGAAGTTAGAGTGATGATGTCACACAGCAACAACGGAATGTTTACATTTACTCAACATTCCGCAAAACACACTAATGGAGAAGGATCAGAAATGTCCAAAAACTGCTGAAAACTAAAACTGCTTAACTCTAAAACCATACAAGCTACCTTAAAGTATGCTGAAGTAGTTACAGCTGAAAGAGGACAAAGTTTTAGAAGATTTGAAGATTCTCTCCATTGACTGCCATTATAAAAATTTGCTGAAAAAAGCTGAATATTATAAAAAGTATAAATATTAGAAAAAAGCTGGATGGAAGCATAAATGTCCTTAAAAAGCTGAACGGAAGCATAAATGTCCTTACAAAGCTGAACATTTTGATACCTGAATGGTTTTAATAGCTGAAAGTATGCTGAAGTAGTTAGACGCTGAAAAACGTACGGAAGAACTCACTGTAATAATAACAATAATAATAATAAACAAAAGGAAAACAATACTGTGAATGCTGAATGCATTCACAGTGATTAAAGATTGTTCAATGAAGCATAACAACACATGCATAGTTTTATGTATTTTTAAAATAAATTTTATACACTTTTTTTATCGGTAAGTATACCTGTGCGAAACATCAATAAATAGCTTTTCAAAAGCACAAATACATCATCTATTTGCAGGATTTTCTTTATGTATGTGCTTATCTAATTGCTGCATTTTGTGAATTTGTGGCACATTTCCTTTTTGAACATGCTTTCACATTTGTACATGCTTTGTCTCTAGAGACCTGCCGTATTCAGGGCAGAAAGTAGTGTAAAGAGCAATTGTGGAAAGTATTAAAAATTTGTATTTTAATTTAGCTTTCATTTGAAGGGGGAGTGAAGTAGTGAAGGAGCATAGATAGTTTACTGTAAATAGGTGAAAGAGACAGCTGAAATATTGGTTGAAAACTAGTAAGCGTGGTTGCTGTGTAGCAGCTGAATGATGATGAAATTTCTGTTAATTTGAACGGATAGATGTAAAATGCCTAACTAACCAGCCCCTGTCTCTTTTAGCTTGTGTGTGAGTTAAGATTTGTGTAGATATATGGACTTATACACCATTTTCCCTGGCCACGTTTCACATTTTACGTGTGTGTGTGTGTGTGTGCGTGAAACATTGTCAGGGTTAGGAGGTCTCACTGGTGCTCAGTTTAGCATTGATTTATTCTCTTTCTCCAATTTATTTCCCCCTTACCTGATCTGCCTCTGGGAGGACAAATGGAGGAGAAACGCCAAGCACAGTAACCATCACACACACACACACACACTCACACAGTGATAAATGTTTTCACAAGCAGAGAAATAGTCAAATTCATATTTCTGCATAGGATTAGCAAGCAAAAGCACACACGCACACTCCTGTATGTCCCATGGCTATGTAGGCACATCCCAACACACTCTCAGGTGTATCAGCCAAAGACAAAACAGTCTTAAGAACAGAGACCACCTGCACGCTGAATAATCACTGATGTAACTAGTGTGACTATTATAGTTGACAGTGTTTTCTTCCACCAGTGGGAGTGAATTTACTACTTACATCACTATATCGAGATGGCAATTGTATTTGCATTCACAACATCACCTTTTTCAGGAGCATTTGTTCAGTGTGCGGGTGTTCTCTGTTCTCAAGAAGCACACACTCACTTACTCAGATACCTCTAAAACTCAGGCTCTCAGCTTCTGTGGCAAGACCAATCAGTGTGCTGGTCATTCTGTGGAACTATAAATTCACAACACTCCCCAAGTCCCAAGGCACCAGAGCTCCTATAAGCCTTCCCATGTTGTCCCATATACAGTAACTGTCTTGAGAGAACCCATAAAGACATAAAGGGACGCTCCTACCTCTAGGTGAGTGGTCATAATTTACCAGCAGGTATTTTTACTGTGACATTGCTGTCGAGGTGCACAGATTCATCTCGTCTCCTGCTTTATAATGTCCTACACAAAATCCAGATAGGAGAAGCATGAGTGCAGTCATATTTTACAGGCAGCTTGCTGTCACATCCTTCTGTAATAGTTTGGTGTTGAAGGAGGAGTATGTCGGAAGACGAGTGTGTGGGCTTGTGGATTCACCTCATGTCATTTCTGCTTCAGGGTGTAATAACAAACATCTCTCTTTGCTTCCCAAGTAGAAAAAGAGTGCATCAGAAACAGGGGAACAAGAAATGGGAGGAGGGGCAGGTAGGTCGTTAAACCCACTTGAAAGCTCAGCGGCCTGATCGATAGTCTTGGGCCAAGCAGGGATTAAAATCGGGCTAAGTCTGTTCTAATCAATACTGATGGCTAACCCTGGGGTTAAAACACCAGTAAATCTCCATACATGTCCATACACAAGTCGGCACTATCGCCTACAGTACAGATAAATCTACAGCTATCCATGCAAATGGACACACAATGGGTTACCGTGCGAGCACAGTTGATATGAATGAGTGCCGTATAGGCCTCCAGCAGCGACATGTGTAGTAGCATATGTGAATATACACTCAGTCTAGTTAAGAGATTGAGACAGTAAATTTAGACTCATCGATGGGGCTGAGCAGAGTGAGTAAAGCTCTCATAAATGTGTTTGAGAAGGTGAAAAATGTGTGTGAGGGAGTGGGAGAGAGAAACAAACTGTTATTTTTTAATGTAGCTATACACACAGCACAGCAATAATGAAAGAATGACTTATAGACATACAGCTGACATGCATGATTGACTATTTCACACCCTAACGGAAGACAGACATTACTGTTTATATTGATCCTACAAGAACAGGTCTGTGCATCAATTGCTGATACTGATCAATTTAGCTATGGGCAGATAACAGCAAGGAAAACTATTGTACTATTTTGATCAGCTAATTCTACCAGTGTAGAGATTTATGCCTGTTTCGTAAGTGGTTATCTGTTTCCTGTAATCAGCAGGGACAGATTTCAGAGCACAGAATAGTCTCCAGCCAAGGACTGAAGTAAAATTGATAATGTTTGAAGAACTTGTTTGACACTTTGGGAAATACGCTTATTTACCTTCTTGTCAAGAGGTAGATGAGAAGATTGATAACGCTCATGTCTGTGTGAATGAATGAAGCCAGCACAAATCGTATTTTTATACAATACAGTGCTAAATCAAAGTAAAGAAAGCCAATTACTTTATTTGAAACAATGTATTCTAGAAGAGAAAGAGTGAAACTGTAAATACTGTAAGTGCTATTTCTCAAAATGATGCAGTAGTAGTGGGCTAAAAACAGTTTTTCACTCAGTGATATGTCCTTGATTGTTCTTGATATGTTTGTGGTAGCGTTAGCACAAAGACTGGAAACAGTTAACCTTACATAAAATCACACATAATTTTTACACTTTCGTTTTTAAATTAAACAAACAGAATATATAGTGTTTAAAATTTTTTGCATTAGATTTGTTTATAGGTGTCTCTGATAATATTCATGTTATATGTACTGGGCAGACATTATTGTGCTGTCAATCTCCTCGTGTAAGTCTTGGCAAGATGGTTTTATATAGTATATTATGTTGTATATCCATCTCTTACATCAACAATATTTGAAAAACATAAAGCACTGATTGTTTTTACTTGTGTTTTAATACAGATGTGTTACATGCCAACACCTGAACCTGACACACAATGGCAAATACCTGACATGCCTGTCTCAAACCCTTGAAACCGGTTCTCCAAAAGTACGAGTACATTTTGTACTTTTCACTCAGACGCCAATTCTAAATCACACTTGTTTCCAGTAAACCGCACACAATTCACTGCATTTGGCACAATCTTCATAACTGAAGTCTCTTGTGTTCATGTGGGCAGCATTGTCCTTCAAAACACTGTAGCGAAATGATCAATCGGCCACACTGATGACTCACAGGTGCAAACACTAGTTACTAAATTGGTCAATTACAAATCAGAGCGGTGGGGGGGTGTGGGGAGGGTGGCGAAGGTGAGCTCTCTTGTTTTGAGATGAATAGATGGTAACGATTCAGAGAGACATGCGGGGTGGGGTAGTCAGGGCGAGATGAGGAAGAGGATGTGGGTGGCGAACAAGAGGAAAAGAGTTGCATCAGCGTCTTGGATGAGCTCTAGGCTCATCACAATGTCACCTTTCCTGAGATTAAATCCGAGTACTTTACTGTTGCTCCAATTATTTGTAGCCTACTGTGTGTGTGTTGACATTTATACATCAAGATCATTTTTCATATTAATATGTTTTAATTTAGAATAATACAACATATGAATGTATTTTTTAAAGCAAAACACGTTCTGAAAATGTTAATGAGCAGAATCTATGTTTCTACTGTGCAGCCGTGTTTACTCTTTCCTTTCCCCAGAGACCCCCAACTGTATCTTCCTCACACTGCGTCCCCCAGCTCACCACCAAGCTTGGGGGCAATACAGAGGAAGATCATCTTACTTTTGTGTCATCTTTTTAATCACTCTATCAAACAAACATACCCGCTCCAGTGCAAAATGCAACATACCACAGGAGGGCCTAGTGCAAAAGCTAGAGTTTGGACAAAGTAAGATATTTTTTTCACTTTTCATATCATTCAAAATGTTCAGAGTTAAAAGTAATTTTTCCACATTACATTATTCTTTGTTAAAGGAACATATACAGATCATTCCACCTGTCATAGCTGTCAGTAATCTTACAGAAGTATTCATGGACTTCATGTAATCAAATGAAAACTGTCTTTAACTTTTTCTAAAATCAGTGTCAAGGTCAAAATGTAAGATACAATGAGTCATATGTAACAGTGACAGTGTGAAGCTTGAGTTGAACCACAACTATATTTAAAAATCCTGATACTGAGCCCAGATCCAGTCCCTTAACCAGGATGGATAAGGGAGAGATCCTGTTTTCCTTGGATAAGGGAGAGAACAATAATGGCTGTTCTCAGTGTGGTAATCAAACTAATCTCTGTCTTATACTCTTACTTGTTTTCTATATCCGACATAAAGACACAAATGGAGGCTCTGTCTTTATTATCAAGATTATTTTGTTCTACTAAATTAATTCTAATTTACTTAGTGGTAATGGTTTTCAGGGAACCAGATCAGCCAGTATAGTCCTCCAGCATTTCCTGCTCTAGTTACCATGGGATACAGATATGCACAACTTCATTACAATGTCTCTCAGCATGTGGAATTTGTCTAAATCCTAATGAACAAACAAATTCACTTAAATTGTTACAGCAGTGTATGGATCACTGAATGGGACTTCTAGGGACTCTAGGTACACAGTGAGTGTTAATATTTCATGTTTGACAATGACAGCTCAGTTTAAAAGCACAAAATGACTAAAAGAGATGTAACAATGACCAAAAATAGACACAAAATATCCAAAAAGAGACAAAAATAAAAGATACAAAATCTCCACAAAATAGACACAAAAGTATATCAAAAGACTAAATTTACAAGGGACACAAAGGGTTTACTTTTTTGTGTCCAGGGGCCTGTTAACCATGAATGTCTGAGTGTAACATGCCAAAAGAAATTGTTTCTGTTGTATATCTAATGCTTGCAGAACTCCTATGTGTTATTATCCTATATGTTCAGACAATTACCCATACAGACTACAGCTATACAACCACTATTCTGTTAATATGAGTGGCAGTTGCAAAATATTAGGAAAAGGAATGAAAGAAACATTGCTTTTGTGAAGGAACACTGTTTTATACGCTTTTTTCCATGCATATCAAATGTGTTTCTGCAACTGGAAAGCATAATTCAGGGTGGAGGGAAAACAGAGGAGCCACTCTTGGAGGCAACCTTGCCAATTAATTTGCGGCTCAGATCTCAAAGCTTCACTGGAGAGGTGCTAGGCTACATACCACTAGGCTAATTTGTGTTGCAGGTCTGTATTAAATATATGCATGAGGCTAATTCAGTTAGTGTCGTAGCCCTGTAGCTGTGGTGAGTGCGGCACTAGCTCCCATTAGCAATGTTTCTGCCTCCAGTGGAAATCAACATAAGTTGAGGCTGATGCTGCTTTTTTGCATAAAGCAAACAAAATTAAATTTGCTTCACTAAATCAAAGTGCAGTGCCAAATGTGGGACTCTCCCTCTGCCTCTATCTTTCTCTCTCTCTCTCTCTCTCTCTCTCGCTTTGTCTGTCTGTCTGTCTCCTTCTCTCTCTGAGGGATAAATTACTCCAGAATCATAAAAGAGTAAAACATTACAGACAGAGAGGAAAAGAGAGATTTTAGTCAAGTGGGATTCTTTCTCCCAAACAATCCCAGCATTCTCCTGCTTACTGAGATGTTGGCTTATGTGTCTCCAGTGTGTTATGAGTGTTTCCCTGATTTTGTCTGTCTTTCTGTGCATGTTTCCCTCTCTTTGGTTGTATGAGGCATGCATTTACAGCATTTGTGTGTTTCTCTCAGCCTGATCTCCAAGGAAAATTCACACTCATTTGTACATATGTACATACAATGCCATGTTTTGTGTCTGATATGTACAAAACTGGAGTGGACTGTGTGGGTTCTACCTGGGTGTTTTTAAATTAGCGAAGCAATGACCAAAACCGTATTAAAATGTAACTAAAATATCAATAAGCAATTTAACCTTCAGCTGAAAATACAAACATGCTTTGTTTTTTTAGGCTTGTTTGGTACTGAAGGTGTGAGAATGTCATAGCATCATGCAGATATATGTGAATCTGTTTATGGTTTTATTGCCAGATTCAGACTCTGGAGTCAGTATGTGTAAAGAGAATGCAGTAAGAGAGTGTGTATGTGTGTGAGACAGAGAGACAAGGAGTGAGAGCTCCTTGCAGTATACTGCAGAGCAAGTCAGTGAAAAACAAAAAAAACAAACAGGTGGGGGTGGAGGGGGGGTTGTTCCTATTGAACTTGACCTGCGGGCCAGATCAATGAATGTGTGTGTGTTTGTGTGTGAGAGACAAACCCTGGTGCGTGTGTGTGTGTGTGTGCGTCAACACAAGCATGAGTGCACGCTTCCAGATCAATGTGTCTCCGTGTGCCACGGAATGAGAGAGCACACTGATTACCCAGGGGTGGCGGGAGGGAGAGGAGGAGGAGGGTGAAGGAGGTGGGGGGGATGAGAGGATGGAGGAGGAGGAGGAGGATGATACAGATGGGAGGGAGGGGGTGATGAGATTGAGCAGAGGACAGAGCTGAGACCAGGATAGGGAGAGGAGCTCAGCTCATTTCATTTTCATTTTCCCTTCATTTCACTGAGAGCTGAGCCATGTGTCGGGGCATTCCACACGGATGGGGTGCCAAAATTTAGATCTGGAGCCAGATGGCATAGATCAGTCGGGAAATAGCACCACTATCTAAATGGAATGGGACGATTTGTGGTCAGTGATCCATGTTACTTTGTTTCCTTCTTCCCTTTTCCCATTTTTTTCTGTAAAACACCTGAACACTCATAGACCCCAAACTCACATCACCAGATAGTTGCTTTTGTGCTTTACAAGGCAGAGATAAAACTCTAGTAGCCTCGAGGTCAATGGCAGCGTTTTTTATATGTATCAAGACGTTTGATGTCTGTGTCCTTGCCTATTGTATGTGTCTTATCTTGTTTTTGATGTTTTTATCGTTAAGAGTATGAAGCATTGTGGCTCAATCCTCAGCACAGCGGGGGCTCCTCTCATCTCTCTCTCTCAGTGTAGTTCCCATCACTAGCATTTCTGTTTGCAAACCCCTGGCTGTGTCCAATCAGACCATAACCAGTGTAAAGTTTGTGTGTGTATGTGTAAGAGAACGGGGTCTGTGTGGAGGTGGGAGGTGCTCTTCTTTTTGAAGGGCTATATTTCATCTGTTGTGTATTTTCTTCGTGTATACACAGCCCATGAGAATTGTACACCACCTCCCAAGTGTATACTGTAACAGTGTTACAGCATGTGGTTGTGTGTGTGTGTGTATGAAGGAACACAAGGTCAACTGAAAAACATTTGCCAATTCTTCAACTTCTGGGACAAAATTCCTTCATGATTTGACCATTATTAAAGCTTCAATGTAAAACTGAATAATAAATGTTCACTTAGTTTGACATCAAACATTCAAGTGTGCAGGTTAAGACCCCTAAAATCAGTGATGAGTGGGGCTCTACTGGACATGCAGTGGTGATTGGAATGTTTCTGATTTTCACAAGTGCCAAAACAACATAAAGGGAACTCAATTAAATAGATGAGACAAAAAACTACACATTCATTTATTGTAGAAAATTATCCAGTCTTACATATAGTGTGCAACACACACTAATGTTCAATTATGGGTATTTACCACAATAAATAAACTAAGTGTAATTTTTGTCTCATTTTTAAACTACTAAATTAAAACAGTAAATGTATTTTCTGGCAACAGTGATAACCAATGAGCCTTGAGGTCTTGTCTGAGAAAAGGAGAAAACTGTTGATCATCTTTTGTGCTATTTGAAATGGTATCGTATAAGTAGACTTATAACCCTTAAGACTAAATGCTACCAGACTAATCACAAACATGACTTATTACTGACACGCAATAAAGATCAATAAGTCATTTGCAACACTGAAGGCACTGTATGGTGATCTCAATTTGTACACTCCAAAAAGAGGCTATCAAAGACCTCTGGAGACTTTTATAGAGAATAAATAATTTTAAGAAAAAGTAATGGTGCATGTGAAAACCATAAGTGCATGTGAGTGTGGATCTCAGGAAACACATACACATAACATAACTCCGTCCCTCTCACCCTTGTCTGTGTAGCTTTACCACAGGAGGAAATTGAATTGGAGAGTTGACCCCATCTGACACAAGCAAGCACCACTGATCTTTATTGAAACACGAGCCATCAATACTGAAATTGCTTTTGATTCACAGTGTTTCTGCTTCTGTGTGTTTGTTTCCCCAGTGAAAACAACAATCTGGATATGACTGTCATTTCACTCATCTTGTTGTCATAATTACAGTTGATGCACACTGATTTGCAAATAAATCCCACTCCTCATAAGTTACATTGGGAAAACCATTTCACTTCACACAGATCAGACATTTGTAATAAAAAAAAGACTGGCTTTCATCAGCTAAGTTAATAAAGATATCTATAATAAGATATCTATATTAGCAGATGTAATTCACCCAGTGTCACAAAATTGTTGATTTTCAGATTTCCAACAACTTCAGAGCACTTTAAGAAAAGTAAATTACAGCTACAACTGAACTGATATGCTAACAAAAATTATGAAATATGACCAGTAGCTCCAGACTAGCTATTAAATTGACTTTATGATTTGATTGTCCTTGATTTATTTTGTGTGTGTGTGTATACATATTTAGAAAAAAACACAAAAAAACACCTATACTTATACACGAAATATGATGCGTCCGTTCAGTTGTAAACTAACACATTAAGTTGGTGCACACTCATTGTGCAGAGAGATTTGGTGTTGCATGATGATGTCCAGCCAAGCGCTCCCTGCTGAGCTTAACTTGAACACATGGCACCCCTGAATGGCTTTGCAACTATTTTGTGGTTAACCTGCAACATACAGCCCACACACACACACACACACATACACACACACACACACACACACACACACACACACACAATTCACTGTCACTAGAAAACAAAGCACAGTGATCTATGTGTGTTTGTGTGTGTCTTTGTGTACTTCTAATCGTAGAATCGTCGAAGCTGTCAGAGCTGCCCATAGCTGACACTCTCACTCTTTCCCACTCTAACACACACTGATAGACACTCATATTTTCTGTGGTAACAAGCGTGAAAATGGCCTCATAAATCCAAAGTGGTTTTACAGAGACCACATCAGCAGCCTAAAGGGGATGTATTATGTAAATAAAACAACACGCCATCAGTAATACTGGCTTGTTGCCGCCACCAAATCATAATGACTCAGTGGGAGACTTTTAGTGGAATACGGCAACAGTTCGATTAGGTGTGTGGCATTACAAATATGAGTGCATGTGTGCACATGCAAACTCCCAAGCAGACACACTCCTCTGCTACATAATTTGATATTTCACCAAAGTCCTCTAGCCCAGTGTGGTGTGGCTCTTTGCAGCTTGCCATGGTCCAACGATCTGTCAGCAGAGCACAGGCAAGGCAGGGCCAATCCACTTTCTTAGTCTTACACAGAAACACACACAGAACAGTCACAGTGTTTATTAAAGGTGAAGGAGCAAAGAAAGGTTTATGTGTGTGTGTGTTTGAAAACTTGCATACAAAGATAAAATTGCGGACAGCTGGGTCTTCAAAATGTGCTACAGTCATACTTTGATACACAAACACAAGTCACATATTCAGTCATTCACACACACACACACACACACACATGCCCTAACGGTTCGCCTAGCTCCGACCCGTGATGGATTGGCTGCACTCCTGCCGTGACAGACGAGCGATGGATGGAGAGCTGAGAAGATGAAGGGAAGAAAGGGATGGAGGGGGAAGTGTGTATATGTGTGTGTGAGGGCTTGTTGGTTTAGAGAAAAGAGCTGAGTGCAGTGCTCTTGGTGCCAGGGAGGATCTTACATGGGGGCAAGCAGATCATTTCCTCCTATGCAGCACGTGTCATTTCCTCTAAACAAACAGCCCTTCTATGGACAGGAGAGAGGCTGGAGGCCTTCCCTGTCAATCTCCCTTTGTCCTCCGTGAGTATTTATGAGTGCATGTTTTGTGTCTATGAATGCCATGAACAGAACTGAGAGTACAGTATCAGTATCAATTGAGAGTAAAGTTGTTTAAATTCAAATAAAATCAATTAATTGATTGGTTGCTGGACAGAAAAGTAAATTGGCTTTATACACCTGAAGATTGGCTAATCACTAACTGAGACATGAAGTTTGAAAAAAAAGAACATTTTCCAGTCAAAGAGGGTGTAACAAAAGCTGTGGAGTTGCAGTATGGGAAATGTAGGTTCTTTCATTTCAAGAAATTTGATCTAAAATTAGGATATTTATAGCTCTGCTTCGTTTAAAGAAATATGTTTCTTGCATGGTTCTCAACTTTTACGAAGCATATTAACTTACTGGACTACTCCTTAAATGAGAGTTTCCTCATGTACAATTGTTTGTGGCAACTTCATCAGGTAGGCACATCTAGTGGCAATAGTAAATATGACATAGTTGAGACATAGTATTTAGGAAGTCAGCACGGGGAACAGGCTGAGATTGATGGTTGGGTCGTAGTAGTGTATTTTAGCCATGACCATTCAACAACATAACCATGTGTGTATTATTTAACTATGACATAGTCCTGTAACATTAAAGTAGAACTGCACCCTATTTTTTTGTACTTGACACATAATTACATAAAGTTTTATTGGCATATGATAACTGTCTATCCATATTTATCATTTTTTGTCAGTTTGGATTTGAAAATGGCCATTACATGCTAATTTCTTTAGATAACTGTGTTAAATTAAAGAGAACCGACAACTGCTTACTATCATTACCTAACATCTCTTATCCTATTGATGTGTCTGTTCTAACTGTATCTGTGATCAATAATGGATTAATTTAAGAAAAACGACATGTAGTGCGCCCCTGTGTTGGCGTAGTGGTTAAGACAAAAACCAAATAACCACAAAGTCCCTATTTTGATTCTAGATGGGGACTTTTTTCCCTTAACGCTCTCTCTCCATGTTTCCTGTTGATGTCCATACTATTACCAGTTAAATTAGTAATAAAGATAATAATTCAAATACAAATAGGTGTTGCATAAACTCTAGTATGTGTGAATATAGAACCTCCATGCGAGTGCCTATAACACTTGTCGTTTCTGCAGTAAATAGCCATGTTAGGCATCGTGTCAGACATGATTTGTGTTTTCCAACCAGGAGTGTGTTGTGTGTGCAAACCACCAATTACAGTCGCTCTTAATTACACACTTAAAGACGTAATTAGGCCTGCCTGTTCCATTACTACACAAAGAGATATCACAGTACACCAAGGCACTCTGTGGAGAGAGAAGGCTTACACACGGACAAGCAAACATGCACACACATATGCATTTTAATTAACATATTAATCGTGCAGACTTAACACATATTGTTTGAGAGAATTGAGAGAGCTCATAGTGCACTTTAAGAAAATATATGCAAATAAATAAAACAAGAAGAAAAACCTTTTCAGTATTTGAAAAACATATATGCAACAGGAAAAAGGTGCAGCAAATAAATAAATCACAAGAAAACAAAGAATCACAATAACACAAGGTACAATACTTAAATGCCAGAAGGAAGCATTGTCCAAATACAGAAATAAAAATGACTCCCAAATGCCACAATTCCTAACAAAACAAGTTAATGTTACATAAAATATTTAACATACTCATTTAGTGAATCCAACATATTGTAAATATTGGTTATACTTAGCTAGCATGCCTATCATTTCATTCTTCAGAGTTTTCCTCAGTTACTTATGTATTGTACCTTATTGTCATTGTGTTGTATCTATTTTACAGCATTTTTTCTAAATGTGTTATATACTACTCACAAAAAGTTAGGGATATTTGGCTTTCGGGTGAAATTTCAGGATGAACCTAAAATGCACTATAACCTTTA
>JAUMHL010000017.1:8495965-8508041 GCA_032362345.1 Sandelia bainsii
CTGTAGTGTGAACTTTTTACGTTTTCCATAAATTTCACCTGAAGCCAAATATCCCTAACTTTTTGTGAGTAGTGTATATGTCTGTAGTCAATGTGCCAAAGATGCTTTTTGTCTATTTGTGTTGTTTTGTTAAACATGCAGTATAGATTTTTGGCCATCTGGGCACAGCAGAAACAAACAAACAACAAACAAACAACAACAACAAAGTTTGGACTTCTTCTAAGATGCCATAAAAACTAAAATTTGGAGGGAAAAAAACTATAATACAAAAAATTCACCACTTTGGGCCAAACTTAGAAGATTGTTGCTGTTTAAAAATAATATTTCTCAATGTAAGATTGCAAAGAATTTCAGTCTTTCACCATTTACAGTACATAATGCTGTGAAAAGATTAATGGAGTCCAGGGAAATATCAGTGAAATATCAAAGGCCAAGGGTGGAAACTACTGTTGAATGTGCATGACCTTATAGCTCTCAGGCAGCATTGCATAAGAAGCTGTCATGTTAACACGGCTACTATAGCTACATGGGCTCAGAAGTACTTTGGGAAATCATTGTCACTTAACACAGTCCATAAATGCAACCTGGAACGCAAGGAGGAAGCCGTACATCAATTCTGTGCAGGAATACTGCCCAGAGAACTATAGTTCTCTGGACCTAAGCTCATGTCATGTTCTAGTGTATGCTCAGATGAGACCATCAGCTTGTTTTTGGGAAAAATGGATGTCTGAAGATGAAAAAGGTCACTCAGGCTGTTGTGACTGAGCCAGCATCTGTGATGGTATTGGGGTGCCTCAGTGTCCATGGCTGACTTCAATATATGTGAAGGTACTATCAACACAGAGTTTTATACTGGGACAAATGCTGCCAGCAAGCCAACGTCGTTTCCCAGGAAGATAATGGATATTTCAGAAGGACAAAGCCAGGCTTCATCCTGCATATGGTACAACAGCGTGGCTTTGTAGACACAGAGTGAGTGTGCTTGCCTGACTTGCCTACAGTCCTGATCCGTCTGCTATTAAAAATGTATGGTACATCATAAAGAAGAGAATCAGGCAATGGTTGGGGGCGGCATGATAGCTCAGTGGGTAGAGCAGTCATCTCCCAACCCAAGGGTTAGCGGTTCGATTCTCAGTCCCAGCAAGCTACATGTCGAGGTGTCCTTAGACAAGACACCGAAACCCCGTAGTAGCGCTGACACAGGTCTAGCAGCTGTCCAAACAACAAATCAATAAAGTATTCATTATTATTATTATTATTATTACAATGGACTGTTGAGCTGAAGTCTTATATCTGGCAAGAATGGGCAAATATTACACTCGCAAAACTACAACAATTTGCATCCTCAAACGATTAAAAAGTGTAATTAAAAGGACTGGTGACATAACACAGTGATAAGCATGACTCTGCCCCAACTTTTTTGAGTGTGTTGTTGGCATCACACTCATTAACAATTAAATTTATCACCTTGCCACTGTTGGTTAAAACAGTTTCCTATTTACATATCATACAGACACAGCACAACATCAGCATTCATTTGGAGTTATTATCTCTGCAACTAGATAAATGTAAGTGCAATTTTACACTTTTCTTTTAGGTCTGTTTTAGCAGCTGTTTACTGGAAGCACAAATGACAGTGGACTGTATGGTTAAATTGTGGGCCATAAAACAATACAAAACATAAACACACACAGCAACGAGCTACAGTAAAAGAGGCAAAAAATCATTGTAAAGCTGAGGTGAATTGCAGAATCAAGTGAAAATTTCCAGTGGGTTCATCACTACAGAGTGAACCTGTTTATGCAAAATAATTTTAGTCTTTGTAACTCTAAAATATAAATTAAAGCAGATTTTAAAGTCCTTAATGTGTGTATCTATTTTGGCCCCTGTAGTTTCAAACAAACTACATCAGTCAGAATATCCTTGCATGTACTGAATTAAAGGTGCGCTTCACATTACCTACACAAATCTAATACTACACAATCTAATGAAAACGTCACTATCCTAAAAATAACCTAAAAAGTCAATAAATGTGATCAAAATAAAGATTTGACACCCTGGGAAATCACAGAAAGAAGTGCACAAACACACCTAATCGTTACCTCAACAACCATGCTGGGGATTCGAGTCGCCAAGCTACAAGAGAAATGAGGCACGAGCCTTCATCTGAACCTTGAGATATGAGCAGTGTGTGTGTGTGTCTGTGTGTGTGTGTGAGTGTATTTAGCAGCCCTCACTCTCTAGCTGGCTGCTTAAGAATCCAGTCACATCTTTTGCTAGCAGGCAGGCAGTAAGGCGCTTTCATGCTCACAGGTTTGCTTTGGTTGGGTTTAATACCCCTTTCTCTCCCTGTATGTGTATGTATATGCGTGTGTGTGTGTGTGTGTGTGCACATGAGTATATGCCTAAATCTGACACCATGTGTAGTTAACTCCCTACTTCTTTGTTTCTTTACCTTCCGTTTGTGTGACAGTTGTGTGTTCATGTTTATATCATGTGAGAGTGTACGCACACGCATGTGTGTGTGTGTGTTGGCTCTCAGCAGCACTGATAAACCCACTTAGACTCTCCCCTGATCTGTTTGCTCTGGGCTTTCTCACACACACACACACACACACACACACACACACACACACACACGGCACCCTCTGCTTTAGCTGTTAGCTGATCTGTGACGGCCTGCCACTCAAACACAGCTCTGTTGAGACACTGCACAAAGGAGGAGAGGAGGCTGGGAGTGGAAGGAGGAAGGGAGAAGGGGGAGGAAGAGGTGGTGGTGAGAGGGGTGGGAGAGAGAGGGTATCAGTGTCTTTCTTTTGGGTGCCTGCTAGCTTCCGCTCTCTGGCTGTCTCCTTATCTCCCTACTCCTCACTCTCCTCCAACTGACTGGCTTTGGCAGCTGCTCTTCACTCCCTAACTCCCCTCCCCTTTCCGCTCCCTCCAAACCCCTTCTCTCTTTCTTTCCCCCATCTCTATTTCTTCCTGTCTTTATTTTCCTACCTGACCAAATTCAGTTTAACTCTCTCTCTCTCTTTTACTTTTCAACACGAGAAGACTTAGCAAAAGATGAAAGAGAAAAGGCAAAGAGAATGAAAGAGAAGTTGAGCACATCACAGAGACTGTCTGCAAAGGTATTTTGCAAAAAACATACTGCATGCAACAGAGGAGAAACATGGCTTGTCGAAGAAATGCAATGTACTGAATACACCAAAAGAGAGACAGAGGGAAGATGAGGTGAAGACGGAGAGGAAAAGCAATGCTCATACCTGTACAGTCTTTTGTGTGTCTAGGCTGGTGTCATTGGGATGCAGCTAGCGTACAGTAATAATCCATGGGCAGCAGCTCAAAACTGGCAGCGCTATGTAGCTCCCAGTGATTGAATTTTTACAGAAACCTGATACATAAAATGCTTTATTATAAACTAACATTTAATTTAAAGGAAATAGCAATGGAAGTACTTCACAGACTTGGTTTAATTTGTCCTGGTTTTGAGATATCCAGGTCTGACAGTCTGAATATAATTATGTTTGTTGTATGTAGGCCTATGTCGAAAATTTTCATTAAAATTCAACAGTAACGTCATTTCATGAATGGCACATCACTGCTACTCTGAACAAACCTCAGTTTTTCTAGGGGCTTCTGTTTTAGTATAACATAGCTACAAATATTCACAGGTCTTTCATTCATCCAGTGCAAGTACTACAAATGGTGTAGTAAAATAATCCTACGCCTGTTGCAGACCACCGTGGAAATGAAATAACATTCACCATGAAGTTGGCAGAATATATTTGAAAACTCAAACCCTGCACAAATAAATCCAGCTATCTGCGAGACACGACAAAAAGTTAATTTTTTAATTAATGTATTTACTTTTTGTAATTTCAGTTATCCTTTTCTTTAAAATTGCTTCTTTTTATATATCAGCTGCACTAATGAATACTTTACATAACTGATGGAAAAATGTCTATATGTTATATGAAAAGTGTCACTCACAATGTTAAATCAGTAAAGAATTATCACCCAAACCTGCAGCTCCCCTCAGCATTTTAAGCATTTTGGTATCTCACAGATCATTGTTTTCAGCAACAGTTTTGGTGAAAAGGCTCTGAAAAACCAACTACTGCCCAGCACCTAAAAAAATAAAAAAATGACTGACTAGCTGATAGTGTAGAATTGAACACCTGTAGAGCCAAATTTGGTGGAGACCAAAACAGAACTAAAACAAGAGTGAATGCTGGGCTGAGTCCAAATAAATCCTATTGTTGCTCACTGGATTCTGGATTCTATGTAAATAGGAAACAGTTTGATATCAGAAAGTTTAAAAGATGATAATGTGTAAATGTTGAGCACAGAGCACTTTATGCTGCCCCCAGGTGGACAAAACTAACTAACAAGGCAATAGAAAAGTAAAATATAAGGAGTGTTGATTTTCCTTAGCTCCCCAGTGTCAAGCTATGAAGCAATTTTGGTGCAGTGGCCAAACTGCGGTACTGCAACTTCTTGTGATGCACCCTGGCCCAAGTTTGCCACAGTGATTCATTAAAAAAAGCAGCTAATATAAAATGATGAATAAATGTTTCTCAGCATATCAAACCCTGCTAATTTACTCTTTTTATGATGGTCCAGTATCATTTGGAAAATCTGTAACAGCCGTAAGAGCCGATTATTTTATTTTATTCATGTGTTCAGGGAGCTGAGAAGTGCAGTTGGAGAACAATAGTGTGCGTGCCCTGTGGGCCCGAAAACATGCAAGTGTGAGGAACATCTCACACATTTATTTCTGTGAGTGATCAACCTTCATAGGGGTGACTGGGTACCATAAATCTGGTATCCACTTCTCATGATACATCCATGATTTTCCTTATCAGCATACACTATGACTAGAAAAACACCACAACAGCTTCTTTCGCTGTGATTCATTAAGACTATGTGAAAGTGAAAAAAACAGAAGACGACAAACGTGCCTGTAATCCCCAATAAGATCAGACAAATGATGGCAACAAAATTGACGAAGAGGTTGAGGTGGAGTAAAGAGACAAAGGAAGGAGTTTTGCGGTGGAGGAGAGAAAGAGCGTGCTCAGCAATATGGATCCATAGCCCTGGGTTAGTGAAGACAGAAAGAACTCTTCATCAGCACCTTGACTGCTGCCGATATCGCTGAGTCATCAGTGCCCTGATACACAACTGCAGGAAAAGAAAGTCTTCAACACCATCACCTTCATTATCACTTATCAGCCTCGTCATTATCATTGGACAAGACAAAAGCCGTTGTGTGTATCATTTAATATGAGTGAACGCATAAATATTCACATTTAATTCCCTTTGTAAATGGATGAAACTGTCGGTGAAGTTCATCCCCTTAACTATTCTTCTCGAAGCCTAGTGGGAGATGCCTGGAGCTATTGGGCATTTTTCCCAGTGCCAGCCTCGCACCTGCCCCTGGCAAAAACAGAATAACTATGCAAAACTCTCTTTCACTCTTGCAGGCTCCCTCTCCCTCCTTGTTTCCTCTTTCCCTCTTTCAGTTTTTAATTAAACAGAGGCAGAGGGCTGCAAAAACCTGCTACTAATTACACAGCCGCTGCCTCTCTCTCCTTCTCTCTTCAGTTTGCTTGTTTCTCTCCCTTCAATTTTCTCTCCCTTTCTCTCTCTCTCTCTGAGCTGGGCTGGAGCTCCGCCAACAGCCTGTGGAATCACTTACCAGCTACCACGGCGGGGGAGAGAACGTACACTTGTTGGCATCCACACACACAAACAACCAAATGCAAGAACACATTGCACCGACACAGTGGCACAAACGTGTGCCTGCACAGATGCAGGCAAAACCTGATTACAAGTCAAAATGTGCAAAATGCAGACTCCCAAACATACACACACACACACACACACACAGAGAGAGCTCCACACATCCTGATACACTTGTGCTTACCCATTTAGCAGCTTTTCTTTCACACTGTAACTGGGTGTGTGTGTGTGTGTGTGTGTGTGTGAGAAAGGCACGAGGGTGATCAGCTCCCTAATGAGAGAGAACACTAATCATATTTCACATTGACACAAACACAATCACAACATCTGTATCTACTGTGGCCCGCCCTGTAATTCCTCTCCCCCTTTTCCTCCAGTGCACAGTAACTTCCCTCCCCCTCTTCACATCTCTCCCTCTACCCCTTGCTTGCATCTTTCACCTCAGTACCCCCCTTTCCCTCCTTGCTATCCATCATATTCCTCTGTTTCTAGCTTTCTATCACTTAATTTTCTCCCATCCTGCTCCCCTGTCTTTCTTTTTTCCCCCTTCTGGTGTGATCAAGCAGACATTGAATACACAAAGATTGAAAGCTTGAGACTGACACCACTCTCAAGCTACTCTTTCTGTCTCCCTTCATCAAACTACGTATCTTTTTTCTTCTTTTTCTCTTTCCCCCCTTTCCAGCTTAATCCACCCCACTTATTTAAGCTTGTGCTTTCAGGGGGGGCGGCGGCGACACTGTAATTTAACAACGGGTCGTCCAATCCATCACAGAGACAATGCACACACACCGCCTCCGTGCACCACCTGCAAGCAAGTGTGTGCATTTGTGGCAGTGGAGAGCAAATGTGTGAGAAGCAAAGGGGGCAAGTGAGAGAAACATGAAAAGAAAGGCAGCACTAACGCAGAGTGTGATATAAAGACAAGTCTAGAGTCACGTCCACAGAGGAAACACACAACAGAAGAAACACTCTCAGCATGTTGGACAGAGAAGAGACTGATAAAACAGGAGCGGTGGCTTGATGACAGGAGGTAGAAGGAGCAGATAGAGAGATGCATCTTTACAGCCAAAGTAGCTGGACAGCAGGAGTAGGCGGGACACAGAAGCCCCCTCTGCTGCAATCAAGCCTCTGTCACCATCTGGACGCCATTTTAAAACCATCAGCTCCGGCTCCCCATGTAAACAAGGTCGCGACCCCAAACATGCTCCCCTCACTAAATGGGCTCTTTCTGGCAGCTGCAGACCCCAAAATGGCTGACTCTGTGGGGTGAGAATTGGAGCCAGAATGGCTGACTGACTGGATTACGGAGAAGTGTGTGTGTGTTCATCATCACAGCAGCATTTGTGTACAAAACATGTTACATTGTCCTTTATCCCAACTGTGCTAGTAGTAGTGATTTCAGTGATCCAACATCTCCAGAACTGATGACATTGAGGAAAAAGGGATGCATACTGGTTCAACTAAATGTTAGACTGTTAGACAAATGTGCTGAATTATGAGTGAGCTACTGTGTTTTTCAATGCTAGAAAGAACTAGTCAACTAGCTGTTTATTCATTTGGATAATCATTAAAATGATATTATCATAAAAAAATAAATCCCATTTGATTTGTATGCAGTGTGAATCCAAAAAGTGGTTCAGTTCTCTCCATTTAATCAGTCATAACATTTAAGGCTGCAACTAATGATGTTTTCTTGATTGATAAATCTGCTGCTGATATTTCTCAGTTGATACATAAAATGTCAAAAAATTGGGGGGAAAAAATCTCATTATCTTCATAAAACAATTTGCTTATAAAAATTGCTTGTATTGCCCAAACATAGAAATGTAATTTACAGTAGATCAGCAAACATTCATATTTGTGACCCGAAAAAACAATAAAAGTTTAACAATTTTGCTTATAACAATGACAAAAATAGTTAATTTTATGTTGACAAGTTAATTGACTAACCCATAGTTTCAGCTCTAATAACCATTAAATAGAACCTTAGTGGTACACAGTTATATAACCAATCCAGTAAAATGGTTAGGAAAAACTAGTTTCTTGCTGTGAGCGTGTCAACAAAACAGGTTCACCTCTTTCTCTAAAATAAATGTTAGCTATTGTGGCCTTTCCACTAACAGGTTAACTTTAATTGGCATTTAGATTAAGACAAACAAATATGCAAACAAGGATTATGAATGGCAGATTATTGAGAATTATGATGTGCTTACACGGCTGTGTGACAAAGATAGAGAAACAGAGTCTATGACAGTGAAAAGCAGAGGGGGCATGTCAGAGGATGTGTGTATTCCTGTGGGGCACTGGGGGAGTGTGTGTGTGTGCAACAGAAAGAGAAACAGTTGAAGATCAGATGCAAAGTTCAGACACACACACACTTACACACACATGCATGCATGCACACACACACAGACGCATATCACAGGGAGCAGTATGATAATTACATGGAAATGATATGGTAATGATATGGTAATCTGGCAACATTATTCTGCCCACCAGAGACTAGGAGGGAGAAGAACCTGCCACAAACTGCACAAACACACAAGACACACACACAATTACACACAAAAACACAAACACACACATAGACCAGTGCACTGGGACTCTATGGACTGACATAACGAAGAAAAGTTAGACCAGTGAGTGGGCAGTGGTGTGATATCGTCAAACACTGATGGTAAGAGAAAGTATTGTAATATTCCGCAGAGCACCTGACTTTTCAAAATGTATAGATGAAAATCTGTTCAAGGAAAAATATATACATGTGGAGTTTGGCTAAACAAATTTATAATTCTTCACTCAAGGCCCACTTTCAGATTACTTACAGCGCTTGAGCTTCATCACCTGTGATAACAAGCAAACACTGAATAAAGATTATTTTTATTATGACCTCACAGTTGAATCAACTCAAAAAAATTACTATACTTAAATTATAACCTTTATGAAGGGATAAGTTGCAGAATTATGTCAGAATACTTTTGTTGAACCTAGTTGTACCTAATAAATTGGTAACTGAGTGTACATTATTAATACATAAAGAGAACATTGTTGAAGTCTGCAATACACCAGGAGACAGACATAAAGTATCAAAACAGAGAAGTTAATCAAAAAACACTGCAGGATTAATTTATCTTTTAATACACAGGCTGAAAACTTTTTTTTACTTTGAATACAACACTGCCACCCTCTGCATAAACCTCCACACTGCAGTATTTAGAATGTACAGTACTGCGATACATTATAATAATTTTACTAAATAATAAAGAGGAATAAGTGTAACTCGAATATAAGATATATAAGGCAATGCAAGTGCTACTCTGGAACTTTTTCCATATAAATGACTATGAGATGTCTATTAAAATATTTGTGATATTTTTATCACTTGTATCTACAGTAGGATTGCAGTAATTAATTTTTTGTGTAACTGCTTCCAGTCTAAAGTATTTAGATATCAAAAGGTACAGAGGATTTAAGTAATCTTTTATGTGAAAACCAGTGTAAAGTAAGGGAAAGGAAATGAACATCTTTGGCATGAAAGTTCATTCTTCATCTTAGAAACAGTAGTTCGACCAAATTAAAAAATAAAAAGAATACTTTTGCAGTGTGTATGTAGCCTACACATTATTGTTTATCAGGTTTTCTTCACAAACTCCATCTGCTGAGGAAAAACTGGAAAAAGCTAGTAAGTGGACCTTGAGTGAGGATTTTTAAATGTGAAATAGTGAAACTCTCTCTTAAACTGACCTGCTAAAAGGTTGTTAACTAGCATCACCGCTATTTCTTTCCTTTCCTTACCACCTTCTCTCTCTCCTCCTCTCTGATAGTCAGTGTTTCCCTTTCTGCTCCCCTTTAAGTGGCTGTGATTGACAGGTGGGCTATATCCATGCAATATCACCCAGCGCACGTTCCTATTCCCTTCTGAAGCCTTCATCCGCCGGTCAAATTAACCTTCCGTGCCAACGGGAGGGGGCCCTGTGTGGGCCAATCAGCAGGTGATTAGGCCGGGGGTGGGAGGGGTGAGGGGTCACCGCAATGGGGCCATCGCAAGCCTGATTGGTTTCAATCAGCGGCCAGCAGCAAGGACAGCTGGGAGCTGAGCCGCAGTGAGCGCTAATCAACGCGTCCCACAGTGAGGCATGAACAGTCACTACGCACCCACGCACACACACAGGAGCACACACACACACAAGTAGATTGATGTTGGTGTAGACACACTGACAACATGGGCCAATGTGTGCCCACATTCACACAGAGACAAGAAACACACACAAAACGCACACAGCGAGACAGGGGAAAGCAGAAGTGAACAGTCAAGACCACAGCAGATAAACAAAAAGTCCCACAAGGGAAAAGCAGAGACAAGAGAGAGAATGAGGAAAGGAGACAGATACTCTCAGAGCAACCACAGAGTATCACAATAAATTGAACAACTAATTGCATTGGATTTGT
Organism: Sandelia bainsii; assembly: GCA_032362345.1. Classification (NCBI taxonomy): domain Eukaryota; kingdom Metazoa; phylum Chordata; class Actinopteri; order Anabantiformes; family Anabantidae; genus Sandelia; species Sandelia bainsii. Next base: position 8,506,163 of record JAUMHL010000017.1, read on the forward strand.
TAATTTGACCACTGGCACATCTGATAGGGACCCGTGACATTGGTTAGCAATGCTCTGTCCTATAAACCACAACAACACATCTCCTGTGATGTCTCAAATGTGGAACAATCCAGATTTTCTTCGGTGTGTCTGATGTTATGTTAATTCTCGTTCAAAGCTTGCTAAAGTGAGGCACTGACCAATTACTGATCAGATGATATGGGAAAAGTCACAAAGAGCAGATAATATAGCTCCTTTTCAGTGGGTTTGAAGTGGAGAAGACACATTGGTCTGCTCTGGTTTCTATTTATGACAGAGTGTAACTGACTTCTTTGGGTGGGTTCATTGAGAGGAGTCTCTACAGAGCCACAGGAGGAAGTGGGTTCTTTTTTTTTTTTGACAAATTTGGACCAAATCCAATTAATCCATTACTTGAAGTGATTTTTCCAAAGACTCTCTAAAGTCTCTAAAAATGTGAAATAATTAATTCCACTGCAACAGTGACACTGATTTCTTTGATGTAACCTTTTAATGTCAGTGTCTTATACAGAGTTACAGTTTCTCTCTTTTGTGTTGTTTCGTTCATGTGAAGAATGCAAAAAAAGCAAACTGGAATGCTGCTTGTGATTCAAAAATGCAAAACAGGGAGGAGAAAATGTTTCTCTAAATTGTTTTATCCTCAGTTTCACTTTTACAGAATATGATTGCAAACAAGAGATTCTTCTTTTCAATATTAAATATGCTGTATACACAATGGAGCTTGAAAGTTTGTGAAGATGTCATAATGTTCTCTATTTCTGTATAAATATGACCTATAACCTGCTCAAGTTTTCATGCAAGTTCCAAAACTACAGTGGTATGAAAAAGTGTTTGCCCCCTTCCTGATTTCTTATTTTTTTTGTATGTTTGTCACACTTAAATATTTCAGATCATCAAACAAATTTAAATATTAGACAAATATAACACAAGTAAACACAAAATGCAGTTTTTAAATGAAGGTGTTTATTATTAAGTGGAAAAAAAATCCAAACCTACACGGCCCTGTGTGAAAAAGTGATTGCTCCCCCTGTTAAAACATAAATTAACTGTGGTGTATCACATCTTTGGAAAACTGAGTTCAATTTCTCTAGCCACACCCAGGCCTGATCACTGCCACACCTGTTCTCAATGAAGAAATCACTTAAATAGGACCTGCTTGACAAAGTGGAGTAGACCAAAAGATCCTCAAAAGCCAGACATCATGCCGCGATCCAAGGAAATTCAGGAACAAATTAGAAACAAAGTAATTGAGATCTATCAGTCTGGAAAAGGTTATAAAGCCATTTCTAAAGCTTTGGGACTCCAGTGAACCACAGTGAGAGCCATTATCCACAAATGGAAAAGAAATGGAACAGTGGTGAGGAGTGGCTGGCCGACCAAAATTACCCCAAGAGCGCAGCGACAACTCATCCAAGAGGTCACAAAAGACCCCAGAACAACATCCAAAGAACTGCAGGCCTCACTTGCCTCAGTTAAGATCAGTGTTCATGACTCCACCGTAAGAAAGAGACTGGGCAAAAATGGCCTGCATGGCAGAGTTTCAAGACGAAAACCACTGCTGAGCAAAAGGATCATAAAGGCTCGCCTCAGTTTTGCCAGAAAATATCTTGATGATCCCCAAGACTTTTGGGAAAATACTGTGGACTGACGAGACAAAAGTTGAACTTTTTGGAAGGTGTGTGTCCCATTACATCTGGCGTAAAAATAACAGCATTTCAGAAAAGGAACATCATACCAACAGTAAAATATGCTGGTGGTAGTGTGATGGTCTGGGGCTGTTTTGGTGCCTCAGGACCTGGAAGACTTGCTGTGGTAAATGGAACCATGAATTCTGCTGTCTACCAAAACATCCTGAAGGAGA
>JAUMHL010000017.1:8508141-8522276 GCA_032362345.1 Sandelia bainsii
GAGTGGCCTAGTCAAAGTCCTGACCTGAATCCGATTGAGATGCTGTGGCATGACCTTAAAAAGGTGGTTCATGCTCGCAAACCCTCCAATGTGGCTGAATTACAAAAATTCCGCAAAGATGGGTGAGCCAAAATTCCTCCACAGCGCTGTAAAAAACTCATTGCCAGTTATCGCAAACGCTTGATTGCAGTTGTTGCTGCTAAGGGTGGCCCAACCAGTTATTAGGTAGACAGAATCATTGCAATTTTTATTGTGGATAATTATCTAATCTTAAAATATTGAGGTATGTGTGACATGTGACAGTATGCAAACCTGTGCGTTCGGTAACCAGTGTGACTCATTAGACATTTGCAGCAATAACTTTAACTAAACATTTCTGGTAACTGTTTTTTCCACCCAGTACGTTGACTTGGAGGGATTTCATCTTCAGCTCAGGGATGTTGGTTGGCTTATGCTGCCTGCTTTTGGTCCTTCCACAGCAAGGTCAGGATTTTGACTCAGTCATTTCAAATAATTAAATGTATTCATAAATCCATCAATGATGACAAATCATACTGGGTCAGAGACAGCAAATAGACCCAAATCATGATACTGCCACTGATTTTAGGTCATGAACAGCCTGTTTAAGCTTCTCCACAGCATCTCAATCGGATTTAAGTTTGGACTTTGACTATACTAGACTAGACACCTAAACCTTAATTTTTTTTTTTCTTCTTCAGCCATTCAGGGAGGGACTTGCTGATGTTTCTGCTGCTGCATAACCCAAGTGCGCTTAAGCTTGAGGTCACAAACTAATAGCCAAATATTCTCCGTCAGGATTTTCTGGTAGAGCACAGAATTTGTGGTTCCATCAATTATGGCAAGTTGTCCAGGTCCTGAAGCAGCAAAGCAGCCCCAGACATCACACTACCACCGCCATGTTTTACTGTTGGTCTTTTTATGAAATGCTGCTAGTTTTACACCAGATATAATGGGACACACACCTTCCAAAAAGTTAAACTTTTGTCTTATCAGCTCACAGAATATTTGCCCAATAGTCTTGGGGATAATCAAGATGTTTGTGTTGCTTTTTGAGATCTTTTAGCTTCACTTTGTCAGACAGCTTCTATTTAAGTGGTTTCTTGATTCAACAGGTCTGGCAGTAAATAGGCCTAGGTGTGGCAAGTTCAATTGAACTCAGCTTTCCAAAGAATGTGGTTAATCACACTTCATTCATGATTTTGGAAAGGGGGTGGGTCACTTTTTCCACATAGGGTCAGGTAGGTTTGTACAGCTTTTTTTCCCTCAATAAATGAAATCATCATTTAAAAACTGCATTGTTTTTATTTGGGTTATCTTTGTGTAATATTAAAGTTTGTTTGATTATCTAAATCAGGACGAGGGCAAATACATTTTCACAGCTCTGTAGTAGGGTGCCTGATTTTTAGACGTGCGCATGTAATAGCAATACTACATAAACACATGTAAAAGATAAAAGTAACAGAACATTACAATTAGTTTGATGCAATATTTACTTCCTTTCACTTGAAAGATCAAGATAATATGTAATTTAATCAGACTTTTGTACCTTCTTGCTATACACTTCTTCTATTTGCTGCAGTAGAAGCACTTAAATTGACGGGGAACAGTTTGATGACTCCTGCAGCCTGTGCTCGGACTCTTGTCTCTGCTACAGCGTCTGCGCAGACACGGAACACGAAGGAGGAGGGAGCACAGACAGTTCATGTTTTTGGTATCATAGTGGAAAGGAGTTTGCTTTTCGGCGGAATAACACAGGTAAAGCAACCTACATACAACACGGCTTAACTAACACACGTGTATACGCTAGTTGTGCTTATTTTAGACAAGTTAACCAAGTTATGTTTGCGGACATAACGTAAGTTTGATTCTCCGAGTAGGAGAAGTGGAGAATCATACGTTTGCCTGCTTCATTAGCATTAGCAAACTTTCCTGTAACTTTTATAGGCTGTACCTGACACGTAAGTTACGTATCACTGCAATCGGCTTGTTCAGCAGCTAAATACCTTTTTTGTTTAACTTTGAGGTGTTTGAGTGTGTGAAGTATAACTCCGCTCGTCACAGTGTGTTCAGACAGTGTCACTGAGGCGGACAGCTGTCAGGGTCAGAGGAGGTTTCTCTCTCATTGACCTGCAGTCTATCTGTCTGCTCTGCTGTAATGTTTATGACTTATACATTTTACATAAAAAGATCAGAGGTGGGTCATATGTGTACTTTCCTTGTGATTTAGGGAGCGTGATCCATCTGTTTCAGGAAAGGTGTGGCGTTAGTGCTTTACTTAATTGACTATGGCTTGTGTGATTAGGCATGAAACCATACACAGACCGGTGTTTTATCCTCAGTCACAGTCGTGGCCCAGCATAAAGAAATCCCCTAATGCCGGGTTAAATCGCAGGATGGCACACAGGTCTTTCACAACAACTGTGAGCCATGCAGTACTAGCTTCCATTTTGTGCTTCCTTGTACACCAGCACTGTGTCAGAAGTATTTGAATAATGTACTTTTTGCTGCTCTACATGTCTCATTCACTTTGAAGAAGCAGCAGAAGTTAAGCCTTGAAAGTTGATGCAAACTATTGCTGCAGGTGTCTCGACTTGTGTTGATGACTTACAAATCCTGCATAAAAGCAGTGTTAGAGCAGACTGGTTACTACACCCTGTGAAGGATTATTTGCAGACTACCTCAGATGTAATAGAGTATATTGCTATCATAAGGTTGAGAAAAAGGCAATTAGTCAGACGGGAACACCCAAAGCCAAAACCGAATCAGACAAGTATATGGAAATGAACTTCTGGAACAATGCTGGCAAGAGCTTTCAGAGGAATGTTTGATTTCAGTTGTAGAAAGAAAACCAAAAGTGTGTTCAGCTGTTAAATCTGCCAAAAGTGTTTAGATGATTCAGAAATGTAGACTAAATGGAACAATATCATGACCTCTTATTTAAATTTCTAATTGTTTTATGTTCTTTTATAGAATTAATGATGGATTAATTGATAAAATAATTGTCAGACTAATTGATAATAAAAACAGTCATCATCAGTTGCTGCTCTGTGAAATATGCTGCCTTGTTACAAATGAGTAATAAACGATCCAAGAGTAGTTAACAGTAGCTTCAGCTCTGTCAGCTCCAGTACTAAAAGCTTTGTAAAAAACACTGCTGCATAATGAGTTAACACACGTTTACTTGTGATTTTGAGTGCAGGTCTTTGAGTTGTAACAGTGTACTTCTACAGTGCAACTGGTTAGACTGTACATAGGTAAAAGAACTCAATGCTTCTGCCAACACAGGAACCAAGAACATGTAGGCTTTCACAGCAGCCGAAGAGAACACCATCTGATTTTCACACTTCCTCCTAGCTGGTTTGAAGTATGAAAACGGTAATATCTAAGATTTAATCTGAAGTTTCAGGAAGTTGTTGCAGTTCTACGTTGTAATGAGAAACTGCTGCTTCTTGGTCTGGCACAATATTTAGGTAATCAAAAGTATTTGCTAAAGCAAAAATGTCTAATTCTAGCTCCAGTCTCTGGAGGCAAACTGCTGGTTCCACTCCAGCGATGTCTTCCCTGTGGTGGGAGCAGTGGATCCGGCTGGTTTCAAACGGTCCCTCTGGCGCCCTGGACAACAGCAGCTGCTTCACCTCCACTGAGAGCACCGTACTTAAAGGAGTCCCATTTGGAGGAGTGCCAGTGGTGCTACTGATCGATTTCTGTGTGTTTGTGGTATGCATGTGTCTGTTTGCTTCTGACATCATTCTGATGAAGTTAAAGTAGAGTTAAAATTTTGTGACCCAGGTAGTGATGTGGTGATAAGCTTTTTTTATTTGGGCCCCAATCTCAATTTGAGTCCTTTAATAATAGATAGCTGCTAATACTTAGTCTGATACTTATATTTACCTACAGTAGGTCCTCATTAAATATGCATTTGATATGTTGAAATAACAGCTATATCTTGCTTGAAACACATTCATATCCTTTCTAGTATAAGGAGAACCCAATAAAGTTCTTCCCACCATGCAATAATAAACCTAAACACTGATAAATTGTCTCTCTTCATTCTGCCTACAGGTGTTTGTGGCCATCTTTTCTATTATCAGGAGGAAGTTCTGGGACTTTGGGCGTTTAGCACTGATCGCAGACAATGAAGGGTCAGTTCATAATAAGTAAACCCAGTGTAATGTTGCATTGAATCTCCTGGTAGATCTTTGTCAGTTTGCTTTAGCCCATGACACTGATCTTTGTGTTTCAGGTCAACACGCCGCAGACGCACATCGTCCAAGCTGGATGAACACGAGTATGAATTGGTATGTGAAAGAATTTCTTAACCATAATCAATATTAATAAAAAATAAGATATCCATACTAAGTGAAAAGTATTTACTGACTTCATGAGCACTGATATTTTACAAGAATAGCACAACAAAGACAATTTCTGCTACGTCACCTAAGTGAGATTTGGAATTAGTCAACACATCTTAAGCAGAATGCATCACTTTTTCAAGTGCATCAAGTGTTGTTACCTTCAACATTGTGTCCTGGTTTGAATATCTGACAATGGAAAATAAAACTAAACTCTTTTGGATAATAACATTTTGCAGTGCAGTATCGGGTTGTAAGCTACAATCACTAGCATATCACCAAGACCAAGCAGTTACACAAATGACAGATAAAATCCCCTGAACCACCATATTGTGCTCTTGCTTTCAGGAAAATTAGTCCTCTGTGTACAGAAAAATTATTCACAAAAAATCATCCATGCCATCTGCCATACATCATGTAAACTGATAACTAAATTATGAGCAAACACTATTTACACCTCTCAAATAATCTCTGTGCTTCAAAATGATTTCCTGTTCTCTATATTTGTGATGTTGCATTAAACCTTTTGACATGTTTCTTGTTATGAAGCTATGTATCATATAAACTAATAAGATACACTTTGACCCATGTGCCAACAAAGGTGGACAATAAAGTTGTTAAAATTTGAATGCAGTTTCAATTGAATACACTTCAGTAAATCATTTGAATCGTACTTAGCTATGCAGCTATACAAAAATGTCCGCTGCTGTTATATAAATGTGGTTTAAGTCTTAATGTGCTTTTGAGAGACCATAAATAACTTGTAAGGTCTGTCATTAAAAACTCTCTCTCTTCCTCTTTAGGGATGCTGTGCTTGGCTGCCTTACATCATCAGAATGGAGTCAGTAACAGTGGTTTCATTTCTCAACTCTTAGCGCCACCAAATGTATTTTTCCATCTGGTGTATACAAGCCGCGTGTTGGTCTCTTCTAAAAAGTGTGTGTCTGCGTTTCAGTCAGGAGAAAATTAAAGCCAGATGTGGCATGGACGCTGTTCACTACCTGTCCTTTCAGCATCATCTGATCTTCTTGTTGTCCATCATAACTATCACATCCTGTTCAATCATACTGCCTGTCAACCTTACTGGAAACCTGCTGAGTAGGTTTGACTTTACACTTTGATTACAGAACCACGTTACAAAAGCGCACAATTACAACAACAACCTGTGTCTATTAATGGACAGAATTGCCTATTTTCTTAGATATTTATTGTACCGATTATGGTTTAGGTGTGTATCAAAACTAAGGAGCTGCACTGTCCACACACCCATTTACATACACCTACTTGTTCATTTATTTCAGGTAATGACCCAGAAAATTTTGGAAGAACAACTATTGGGAATCTTCCAAAGGGGTAACTGCTGTGTAGGAATATGCAATAAAATGTCTGGATATATAAGTAAAAGTGTATTGTAGGGGAGCTTCGTGGTTTTGTCATAACAAATTGTTTCTTGTCTGTTATTTTGTCTTCTAGAGACAACCTGTTATGGCTGCACACAGTGTTTGCAGTTCTGTACCTGGCTGTGACCCTTGCTGTGCTGCGACATCACACATCAAAAATAAAAGTCATGCGCAGAGAGGCAGTGAGTTTCTGACTACTTAGGACTAGAATACACAATTTTATGTTATTTAACATAAAGCGCACTTGGTCTGGATGGCACAGATGAATACATTTAAACATTATCTTTATTACTTGTTTTACTCACCTTTTGTATTTGTTTCACATTAGACTCCCCCTCTCTATGAGGAGCTACTGAAAGACATACTGTGTTTTAGGAGTGTGGTTAATCACATTAACTTACCTGTGTTGGTACCTGACTGATATGTCATTCTGGCTTTCACTTTGTAGACCAGAAACACCTTGTTTGTGTGTTCTGTCCCTAAAAATGCAACCGAGGAAGATGTGAAGATGCATTTCACGTGAGTGAAAGTGATTTTTAGTCCTGATGTGCTGTACTTGCATCTTATAATAAATAGCAGCCACCTTCTCCATTCATTCATGTCGGTACTTGACGGTTGTCGGTTTTTGTATAGGGAGGCATACCCGACCTGTCGCGTGTGTGCTGTGACCTTGGGCTGTGACGTGGCCAAGCTCATGCACCTTGATGAGGAAAGGTAAGAAATCAGAAGTAACTGCAAATAAAAATCATGTGATTCTTCTGTCTGTGCTAGTCTCCACGTTCAGCAGGCGAGAAGGACACAGTCATATCTACCAGCTTATTGCTTACAGAGCTGCCACCTGTGCATTATTCACTGTTGATAATTGTTTTTTTGATTTGTGCTACACAATTGTGCTTCATTAAAAATAACTGTCTGTGGAATGTGAAATGCGTCACCTGCAGCATCACATCCACATACTGAATTACTCACTAACCCAGCATCTTCATTATAGGTCATTATTTAAATTTACTTTACTTTATGGTTCACTCTTAATGTTCCATATTTAAATTTGATTCAAATATTGCACACATGTCTGCAGAAGAAATGGCTGCAAGCACCAGCATGTGATGCATAGTCCAGACTTAGAAAAACTGTTTAGAAATGTTAAGTTGTTTTTAACAGGCTAAACCAACTTGTTTGGGTTGATTATTGTTCTTTTGTTTTGTTTTTCTTCAGAAATCGAGCTAGAAAAAACCTGCATTACTATGAGTGTGTCCTGCAAAAAACAGGGAAACATGAGCTGATTAACCCACGCAGGTGTGGTCACCTCTGTTGCTGCAGCAACTCTGAGAAGGTGAGATGGTACAGGGTGTCTTGATGCTTTTTTTATCTTTTAGGTTACCATTTATGTTAAAAGTATTTTCAATGTTTATTTTTTATATAGCTGCTAAGCTCTGAGTGTTGTGATGAAATGAAAAGGTTTTAGCAGTGTTCATTTGCTGCAGCAAGCTTTGTGTAAAGTGTGTGTGTTTTGTCAGGTTGATGCGATAGCGTACTACAGTGCTAAAGAAAAAGACCTGCTGCTGGAGTTTAGTAAGGAGGCAGAACTGGCACCACAGCGCCACCTGGGGATTGCCTTTGTCACATTGCAGACTGAGGCTATGGCTAAGTAGTGAGTACCTGTACAGCACTGTGATGAAACACCTGAGACATGATAATATAATCCAGTCCTACAGCCCCGTATTCAGCTTCCTTTATTCATTTTACATATTATGCTATCAGAGAGGCTTTGATCCTCCATAGTAATTTCTTTCATTCAATGCTTCTATTTTCATTGTTTTAACTTTAATAGCTTTTTTTATAAAAATGAAGCTGTGTTGTAATTGTAACATTTCTGTCATAACAAGAGGGAGTTGGTTGGCATACAGTATGTGCCAGTGACCTCAGAGCTTGGAAGTAACAGGGTTATATGGGCTGACTGTCTGCCCTGTGGCCTGATCAGAACAGGCAATTGCTCAATTTATATTGTCACCATATGACTTTTTTAATTGAAGGACATCTTTAGGGACTGGTTAAACATCAACAGCTGGTTAATGGTTATCACTAACAGCTGTCATTTACCCATTACAGCATTCTCAAAGACTTCAATGCACTCGAGTGTGGTGGCAGAAGTTGCTGTAAAGAGCCCCAACCTTCATCTAATAGTAGCACTCTGAAAGTGAACAAGTGGACTGTCAGCTTTGCACCCCATCCCAAAAATGTGTATTGGTAAGATCTGAGACAGCAGACCTTCTTATAGTACAGTATTTACTCCATGCATTAATAATACTGGTGCCAGTAAAGCTGGGCGATATTTTAGTACTATTAACAATGCTGTTGTTGTCTGATGGCAAATGATTCCAATCAAATTGTAATTAAACGATAAGTTTCTTGTCTGATGTATTAATGCACAACATTGGAACACGTCACTGCATTAAAAACTAGTTGGATCCATTTTATTGCGATCTTGCATACATGTGACATATTTTGACCTTATTGGTAGCATGAAAATATTCTTAGTGATATTTTTGATTAGATTTTTTTTCTAGTGATTTATTTGATATTATTCACAGTGGAGAGGCAGACAGGAAACAGGAGATAGAGAGGGTGTTAGTCAGATTCAAACTAGGGACATTACGGTTACGTGGTATGTGCGATTATGTTCGACTATCAGTGCGCTCCTGTGACGTTTTAACCATGTCACCCGAAGAATTGACAGGGTGATGCACAGATCATATTTCATATTATCGATGTGATCATCAGCATCAAATTCAGTACTGTTTAAAATACTTTATTTTCTAGGTGGATTACTTAGAGAAAGTATTTGCACTTTTACTTAGATTGAGTACTTCTACCACCGCTGTGAATCTCATCTACAAAATATTTTATCTTTAACTTAATACCAACGTGTACATATCAAAACATTTCACTTAGTTTCCTGAGGAATAGAAACTGTTATGTTTTCTCCACTTTGCATCTTTTTGTGTAACCGTCCTGTTTTTTCACATCTTCTCATCAGGGACAATCTCTCCGTGCAGGGTATTCGCTGGTACATGCGCTATGTGATGCTCAACTTCTTACTTGTCTTGCTGCTCACCTTCCTCACCACTCCCACCATCATTATCAACAACATAGATAAGTTCAACGTGACTAAGCCCATCAGCTCTCTCAACGTGAGACTTGCACGTGCAGACACATACACTTGTCACAATTATGTTTTCAAAGCTGTGAATCAATATTTTCTTTTTTCACTCCAGAGCCCCATTATCAGCCAGTTCTTCCCCACTCTCATGCTTTGGTCCTTCTCTGCTTTGCTGCCTACCATAGTCTACTATTCTACACTAGGAGAGGCACATTGGAGCAGGTAACTTGCACAGTGGCAGTGCAGTCATTGGTTTCTTTTTAAGACAAAATGTTTTGATCCAGTGGTGTCTGTGTCTCAGGTCACGTGAGCAGCTGAGCATGTTGCGTAAGCTCTACTTCTTCCTGCTTTTCATGGTGCTTATCCTCCCCTCACTAGGACTCACCAGGTAATTTATGTTAACATCAGTTTGAATAAGCAACAGTTCAGTCAGCATCTTGGTTATTTCTGTATCTGCATTAACGGTTTAGCAATTTGCATGTTAAATATGGGGAAACTAAACACTACTGAGACTAACCGTTAACTTAAAATGGCTAATATGTGCATTTTGTTACAGCTGGATTCTGTGAGATCTTTGACTAAACTCTTGCAATCTTTTCATTTTAGCCTTGCAGTGTTTTTCCGCTGGCTGTTTTATAAAGAGTTCCTCTCAGATGGAAAACTGAGGTTTGAGTAAATAATTCCTCCTCTTTTCTTCTGCTTTTTTAAAGATTATTCCATGGTAACAATGGGCATTACATATTGGAGAAATCACATTTCAAGCCTAGATCTGTTTTCCTGTCAACTCATGACATGACAGTTCATCTGTATTCAAACTATTACAGTATATTTGACTTACTATTGTTGCAACAATGGTAAGTCAAAATATGCTTATGTTGATGCTGTTTTGGAAACCAGATCTATATTCACTCTATAAACTACATTGTCATTTACAGCAGTTTATGTAAACTTATGAGTTTGTTGAACCTGGTGTGGCAGGAAAACAAAACACTTTCACACATGGACACTGGAATCTTTTTTTCTTAAAATTTCTTCTTTTCATTGTTATCTTTTTCTTTTTCGTTTGATTTTTTGGCCTCTCCACTTTCATCATTTAATCTTTCTTTCCCTTTTTACACTAGGTGTGTGTTCTTACCTGACCAAGGAGCGTTCTTTGTCAATTATGTGATCACAGCGGCACTGGTGGGCTCTGCAATGGAGTTGCTGCGATTACCTGGGTTACTGCTTTACACCATTCGCATGGTGTTTGCGGGCTCTTCTGCTGAGAGGAAATATGTCAAACAGGTTCATAATGGCATATACAAACACTGTATCTGGGCACCAGGTCCAGGGTCCTTTTGTCTTAATAAACATTTTGAACATAATCAATTGTACAAACTTGTGACCTTTGCTGTTTTTATACAATTTTCATTTTACATTTTTAAACTTTGTTGTATACCACTTCAAGTATGTGCTTTCCCTATCAATGCAGGATATGTAAAACAAGTGTTTATAGGCCTGTAAGGTGATGGATAATGTATAATAGAAATATATTAAGTGCTCTGGCCAAATAATTATCCATTTTTTGCTGACTAGGCAGATTTATGCAGTGTTGCGTTTTCCTGTAAACCCAAGTAAATGACAAGTTAAACAAGACAAATGGAATATTTTTTGTTTACAGATTTGTTTTAATTCTCAGTCCCATCTCAACATTTACAAGTCAACTCTTGTTTGACTTCTGTTTACAGAGCCAAGCCTACGAGTGTGAATATGGAGCCATGTACAGCTGGACCCTCTGTGTGTTTACTGTCATTATGGCTTACAGCATCATTTGTCCTATAATTGTGCCTTTTGGTGAGTACTTAGGTGGTCTGTGCGCAAGAATGTAGTTACTCACTCAACATTTTACTAAATGTTTATCTCCTGCATCTCTCTGTTCTCATTTGTTCATTTCCATGGGTATATTAATGGTTGTGTTTTGTGTGTGTGTCTGACTTTGTCAGGCCTTGTGTACATGCTGCTGAAGTACCTAGTGGACAAACACAACCTGTACTTTGCCTACTTGCCTGTTCACCTAGACCATCAGGTCCACATGGCAGCAGTCAATAAAGCTGTGGCTGCACCCATCATCTGCCTAATATGGCTTTACTTCTTCTCTGTCCTCAGAACAGGTATAGAGCATGTGTGGAGACATCCTGAAAAAGTTAACATCACAAAAGTTCTGTAACAGAAATAACCATTAGTGTTTAACCATGTGAAGATTATTTGGCCTTAAGACAGAGTTTGTATTTCTGGATTTTGCTTGTAGTCATTTACTATATTAATTTACAGTATTTTACATGCATATTACGTGTGTTTAGATCATTACTGAAAACAGCTCACCCTTTTTATTTGAAAGTAATTTTGTAAAATTATGTTTCTCCTAACATTCAAAGTTCCCAACCCTATTTTCTCAAGTAAAGTGTGGACCAAACATACATGATTACTATATAATTATGTGTGAGTCAAATCTCAATGTCACTATTTAAACTATCCGTGTGGGTGTCTGTGTGCTGTTTCAGGTTTCTTGACTCCCACGTCTCTTTTCACCCTGGTGGTTCTTTGTATTGCTGTCTTAATCTGCCTCAGCTACACCTGCTTCGGCCATTTCAAGTACCTCAGACCACACAACTATGCAGTAAGTGTTTGTTGCTGTGTGATGTATGTCCCACATATGTTTTGTCATCCTTCACACTGAGCCCTCATTGTTTGCGTACATTTGCAGGTGAAAGATGAGGATGAGGATACAGCAGAAGAAGTGGAGGAAAACACCATGGTACAGTAGTTCTCTAACTAATCTTTGTGATTTATGCAGGGTTATTTCATATCTGACCTAAAATCTTATTAGCTTTGTCTGTCCCCTAATAGTCAGCATTCTTCTGTATCAAAGCTATATGTTAACCATTCTATACAATATTGCATCAGACACGTCATTGAGAATATTAAACATACAGGTGAATATTGGAAAAAGACTTTTGTTTTGAGCATTCATCACTTTCTTTTATACTGTATATTTACAGGTCTTCCTCCCCAGAGTGCTTAATCCCAAATCACCTGCCAGCGCCGCAGAAGGGTCTACACATCATCAGACTTATGGCTCTACACAGGAGACTGCAGGCCACAGCTCCTGCCCAGTGGAAGAAGATGTGTCAGATGACTAAATCAGTGTATTCCTCCACCAAGTGAACAGTTTGGAGTTGGGATTTGCTCTGACTCCAAAATGTAAATCTGCATCCTTCACAGTAATTTTGAGATTCTACTGTTCTGCTCAGTGAGACAAAAAAAAAAAGTGTCCCATTGAAAGGAAATCTCCAGGTGGAACAAGAAAAAGTGCAGTGGGTTCAAAAGGCCAAAATTAGTCAAAGTTGCAGTGAAGGCAGCAAAGAATAGTTTTATTACATGTAAGAAGGTAGATAGGAACTAGATAATGTGATCACTTGACGAGCACAGCACACACATCCCTGTGAAACCTACCAAGTATTTACCTTTAATCTCATCAATTTAAACAAACGGAGTTACATATGAAATGTTTCTGATAAGGACCAATTCAACAAGCAATGTTTACCCAAAAATCCCAATTTCACTCAAGTCATTATAAAAGAGTGCTGAATCTTATATCTTGCACTTGCTAAAGCTAATTTTCCAATGAAGGTTACTATGCAAATGTGTCCAGCGTAAGATCAGCATCACTGATGCCAAAGAGGTGAACAAGCAGAGCTTGCTGCTCATTAATTGTTATATAGATGGTGTCCTATTTAGATTATCCATGATGCCTTTTTTAGTGCCAGAGGACAACAAATGCCAAGGGAATAACCTATTACCTAATTTAATAATGTACTTTTTGTATCAAGAGCTTTGTTTCCTTTGTAATTTAACAAGATAATTAACATTTATATCTGTATTGCAGGGGCAACCAAAAACTTTTTTAATTCCTATAATACAGTAATTTTTATTTAAAAAAATTTATTACTCATATTTTCATTATTTTCAAGGCATGAAAATTATGCCGTAGCACGAATAAATGTTTTAAAAAGGTTAATGTCTATTTTTATTGTCTGTTTGTAGAATTTTTAAAATGTATTTCAAAAAGTAATAATTAAAGGAACTGTTCAGTGGTTGTTAATTAGAGTATAGATTTTTCAAAGTTACACAGATAACATGTCCTCAGTTTGTGTATGTTAATGGGAACTGAACCTTTTCTTTGTTTAAGGTGACATATTCAATCTTACATGTAGTTTTATGAAATACAGAAACTAATGTTATGAGTTTATCATCAGGGGGCAGTGTTGAGCTGCATAGGAAGCTTAACCCCTCAAATATAAAGCAGTGAAAAAGGACAAATGCACAGTGTTACAGTGAGGATTTAGAACTTATTCTGACATTGGTATGATCCATTTTACTGGGTGACAATTCCAGTAGCTCCACCACCTCTCCTGTCCTTTCACTATCATGCTTTCTGTCATTTTCCTTTTGCTTCTGCTTTTTTCCTGCCATATCCAACTTTCTCACCACAGTGTCTGCCTCACCTGAGAAAGACCTATTTTGGGGTGCTGTACTGGTTGGCACAGTAGTTAAATATAGGTAATGGGCTATGCTAGTAACATTTTTAGGTTATTAGCTGTGGGTAAAGGAGATGTTTTTGATGTTGAATGAGGAAGCTAATGGAACCTCAAGGCAGTTCTAATAATCAAAATGTATTTTTTTCCATGTGAGTGTAAACACATTCACTTACATGCGCAAACAGACTAAATTTTAAAACCCTGTTTCACTCTTCACTGAACAAAAGCTACTGGTAATAGCTGCATATTTAGTCAGGTCACACAAAGTTTAAAGATTTGTTTACAAGGAATTGGTACTTTAACATTTTAGTGCAATATAAATTGCACAAAGGTTATTGACTGCATTTTATCCCTAATGCTGGACAAAGATTATGTATTACAAAACAAACTCTCACTTGTTTCCTCTTACTCAAGTTGTGTGTATGATTAAGCAATAAAGCCACTGTTCCTAGAGTTAAGTGATGTCCAGTGTGCTAAAAGTTATACTATTCCAAACAGTTTAGCCTGGAATGAAGCGTATATTCGTTTAATTATAAAAAATACAATTATAAATTCAATTCAGTTTTATTTATATAGCGCCAAATCACAACAAAAGTCATCTCGAGGCACTTTACATTGTAAGGTT
>JAUMHL010000017.1:8522376-8532718 GCA_032362345.1 Sandelia bainsii
TGAGGTCTTACAAACAAGTCTAGAACTGCTGGACACGTTCCGTCCATGCCAGTTGCAGGGAGGATCTGATCAATTTTCTCTCTAATAGTTAAGATTTTATTTGTTTCTCATGTGTCTTCAAGGATGAGCTGGGAAAGAGAAGAGAGTTTTATACTAGACAGCTGATATACTGTCCGTAGGTTGTATCTGTTTCATGTGTGTTTAAAGCAGGCTCTCTGCTGGAAAGATGTCTTCAGTAGGCTCAGTGGAGCAGGAGTAATATAGATGTTAAGGCTGCAGGAGCCTGGGAAGCAGCAAAATCCAGTCACTTCTCCCAGAACTACAGTATACTACTTTCTAAAACCACACTGCAAACTTTGACCCAGTGTCAAATAGACCAGAAATTCCATGGCTCAGTTTCAGCACACATGTTTCTTGGCTTATTGTAATGGGTGTGTGAAAGTCTGATCTGAAGTTTAATCCAATTACATGCAAACTGGGAGCGGTTTGTGGCAACTCATGCACATATTCGGCTCGCTTAGCTCTTCACATTGTTGATGCTTGGCTTTGCACAAAGATATAGTGCTCCAAGTTTGACACACAAACTACCTCTCTCATTACAAAATATGATTTTCCTTTTTTAGCTACTGCATTATTGTAGAGCCTTTACTTTTTTTTGGTAATGCTTTGTTTCATGGATGTATAATTTTCTAATAATTTTCTTACAAGTTCCAAAACGTTTTTGGAGAAGAACTTTGTAACCTAGTAGAAATTCCAGTGAAAATAGCAGTGTGCTAAATACTCTCTCATTACTGATTAAAAATGTTTTCTCCATATGTTTATGGAGAATTGTAAGATATAAAAATTAGAACCTTTTTATAGTTTGCTGGGACAGTAATGCGATATTGTTTATAATTTTCCCTAAACATGTATTTCAGTAATAAGCTAATATTAGCTGATAGTTTAGTCAGTTAATTTCTAATCTAAACTAAGATAAATAGCAGGAAGTACAGATATTTCATAGATTTACATAGACGTAAATAAGGAAAATATTAAGGAACAAGTATAAACTTTGAAATTTGAGGTATACAGATAAAACCTAACAATTATAATAATTATTGGTTTTGTGCAGTTTGTTGGCACCCCAAGTCAAATTAACAGACACAACACATCCTTCTATGAATCAAAATATTTACCAAATGTTAATCTAAGACCTCTGTGACTGTGTTTTGTATACGTGTGCAACCCACTGAACTCAGTGTCCTCAATGCATTCTTGGTATTGTTGTCGTCTGTGCCTTTGTAGACCACAGACACTATTATTTAGTCACTTCAATCCCTCTCTCCCAGCATTCACTTAATTCTGCACTCCCAGGCCACTGAACTTAAGAAAGAGCCGCTGTGTTGTGGGTGTGCATGTATGTGTGTGTATAAAATAGGAATTAAACCCATTTAGATTTCTGAGGTTTTGGGGTCAGGTTGTCTTCATGTCACCATTAAGATCGATGGATGTGACCTCTGACCGCTCCAATTTGTATATAAACATGATGCTGGCCAATCACGGCATCGCGTGGGATCGTGCCAACCAATGAAAAGGTCTGGCAGCATCGTGTTCAGTGGTACTCCCATCTTTTGTCTGTCAGGATTAGTGCCGTGGCAACGCTGGTCGCCTGGGAGGTGAGTTTCCCAGAGCAGCAGGACCAAGCATTACTTCCTTCTGGGCCAATTGGGAAACAGAACTAGAGTGGTGTGTTTGTGTGTATCACTCTATGGCTTCCAACTTTAAAACTTCTACCTAGACTGCCAACTCTAATGAGGTACCATCCTGAGCAACAAGCTCAAAGTGTTTGTCTGTGTGAATGAGTGGGAGGGCATGTGAGGGGCTGTCCTTGTGTGTTCTCTTCTGTGTGGGGTACTCTGTGGAGAAGTCACCCCACTCTCCCTCCCTTTTCTGTCAGTGGACTACGTTAGCCAGAAGGGCGGAGGGCCAGGCAGCTGAAATCACCACTGTTGAACAAGCATGTGACTCCAGACCGAGGCCCTTTTGTGTGAACATGGGAATAGACAAACATGAGAGTGAATAGACATGAGGAATTATTAAAACCTGCTTGTGTGTTTTTCTGATTGCTCTTCTTGACAGAAATCTCCCACAATGGGTTTTAAAAGTTATAATCCTAAACATTTTCAAGAATTTAAGCCACAATTTTTAAAACGCTTTCTGCAACAGCATGACTTAACATTAAGTAATTACCTCTCTATGTAGCGGGGTCCACCATGCCCACTGGATTCAAGTTAACTTCACATGACCAGATAATTCACAGGAAATGATGCATACATGTAATCCACATTTTCTGCTGCTGCTGTTTAACATTAAATTGTTTAAATGAGACAGTGTCCATAAAGGTTCAGTTTGCATTAGCAGAAAATGAATACAGCTCTGGTATGGCTATAGCAGAATGAACTGTATTCAGTCAGGTTTTTATCCATGAGATAAAATTATTGATAAATTACAAATATGCCAATGAATCTGATTTCAGTGAATGGCAGACCCTCCCACTTCCAGTGAAAACAGGGTAAGAAGTCGCAAGTTACAAATTAACACAGTGCAAGCCAAGACTGTCCAACAAGGTGAGGGACTAAAATAGGATTACCAAGTACAAAATCAACTCAAAACTAGATGATGCAATTTCTGAAGAAATTACGTGGGAGAGCTGATTTGGTGCCGAAAAGATGCCGGTTGGCGTCTTTCCGGCAAGTTTTTTCAAGTTGACACAAAGTTGACAAAGACAAAAAGTTGAAAAAAGTTGACAAAGACAAAAAGGTGACACAAAAGAAAAGTTGACAAAGACAAAAAGGTGACAAAAGAAGAAAAGTTCACAAAGACAAAACCTTGACAAAAGTAGAAGTTGACAAAAAAGTTGACAAAGACAAAAAAAAAAAGGAAATTAAAAAGAGTAAAAGTTGACATCATTTTGCTAACTAATGCCGTTTTTTGTAAATATCCAACACACTTTCAACCTGTTTTATTGATTTTTCACCAAAAAAAAGGCTCTTATTGTGAAAATCAGACTCTTATTGTGAAGGTTGACTCTCAGGGTGAAGTCATATGTGTGTGTGTCTGTGTGAAAAGATAATCAATTAGATAGTAGGTAAAGGTCCATAAAGCCTAATTACTGGGCAACCATGGTGGATGGTTGCCCAATAGTTAGGCAGAAATACACTAACACATATGTTAGATATGTGACAACGTAGAATTAATGAAAATACTGTACTTGTGAATATTTATGAATCAAGATTTGGTCAAAAAGAAAATCTCACCAGTAGAAAAGGAACTTTTAGCAATATAAAAGGAAAAAATAACACGTATTGTCTGGCCATTATTTAATATATTAAGGCATAACATTCCCAACTTTGCCAGAAAATTATTAAAGTGAGTAACAAGATGTTCTGACAGACACAATCTACTGGCAAAATAAACTCTTTGCTATGTCATCCTTGAAAAGCAGATTCAATGCAGCTACACAACCAATTGCTAATATTCAACTCATTGACAGAATCACACAGCACACACTGAACCCTATCATTTTATTCTTCCTCTCCCATGCTAGATCATGTTTCAACTATTGTGCAGCCAAATTATAGTTCTATAGCTTTAACCCTTAAACAGGGTGCGGTGAGTTCGTGTCACAAACTGGTACATTACATTAAAATATGAGATATTGGTTGTTAGAAAGAGGAGAGTCACAAGAGTAAAACAGTACAGTAATGCACTGTCTGGACTGTACATTTCCCTACACTGTTGATTCAGTGGGCTGTATTTACTAGGGTAATCAGCATGCAGGGTATTGTCACAGAATGTTAAAGCAACAAAATTAAGTAGAGGGATATATAAATGATTTATTATAATCAACACGCAAGCATTACCACTGTATGTTAACTCCTGCATTAGCAAAACAATGCAACACAACAAGGAAAAATGATAGTGACTGTGGCACTCCGGGTTACTTATAAACCTAGGAAAATGCATTTAAATGTACTGTACTGTACTGTATTGTATGTGGAGTGACTCTGTTTCATGTGTTTAATAGCCCAAAAGCACAGGTGTTTTCAGTTGTATTAGCAGTGGCTGCATTCCATTTAGCCATTCCCTGCTTTTATGCTTTAACTGGTATAAATCCTCACTGTCATGGCTCACTGGGGCACTTACATTGAATGGAGCAGTCATTAACTATATTAGTTACATCTGTGCTTTTCCTGCTGCAACAGTTCAGTTAGTAGAGCTAGATCAGTATTGTAACATGGATAGACATTTTGTTCACTTTTAAATATAATAGTAGCACAAAATTCTGAGCCAGTGTTGAGCTGTGGCTCAAAATGAAATTAATAAATAATGCCACTAATTTAAAGCGCAGGATCTTTCTTTTCTTTCTTTTTCAACATACTGTGAGTTTACACTAAACCATAAAAAAGCCTTGAGGTAGACAGAAAGCTGTGAACAGCACGGTTCATTATTTTACAAACTGAATGCACTCACAGTGGTATTTACGCACTTTTCCAGCCTGCTGAGGTCGGACTGCTCCTTGTTTTACGCATGCACTTCAGAAAACAGGCTGTGACGTCAGACCACACTTACGCATGGTCTGGTTTGTATAAACACAAAAAAAACAAACACGCCCAAAATGAAGCGTTAACAGTATTCATTTATTTCTGTTTTGATATTTAGTGTTGACACGATACACTTACAAAAAATAAATTAAAATAAATTAAAAAAGAAAAGAAAAGAAAGAAGGAAATTGTATCGTTGCTGTGGTAACCATGACTACAAGGTTTGTTGTCAGTGGCAACCAAAGTAGCGTTTGGACTTCGGGTTTCCGTTAGCTGTTAGCTAGTTAGCCGGCAGTTAAAAGAGTATAGCTTACCATAACTAACATCTACCTATAAACTCGTTTAGTATTTAAAAAAATGGACTCAAACTCCTTATATTATTCTTTAGAACTCGTCGCCGGTAGCGGACATACTTTAAATATCGAGCAAAGAACAGCTCTGCAGACTTCTTTAGTGATTCTGAAAAAAAACTACAAATTCCATAGAGTCTTGTTTTGGGGCAAAATATTGGGATTGAAGGCGGATTATTTTATCGCTCAGGGGAGAGGAGAAGATGAGCTGAAAGATAAAAAGAATCTGTACAGGTAAGTCAGTCTCAAGTGTAGTGCGATGTGTTTCAGTGTATGAAATAATAATAATGCTTGTGTGTCTTGTGGTTTGTTGTCTGCAGCTTCAACTGCATGGACTGGTTCCTGCTGCCCCCAGCCTCAGATTCTGTGATCAGTGAAGTGTCCAAAGCTGCAAAGGGTCGCTTCATAGGAGACCCCTCATTTGTGTATAAGCACACTGAGGTCCTTAGGAGAGGTGAGAGTGATGAAGCTCAGGTGGACGAAATCGTGGTAAGTGTGATCAATCAGGATAAATCCAAGGGTGAGTCACACACACAGGTGTTTTACAATGTACCATTTTAGGTGTCATGGCAATAAAATGTGTTTAAAATCATGTAGTATATAATGGTTTAGAGGTATGACCAAAGGCAAAACAAGGATAACTGGAGCCTAAAAATTAAGGAACAATGTACAGAAAAAAGCTGATGTTTTTATGACAGTATATAAAAATGCTATCTGGACATTCATGAAATTGCTGTTAAGTTCTGTAATTGTTCTTGGTTTCATCAAAGACCAAAGTTATTGAGGAGAGCAGGTTGGCTGTGACGGTTCATCAGATTGATGAGGAGGTGTCTGTGGTACCACGCGGCGCCTTCATCAAGAATCCACATGGTCTTGTCGAGATGAACCGCAGCTTTGGTGGTATGATGAGTACTTTTATCACATTGTTCTGTGTTTCATAAAACATTATTCAAATATAGTATTTATGTTAAGTGGCTGGATAAGTCACCATAAGCATAATTTAGATGTTTCAAAATGATTTGGTGAACTTGCCAGTCCTGTTTTGTGCAAGTTTGAATTTCTAATGTTTTTTTAAACCCTTTCCTCAGGTCTGCCTCACTCAGAAGCAGCAAAGCTGGACAATTTTCTTCACTTCAGCAAACCAAAAAACCTGAAGAAAAAATCCATCCTGGAGTTGGGTGATTTGAATCCAGCTATTGACTTCTTTGATGTACTGAGTGAAGACATTCCTAAAGGTGAAATTACAAAGCTCAGTTTATGCAACACCAAATTGTGTCAACTATCGTTTCACAATTTCATGATTTTTGCAGCTATTTCGCTACATGAACTGAGCTGTATTTTTTATTCTTAAGCAACAGCAAGGATTTTCTTAAGCAATAAGATGTGTTAATAAGATATTTACAGTTCCAGTGGTAAAGTTGAGGTTCTTCATATTTAGTGGGATTCAGCTGCCATGCTACATTACTGATAAAGAGGTGTGATTTTAACACAAATCATTTTGGTGATTCAACTGACTGGAAATCAAGACATGTTTCTCCAAGTAAAACAACTGGATCATTACAATAAAATGGTCAAGTGACCAATGCTGTACTGATAACCTCCTACTATCAACCAGGCTCCCAGATGAGAAGGATTTTATGGGAATATGCTGGAGGAATTTCTAAATGTTGTACAGTGACCTGATAACCCGACTACTTGTAAGATTAGAAATATTTTGGCTCCTAGCCCTGCACTCAAGGATCACATACTGGGATTAGAAACCAGTACGTGGGAAGAGGACCACCAGAAACCAAAATTATTAATGATATTGCTCAAATCAAACTTGAGTAAATGAAACAAGCAAGTTACTTCACAGTTATAACAATTTATAGCTTATGTAGTCCTACCAGTTATTAAGTGTGCTTTTTTTCCACTATGGCAGACACTATGCAGCTGTCTCGGTGCCACACACTGCAGCCGTCATAACAGCACATCGCACGCATTTGCTAAAAAGGAGAAAGATTTAACAATTTTGAAATGGGAGAATGTGGTGTGATGTATCTCCACCAAAAAACAGGTGCTTTCCTCTGAGACTCCTTTCCACAACTGTACTGCAAACTGTTTCCAGCTCCTGATTGACAGCTTTAGCAGCACAGTTATACTCTGGATATTACATGCTGAATATCACATGCCAAACTTCCTAGTTTGGCGAGCTCAGTTACTTTTGGAATCATACTTTCCCGTCTAAGTTCAAAGACAAAAGAGCAGTGAAGCAACAGCCGTGCCTTTTGGAATCATCTCCCTTTTGTGTAATCAGTCTAATGGCTTTAATGTTTACATGGTAGCAGATCCAGTTCTTGTTCTCAGTTCACGGGGTCTTGGGTTTATGGTCACACCCATATTGAGAAACTAGTTAAGACTCACATGCACAATGAATTGATTTGTTGGAGTATCTCTTGGCTGTTCCTACCATCTGAACAGTATAATCTTCTTGGAATGATTTCTAAAGATGACTACACCTCATTTTAGCTACACAGTGTGGTAGCCTGTGTGCATTTCACATCAACTGTTTAAGTCTTCTGTGTTTAGGATCGTGGAGTCTTCAGTTTGAATGTGCCAGCAAAGTGTGTGTGCTCCGCAGCCTGTTGTGGCTCGGCCTGACGTTCTACCATGTGCCAATGACGCCACAGCACGGATACATCTACATCGGTTATGGGACCAAGAATTTGGACCTTCCCTTCATGCTCTGAAACCAGACTCCTTCAACTTCTTTCAGCCTTCTCATGTTTCTCTGTTGTTCGTATCTGTCCTCAAGACTAAAATGTATTACATCCGACATATTATAAGACTTTGTTTGTCTTGTCCTAAAACAAATAAACTAAAGAGTTAGTTGTGCAGTTTGTGTCTATACACTTTTGTCCAATTGAGTTCTCATTCATAAAAGCTATACAGTACAACACAAGATGAGAGGCACCATAAACAGACACATTTTATTTGCACATCTGTGTTGCCTTGAGTATGCACAGTCAACATCCCACCTACATTGGAAGTGTAACACTGACCCAGTTGTTGTTCACATTAAGCTGTCAGTGAGTTGGCTTCAAAGGATTTTAGAGAACCAGCAGAGCCAGAATGGATTATTCTGGGTGTGGCTAGGGATGATTCATGAAAATTGTCACGCAGCTTTATAAACAGGACATAGAATAAATACAGATGGATGAAGCTTTTAGACCTTTTTCTATGGCAGTATGACAAGACGTAGGGTAAACTGTTGATGTAGCTGGAAGATGTGGAAATCCACTGCGTCCTTACATAATGAGCCCACCCATTCTCCTATTGGTACTGTTTTGATTCGTCAGGCTCTGTCCTTCACTGTTTTATGTAAAGAGGCTTGACGCCATAACGCACATTGTCCTGGAGTGCGGGGTGGCCAACAGGCATGCGCTTCTTACACCATTTCAGTCCCTTTTTATAGATGGGTTTGACGGAGTTAATGGACCAGCAGGTCAAGTATCTGTACAATAAAAAGCAGACACTATTTAATCATCACAACACACAGATAACAGTGAGACATAAACATATAAGCAGACAAACAGTGATGTATACAACACCTGTTAAGTTGGGGTTTGGGCCTTTTTGGGACATGGCCCTCCGGAATTTTGGGTCTGTGGTCAGGAAGTAGACCTTGAACACAAGGAAAGGAGAAAAATGGGAAGGTTTATTCATTTAACTTAAATGTTTCAAAAACAACTGCATCAGTAAAACTGGTGCAGGTATGCAGTTTCACAAGAAACAATGTTTAAACTCAGTGTGAACCAGCATCATGACTGTCATTTGGCAGTGCCAAATCACTATTTTCATATCAGCATATGCTTATTTTTCTCCACCACCAAAATTTCTTGGAAGCCTGGACTAGTTTTCAGTTTGTAACACTACATACATAGTGTCAAAACATCATGAGCTGCTTTCACACATGCACTGGAACCCTTTTTCCAGACATGACCCAGATGAGATGCATGAGAGAAAACAAATGTCCGGGTCAGTTGTTCCGGAGATTACCTGGACTTTAGTACAAAGTCTGTGTAGTCTGTGTGAACATGGCAGGTAATTGTCTGGAGGTTTCATCGAAAGTGAGTGAGCATTTCCTTTTTTGCTCAGCACAACACCAGAAAGTATAGGAAAAATATACCAGGCTTTCTGTTGTTGGATTTGTCCTTCTCTCCTTCAGGAAACCAGAGCTATTTTTAAAACGCATTATTTCTAGCCATGTAACTAGCTCTACTTCATTATGCTGTAAAAAAAAAAAAAAAAAAAGTTTAATTTTTGTGTCATGTTGTTCCTCCTGCTTGCTCTACACAGTGACCACTACCCCCACCCTGTAACCAAACGGATTATTTTGCCAAGTGAGAATGCATGTCACCTGGACTTTCTCCTGATGAGTGCTGCATGTGTGAACGCTCAACGCTGCACAATGTCCGGACTTGATTCTCCAGACATAGTCCGGAGTGCATATGTACATCAGCACTTTGGTCAACTTCGGTTGTTTTTAAATGTGCTTTACAAATAAAGTTGGTTTGATTTCATATGTGAAAACGGCTTTGGAGAAGACAAAGACTTCATAGCAACGGACAAAAAAGGAGCAGACACTAACACTGACCTGCCCTGTGAGCCATCTGCACACAGATGGCAATCTTGCGATGTTCCTCTGGACAGAGACCAGTGATTCTCCTGGGCAACATCCCTCCATCTGACCTGATAAACTGACTTAACAGCAAGACATCCTGGAGGGGTTTAAACATAAAAAGAAAAAAAGCATTTTAAGATGCTCTCCATAATGTGTGAGATTATTTTATTATTTTACAGTGAATGCATTTACTGTATAGTTGTATTTGTGTTGCAGGTTCCATCTGTAGATAGGACACTTGGCTGTAGGGTTTGGAGGCTGAGGTCCTGCAGGAACATCCAGGGTTTGTCCCTCAATCTTACAAAACATGAATATTAGTCTAGTTAGTCTACAGGTTCCTTATCAGGCTGACAGAATATTTACATGCAGTAAAAGAAATGACTCCCCCACTGTGCTATCTAACAGCTGGTGTGCCAATCGAGGCACACAGTTGCATTTTCCCACATGTGACAAAGCATCTCCTTTGGAAAAACACGGTGAAATGTATTGTTCTATTCTCTGTATTGCTCTTGTTCTTGCAATAATGTATTCTTAACCTTACACATCCTTTAAAATGTCATTACTGTTTAATATTTTAAAACACTTCAAATAAAATCAACATTGGGACATTGAGCTAGCTACTCCTCTTCTTTGTGATAGTGCAGTTGTTCTGTAACAGTGACGTATCATATATACACTACTCACAAAAACTTAGGGATATTCAGCTTTCGGGTGAAATTTCAGGATGAACCTAAAATGCACTATAA
>JAUMHL010000017.1:8567884-8581114 GCA_032362345.1 Sandelia bainsii
TGCCATGGGCTCTCCAGTGTCACCTATTGTTGCCAACCTGTACATGGAAGAAGTGGAGGAGAAAGCACTCAACTCTTCACACCCCTCCCCTGCCTTTGTTTCACTTAACGAGCCCCTTCAAGGCAGGTGTGAGGTAAGAACCAACCTGGAGGATAAATTTGGGGTCACTAGCCAACTTCCCTCAGATCAGATCAGATCAGGTCATTCCCCAGTAAATAGTCTTTTGCAAGATACTTAAAAGAGGAACAGATGTCATGGAATTAACAGCGATAGCCATTTTGCCTTTAAATGATGGTGTAGTCCTGTCCATTACATAGGGATTATACAGCACAAAGACACCACTAAAGTTTCTTACTTTTTAAACACTGTACTGGACAATACATGACCCTATTAATGAGATTCTCACAGTTTTAGACCATTGCTAAGTCATATTCATACTCCAGAAAAATTTAAACTGAAGCAAGCTGATGACTGATTGAACAGATGTTGTTGTGGGCTATGAGGTTAATGCAGGTTAATGTCACTAGTGTAGTAATGAGAGAAGATGCTGGTTCCCCACTACAGAGAAAGATGGAGAAAAAGAGAGGGACAGAAAGAAACTGATCATTCAGTGATAAATCAGTGGAGAATCTAGGCACATATTGCATATAATGATATGAGAAAGATGAGATGAAAAGAGAGGAGACATGGGAGTCAGGGCAGAAAGGGGGAAGGTAGAGACAGGAAAGCCCAAAGCGAAACTTTCAGTTAATTTGCACTCTGGATATGTTAAGGATAATTAGGCATTACTATCAGAGAAATGAAAGAAGTGCAAGTCAAAGCGGATCAAATCTACATTTAACTGCTTCAACATTACCTTCATTACAATCTGCAGTCGGATCCAGAGAGGTTACACTGCCTTTATCCAATGCCACAATCCATCTTAATTTTAAATTCTTAACAAGAGTAGTGTGTTGATTAATCAGGGATACAGTTTGGAAGTTTTTTCAACTGAAGAGAAGGCAATAAGCAATGCATGGTTCTCATGCTCCTCACAAATAGAGTAACTAGTTCAAGACAAAGCAAATTGTTACAGAGCCTTAGACGTACATTCATTTTTAAGGGCAAAGGACAATCAATGAATACTTTCTTAAATAATTTAAGACATTTATCGGCTGACACCACAGTTCCCTTTTCACAGTTATAGGGTAATAGGGTAGGGGTGAACACTGTCACTACTCAAATGCCAATCTAAACAGATGGGTCTTGAGCTGCTTTTAAAAAGTATCTGCAGATCTTCAGAATTCCAGAGTTCAGGAGTCACAAGTTCAATAGCACAGTTTCCTTTAGTTTTCTGTCTAGAGCAAGGAACAGCTACAGTAACAAACCCTGATCAGAGGACTTTAGAGGAGAATAGAGAGTTGCTATAATCTAGATGTATGAGATAAAAAACATGGATAATCATCTCCATCTCAACCTGAGACACTACAGGTCTGAGTTTAGTGACATTCCTTAATGGAAAAAAGCAGGAATGGGTCGAACGCTACATGCTGGTCCAGAGTCTACGCCTGACATTCCCAGAACTTGTAGGGAATTTTACCAAAAGTTGGGGGAATGTTCTCTGCTAGCTGGGATCACAGAATCCCAATATGAATGGATGGAACAACTTTTATTGTGTCAAATAAACTCAACTTCAGAGAACTGTAGATTAAATTTGACTACAAGATGAAGCCAGCTGTCCAATAATGCACATTCAACTGACCCAATTTGTTTCTGTTCCAGACTGAACTACTGTAGAGCTACAATACAGTATGTTATGAAGAAAGTGTAAATCTGAAATATTTTTATTTATTTTCATCTGCTTCATTTAATAACAGAAATCTGCCTTTGTTGTGCTTTTCAAAGTTTACATCTCCTTTCTTTCAACAGATGTCCTGCTACAGTGCTCCATTATGAGTTTATATTTCTTGTGAGAAGTGTTTTATTGGCTTTAGCTTTCAGGAAACTGAAAAGGACTGCTCTGGAATAGATGAAGCAGAGTAATACAAATTTGTGGTGAGACACTGTTTTCAGCCCAAGTAAAACTTCCAAAGAAAAAACTTAAAACACTTATATTAGTGCACAAGGATCAGCATCATTCAGCTCATCACTGCGCCAACATCACTGTATAGTGATCTTGACGTCATGAATGTTTAATATAAGAGGTTACACGTGGATGTGTGGCCTACAACTACAAAATCAAGAGCTAGAATTACAAGTCTCTTCCAATTCATTTTACTGTAAACTACTATTACCTTCCAGTAATGGAGTTATTTTTGGAAAGTATAACTTCACAAAACTTGGAAAGGTTCACACTTGAAAGCTGGTTTCCTTTCAAGGAACATCCACCTTCCACTCACCCAGAGTGTACAGGATCTGAGTGCGTCCAAAACAACCTCACAATTTGCCTCCTGTTCCAAAATAATGAGCAAGGACGCATATGGGAGTAACACTAGCTCTCGGTTTGTGTTACAAAGCTGTCATCTGCTATGAACGGTTTTTGTATATGACTTTGCTATTGCTCTATTATAGGCTATATTATTTAGGTTTCATATTCAAAAGTTATACAAACAGAGAATGTGATTTTTTTGTGCTCAGTGTAACAAAAGCATTGCTAAATATGAAGTTATATTCCTGGGGAATATTAAGTATTGCTCACTAAGCGAAGTACTGTTATGAGTAATTAGCCTCTGTGGTAAAGAGGAAACAAAGGGAAAATATGCCGGATTTTTATTTATTTGTTTTTATCTCTGGAAACATTAAGATGAGGTGTAGGAGGTCTCATTGCCAGTTTAGCCAACCACATCTGTAATCTGTCACTGATAATACTTCTTAAACCAATCTGAGCATCTACACAGAATGCTCCACCTTGCTCCAGTCAAGTGTGTCCCATATTATTACCAACACTATACTTTCCTCTCCCACAGTGATAAAACAAGAAAGTATGAGCACTTTTATGAAAGATACACTATATTGACAAAAGTCTTGGGGCACCCCCCAAATCAATGAATCCAGTGCACAAAGTAAGGTCCATAAGGACATGGATGAGTGACTTTGGTGTGGAGGAACTTGTCCGGCCCGCACAGAGCCCTGACCTCAACCCGACAGAACACTTTGGGATGAGTTGGAGCGGAGACTGCGATCCAGGCCTTCTTGTCCAACATCAGTGTCTGACCTCACAAATGCTCTCCTGGAAGAATGATCCCATAAACACACTTCTAAACCTTGTGGACCTTCCCAGAAGAGCTGAAGCCATTAAAGTTCATGAGTGTGTAAAGACAAGTGTCCCAATACTTTGGGCAATATAGTGTATTACAAAGGGCAGGGGTAGGGAGGAAATGGAAAGCCAGGTATAAACACATGTGAAGAGATATAGCAGCAGAAACACAGAGAGAGAGCACATCATCTACTTTACCCAGCTTTGATCTCCTTAATGGGGTGCTGGCATCACTCCAGGTGGGATGTGTCGCCATGGGCAACAGTACAAGAGGAGTCTGATAAGGCAGGCTAGATCCGGGCTTTTTGGGTTGCACAGACAAAACACACTCTACACACTGGCTTTTCTGTACATTGTTCACTGTACTGTAGAAAAGACTACACGAAACACAGGGCAAATCTACAGTCAAGATCTGAATAATTCCAGGTGTTGCTTTAGCACTCTAGCAAGATGAATTTACAGCTGCTGCTGGATACTCTACTTCTACCAAAACATAAATAATCTGGAAAATGGTGCAATAATAAAATATCAGTCTATCAAAAGCCCTGTGTAAATATGAAAAGGTTTACAGAGCATTAGCTGATTTAAAACTGTTGTGAGCAATGGCTAACCAGTCACTGGTCACTGGGCAAGAAGCTCATTACAAAGGGTTTTATTCTCTTAATTTTACACTTGAATTCTCTTAACTCGCTCCTAGACCCTCCTTCTCCTATGCTTTTTCTTCATCGCCTCTTTGAATCCCCCCTGCCTATTTCCTGACCTCTTTCTCTCTTCTGTCTATCTCTATTCCATGGTCACTCCCCCCAACTCCCTCAGCATCCTGAACTTCCTTTGAAATTCTGAAGGATTTTCTCAGACTTGTCTGTCTGCATGTCTGAGTGTGACTAATATATGGACTGTTTTACTGAATTCCATTGCTATCTATTACCAAAAAACACCCATATTCACACACGCACACCGGTTGAATCACACATTGTGTCACTTGTTGGTAAAATATCCCTACTCCCTGCTGAAGTGGGGATTAGTTAATCCCAAAAGGTTCTTGAATTAAATTAGCTAAAAATAAAACAGTATAAACATTCAAGGTTTGAAAAACTTTACTATTATTTATTTATTTTATTTAACCTTTATTTATACAGGTGATCCCACTGAGACACATAGTCTCATTTGCAAGAGAGACCTGTTTGGGACAAACATAACATTTAGTTACAAACAGACATCCAATAAAACAATACATAATTAATTAATCCCAGAGGTTAATTGTTGATGTGGATCAATACATTTTGAGGAAAACACATTTACCTATATAATAACAGGATCACAGGTTTTCATCCCTTATTGAATATTTCTACACTATTGACTATTCTTTTATTTTTAATTAATGTTGATACCTGAGTGTGCTAACATCTCTGTGAGACTTTGAGGCTTGCTTTGAAGCAAAACCTAATTTTAAGATGGATAAAAGTTGTGGTGTAAAAGTCATCATTTAGCTATGCTAGTTGATGAAAATGCTGGTCCACCACATTGGTTCAGACTAAATGAGCTAAAAAAATATATATATATATATTAAATTGATTATCATGAAATATGGTACAAATATCCATGATTACCAGACAATTAATAATGATCCTCTGATTTTTTAGGTTGACACTTGTGATTTTGAGTTCAATTTCAAGAACCTATTTAATGAATTATCATGAAATATGGTGGACATGCTCTTCAGGATGTTTGCTGACTTCTTTATTTGTTGTTGTTGTCCATCAGGTCAAATTTATAATGTATCCAGATAATTTAGTACTTCCATAACTACTAATTAATCAACTATTATTCTTTCACAACTACATTCCCATCAGCCTCAGATGTACTTTGTGATCAGTGCTAACTTGTTAGCATTAACACTTTAAACACACACACAGCTAAGATGTTTGACAAGAAACATCACTTTAGGTTATGTAAGATTCCTGCATAATCAAGCTATGGGGTCGTTATAGGACGACAATCTCAAAAAGTCAAAAAGAGGATCATCAAACTTATTACAAAAAACCTATTTCACAGCTGACATTTTTACGTGTCATAGCAGGAAAAAGACAAGTGGAACAAATTCTGTTAACAATGGCTCAGTTCCAACAATTGTCTCAGCAAGCCATGCTACTAAGTGCTAAGACCCTGAAACTTTAGCTCACCTAAATGGAATTCAGTTATTACTTAATGTTATCAATTACGCTTGTGTTTTCCCTGCTTTGACATGACAAAAAGTCTGTTGTTGAAAAGATGTGTCCACCCTTAATGACATCTACACAACACTTGTTTGGATATTTCACCTTGGACGAAAGTAGTTGACCATCACTTCATCATCATTCTCCCTGCAGCTGCATTCTCATCATTCTCCATGCATTCCCTCTTTTATCTCGATCACCCTTGTAGTCGCTAAACTGTTATTCTGTTCTCTGCAAAATATTATTTTGTTTTCTATTAAGATTCCACAGAACACAAAACAATACCAGCGTGAGGCATTACAGAGAAGGGTTAATGGGCCGCATGTTAAAGCTCATGGGAAACGTAATGCCGACATGCCAGAAGGCTTTCCTCACATTGATGGAGAGTGGGATGACAAGAGGAGGGATGGGGGGTAGAGCAAGGTTCACTGGTTCCCAAACTCCTGTGGAGCTTCAGTAGCCTTCACTGCCACCCTGAATCTCCTCGCACCCCTCCTGTGGCCCCTCTTTCTTCCCCTTCACTACCCTTCACTACTGCTCTTAGGTTTTTTTGCCTTTCTTTTTTCTTTTTTGTCCCCCACACTAAATGCTCTCACCTACCAGCCTTTAACACCTCCTCCAGACCTTTCTAGTTGTGTCATACTCTCCTAGCCTTCTTTTCGTCTCTTCAGAAACGTCCTTGCTTCCTCCTCCCCTCACATCTTGATCATGCTGCAGCTTTCTTTCTGTAACACATGATAACCAGACTTCAGTTTAAACTCATATTACCCCCATTAGTGTCTGTTTATTTGTGAGGAGCTCTCTCCTTCACATCTCTGGGTTTTACTGCATGCTGTAAATTACATTAGATGTGAGACTGTGCTTTATGACTGAGGGTCAATATTGACTTTCTACAAAACCAGCAAGGTGGGGGAGAGACAGAAAAAGCTTCTAAAGATTCCAAAGATTGGAAAAGTTTCCCAGTTACAGATCATCCATCACAGAAAATATAAACTCTAAATAGCGAGGGTCCACATCAGAGACCTCCAGCTAGATCAGAGAACATGTGAAGATGGATGAATAAGGCAGCAGGTACACAGCTCATCAATGAAAATGCTAAAGTATCATTAATTCTGCAAAGTTTTTACAGATGAGTAAATATTACAATCAGTTTATTGATACGGCACAGCTGATTGATGGATAATATCAACTAAAACAAAGACTAACAAATGAATTAAACTTTTAAATGATCGCATTCTCCACTAAGCCAAAAGAGAAGGGTTGCTACCATCTGAGGAAGAAAGCTAATCAAATGGAGAAATCTGTCTCTTGAGGCCCACCGTGTCTCGTGCATTGAGAAATCACACACGAGCAAACACACACACGGTGAGGCCATATGCTTGCGATATTGTCAGGCTTGTCGTCTGTCTACATCACATACGAGTTTTGGCATGCAGCTTTCCCCCGGGTGACAAAAAGCGCAGTCTTTTGTGTGTCGACAGCTATTGCTCACATCCCCACCTGGCCCCACCAGGCCTTTGTAGAGGTGCAGGCAAGCAAAACCACATACACGCAGCCGTGTAAGTTTTCCCAGACAGTTTTTTTTTCCTCTAATCTTATTTTCTTTCTTGCACTTCCTCCTGCTCACCTCCTCATGTTAATTTGATTCTCCTCTTTTCTTTCTTTCTTTTCCGCACTATAAGTACTGAGATGTGCTGCCACCACAACCTCCAAATAAATGGCAGAAATTAGATGTGGACTTTCAAATCCCCCACTTCACCAGTCATAGTTTGAGCATTGGTTATTTCAGTAGGAAAATTGTTATCACAGGCTGTAGTTAAATACCCAGTAGGACAGGTACATAGTCACAACATAACTTTTACCTTATCCACTTTTTAAAATGAACAGAATCGATGAATTGGTGGAGTAGCTGAAGAAAGACTGACAGAATGCTTCACCTGACAGGCAGTGATCAGTGCAAATTGTTTGAAACATTTTCAATTTGTCATGTACTGCTTCACAGTTAAAGAATATATCAACTAAAACATTCAGTAGTGATTCTGTACAGTTAAGCAAGATATTAATCTTATATCCTGTTTAATCCAGATGCTAGCTTCTTCAGTGGATGTATCATTTAAGTACCATCTTTGGACGTCCACAGCCATATAATGTTATAATAATATTATCTGTGCTCAGACTACAGCAGAGCCATAGCAGAGTATCTAATAGGTTTTGGGCTCGCTATATTACTTGTGAAACAGTGGTAAACTTACTGCGGTTGTCTGTCGTGTCATTTATGGGAAGAGTACAACCTCCCTGCCATTAAGTAAAAAGTATTTTAAAATAAACTGTGGCCTGGTATTTCACACACTCTTGTGTGGTTACACATGGTCAGGAGGAAAAGAGCTTCTGTGGTTTACCTTAGATGTTTACCATTAAAGTACGAAATCATGTGTTTTTCTTGTATGTGTGTGTGCTGTAGGTGGTAGAGGTAACCTTGTGTGCTCAACTACTTCAGGAGAGAAAAACAGGCATCCATCAAGTTGACCAGGCTGCCTGTTGGTTTGGTTGTGTTTGAGTACTTCCTAAACCACTGGTGGTTGTCTTGAATATTTGAGGTCTGGCATTAAGGTAACTGCTGTTTATGCCTGTATTGTTTTGCTGCTAAAAATATGTTTTCTGTTTCCAAACAGGAAGATCTAATCATGACACTGAACAAAGCTTTTTATATCTAAAGTTGATGGAAACAGCTAAGACAAAGGATGTTTAGTAACTCAGATGCTTTTTGGACTGCAGAGTGGCCAGGACCTCAGTTAGAGTCACCAGTTCATTGTCAGGTGGTGTTTGACGCTGGTTCTTAATTAGAAAACATTTCAAAACATATGTGTCTTACCTTTGTTTGATGCTGCCTTTGTTCATGGATCACCTTTTTGATTGGTGAGCGCTTACTGAAATGTTAATGGTCAGTGACTTGGTTCTGAAGAGGTCATCCACAGGTCAGAGTAGTGCAGGGTCAGAAAATAGTTCTTTCTCCTGCTGTGTCCTCAGCCATGTGTAGAATGTGGGGCTTCTTCAAAGGAGCTGAAGTATTAACCTTCTACACAAAGCACCAGCAACTTCCACTCTAGGGTGAACTCAAACTTCAACTGGAAAGGAAACATGGAAAGCTGAAGCTAGAAAGAGTCAATGGTTTATAACTAGACCCCAAATTTACTGTTAAACACGTGAGAAAAAACATGTTTCTGTGTATGTGTTTGTAATACACACTGGTGGATATGCGTTTTATTATACCTTACACTGATCTCCTGTTTTAACTATAAATCCTGTGCATGGTTTCCTTCCAGATCACCATCATTTTTCTTATTTAGTGCCTTTTTGCAGCTGGGGATTCAACTAAAACACATTGATTCTTGCCTGTAGGAGTTTTACAGATTTTCCCATCACCCAAATGTATGAATGAATTTAATAGAGCAATAAACAAGTTTCATTGGCATGTAGCACATGATGGCCATATGTTGGGAAGTTGCAGGTGTTTAGACTCACTTTCTAGTTTTAACTTTATACATGTGATTTAACTAATCAGTAGAGGGAAGTAGAAGTACTGTGGTACAGAAGGCAAAGCTTTAAATTTACTTAAGTCAGTCTACTAGTATGGTAGGTAATGAGCAAAAGAATGAGATCATGAACACAAGTAGATGAAACGAGTTCCCTCCATAATGTGGCCGGGCTAGCCTTAGAGTGAGAGTATAAAGTCTGGACACCGGCAGGAGCTTGAGCATCGAAAAGAGCCAGCTAAAGTGGTTCATAATGCTTCATGGGCAGCTTCCACTTGAGGTTTTCTGAGGATGTCCACTTCTTAGAAGACCCAGAACACACTAGAGAGCTTATATATCTCATCTGGCCTGTGAATATGCCTGTGGGATCCCCGAGGAGAAGCTGGAAAACTGTGCAGGTTAGAAGGACATCTGGACTGGATAAGCAGTAGAAAATGTATGGATATGTGGATGATTATTTTCCTTTGCTTAAATATTCAGTCCGCTCTCACATCTTTGACAGATTGAACATTGTGTTTGAACAAACAGCTAGTCAGACGTTTGGATGTGTTTACTGACTATGAAAAACTAGGCTAACATTAACTAGCAGCATCCACAAGTCCTGCCTGCAGTTAAACCACTGCATTCAAACACTCCCCACCCCTCTAGAGCCAGGTGATTCCTAAGTGTGGGCTTAGTAGCCATCTATGAACCTATAAAATGTAAATAATTTTGGAATAACAATGCATATTCGCCTTTTTGTGCTTAAGTTACACTACACAACACAAGCAAGTTGGCTCAAAAAAAGGAAACAAAATGCACAGTTTGCATCAAGCTTTTTGAATTATGACACATCTGGTAAAATTCTGTTCAACCAATTAAGAATATTTGTTAAGGTGAATTACATTTCCTCTACATTAAAAGTATTGGCAGTTAATTAACTTAATCATTTGCAGCATAAACAAAAGACTTAATCACACATAAAACTTAAATGTTTTGACCAGATTTTTCTTTGATTCATGTGACGTGCTGCAAAGTTACTCCATATTCATGGAAATTCATTTTAAGCTTGTTCAACTTGTAAAAACAAAAGCTCCTGTGCCTGAAAGGTTTCAAAACACAATCAAAACAATCTTGGTACAGTATCTGCGTCTGCATGCTAATATTTTGCATGCAGACACAGGTATGCAGGTGTTTTTGTCTAGTCTCAATGTGAGAGTAATTTGTTATTGTTGGAACGCCAGAGTCAATAAAAATACAACATGCAAGGCTGCTCCCAATGATCTTTTTAAATGCAAATTCATGGTTCTCATTATGTTCATTATTATGTGAAGAAATAACCTTTAACTTTATTTTATCTGTTTTAAGGAAACCCAGAAACTTTTCATTAGGGATATCTTATTAATCTACAACTGGTTTCTGGAGGGTTTTCACTCTGAAAAAATGCTTTGAGGTCTCTGCAGGAGTCACAGGGAAATTATGCACAAAGATGATCTTAGGACATAAGAAAAACAATGACACGTAAGAAAATGCCTACTATATCTGTGAACTTTTCCAGGCATGTAAATTGAAAGGAGCTTACCACAACTATAATTTATTTTTATCAATGAGCAAAGAAGATTGCGTTGAATAGTCTAATTGTTTTTTTTTATTATCATTTTTATTGTAATTGTGTTCATCCCTAATCCTTTAATTAGAAAAGTAAAACTAGGTAATTGTTCATGTCCAATACTTAAGGCATCAAACTGCATTAGTCCTTGATGTTTCCCAGTGTTTCGGCTTCTTAAGATGATGATGTAATTCATAAAGATATCATTTGTGTGACCCATGTCTGGCTCATACATTTCTCACTCTGTGTTTGAAAGCATTTACAGCCCACACTTCTTACTCTTCATCTCCAAGAAATGTCTCCAGCTTGCTGCTATTGGCTTATTTATCCAGCATAGTAGGAAAAGGCGATTACATCACCTAATGGACCTACAGTAAATCACCACCATCATCTTCCGTGCAACCCACGTTGTCTTGACAGGGATTTCATACAGAAAGTACAGGCTTGGTGCAGGGACACAGCTTTTCCCCGTTTCCAGTTTAGTAAAAAAGAATGGGTTAACTTGTTTCTCCTGCTTTGTCTGACTCAGACATGCACAAGCACAAGCCTGTTAGCATCCGCTCAAAACTGTCTCCTAGGTGCCGCAGCTAGCTGATCATATGGCCTCCCGAGGTTTATGGAGCACAGTGTTATATCGTTAAGTCTGTGAGCAGACCACACAGAGCCAGCGAGGGTGTCTGTGTCCTCATTAAAACTCTGCCTGGGCAAACAAGAGGCGGCTAGTATACACAGCAGATAAGACAGTTAGCAGCTCGCTCAGATTTACAGCTGCCGCCTTGGGGAGGGATAGGACAAGGAGCGAGGGAGAACACGAGTTCATATGTCGTTTAATGAGCAAACCTGAGGACAATCAGTGATTTTAAAAGATCGTAGAGTCACAGAAAAGGTGTGTGGACAGTATTTGACTGATAGATGGTTGTATAGATGGAGAGTGGAAGGGAAAGATACAGGGAGGCTGGTAAATTAGATGGAGTGAGAGTGATGAAAGAGAAAATAGGACAGGTAGAAATGTGAAAGGAGATAGTTTGTCTCATAAATGTCATATTAATGTGTGACTATTGTTTCAACAATAAAACAGTGCATATTTATCATCAGACGATCAGAACAGCTGAAAACTACACTCGAAGAACCACGACTCCAAAATCCAGTTTTACATCAAATGTCAACGTTTCTTGTCAACACCAGAAATCCGCCTCTCTATAACCTCAACTTGATCTCCCACCTTGTTCACATAAATAATCCTCCCTTAAGAGCAGAGGTCAACTTTGTCAGATCCATTCCACTCTCTCTTCACTTTCTCCTTCCTCTGCCTTTGACTTACACCTACCATATGGCTACATGTAAAAACATAGTGTCTTCATTTCTTAGAGTAAATTTTAAAGTGGAGTGGGCTCGTCTGGCATGTTCAGTGTCATGTTTTGCAGACTCCCCAGTGTGCAGGCCCACCTAGTGTGACACTGCACCTCGTAAAAAATCAAGGCAGGGTTTGGGGAAAAGCTTCGCTCCCCAAGCAAGTGTTGGGTTTCACTAACAGTCTGTGGATTTAGTCCCAGTGCAAAAAGCAGTGCTAACAAAGACAAGGCAATTTGGCCACCTGAAAGAGGATACACACAATCACGCTGTGCAAACCTCATGCTTTTAGTCTCTGTCTTATTTCATTTTCTTTAGATCAACATCTGCCTCCTTAAACATGTTTTAATATTCTGTTTTAGTT
Organism: Sandelia bainsii; assembly: GCA_032362345.1. Classification (NCBI taxonomy): domain Eukaryota; kingdom Metazoa; phylum Chordata; class Actinopteri; order Anabantiformes; family Anabantidae; genus Sandelia; species Sandelia bainsii. Next base: position 8,580,171 of record JAUMHL010000017.1, read on the forward strand.
CATTTATTCTGTTTAGTTCAGTTTTGAGGTCACATAAGTTTCCCTGACAACTTGTGTAAATTCCAAAACAAATTTCCATGGAGTATTGCCTGTTATAATGCAACCATTGCATTAAAAAGGTCCACAGACATCCAGACATTTCTTTACCCACACCCACACAGGAAGTTCTCCCAGAAGATTTTCCTGTGCCAAGCTACTGGCACTTGGGAGAAAACCACAAACAGCACAAAGATTAATGCTTCAGTTCTCCATTGAGAATATGATTGTGGTTGAGTGAGACCACCAAAGAGTATGGATTTTCTCTACTGCCTATTTGAAAAGTTGCACTGGCAGTTATCTCTCAAGCAATGGGCTGGTGCCAAAAGGAAAAAACATACAGCAACACCTTGGCCTAATAATATTTCACCCTGTCTGTCTGTCTGTCTGTTTTCAAGGCACCCGAAGACGCGTGAGTGGTGAACATGTTTATTTTTAGTTTCCTCTCTCATTTGGCATTTGTGCCAATGTGTCCTTGAGCAATCCCTACCAGTCTGCAGTGATTTGTAGGTGATCCTGACCTGCCACCTGATGAAGACTCCTAAACCACAGACCAGTTGTGGTTGGAATTACTCATGATGGAAAGTTTCCGTGTGTTTGAAACTCATTAAATTAAGTAATGGTTGTTGTAAAAACGTTGTAAAGCTGTAGTCAGATTAACTGGATGTTATAATTTATATTTTTATTAATTCTAACTTTTTATGTATCAACTTTTGCAAGTATAAGTGTATAATCAAGTAAATGTGGTCCAATTTCTCTATTGTTTGAATACCCTTTTGACCAGTAAAGGGTGCCTACAGTCACTGTCTTTTTCCTTCAGTATTAAAGCCTTTAGATTAGATTAGATTAGATTAGATTCAACTTTATTGTCATTACACATGTACAAGTACAAGGCAACGAAATGCAGT
>JAUMHL010000017.1:8585669-8610730 GCA_032362345.1 Sandelia bainsii
TTTCCGCTTGGTCCTAGTGCTTGACCAGTATCCATTTAATATAGCGTAACATTGTTTTTGGACGGTAAAAACTGCAGAGGACCAAAACTGCCTTTTGAAAAAGTGGGGGGGACATGTCACCCCTGTCCCCCTCCCCCCAAATTACGTCCGTGTGCTCTGTGTTGTTTTGTTTAGTAACTCCAGCCATCCATCTTGAGAGAATTGAACTAATCAAAAGGATTAAAAGAGCCACTGTGTATAAACTGTAAACCTCTCTAATAAATTACATAATAAAACATTAGACACTTTAGACAAGTCCATTTTGGGAATGACAAACTGCCCTTATTATGGAAAATGCCCAAATTTCCCTGTTTCTGCTGTGCAACTTCTGAAATGTGTTCATGTTCAGTGCTAGTCCCAACATACTGCAATATGATCAATGTTGACAGGACTAGCTGGGTTGAGATAAAGTGCACTATATTCTCCACTATCTCGCGCTTTCCCTTCATTTTTCTTCTTCACTGACCAGATAGACTTCTTAGATAGAACTCTTTGAACTATCTGACTTAGCATACAGAAAAACCAACTCACTTACTGGAACTGACCAAAATTAAGAGAGGCAAGAAAAAAAAGTGATGAAGAGGTGGAATTTACTGCTCTCTTAAGAAGAGGAAGGACTATGCAGGAGAGGAAGAGGGAAGCCATTTTTCTTCCTTGTTAAAACACTTGAACTTTAGCTCTCACTTAATCTAAAAGCTTCTATTTATCTACTCATCCTAATAGGAGAGCAGGACGGAGGAGGAGGTGGGACAGGTAGTGGAGATCGGGTGGATGTGAGCTTTCTCTGTCCGGCACGCTTCTCACAGCTGGGCGAGGTCAGCAGTCATAACACTGATGATGATTTGCACCACTATCAGGAGTGAGTAAAGTCATCTGTGCTACATCCAGTCAAAGTTTCTGAGAAGACTGAAATGACAGCTAATGAAGAACAGAGAGCGATGTTTTGTTGTATCATTTTTGGTTTGTGTGACATCCCTACTCCTAAAAAAATAAGCAGTTTCACTTTTTAAACCCTTATCTGAGAAACGCTCACATGTGCACGTATATAGTGGGCCCTCTGCAATGGCCCAAAGCAACTTGTTTCACTCGCCTTACTTTACACACATGCACACATATACCTCATTATGTGTTCACACGTATGCAGCTCGGTCACATGATATTTAACAGTTAAGTTATCAGAGCGCATTATCGGGGCAATCTGTGAAGGTTAATTCCTGGATAATTTATATAAGGTTGCTGAAGAGGTCAAGTGTGATAACTTAGTCAGAAGCACCTTGCTGCGTAAATCACTCCCTTTCACAAACTTACCAGCAGCCTAAGCTCCCACAAACACACACCGAGAAGGAAGACTCGCTTCTTTAAAAAGGGAGCGTACAAGGCAGAAAGGAGGAGAGGAAGATGAGAGGAAGAATGTGTAATTTGGCGCCAGGTGATAAAAGTATGTGGCACTCCGCCACTGGGCTTCAGGGCATAGAATGCCTCTTTTAAATTAAACATTTAAACAATGAGACTTTCATCCATACATGCGCTCACACACACTGTTCTTTCTGTCGAGGAAAATCATTAATTAATTGTACTTTTACACTTAAAAAATATATATATTTCTGTGTATGTGTGAAAGTACAAACAGGAAAAATGTGATCACAAAGTCAGTCACGAAGAACAAAAATGAGTGTTTCTTTGCCCAGAAGTTAAAATTTTTGGTTAGTGTTTACAAACATCTCTGGATTAACCTGTGATATGTCAAGAAATTTTATGTTGGGCTCCTACAGAGCCTCCCAAATATCTGGGCACAATAAAACAGAAAAATCCAACCATACTAGTACAAGACAAACAACCTCACCAACACAGATTTCAGAAGGTAATGTAACTTAACAGTTGACAGACCTCACAAACCTCTCTCCTCTCTGTTACTAAATCACAGTATGACTACCATCTACAATGCTACTGAAGTAGATGTAATAACGTTTAACCAGTACTGCGACAGGTTGTGAGAACGATCATCTGTGAAGTGTCATGATGAGATGGAGTTAAGACTCCATAACATGGCCTCTTTAAGTGATTAGAATGCTTAAAAATTTCATGAAATTCAACTTTCAGTTTTTAATAGTCTTTATGCTATTTTTTTGCAATAGCAATTACATTTATTTCCATTGTAAATATGTTTCTATATGGCAGTGATGATTATTAAAAAGCCTTGTTCTTTACTGTTTACTCTCCTATAGCCATATCACAACTGTACTGTAAGTTACTGCTAATACTACAGTATTGTAACTGCTGCTAAATGCTTATATTAAAAGCATGACATTTTTGCTTTTATTGTGAAACTATCTAAATGTATCCTCAAAACAAGACAAGATCATCTTCAGTTTTGTTTTTTGTTTTTTTGATGTTGCAGAGTGTAATGGAACAAGAAGGAGTAGCCAAAGTGAGCTGCAGGTAGCAGGCCCCACATTGCCCAGGTGTTCTGTAAAACACTACTTGCGCTGTCCCGGCATGAATTCAGACAGTGGTTGCTTATGGCGTTATGGAAAAAAGGCCAAATATTGACTGACTTTAAGCAACTTGACTTTTGCTTTGCTGTAAACAAATATATCAGTTAGTCTTTACCTGGAGTGTTTGCTGTAGTATTAAAGCACACTTGCTGTCCCCACAGCACAAACAGGAATCACCCCAGTTTGCTGTTACCATGATGACGTTTACAGATGTGCGTCAATGTGCACATCGATGCTGGGGAGACTGTTTATTGTACTTTTAGGAAAGGACTGTTTCATTAAAAAGTGTATATGTCAGCACAAACTCAGATGCACACACACACATACTGTATCCACTGTAACCTTGCCCACATGAGTACACACACACAAATAGGCAAACACACACACACTCTGAGTCAGCAGAAACAGGAGCCCAGTGACACTGCTAATGAACCCAAGTGTTATTTTTCAATTAAACTATGGATGTGTACCGAGCCAAGGAGCTCCTTGCTGGCCTGCTCCAGTTGCATGACTGATGAATCCTTCTCTTCCTTAAAGCTCCTTTTCTTCTTATATAACACTGAGTCTGCCTCATGCTGCAAGTCTCTGCTGCTGTAAAGTCTCATTGTCTGTCTTGTTTTTTCTTCTCCCTCATTCCATTTAGATGTACGATATGCTACAGTACGGTAAGGTATGATTTGCATCAAAGCAAGCTGAGTGCATCAGGCACATAGCTGCCAGTTTATGACATTATTAGCTGTTGTGTCTATTAATCTGTCAGTGATGTGGAGGTAGAAATATCTGCAGTCCTGCAGTTGCCTGTTGATCCAGCAGAGGGCATCAACATTTTTATAAAGATGTCACCAAGATATTAAAAAAAAGGTATTATCTAGACAACATTTGAATCATCAAGTTGTAAAATAACAGCATTTAACATTAAACTGTTTAAAGATGTTAGAGGTGACTTATTTGTTTTAGTTTTTAAGCTATAATTTAAGTGATATGAAGAGTGTAAGCTACTAAACCGCTTTCATTAAATGTTCTTTTCACATTTGATAAAGCTTTTGCCCTTAGGGGGGAACTAAATTTAAAATCAAGCAGAAGAAACATTCATTTTCACTTACCAGTGACAGGAAGTATCCAAATACTGTATATTCACCCAAGTTATATATTTAGTCTATTTGTACATTACACTACACTTACCAGGAATTACTTGGTGCTTTAAGTTTCACTTCAGCCAGCTACAACATTAACGCCACTGCTGATGCATCAGTAGTGATCTAGTAATATAATTACCTAACACTGACTGATTAATAATACTTGTACTTTGCTTTTATTTTTGATACTTAATGTATTTTTTTCCAATAGACTACTTTATTACTTTTGCTTAATAAAGTTGTCAATAGATGACTTTTACTTGTGATAGAGATTGTTTTTATGAGTTTGTATTGCTGCTTTTGCTTATATTAACTGTGAACTGAATCTACACCACAGACAGGTGTACTACAGGTCACCCAGTGCTGGAGAGAAGATGTGTCATGTGCCATTGACTTTATGAATATTGTCTTTAATAACATAATTGTCATAATCTCCATCATTATAGACATTAACAACACCGTTACTGTAGTAATTTCCTTTATTAATCAGTATGTTTGCATCACAGTGTCTCCGATTTCTTTCTCCTTTGTATTCCCTCCTCTTCCTCGCCATGATGTCTCAGCGGTTGCTCGGTGAAAAAAAAAGAGCCTGGTCGGTGCTCAGCTCCCGCCGGTCAGGTGGTTTGAGGGGGAACATAGGGGGGAACACAGACACAAGCCACAGGGAGGTAGTCACGACGCGCAGACTCGAGTCCATTCAAACAACGTGTGCGTGTCGATGACTTCAGTGCATCACAGAGAGAAACGTTGCACAGAGCACGCACACATGCTACGTGTCCCGACGACACACTTGCTCTTACCCGGGCAAGTTAGGTTCCCCATTTCATAGCACTAGACTGGAAAATATTTTACCTAATATAACAAAAAAAAAAACTGGAAATAAGAAAATGTGGCGCTCACCTTACACCACACTAGGGGAAAGCACGTTTGACCTTTATTAGGCTCTGTATTTCATAACACCCATCAATCTGGTTTTTAAGCTCAAAATCACCCAAGGTGATTTGTGGATAATATTTGTGCGCAAAAATGTATTCACCCCTCAAAAAGAATGACTTCAAAGTGCCCTGTGCAGATACATCAACGATATACCTATATAGCACAGCCATAATAATCCACAAAACTGTTGACGCATATTAATGTCAGATACAAAAAGATTCTGTGTGTCCATAAGATGATGAAATTGATTTAAAAACACGAACGCAGTAGACGGTGTCTCAATCTGCACAACCAATGTAAAAATGTCGCATAGCGAGGATTTTAGGATGCTCTTGTGTTTTTATGAAACAAAAAATAAAAACAGACCGACACCTCAGAGCTCAGATTTACGTATTTATTAGATTGCTATACACACACACACACAAGATACAAGAAAACTTGACTTTTTTGGGAGAAAAAGTCCGGCTCTTCCATCGAACACGCCGTCAAAGTGGGACACACCTACCTTTCAAATGATCCAACCCTCGACGTTCGCGGCCACACAGTACGAGAGAGGAGACGCAGCTGGCTGTCTTGGAGAAGAGAGCTGACCTGTCTAGAGCAAAGTTTTGTAGGAGCCTATCTGTCGGCGTTCGTTTCTTGGTTCATGAGCTCAAGTTGCACATAGGAGCAGGTTACAGGTTTCCAATGGACAGCTACTTGGAGACGGCTGGCGCAAAAAGCATGGGATTATTTTTGTAATGTGGATTGCTACTCTCTTGCAAGAAAATAAAGGTCTGCTCCGGAACAATGTGAGACGTTGTGCGTCTTGGATTCTCGTGTTTCTGGATATCTTGAAAATCATTGGCAACAGTTGAAAAGGAAAGAAGTTATGCGCAGAGGATTGCATGCTCCAAAGCCTGGACCAACATGGATTTGCCTTTACTCCCAGTCCCTTATTTAGAGAAGTTTTAGCCACTTGTGTTGTTGTACTTGTCATTGTAAACTTAATGTTTGAGAACACATCGCCACATTGGCTTCTTGGATTTTAAAACGTCGCCTGTCTTTGGATTGGATTTTCAACATCATGAACTTTATTGACAGTTTGACACTACTATTTTTGACGCTGTCAGCTGTCAAGGTGAGTCGTGTGTTCCAGTGATTAAACGTGGATAGAAATAAAACATAAATCGGCCTCTACTTTGCGACATGTAGTTACTGGTCATTAATGTGCTGCTCGTCCTTGCCTTTCCTTTGGCTAGGTCATCGCACTTGTTTAAACAAGCTGAAATGTTTAGTGGCTTTGGGGAGATTTAAACAGTCATTACGCAAAGCCGACACCATATAAACCTAACCCACGCACTCGTGGGTGATAACATTTTGTGTTGTAAATGTGGCATATGTGATTATTTTAAAATGATGTTGTGAAGTTTGACGCTGGGTGATTTCAGGCCTGCTCTAAAACCACCTTGGAGATATTATTACGCTTTAAAGGCGCAGCGGCTCCATTCTGAATTAGGACATGTGAGCAGGTTCGCGCACGATTAACCCGCTTCATTAAAAGAGGCACTACTTTTCCCACAGAAATTCAGCAGCTTCGGAACAAAACATTACTTCACAGAATAATCAGACTGACTTTAGAATTTTAATGGCTGTTTGACAGCGCACTGTAAATCGTTTCCATGTAATCATTAATCAGGTGCAATGTTTCCAGAGGAGCTTTCAGCAAAGGTTTCAAGGTGAAAAAAAATACAGCAACATACCACTTCAGCTGGACGCTACACATTTTCCACAACATGAATGGACATAGAATTATGAGTAATAGAACTTCAATATAAGCAAAAAATGATTTGGGTTGCAACGTGGTTTCTTGCCGGGTACCTTTTCCAATAGTTGATTAAGTATAAACACCTCCTGAGTTCAGTGAAGTGTTCATTTAAGTAACTGGCTGATTTAATGGCAGATACTCTGCCTAATCAAAGTGAGATAGTATCCCGATGATACTCATCACTTGATTTAAAGCCGGTGTTCGCAGCTTGACACCCATCCATTAATACGGTTTATAGTGTTTTGGAGAACAGGGGTCCCTCAGCCCAAAGTGTTGAACCCTGTCACGCCACCAGAAGGGGGCGGAGACTTCACACAATCAGACCTGTTTTTTTTTTTCACTTTGTCATTCAGGAATGAAAAAGAGTTTCTGCTCTTTCCTCAAAATCCCTACTCGCTCAGTACATGTTCACGCAATATTTGCTAGGTATTGCGCGAATTTACGCGAGCTTGTATGAGGAAATAAAAGGGGGAAATGAAGTTAAGGGACGCGCGGGCTTGCGCGCCTGTGTGAAAACGACAAAAGTTGTGCGTAAAGCGCGCACTAATGGAAAGTTGCTAGAATCCTTTGTGGTCCGGCTGGTGTGGTGACAGCTACCCCCTGTGAGGGAAAGTGGCAGGCTGGAATTCTTACCGGTTTTAATGGCAACTGTTATTAATCCGTGTTGCCTAGAAGCAGTGGAGTCATACATTAAAGGTCTGGCAACTGCAATAAAATCAACACAGTAACTCAACTGTTTCTGAAGCTTTGCCACGTAGCTGGTGTGGCATAATTTAGGTCAGCTACTCTGGCATATTGTATCTCAATAATTTGGCCATACGCAACACATACTAGGCAACATGATACTTATCACTCAGACAACTCAGTTAAGATTTTATAATGTTTGGCGTTTTACTTAAAAATGTGACAACTATGTTGTTAAAAGACGCAGTATGAATATTTTACTCTGTCCAAGATAAGATACATAGACAGTTTTTTTATACACTGGCACGGGTTAACAGAAATTTCAAAATGCAAATATATGTTTTGCGCAACAGTGGATAAGTACTCTTGCACAATTTACTGAAACTAACATCTTTATTTTTTCTCCTTGCAGGGTGCCCACATACCGGAGAAAACAGAAAGAGGTCCAAATGCCGGTAGGTGTCCCACAGGGTCCCGGAATACAGTCTGTACTGGGCTCCCTGCCTGGCACACAGCCAAGCACAAAACTGCTAGTTTGAGGTTCACCTTGACATTAAAGGGAAATTATCGCCTCCTTGTGGACAACTTTGTAGTCTGGCCCTGTATAGATGCATTACCCCCTCAAAACCTTCACTTTTTAGTAAATGAGAGCCACTTAAAACTCATCTGTTGTACGTTTTCATCTTGTGCAGCATTCCTTCTTGTTTGAGGTTAAGCAGGGGAAATGTTATGGTGACCAGACTCTTTTATAGAATGGAATTTCACCCTCTTGGCCCACAATTTCATTTTGCACAATCCCAGCATTGCCCAATCTAATTTGGACAATCAGAAGCTGAACTATGACATTGTTCAGGCCCAGTATGTTTGGTTTGGCCTCCCAGAGGGCTGTCAGACTGGGGGTTGTTTTAGGTTCTCTAATGCTCTGAGTGATATTTGGAGGTGTTGCCTGTCTGTGTGCTAATATCTTTCTCAAGAGCAGAACTCCTGCAATGACTGGGTTGGGGTTGGGGGTGGAGTGAAGGTGGAAAAGCAGACTAGAGGCTATTATTGTACAGCTGTAGAAGAGCTGAATCACAGTGCAGCAGAGGCAGAGCTATAAAAATAGGGTGACACTGAAGTCTACCAATTATAAAGCAATAGATATTTCTCAATTGAATAGTACAAAGTAAAACATGTGTACATGATGTGTATGTTTCTTCTCCTTCACTGTGACTCCTCAGTAGCCTGCCAGTGTTTTTAATTCAAGTCCCCTTTTAGCTGTCTGTTATTGTTACAGCACAGTAGTATTCAGGAGTCAGTGGTTTAGTCTAGAGTTTCTCTGCCATTTTATAACCACACATACTGTGACTCTGTCTGCTAGTGATCCCGTTATTGGAGGTGTATAACAAAAGTTGGTGTCAGCCCCGGGAGCTGCTGGTGGAGATTCTACAGGAATATCCCGATGAGGTGGAACACATCTTCATCCCATCCTGCGTGGTGTTGAAGCGCTGTGCTGGCTGCTGTATGGATGAGATGCTGCAGTGCACACCAACATCCACCTATAATATCACAATGGAGGTCAGCAGAAATACTTTGAGTGTTTTGTGCAGTGGCTTTCATGGAAATGGGGGATGGCCTTTTTTCTTTTTCTTCTAAAGTGACTTAATTTTTTACATGTAAATTGACAGTTTAATACTTAATTTTGCCCAAATGTCACAACACAGAGCCACATAGATTACTCAAGTGTCCCAGAATCCTTCAAGTGCCCTTGTGGTTGGTGTAAGTCAGTCAAGTGCAGTTAGCTCAAAGGCTGCTCAGGTGTGACCTTTGGGCAAAAGTGAGTCCTACACGTGCATGGAAAAACGTTCATCACTGCCCCTTTGAGAGTCTGATGACGCCTCTCATTTTGTCTGTATGTATGTCTGTAAGTTTGTCTGGATCACTGGGGTGAAAAAAATGTTCAGAAACCAACAAGAGAACTACGTAGCACTGAAGTGAATAAACATTTTTTTGTAAAGATCTTTTTGAACTTTAACTGTTCCTGGTTAGTGTTCCTTTGATGCTATATGACATTATACCAGCATGTTCAGCATTTCATTTTTAACATCTAGAGGCCCAAAGTCCTGCTTATTTTCAGCCTCCTCCTGCTCCTGCTCACCACTAAAATAGATGTTTTCAGCTGATCAAGGTTGCCTTACAGCTCTTGATTTTCTGAGCACCTCTGAACTACCTAATCATCCAAGGAGCAAAGCTGGAAACCACTAAGCTTTATGAAATTCCCATGATACCTGTCTCATGTTTGCATTCTGGACATTTTAGAACTTCTACATTTGAAACCTAAACCAATAACCCTGAACTTAATACACAAGTAGATTTGTCTTCATCTGGTGTTAATCTCAAAAGCAGAATGACCTTTCTCATTGGCCCTTTGTTTATCCTTGTCTGTCTACATTTGAGTCTGTCTTTGTCTTTAAATTTTAAGTTTGTTTATAGACATGTCATAGGTCGATATGGATTTTATTCAGCTCAATGACAGTTTATTTTCTTGTTTTACAGATTAAAAGAATAAAACCCCAAAGGCAACAAAATGATATTTTCATGAGTTTTACAGAACACAGCGCATGCGAGTGTAGGTAAGAAATTCTACTCATTCACACAAACACACACAACAGAAACATGAACTGAAACATGAACTAATGTACTCGGTTGACCAAGCACATCATATAAAGTTATTTCTTTAAGTTTACCTCTGACGCATTTAGCTTATTCATGTCAGGTAGGTTCACATCTTCTTTCACTTCACTGACCCTAAAAAGAGCTGTGCAGGTTTAAGCATATCCCAGCAGACGCGCTTCATACTGCTTCAGTTTATTCTCATTCATTCACATTGCACAAGTAAAGGAGAAACATTTGTGTGAGTACAGTGGCACCCAGTCCTTTGTTTTCCTTGTGTGACATGTAGAGGTCATTCCTGGAACTACATAGGTGTGATAGCTTAGTTATTGATCTCCGAGATAAGTGCTGTATGTCCTCTTTGTGGCCTCTAGTCACAATCAGGTGATTTCCTCTGACGTGATCTTCGGTGCCTACTGATTTGTACATTTTCTTTTGTTTTTCAAGGCAGCTAAAGTGTTTTAATCCAATATACAAAAGCCAGTTGGGACACAAGTAAATCTGGATTAAATTAGTAGCATGCTCAAATGTTTTCACTATTTTTGCTGACATTTGAACTTGACTATCAAAAGTGAAACAAGAAGAAATTTAACATTGTAATCTACAAATGATGACGACCATGTGTGCATCAGTCTTTAATTATCTTTAAATATGTCACCGTTCCTTGCTCTTGGGCTTCGGTTTAAAGCTGTAGTGGATGTTTTGGCAAAATCAGGTCATTATGGTGACTGAGATTTGAACAGAATGATATGAATGAGGGAACATGCTTCATCTATGTTTAAGAAAAATCTAACAAAATAAATATTGGAGATAGGCTGTTGTCACTTCAGGCCAGCTGTGTATCAGTTGGCAGGGCAGTTGTACCTGAACCCTAGGATTGGTGATTAGATTCCTGGTTCCTCCTGACCACGTGTCGAGGTGTCCTTAGACATTGAGCCCCAAACCCTTGGTGCTTGTTCACAAGAATTTCTTCAAGAGAATATTAATAATTATAATTATCATTATTTTGTTGGTCTCCCTTCACTCATGGAGGCTGCCTCAGTCTGTCTATAGCACACATGACTATAAAGAAATGTCACTCTGAACTCAGTGCTGTACTGTTTACTGCTTTTAGTGATTACTCAGTATTCACTATATAACTATTAAGACAGTGATAAACTTTTAGGGCACCTTTATAAAAATAGAAACTGTAATAAATCAATTTAGCTCTGTTTTAAATTCTGTGACTTCACTCTTGTGTTGGAATGGAATATAGACCTTAAGTGCTATAGATCACTAGGTCACTATCAAAATGTTTCAATTATTTTAATTATTAGCATTTTCCATACTGCTACTACTATTATTGACAGTACAACTATTAGCAGTAATTTAATAAATTTCTGACACAGCTGCAGGAGAGTGAACAGCTAGTATATCAATCAGCAGCATCTCCCTTGAATGATTTCCCTTGAATACCTCTTGCATTTTTAGGTATGGCAAAATTGAATAGAAGACTCCACCACTAACAAAAAAAACACTATATAACTTGCTTCGAATATTATTAAAAATTGGGTTTCCTAATTCTAAGAACTTTAGATCTTTAAATACCTACATTTAAGTGTTACTTGCAGTGCATCAGTAATAATAAAAATAAATAATAAGTTAATAATACATTTTTGACTACCAGAGACCCAGAGAATGCTTGGTACTACAGGTAAGTTTTAAAATGTTTATTGTAATTAACAAGATGGGTGTAGATAAGTGTTGAGGGGATTGAGGGTCTGGCCAGGACAGGTGGATGCTCAGCATGGGAAGACAGCAAGACAGGCTCAGGTTTTAGATGCAGAGCTAAGATATAGGAGAATAGAAATGGCTCCAAGCATCAACAGGGTGCACAGCAATTTGTAGGTGGCTGGAGATCTGCAGGTGAGTGGAGAATATGGCAACGATCTGGAGTTGAGTATAGAAGATGGCTAAGGTCAGCAGGTGAGTACTCAAGAGACACAGCTCCAAAATAACAAGCAAACACCATGTGACTAATGTGACACAAGCACGCACAAAGGTAGGTATTGGGTGTGCATGAGCGCACAAACTCCTGGACATCATGGAGTAATGACAGCCACCAGAATCGTTGCTGAACAAATTAAACAGCAATGGGATGAATGGAACCAAGCATGGACTTTAGAATGAACACCTGCCCCGGAGGGCAGATCCCAGCGGTTTTGAGTATGTATGAGAGCAAATGACTTCCCGCTCTGTTCCCAGCATTGCTGCCCCCCAATACGAAGTCCGGGCTTGAGTTCTCATCAGTAGTGGTGAATTGGCGAGAGAGTGTATCAGGTTTGCAGTTCTTGGTTCCTGGGCGATAAGACAGTGAGAAGTTGAAACCACTGAAAAACAAGACCCAACAAGCTTGGCAGGGGTTGAACCTCTTGGCAGTCTGGGAATACCTGAGATTTTTGTGGTCAGTCCATACTAGAAAAGGCTGTTCTGCTTCCTCCAACCAGTGTCACCACTCCTCCAAAGCCAGCTTCACCACCAATAACTCACTGTTCTCAGTGTTGTAGCTGCATTGAGCCTTGGGCAAGCATTGTGAGAAGAAGGCTCAGGGATGGAACCAATTATCTTTGGTGGACAACTGGGAGCGAACTGCACCCACCCCTGAGTTGGATGCATCAACCTCCACTACAAACTGCCTGAATGGGTTGGGGCAGAGGTGAAGTGATCCCTTAGGAGTGTGAACAATCTCTCAGCTGAAGCCGACCAGATGGATGGAGTCTCAACAGACCGGAGGTGATGAAGAGGGGCCGCCAAGGTTCTGTGGTTCCAGAAGAACTTGCAGTATAAATCTGTGAATCCCAAGAGGCTCTGGAGCTGTTTTCAGTTCTCAGGGGGACTTGAGACTTTGGTGGAAACAAACTTGCACTTCTCCACTTTTACAAAAAGCTGGTTCTGCAGCAGCTTCTGAAGCACGACTTTAGTCAGGCCAAAAGGCATCACAAATGTTAAATGTCTTCCATTAGCTGTCTACCCTCTCGTATGCTCGCCAGATCATAGGCATTATGCAGATCCAGTTTATTGTAGATGGCAGCCCTCTGCAACAACTCAAAAGCAGATGAAATGAGCATAAGTGAGCAATTCTTAATGGTAACATCATTGAGAAGCTAAAGAAGCTGGCGGAGGTCGGCAGATGAGTATAGATGAAAAGAACCATGGCATTTTTTGCAATCTACAAAGGGTCAGTCTGCCTTTGTTTTTCATTGCTTGAGCACATTTTGTTGTTAAAATTTTATTTAAATATGATTCAATGCTGCAGTTGTGCTTGTAAATCATTTTACTTTGTGTTATTATTACTTTCTTTCATCACTGCATATACCTAAACAGATTTTAGTGAATACAGTGTACAATAATGCATACTGTATGAATGAGCAAAAGAATCATCCACACATAATTAATTCTAATATATATGCACATACACAGAAACTTCATGTTGTGTTAAGGGTAGAGTTATTGTACCAGTCTGTGTAACAGAAACCTGGCCAGGTTTCTGTGACCTTATTGAACGAAACACTGTTTCCTAACACTTTTGGCTAACAGTTGCCTCTGGAGTGTGCCAGCAGATTTATTGCTCCACACTGTTATCGACAAGAGTCGTCACACAGACGAGAAGTGAAACAAACCTGACAACTTCCTTTTGTAGTTATGATTGTATGTGTGTGTATTTATCAGTGAACACACCCCTTTGTGTGCATACTGTATTATTTTCCAACAAATCTAGCTCATTTAATGAGCCATTCATTTGAAAATGAAAGCCATTTTTACCACAGTTTCTGGTACAGATGATGTAACATGATTTGATGTGAGCCCACCCATGCTGATAATGAGTCTTTTGGTCTCTGATGATCTTGATATGTATCTGTTTACCAGCAAACAACAGCAGGCTGTGATCTAATGCTATGTTGTTTTGTTCCTGCCTTTCAGGTTAAAGAAAGAAGTGAAAGAACAGAAAGAAAAGTGAGTACAGCGCTCTTTCTGTTAGGAGATTGTGTTTTTCAGGGGAATCAATGGGGATTTGAGATTTGATCGTTTTTTCTGTTTTGCTGCAAACAAACTCTCACAGTTGGCCTTTCTGATATTATCCCATATGTTCTTTCACACTTGCATTGACTCACCTGACGATTTTTATCTCATTGCCTTTTCCATGGTATCACCATTTCTCATGCTACAAACACCCAAAACACTCCTCAATGACAATATTTAAATAAATCCCAAACACACAAGCTACTATACAAGATCATGTTATTCTAAGATTAGCATGAAGCTCTCACATGATAAATGTGGAGTACAGCTAAATCCACTCATGTTAATGAGTGACACTGGTTGAGGTCATTGCCATCTCCATTGCAGCTTTTTACACCTTTCCTTTTATATATCATCTTTATATTCCTTTCATCTCTTCTATACTGTTTACATCCTACTTAACTTCTGTTATTTCTTTTCCTGGCTACACTGATATAGATAAGTGTTTTTGAAGACCTTTTGTGTTTATGATCCTTTCTTAAGTGAGCCTCCCTGCTCATGCGACATAAGTCAGTGTGCTAAGGGTCATTAAAACTCTTTAACCCTCCTTCAACGACCAGTTGTTAATATTTCTATTGCATAGTGGTTGTTGGATGTATTTTGGTTTTATGTAAGGTCATCTGTAATATAGATAAGGGGTTTTGAGACCTCCTTTTTAACGTTATCTTAACTGTTTATGAGTCCAACTTTGGTGACGTGCTTCTACAAAGTGATGGTCTTAGGGTCATTCAACTCCTGTTTCTGATGTTTTCATACTTTAATGTTCATTTTAATGCAGGCTTTTGAACTCTCAGTACAGGGCTGCAGGGTTTGCGTGAGTCATCCTGCTGAGGTTGTGAAATTACAATAGTCAGCATAGCTCTCAACATCCAATGAAACAGATTTTTGAACAATTGAATAAGGGAAATTTTTCATTTACATCACAGCAGTTGCATCCTGTTTCTTAATAAATGGTGTTATATTATTTTTCAGTCCCAGCTGGGCCTAATCTAGCCCTGTTAGTATCATCTAATGGATAAATTATGGTCTGCAGAGGATAAACTGTAATTTTAATCCTCTGACCATTTATCTAGTGCTATAATGCACTCAAAAGATCTTTGTTTTATGACCCCAAACCTGCAAAACTAAAGACACTTTGTGTTTAATGCTGATTAACCAAAGTTAGAATGCTAACACACTGAAGTAAACATCAATATGTTAGCATGCTGATTTTAGAAATAAGCTCAAAGCACCAGCATCTAAGCATACTCTTCATCTTGTTGCTTGAAAATTTGAGCTGCCAGCATGGCTATAGATTCATAGTTTGTTTTCACTTGTTATCCAGTAGCATGTTGTACTTGCACCTCCATTTACTGTAAATTCAGTAGTTCACCACTATGAGTTAAGTTAGTCAAGGTTATCATATGATGTGTCCAGAGGTGGTAGATTTGTGGTACACAAATTCAGTACTGAAGTAAAAACACAAGTGGTTAATTAAAAATACTTTTACAAGTTCTTTACTCACATTGAAGTACTAAGTAAACAGCAAAAACGTATGGCTATGAAAATCTGTAGTAATTAATACAAAAATAAGCACAAACACTTTGGAATCTGGAATAAAAACAGCAGCTATTAAAGGTGGAGCTGATTTTTTATATATGTACTGACCGGTGGTAACATTTATTTTAATAACTGATTTAAAAAGTCAACATTGATGTATTGTTTCAATATACATAGAGACGTGTCACCAAAATTTTTTATTTTTTTTTGGTACGCTTGCTCTTACACAGCAAGAACACAGCTTGAATTAAAAGACACAGATATTTTAATCCAGCTTGCACCTGTGAACCTCCAGGTGCATGCTCCAAAAAAACGTTCACTGCTTCATTCTCATTGTGCCGTGGTTGAATCAGCTATAAAGAGTTGATCCAGATAGGTTGAACGAGGCAGTTTTGATGACGTCCAAGTTTATTGTCCTCAATCCATCAGGGATGGATTTCAGAACAACCAGATGCGCTAAACGTCAGACTATTAATCACTTTCACACGTTGCAGAGACATACTGTTCTACAAAAAGAGTTTTTCTTAACTCATGGAACATTTGACACATTCACGAACTACAGGAATTGCAGAAACCAGTAAGGGTTGTGGGAGTGTTTTTATTTTAAGTTGCTTCATCTTTTAAAAAGGTCAATTTGTTTCAGCTCTTGCTTGCATTACTTTTTGTGCTGCATTCTAAATTCATATCATCCCTCACTGAAGTTATTGGCATATGGTGCACAGACATGCTAACACTGCTTGATGCTTTAATCGTAATTTAAGTGTTTATTAGAAACAAATCAATCAGTAACAATAATCTAATTAAACAATAAGATTAATGAATGACTGATTGTTTGGCTATTTGTCTTACAGAAATCAAAAAAGACTATTAATCTATGTTGGGTTAAGCTATCGTCAGACTTTCTAAACACATCAGCTAACCCATCAGTCCTCTCTGCTCAGTCTCTCAGGCATCTCTCTGCGTTGTTGTCCTCTTTCTCTTGCAGAAAATCCCGGAAAGGCAAGGGTAAAGGCCAAAAGAGAAAACGAAAGAAAAACCGTGACAAAACAATTCACGATGCGTATGTCAGCTCCGCCTTCTCCACCTATCTGCACCTGAGTGTTGCGCTTCTCATAATTAAGCTAATTTGGGAGGAGCTCTTTTGTCCCTTTTAATTTGCATAATTTAATTTGCCCGTTAGCCGCATCAATTAGCATGTTGCTTCCATGCATTGTTCTAACTTTGTCTCATCAGTCATGTTTTACGTTTTCAGAATATCAGTGTCTAAACTGCCCTGTTTGCTAACGTGTTTTGCTAATGGAGCATTAGCTAAACTTTACATAACAGCTATACAGCAGACATGCTAGCCATATCCCACAAGATATAAAGCATAACCAATCTCCACCTCTCAAAAACCCATCTAATCTCCTCCCAACTTTACCAGCACAATGTTTGCAAGAATCTCACTCCTTGTAGTTGAGTCTGGAATGATGGTTGGGATGAGATACAGCAGTGTATCATGCAAAACAAAGTACCAGTTGCGCCTAACATCTTGTCAAATAGCTAGTTTTATGACTGATAGTGGACACGTTTAAAGAAGCTGGAATAAACAGACGTTAGATCAGCCATTAGCTGTAACTTAAATCTTCTTCTAAAACAGATCATAGCTCCACCAGCATGGCTTTGCAAGCTGGCTTATACTCTTCTGGTATCTGTGCTTGGATCACCAGGACTGTAATCACGGTCCTGTGTTCAGTGTTGAGTCTGTGCTGCTTTGCTGTGTCTCATCCCTGTCTCCTTTCCATTCTTCTTCTTTTCATCTTTACAAACAGGTTTTACTGTCCCATGCATAATGCTGGTACTTTTTTATGTAACATGAAGATATGAGTGATGGCTATCTATTGCTTTTTTTTCTTTTGCTAGGGGGGATTTGTAAGCCAGCAAATTGTTAAGCAAGTATTTCTTTTTGTGTCTTTGTTTGCCTACTTTTGTCTCTGAAACCACACAACAGCACCCATATTTTATCCAAAAATAATATAAGATGATCTCATGTTTGTGCAGTACTCATATTGTGAAACAATACATGTCTGTGTTTTTATTTGTAATTTGTATAAAAAGATGTCACTGGAGTACCCTCCCTGCTAAGAAATGTCATTTAAACTACTTTCAGCCTCTGTTCTGAATCTAATGTCTCTCTGTCAGAAACCTAGTCTTCAGTTTTTATTCAATAAAATGAAATCTTTCTTAATAGCACACCAAGCAGACCCTTGCGTTTTTTTTTTATTAAAGAGCTGTCATTGACCCACAGTTTAAAGCTAATGTGTCGTTCTGTGTTGCATGAAATACTCCAGAGCTTTGCTCAGTGTATGTCTAACCCCTTCGAGGCATTTTTTGAGCGGTCCAATCAATAAGGGAGGGCATGCAGGAGGGTCATTTTACTGCTTAAATATTTGCCTGCTCTGGGAACTTGTGTGCAATGCTACCCAACTGTCATATGCAATACAACTTGTCAGGCAGTGACTCGGAAGAGCAAACTGGAACTTATAAAAGGGATGGACTAAGGGTGACCTTTCTGTGGAGGTTCATAGTACACAGTGATAATCTGCCTCTCTCCTTCTCCCTCCCCATCTCTCTCTCTGTCTCTCTGTGTCCAGTGTTTGTGAGCCATGTTGTGATCACTGTCCAGACAGGAGAAAGCGTTTGTTCGTGCAGGATCCTGTAACCTGTCGGTGCTCCTGCAAACACACAGACGAATACTGTAAAGAACGCCAGCTAGAGCTCAATGAGCGGACCTGCAAGTAAGTGCCATCACATTAGAGAGCTGAGAATCACATTGACATTTGTAATAATTCAGTTTACTGAAAATGTAAGCCCCTAACATAATTAGTCATGTGGTTTGTTTGTCTAGATGTGTGTGTACAATCTTATAATATTGTGACTTAGTTAATGTATCTGCTTTTAGTAACCTTTAAGGGAATGGGTCAACATTTTGTGAAATGTACTTATTTAGTGTTGAGAGCTAGATGAGAAAATTGATTATGTTTGTCTAATAGAAACTAGGTCTAGTTTCTTCATAGGTGTAGAGCTATAGCTCGAGATCTTTGAAGAATCATGCTGAGAAAGTTGTATTTTGATAGGACAAATTGGACTATGGTGGGCTGCCACAGTATATGTAATTAATGGGAAACACTGGTGAGGGTCAGTTTGTAGTTTATACTTGACTTTGTCCATTGTCCACAAATGTGCTTCTTTCCTTACCATAATTGGGTATTTGTATACTGATGCCATGACGCCAAGCTGTCACAGCAAGAATAGCTTAATCGTTTGTTGTATTTAGCTGAACAACATTAAAAACGTGAAATAAATAAAAACAGTATAACTGCGTCACAAGAACAATGTCAAGGATGTTGAACATACCTAGACTGCATGAAATAAGCAGTCAGCTGTTGCGTTCATAGTGCGCACAGTCCAAGTGGACACAGATTTTTTGTCCACCCAAGAGTTGGGCTTAAGGCAAAAAATATTCAAATGATGCACAATTTAATACTCAAAAATTTGTACTGGAAAATCTTAATGGGAGCGTAAATTTAGGATCCTAACGCCGTTGTTCTTTAAAGCTGTAGCTGAGCATTCTGACTAACAGTTGCCAGAAAATCAGCAGACACTCCAGGAAGTTACTGGTCCAGGCCAAGAAATAATCTGACAAGAGTTACAGAAAGTAGCTGAATAGCTCAGATCTGATGCTGCTACATTGGCTCAATGCTTAATGTATTTATGTTTGTGTAGCTTACTGCATGTGTCTGAGGAAAAAAAGAGCTAATGTTTTAAAATGTTCTTCTTGTTTAGATGTGACAAGCCAAGAAGATGAGAGACACAGAAGCATCACAAGTAGAAGATGAAGGATTTTTTTTTTTTTTTTTTAATATTTCACAGCACAGCACTTTGACCTTTGAACCGTAAGCTCTTCTTTTCTGTGGAAAGCATTCCCCTTGGGCTGACTGAGAGAGAACAACAAAAAAAATCTGAACCGAAGTTTCCTCCCACTGTATATCTGTGTGTATATAGACCATGATAAAACAGAAAAAGAGAATTGACAGAATTGCTGCTACAGAAATAAATAAGTAAACCCATCATTTGACAAAAACTGAAAAGCCGCCATGTGGTTTGCATTTCTAACCAACTTGCAATGCAGGTGTAATCTTGTTGTCAGTTCATTGTATGCAATTACTTCACTGGATGTGAGTCTACTGTGGTTGTGTCTCAATCATAACCTGCAAAAATTCTCAATCTAAGATATATTTAACTGCTAAAACAGTGGGTGAGGCCGAAGAGGACATGGGAGTGCTCTCCTTTGAAAAATGACAGATGGATTTTCGTCTATATACTTTTGCCAGGAGGTCAACTGGGACAGCTGATGGAAATCCTGATTCCTATTGCTTTCTTTCCTTTGAGGACATTGCAGGACTGACATGGATACAATATTTTCTGGAGAGAGACTGGAGTGCCATATTCTTTTAAAGGGATACTCATCATCAATAACAGCAATTAATGTTTTGCTATGTGCTACATGACAACCACTGAAAACATCTTATACTGTAGTTTGATTCCATTTGAAAATTGCCTCATGAAATGTACTGAGAAATCTTTCTTTAAATTATTTTTCCTTTTTCAAAAAGAGGGATTGTTAAAGTAGTTTTATTAGCTGAACTCATTACAGAATCCACTGAGTACATATCTGCTTCTCTGAACTTGTACATACATAATATCTCTTTATGCCATAGTCTAGATAATTTATATTGTTATAGAGTATTTTTCAGTATTCAGTCTTCTACACATATTTAATTTGGTTTATTTATATGTGCAGTGTTATGTACCTGTGGCTTTCATATCTCCCCCTTTGGGTAAGGTCATTGATGATTTAACATTCCCTAAATTGATCATTTGTATTGATACTGATGATACTGATGACATGTCCTCTGGATTTTTCATCCCCGCTTATCAAAGAGTGTGGGTGCTGTGTTTTAACTTGTTTGTATCTGTACTGTATGTTTGTGAACATGTGTGTATGAATGTGTGTTCATTTGCAGATCTGTGTGTAGGTTATAGTCAGTTGTATTTAAATATTTAAGTACCTAACGGACCTGTGTTTTTTCCGTCCTGCAAGATGCAAAGACAAATAAACTACTGCTAGCAGCTCAGCGTACACTACCACAACACCACTGTTTTAAATTTGGATAACAATCTGGCATCAGTCTTAGAGCCCTCATTACTAGTTCTCTTGTCTCCTCTTCACTATTAACATGTTTTCTTTGTAATGCTTTTATTTATTTTCAAATTATATTGTTTTTATATAAAATAAGGAAAAGGTTGCTGTGTTGTGAATGCTGTGTTTTCAAGAGATCCAAGATTTAGCAACATGAGTTTTCCATGTTTTTGTGCAGCACGTTGATAGTCACACATCTAGTAAGAACCACTGCAGAATGTAATCTGAACAAAAATAGACAGTCAGTCATAGTCATGACAGACAGACATTCATCCATAAATAAAATGGCACTTTGAAGCCGTGTGCAGTAAATTCATCTGTTAAATCTGACTGTAGACAGCCATTTAGAAGAGCTGGATGAAATTACACCTTTTTCTAGAGCATTGATAAGGAAAAAAAAGACAAATCTTTAGTTAGGATTACATAACAATGGCAAAAGAATCAGTCAAGGGAAAGGTTAGACTGGAAGAATTTTGGTTGACTAAGAAAACTGTCACATCGTGATTGGTCACATCTGGGTTTGAAACTAGAAAATTAAGTTGTTAACATAAACAACAGTTGGGCACTGAATAATAATTAGTAAAATTTTCATTACGTAACTTGCATTTGTATTGTCGCAAATACAATACAACCCCCTTTAAGAACGCAGATTTGCTGCAGCGAAAAAGCTGAACCCAGCTCAGTTTTTTAACAAAACATCCTCTTGGCCAAATTTATGCAAGCGCACATTTTTTAAAGATTTCTTTGCAACATGAACAGGGCGATTTATTGATAAATGATAAAATGACCGTCACCATAATGCCTTAAAAAAGTGTGAAATCCTTCCTCATTGCGTTATATAATACTTTGCAGTGCTTGGCATCTGATAACCCTTCAATCTCATGGATTTATTACTTAACCCAGCTTTCCTGGATTATATTTCAACAACTCACCTGAAGCAACACAGCATCTCTCCAACGCAGGTTTTTGTATTTGGTCAGCATTATACGCACAAATAATGATCTGAACAAAATACAAATTCTGAACAGAAGTTCAGTCTCATCACGTCTGTCAAATTGGTGAGTGGTTCAGAAAGACTAACTCCAAGCGAGCGAAGCATTTGGCTACCACCTCTATTGGCCCTTTTCCATCTGAAGAACTTTTCTAGGAGCCCAAGAATGTTTTGAAGAATTTGGCAACAATACCTGGAACAGAAATCCCAACAATATGTTTCCGATTTCTACTGCCTCACTAGACCTGCTTTTCTTTCATAACCTTTCTTTTTTTGGCAAGGATATTCTCACTTTTTCGACATGCTGTTGGAATTCTGACACTTTGTGTTTTACAGCAAACTTGACCCCGGTAGACTCCTAATGAAAACAGACTAGTTCTCTGCTCCACTCTACCAGATTATCCTGTCACCTGTCCCCCTTTAATCCACCAGGGAGGACAAAGAGCAGTTTTAGTTAGAACATGAGATTAGTGACTTGTTCAGTGACACTAAGTGATCTCTACAGTCCCTGGACCAAATCTAGCCCGTATGAATGTAGATTAAGTGGAGGTTTTTGGATCTTTGTCCATGTTTGTTTTGAAACTAGCTCCCTCTTAGCCCCATTCCTTGCCACTTCCCGCTGGATTAGCTCCTGCATGCCACTAATGCTCTGCTCTGCCCTGCTCTCCCTGACTCATGCTTATTATGTGCATACCTAAATGTAAGCACACAATGTAATCCCTGTAAATTGTGGGGGCCCCTTCATGGAGTAAAACACCCCAAAGAATGTCATTAACTGTCTAATCTGTGATTTAGCAGGAACTCAGAGCATAGTGAGTTAGCTAGCTGCCTGGCTAGCCCTGTAGGTACAGGGTGATGATTTAACATTAGTTTGCACTGTTCAGGTTTTAATCTGATATGTGCAAAGGGAGGAAAATGCTCACTGTTTCTACATGTAATCCAACAAATAAGTATATATCTTGTTAAAGAGCCTTTAAGACACTTCCAGTTAATTAAAGAAAAATAAAATTCAGCATCACTTTGTTCAAATAATCTAAACTAAGTTGCTTTCTGTTAAACAAGCACAGAAAGCTGTGTTGCACTTTGTGTTCTGACAGCCATCATTACATTTTGCAGCAGTTTGTGCTACAGAGGCTTTTCTGTGGGATTGGACAGGCTACACTTCGTTCCCCATGTGTTTCAGTGAGCATTGGGCACCCATAACCCTGTCAGTAGTTCACAAGTTATCCTTCTTTGGGCCACTCTGGAGATGATCCGACTCTGTCATCTAGCTGTTGTAATTTGGCCCTTGTCAAAGTTGCTCAGATCCTTATGGTTTCCCATTATTTCTGCTTCCAAGACATCACCTTCAAGAAAACTGTCCACTTGCTACCTAATATCCTTTGACAGGTTCTACCCTAGTGGTGTAGATCCTTTTGGACCTGCTGACTCACTTTGTTCTCCTGACAAGAACCATGTTCCATTAGCACCCTACAGTAAACCTTACATGAGGAACCTGGGAGTTACAGCTAACAGCAATTTCAAATTTAATAAACAAATAAATTCAATTGCCAAATTCAGGTGACTGAAGTGAACACTCTTTTCTCCTGAGAAGGTGATTCACACCTTTATTTCATGGCTTTCTTTTCCTGGTTTGTTTACTGCAATGCCCTGAACACAGACCATTCCTTATTTTATTGTCTGCAGCTGGTCCAAAACGCTGCTGCTAGGCTCCTGAGGCTCCTGTGGCTTCAGAACTCACAACAATATGGCAGTGACTGAAGCAGAGTGAAAAGTATTTATACTGAGGCTTGATCACAAAGCAGCTGCAGTAGGGCATGGGCGTGGGTGGTGGCCAAAAGTTGGAAAGAATACAAAAGAAAAGTAGGGGATGGGCAGCCTGAGTGTGCGTGGCAGGTAACAGAGAGCAGAGCAACAGGGGCGTGACCAGGTGTTTGTGTTCAACCAGGCAGAGGCAGAAGGAAACAAAACAGGCAGGTGTGGATCTTGACAGTAATGGATTAGTGCCATCCGCCTTTCTAAGCTTTTACATCTCTACACATCTTCCAGGGCATGTTGGATTTGTGACCAGATGTCCTTGGTTGTTCTGAGGTCTAGGTCAAAGGTCAAAGGGGGCCGTACCTTTGTGATAACGGCTCCAAAGCTGTGGAAATAGTTTACCCCTCCACATTAGGGCTGCGCCAACACTGGCCAACCTTCAAGTCCTGGCTACAAACCTTTTTTCTCTTTCTTTCTCTTTTCTCTCTTTGAAAACTGTTTGAGATATCTTTCCTTTACTCTTTCTGAAATGGGTTCTTTTTATCATTTTACTCTATTATTGTATTGTTGTACAGCACTTTAATCATCTTTTGTTATTTTTAAATCTGCTTATAAATAAATTGACTTGACATGCCTTGACTGAGCAATACTAAACTGCTCCTCAGGAAGTTGTAGTGTGAAATTTTCTGTGAAGTTGTTGTTACAAGTGACATCTTTCATTAGATGCAGTAATTTAATTTATTGTTGTTATAAAAATATGTATTAAGGCAGCTGTAACACGCACTCTAATTTGCCTATTACCCATATCAATGTTGCTTCCATGCCAAACCGCAGCTTGATATCATCATAAGAGCTATTAAAGGTTTTGGTGTGTTTCTCAACAAACAAAAGGTTTTCAAGTCACAATGCACTTTTCTAGACTACTTTTGTTTTTTTTGTCTAAGATTAAGATCCAGACAAACAAAGAACTGACGCAAAGTAACAAAGCTTTGAGGTCCAAACTGACACAGGATGAAAGTGATGAGGTAGGACGATGGAAGCAGTTGAGATTAAAGCTCTTGCCATTGCTTAAAGACTTAAGGCAGGCAACGTGCAGTCAGGCAGGTATATGCTGCTGAAAAAAACACCACTCTGCAAAAACCCCTCCCTGAGGTGTGTCCATACAGTGAGAAGTGATGTGTGCTGCCTCACGTACTACGTCTTTAAAGTGTCTGATCTATATTTACACACATTTCCAACTGATTGTGAGACTGAAAATGATCCTCCATGAGTCACGAGGCAGAACTGGAATAAAACAGTTTAAAGAGGGATCAGTGGAGCAAGGTGGAAAAGAGACTAATTGAGCTGAATGGTGGGTGAGAAGGACTAGGCGAAGGAAGAGAGAGGTTGAGAGCTGAAGGAAAATGTGTTGAGTGTCCTCATTCATACGTATGTGTGTTTTTGTGTGAATTGAAGGAATTTAACCCCCACTAAAAAATGCAGAAGGAAACAATTCACAACAAATGTTGGTAACACTTTACAATAAGGGTACATTAATTAACATTACTTAATGCATTAATAAGAATGAACTAACGGGTAAGTAAGGTTAACTAATGCATCTACTAATCATTTACTAATGGTATTTATGTTAACTAAGACATTAATTTATACATTAATTAATGTTTATAACAACCCTTATTAGCCTTACTTAATGTAGTAATAACTATTAACAAATAGTTGAGCA